>CM053746.1:7467202-7586071 GCA_028658305.1 Pachyuromys duprasi | reverse complement strand
TCCCTGGAGAGAAGCACACACTGGCTCTTTTGGCCCACCCTAGCCTGGCCACCTGCTGTTGGCTTCCATGGAGCCTCTTGGCAGGCTGAAGAATCAGACAGCAGAGAGAGAGAGGAAGGAAATTGCCCCTTCAGGAAAGTATTTGCCTTGAAAGCTTAAGGCCCTGAGTCTGAGTCCTAGAATACATGCCAAAAAAAAAAAAATGCTGGTTATAGTGGCAAATGTTTGTAATCTCAACACTGGGTAGGGCAAGATGGAGACAAGCCGATGCCCTGGGGTTCGCTACACAGTCAGTTTTGCCAACTTAGTGAATTTCAGGCGAGTGAGAGACCTTGTCTCAAAAGCAAGATGGTGGGGCACATGCTGCGCTTGCGGAGGACACAGGTTTGATTCCCAACACCCATACGGTAGCTCACATGTGCTGCTCTTGCTGAGGACACAGGCTCGATTTCCAGTACCCATATGGTAGGGTAGCTCGAAACCTTCCATAACCACAGTTACATGTGGTGCATGTAAAGGTGGATGATGCCTGAGGAGCAACCTCCAGGATTGACCTCTGACCTCTATCCACAAACATGTGCACACAAACTCACAGGAAAAAAAAATTTTTTTTAAATCGAAAGAACCAACAGGTTCCTTTCCTGCCAGTCTGGGAGCTTATATCCATTCATTTTTCTTCTTGGGCTGAAGAGAGATGACATTCCAGTGACCAGGCTACACATCCATGGCTCCGAGTTGCCTCTGGACCACCGGGCATTGTTACATGGAGACACCATAAGGAGTAGCAGTAATAGAAAGGGATGGATGGGAAGCCTGGTCCTGTCCCCCAGTGCTGGACTGTTTAGCCTGGGCCAGGCTTAACCTCAGTCTCCAGACAGACTTAAACCTGGATCCATGGAAAAAGTATCATAGAATCATTGTCCACGCTTAGAGAAACCTCAACTAACAGCAGCACCTGTCTACCCACACTACCTGCCACTGTTTTGTCTAACCCAGCACTGTCCCTAACTGGGACCAGGCAGGGAAAGGATTGTGACCCTCACAACCTGGTAGGGAAGCTGTAGGGAGCAGAGATTGTGGGAGGATCCTTACTCCTCTTCTAGGACACTTCTCAGAGAGTGGAACTGAGGCTGCAGACTCAGGCGGTACCCGTGTTCTGGAGTTTACCACGCTCCGGACGAGCCTGACGGTGAGTGCTGTCCTTGATCTCATGTTTCAGGTAGTTCAGAACCTCTTCATCTAATTCCCTATCCAAATGATGCTCACTGTTCCCCACAGGCTGTCCAACATCTTTCAACTCCTCTGTCAGAAGGCTGGCACTCTGTTCATACCCGGTGAACACACCTGTTCAAGGATCTTGGCATTTGGTTTTCTGTGGAAAAAAGGAGATGGCTTGAGTGTGTGTGTGTGTGTGTGTGTGTGTGTGTGTGTGAATGGGCAATATGGTGGTGATTTTAAGATAATTTCCAAAGACTTGTCAGAGTTTTAACCACAAGGTAAAGTTCCCCAATTTGAGGAGATTTGTTATCACAGCTAAAGGAAAATAATAAGAAATGTTTCCTTAAGTTTTGATGGTGACTTAGAATTCTTGCTACCAAGCTGTTGACCCTAGTTCAATCTCCCAGTCCCACACGTTATAAAGAGATAAGTGGGTCCACTGAATTGTCCTTTGACCTCCACATATGTGTTGTGGCAGACACCCCTCAACCTCCACACATACAAAAATAAATATTTGATTTCTTTTAAAGAGTTAGACTGTTCTGTGTGGGATCAGAGATTTAAGAGGGACCTTTGGTTGAGAGTTTCAAGAGGTCATCTTTTAGACTAACAAAGGAAGAAATGTCTAGAATAAACACACACACACACACACACACAGAAACAATGTGGCTGCAATGGACAGTGGAGAGTGTGTTTTCTTTATCATCTGACTCGGTAATGGTGGCTCTGTGGGTCTCCTCACCAGACCTGAAGGGGCAGTGATCCAGAGAGGCCATCCTGAGATATTACAAGGTGAGGATACTATTTAATATGGTCACAACTTAGGTTAGGTCAGCGCAAACTACAAAGGTCTCAGACCGTTTTGCTTGCTACAACAGAATACCTGAGGCGGATCATTTATAAAGCTCGGAAATTTATTGGGAAGTACAGAAGCGAGAGCAAGGAGTCTGTCACAGCCTCTGTGTTATATCTTCCTAGAGAGGAAGACGGTTTGAAAGTGGTGCCGGCTAGTGGGAAGGGAAGGGCACAAAGGAAGGCTAAGTTCACTTTCTGGTTTGGTTTTGTTTTTGAGGCAACATCTCTGCAGAGACTTTAATAAAAAAAAATGAGCCCTATAGACTCAAGTGTTCCATTTGAACTCTCGGTTCCCAGATGGCGATGTTGTTTGGGGAGGTTTCGAAGGTGCACCTTGCTGGAAAAAATATGTCACTGGGGGAGGGCTTTGAAAGCTTTATAGCCTGTCCACCCACCCACCTACCCGTGTGTGTGTGTGTGTGTGTGTGTGTGTGTGTGTGAGCAAGTGCATTCGTGTGTGCCCGCACATGCATGTCTGTGGTTGAGGATGTGAGCGCCCAGCTTCCTGCTCTGGCTACCATGCCTCTCAGCCATGATGAACTGATATCCTTCTGGAACTGTATGCCAACATAAATTCCCTTCCATATCCATGTTTGGCCAGGGTGTCTTAACACAGAAACAGAAAAGGAAACAACACACAGGGAAGTCAGCAGGAAGGGAGGGCAGGGCAGGAGCTCAAGCAGGGGCAGAGCAGAGATCACTGAGGAACAGGGGGTTCTGGCTCGCTCAGCTTGCTTTCTTGTGCAACGCAGAACCCTTAGGCCAGCGGCGGGACTGCTCACAGTGGCCTGAGCCATCACACAGCCATCATTAATCAAGAAAATGCACTGCAGATATGGCCATAGGACAGTCTGATGGGGACAATCCTTCACCCGTGGGGTACTTCTTCCCACATACGTCTAGGTTTGTGTCAAGCTGATGAAAACTAAATCACAGACTGTGATTGGATTGTGTAAGCCAAATACACCCTTCCTCTCCAGTTTGCTTTGGGTCGTGGGCTTATCACAGCGATGGAAAGCCAGCCAGCACAGGCTCACATGCTGCACGCTGGCCTGGACCTCGCTGCAGAGCGGAGCATGACATTGAACGCTTAGTTATCCTCCCCGAATTCTGGGATGGCTGGCCTGTATCACCCTGCCTGACTCATTTGGACTCGGTTTCATAACATACCTCACGAGTAGATCACCTCTTACTAGCTCCCATGTCCCAACACCGTTTTCAGCGCACGCTGGATCTTGCGGCCCGTAACCCTAGCTATTCAGGAGTCTCAGGCAGGAAAATCAAAAGCTGGAGACCTGCTTGGGCTACAAAGTGACAACTCCTTCCTGGGTAGTTTGCCAAGACTGTTTCTCAAAATAAAAAGTTAAAAAAAAAAAGACAGAGGATGTAACTATGCGGTAGAGTGCTGGCCCAGTGTACATAAGGCCATGGGTTCAATCCCCAACACCACTAAAGAAATAAAGACTCTGACACATGCACTGGGTGGGAGGGCATGCATGCCCTACCGAGGTGGGGCAGAGGAGCAACATTCAGGCTGCAGCAGCAACCTGAATCATGGCCAGGGAGACCTGGAAGGTAGCATTCTGTGGAACAATGTAGGCCCTAAAAATTGCTGGACTCATCCTGTCTGGGGTCGAAGGCCTTGATGAGAAAATACTGAAGGAATCTTAGTCCCCTGTGCCAAGCTCTGACATTCATTGTCACCTCGAGTGCTTACCACAACCCTGCACAAAATTCAGACATCCCTTTAGTCGCTACTTTGAGACTAAAGGGGAGCCCAGCAAGGTCGGGAGTGTCCCACAGGCCAGTGGCCACACAGCACCATGAGGAAGTTGGGATTTATTTGAGGCTGGTCTGATATATGCATAGCTTGGCTGATTGTCTCAATGCGGTGCAGCCCCCAAGAATCCTGCAGCCCTTTGAGGGGGGTGTCCTGGCCTTGCTCAGGACTCCCAAGACTGGCAGTGTTCTGTTGGGATCCCAGCATGGTCCAGGGTCCCTGCTTACAATCTGTTCTTAGAATCCTACTCTGGCTGGCCTCACACTTCAGAGCTGAGGTTTGATGTTCCAGACTGCTCCAATAGACCTATTCTCAAAATGCACATGGGCTCTTTGTTGGCTTTAGTGCACAAGGGCCTGTTGAGCAGGAAGGCCTAGACGAGAGGAATATTGCTACCCACTGACTTTCGGGTCAGTACTGGTTTGTGGGAAGATGCCTGTACATGGAAGAAGAGGTTGGGGTTCCAGAAAGAAAGAGGAACAGATCCCTTTTGGGTAGCAGTGAACATACCTTCATTATGGGATCTGCAGTAGACAACAGTGACCCATTTCTTCATCATCTGGGCTCTAAACAGGCGATCCAGTTCCCTGACTCCCTGTGAGGATGTGCCTTGGGACCACCCATCACCTGCATTACCTCTGTCATCTCTGCTTTTCCACATCCTCAGAGCCTCCCTCAGCCCTTTCTGGCTACCCAGTGTGGAAAACAAGAGTCTTCTCCCTGGTCTGGCTAGTGTATCTGTCTCCTCTGGTCCTCTCTGGGTAGCAGCATGTTCTCCAGAGTTGAGTACAGCAAGATAGGTGGACCTAAAATGGAGGTTCAAATGTGTGAGCAGCTAGGGTTGATCCAGTTACATCGAGTAGCTTGAGAAAGATGTGTGCACATTTTTAGACACTGACTATGCGGCTCGGTTTCACTCACCACTCCTAGGCCCTTAAAACAACATCGCTGTAGGACCCCGGTCCTTTAGGAACACACTGAGACTGTGTCTTGGTGCTTTCCGAGAAGGACAATCCCCGCAATGGTCCAGCCATAGCTCCATCCCCAGGGAAACTGGACAGATTCCTAGAAAGGCTTATCAGCCAATTAAGAGTGCGGCCAGTCCACTGCTATGGCTCTAGCAGCAGCAGCTCGCATCTTGCCAGGCAGCTTGGACTGCTGGGAAGGTACAGTGCGTCCTAATTACACACTCCTTCGTGACAGGCGGTGTCAAAGATTAAAGGAACCAAACCCAGGGACTCTCCAGCAGCCCCTTCCACCCCCACATGGCCCCCCTCAAGGACCAGAGTGCGATTATGGTACCAAGGTAGAAGTTAGGAAGATAATTTTCCCTGGGTCCAAGCTTCATGTCAGCATCTTGTCTCAGCCACCTCGTCTGGGCTCCTCAGGTTCATTTGCTTTCTTCTTGGCACAGCTGAGCAGAAGAAAACAAATTAAGCCCTTCTCCTGCTGCTGGCCTCCCCATCTCCCACCCCGTGCTCCTCTACTTCAGCAAACGCCCTCTTCTCCCCTCGTTTCCCCCTCCTCTTTTCCTTCCTCCTCTTTCTCCCCCTCTTTCTCCCCCTCTTCTTCCACTCCACTTCTTCTCCACACTTTCATTGAGCTCTTTTCCCTCCCTCTTCCTTCTCTCTCCCTTCACACCCCTCCCTTTCCTAGCTGTTCCATTCTAACCCTACTCATTTCTGCATCTCGAGTCTCCCTCTATTCCTCCCCCTTTTCAAATATTCATTGGGGCGCACAGGGAAAGAAGCCACCTTGGGCTGCCATTTCTCTTTCACTTCCTCCCCTGATGGCTTTTAAGTGGCTAACAGCAGCATTAATGACCACAGCCTGGACCGAGCTCCCTTCTTGCAGCCATAGGCAGGTGCTTCTTTTGTATTGGCTACTAGCCCCCAGGATGCTCTAATTGTGTGGGAAAGCCAAGGCTCAAGGGCTCGGTGTTGTCTGGGATCATGTGGCGCACAATACTGGAACGCACAGGATAAGCCCAGATGGTTGTCTGCAGAGTTGCTCCTAGCCAGCCTAATCAGGGAAGGTTGGGATGGAGGGAAAGCATGGCTGGAGGGAATTCTGAGAGCATCTCCACTAAACAGAGGCCTGAGCATCAGTGAAGTAGGACCAGGGATCCAGGACCCCTGCAGACATTGATGGACCCTGTCTGACCCTGTCTGACTGTGACTGCAGAATTTCTTCTCAGACCTGCTTCTGCAAGTCATATCCTTTGGGAGCCCTGGGGTAGAACAGTGGCTGGGCACAAGACCAAACTGATCTATCCAAAGGAGACTGGAATACCAACTCCCCACCCTCCCAGAGGTCAACTGACTTACCTGGAGTCATCTGGCAGAATGGGGCCAGAGGCCAGCTCTCCTGCCTTCAAGCTTGGGAGTCCTTGGTCACTTCTCTGCACCTTCAGAGTCTACAGAGCCTTTCTTGAACACCCAAACCTTGGGGACTCCATGGCACAGGGTGTGATGAACACACTCAAGACCTTGGTCCTACCCCAGAACAGCAAAAAGAAAGGAAAAACCCAAACCTCTGAGGGAAGCCTCCGTAGGTGACTGGGTCCATCTATGAAGAGAGAAGCTCAGAGCTGATTGGAGGATGTGGCCACCAGCCTGGACAATGACTCCTGTTTCTGAGGGTGTAAAGATGAATGGTGGGATGGCTGAAGTGACCTCTGCACCTCACCTCTTGGGGATGCTATCCATGTGAGAGGGGTGCAGTAGGGAGGAAGGGCTTCAGAACCCACTCCTTTCTGACCTGCTCCCTCCCATTCATCCTGCACATTTGCGATAGAGCATCAGGGAGGGATTCATGGCTGGAAATGGCCATTAGAGGAAGGCGAGCAGCTGCCCCTGTTAATGTGGAGTGTCTCTATTACCCTAATAACTAACCACTTAATAACTGGCTTCCCTGCTAATTCTAATTGAAACATGGAATGATATTTCCTGGTGGAGAATGGCAAGGTCCAGGCTCAGCAGACATCTCCAGGGGCCCCCTGGCTTCACATGGAGAAAGCTGGGGGCTCCTTGGGTATTCTGTTGGAAGGGACGGAGGCAACAGATAGCAGCTTTTGTACGGCTGCCAGGAACCGCAGTTGATGATAAAAGCCATTAAAGGTCAGCTGGGAATAGAAAACTATTTATGTTAAATGTCACAGATTAAACTGCAGAATGGGTCTCGTGTGGGGGGCAAAGGGTGAGGTGAGAGGTGGTGGTCACCTGGCTGTCTCTTTAGGGGGCTGGAGAAGGTCAGGCGGCAGGGAGAGCGGTGGTTGGGCGGGGCAGCTTGAGATTTGTAGCTCCCTCTAGCTTCCAGAGGCAGGTGGATATCAGCAGCCACAGGTGACTGGCCAGGCTGGCTGCCTGTCAGGGTTGCTAGGCAACCTGAGGTTAGATGGAACCCATCTCTCTCACATCATTGCTGAAGGGTAACAGGGTGTTTCCAAGAAGGCAAACGGGACAGGACAACAGAACGCTGGGAAGAATCTTAGGCAGATGGTTGTGGGGAAGGGAAGGAAGAGAGGAAGTGGTGTGCTCCCCTAGAGCTGTTTAGGAGTGTGGATAAGGGGGGAAATGGGCCAAACCCTGTTGCTCTGATCAGCCAGAGGTAGAAGGTTGCCAGGGACCATCCTTGTGTTCCCTTTACCACCTCCTCATTCTTGAAGCTGGAATTTGAAGGACTCTATTGGCTGTGGTTGAAGAGGCCTTGTGGGCCTGGGTCAGGCTCTCAAGAACAGCACCAAGAGAAATGGAGGCTCTGGTAACGTTCCACCCCATGTGGGTACTGGGTCTCTTCATCTGGGCATGAGCATTGTGCACAGGTGCCCCCGCTGTGCCTCTTGGCTCATACCATCCTCAAAATTGGCAGCTCTTAGATGTCCCCTGGATGTCAATTACAAAGTCCAAAGCATGTGTGCCCATAGGGTAAGGTGGAAGCTTTGTTTCTCTGTTCTTCTGCTGCCTGCCCCTCGTCACCCGGCCATTGCTGTGTGTACAGGAAATGCAAGCCCATTCAGATGCAAGCTCAAATCCAGATGTAAGTACAGACGTGAATCTAGTCATGGAGGAAAAATGCTAAAACGAGGAGAGAGAAATACCTTCTCAATTGTTTCCTACAGCTCCAAGTCAGGTCACAGGAGGATGGCCAGTAGTCAGGAATACCCTGCTACGCGTCTTTCTCTGTTAGCAGGGACCTGAAGGGAAACCCGTGGGTGGTGAATGGACCCTTGCCTGCCCAATGGCACCTCAGTGATGGCTTCTCATTCAGTGTTCCTACCAATGATCTCACAGCAGGATGAAAGTGACTTGGCCCAGAAGGGTGACAGGGTACAGGAGAATTAATAGACACCCCAAAAGTGTAGGTACTGTATCAAGATGGTAGAGTTGGTGGGCTTGGTAGGACAGTAGGAGGTGGAGGTAGGAGGCCTTAGAGACAGGCTGAGGAGTCATATTCATCCGTCATCAGTAGGTATGTTTGACAGCTGATCTGTATCAGCTCAGGGGCCATCCCTGGGGCTAATATTAAGTTAGGCCACAAACACTACCCCTGATTCAGAACCCCATTTGAACAGGAATTAAAAGTGTCCCCAAGCAGTTATGCTATGCTAAGTGTGGCTGGGAGAAAGAGAGGCCCAAGGCCTTGAGGAGCAGAACCTAGTGTTTGGGTAGGACTTTCTGGGGAGTGAAAGAGAGGAGTGCTCTGATGCACAAAGAGCTGGGCCAGTAGGAGAGGGCAGGAGGCTGAAAAGCATGTCTTGACTAGATGTGAAGGACCTCAGATCTAAGAATTTAACTCTAAAGAAATGTGGGAGAGGGGGAGGAGACGATAGGAAGAGAGGTGGGGAAGTGGACGAAAGGGAAAGGATGGGAAGAAGGAGAGGAGGGGAGGGGAGGGGAGAGAGGAGAAAAGAAGGGAAGGGAAGAGGAGAGAGGAGAGGAGAGGAAAGGAAAGGAGAGTTGAGGAAAGGAGAGGAGAAGAGAAAAGGAGACCCATGGGTGCTGGGTAGGAGAGTTTGAGGACTTGGCTTAGAATTTGGAAAGAATATTCTTGAAGCTGCTGTGTGGACATGCTAGGAAATGCATCTCAGCCTCGAGAGTCTTCGCATCATCTGGTGGGCTTGTACGAACAGAGCGGTGGCCTCCAGCCTGAGCGTGTCTTGTGGCACGAGGCTGTGGCAGGGAGCGTGTACTAACCAAACAGCTTTCAGATGTCGCTGTGAGTCCAAGACCTACTGTGTTCAAGATGGGGAGAGGGAGCATAAGACGACAGGCTGCAGAGAGACCAGCGGGATAGGAGAGGAATGGTAGCAGTTGCTGAGATGAGAGACAGCCTGAGAGACAGCCTGTTGGCAGCAGGCTGGTGGCATAACAGCAAGGGGTGGGGTAGGGCCCAGATGTGGCAGGTGGGTGGCAGAAATGTGACATGATTTCAGAGGAGCTAAAGCAGCTGGTGATGAAAGCAGCAAGGAAGGACAAGGCAGGGAAAGTGGAAACAGGGTCCTAGGCAGAGCTTGAGTTCCATGCAGGAACAGGTTTTGGAGGGCAACTGAGGGCAGAGCTCTGGTCCCATGAGCTGCACAGGTGAGCAGCCATGCTAGGGCTGTTTAAGGCCACAATGATATAGATAAGGGATCTCGGGACTGGAGACTGCTGCAGCTTCAGCTGGGCCTGGATACAAAGGTCAGAAACACAACAGAGCTGGAGAAATGGCTCAAAGAACTTGCCTTACACTAAATGCCACCCCCAGAACCCACCGTCCTTGTAAAACATTGAAAATAAAAAGCTTGGCTCACTGTCCTATATTTGTAATTCCAGTGATGGCAAGACAGAAGAATCTCTGGGCTCACGGTCCAGACAGCTTAGCTTCCTTAGTGAGCTTTAGGCCAGTGAAAAATACTCGGTCAAAAAAAAGAGATGAATGGTTCTGGCAGAATGACCCCTGGAATTGACCTCTGGCCTCCACACCCACAGGCACACCTGTCATATACATACACACTCACAGGCATGTATGTGCATACATTCTTTCTGTCTGTCTCTCTCTCACACACGCAACCACATGCAAGGGCTATATATGCAGCACTTCAGATCTCAAAATAGCAGAGGGGACAGCTTGAACTTCATGATCAGAAGGTTCAAGTGCCTTGTTGCTGGCCTCTGATTTTCGGTCCAGCCTCACTCAGAACCAGAGCCCCAGTAGCCTACACCCTGCCTACTTTTCTCTCCCCTCTCCCTCCCTCCCTTTCTTCCCCCCTCCCTCTCTTCCTATCCAAAGGCCTGGTTGTTGACCCATCTGATGCCTGCAGAAGGGAGATGGCTCTGGGAAGAGCAAGAACCTCCGGGGACAGGAAAGCAGACATTCTCCCCAACTGCTTTAGGTAGGCACCCAGGAGCAGACAAGGTGAGCCGAAGAGACAGTTGGGGAGCATGCAGCCTAGACTCACCCCAGGCTCCCCCGTGAGTGGATAAACTCGCATTGTGGCATCTGTTCCCAAGGCTAAGTCCTCAACCTGAGTGACGACACCCCACAGACTCACATATCAGATATCTACATTATGATTCATAACAGCAGCAAATTTAAAGATATGGGGCAGCAACAGAATAATTTTATGGTTGGGGGGAATCACCACAACATGAGAAACTGAATTAGGGGGCTTGCAGTATTAGGAAGGTTGAGAGCCACTGAGCTGGACAGTGTTTAAACCACACAAAATATTTGACTAGGGCTTAGGGGCAACCATATCTAGTCCTCGGGTTGCTTAGTCATATCATAGGCACACACCGCTTGATTTGCACCAGAATGGCTTCCCAGGTAGACCCTGGGGCTGGGTCTTTGGCCACTCACTAACACCTGGACACAAGCTCGTCTCTCTATCCTGTTCCCACTCACACCCGCCCTAAGTTCCCACCTGAGTGTGAGCGGAATAGCCCTTGGTTGAAGCTCCTCTCCCAGGAATGCAATGCAGCCACTTGTTTTGGGTCCATGGCCAGATGCCTATTTCCTGAGTGTTCTGAGCCCTCGCACACAGCTCCGCTGGGACCCGGGTCTTGAATAGTTCTTGCTTCTGACTGACTGTGTATGTGTGTGTGTGTGTGTGTGTGTGTGTGTGTGCATTCATGTGTGTGCATATATGGGCATATGTGTGTGCATATATATGTGTACATGTTCATGTACATGTGTGTGTGCGTGGATGTAGAGACTAGAGATACATGTCAGGTTTCTACCTCCGTCACTCTCCATTTTATTTGTTGAGATAGGGTACAACTCTAGGATCTGGTGCTCATCAATTAGACACCACTGACAGGTGAGCAAGCTCTAGCAGTCCTCCTTTCTCTACCTACCCAGCCCTAGGATTACAGGCACATGCTGTGGTGTCCAGGTTATGTTATATGGGTGCTGGGGACCCAGACTTACATCTATAGCCTTGTGCAGCAAACTGAGCCACCTCCCAGCTCACCGGCTTCCACTTTCTGCACGCGCAGTCCCATTTCCCTCAGGCTCTGGGTTGCTGCCATCTCCAGTTCCTTGTCATTGTTGGAGTTTCCCTCCTGTCCCCTTCTACTCCCCATACTTATCAGCCTGCTGGCCCTTAACCAGGCACACATCATTTCTCCTGGCGCTGGTATTGACACAAACACCTCATCCTGAAGGCCAGCTTCATTGCACCGAAGCTTTCATGCCAGGCTTTCTCTCTAGGCCATGGGATGGACTTTAGAAGAGGGGGTATGGGCTTCTGGCAGTCAGGGGAGCTGTCTTGTGGTGGCTTGGAGGGCAAGAGTCAATGCAGGAAGGAGATAATGAAAGCCAACATAAATGAACCTCTTGGGTATCCCAAGGGGCAAGGCCCCACACAACTCTCCAGTGAAGGGGTTGCTCCCTCCCAGAACAAGGCTCACTGCAAGCCTGGGACAATTGGCCAGAATGGCAAGGTCAGGCCACGGTGAGGTGGGCATTCATGGCTATTGCCAGCCTGAAGACAGAGCTCACCTGTGCCTTCCAAGTATTTTCTGTGAACACTGGAAAGGACCCAGTGGGCACTCAAGAGCATAATCAGAAAGGTAGGGGAGATGAAAGTGGGCTCAGGCAGAAGACGAGAAGGACCCCTTACAGATGTGTCCAACCTTTCGACTTTTCTGGGCCACGCCATCATCAACAAAGTTCACACTCAGAGACCATGCAGTAGAGATAGCCAGATGGCTCCTTGGGTAAAAGTGTTTACTACATAGGCCGGATGACCTGGTGTCAGTCCCCAGAACCCATTTAACAAGCATCCTGTGATGAGATGGGCCATGGAGACAGGAGACTTTCCCAGGAGCTCCAGGCTAGCTGGAGGGCAGGACAGCAGACAAGGCAAGACCCTCTCTCCAAAAAGCAAGATGGAAGGAGAGAATCGGTTGAGGAGTTGTCCTCTGATCTCCACATGTATGCAGCAGCACACACAAATGCATCTGTACTTACACACTCACATCCTACACACGTACAATAACAATTAATAATAACATAGTTTTTAAAAACAGCACATCAGATTATTAGAAGAATTGCAAAATAAATAAATAACCAACCCAATACTGTGATAACTAAGCTTATCATTTTATGTTTGGCTACATGCATAGCTATCCTGGGGTGCACGTGGCCCCTGGACTGCTACTTGGACACCCCCTCAACTTTCTTACAAAGAGCATTCTTGGGAGTCCAAACACTGAGGCCCAGACTCATATTCCCAAGTCCAGTGTCTGGAAGCCTGTGCTAACAAGCACACACAGCTCCTTGTTCCTGTACCATCTGAATCTATTACCTTCATGACCCAGGTAGGGAGGAGAGATGATTATTATCAGTTTGGAGATAGGAAAATGGAAACACTCAGTACCTGGCACAAGATGGCATTGCAAGAGCTGGGTGCCCCCGAAACTCATATCCACATCTACCACAGCCTCGGAGCTGAGAACAGTCCTTGCTGGGAGCCACCTGGGCTTGTGAAGGGCTGCTCTCAGAGGCTTACCCATGGCACCGAGGGCCCGTGAGCTGACACAGCAGCTGTGTCTCTCTCTGCTGGCAAACTCTGCTTCAAGGGCCAGCCCTGTTGTTTTCATCACAGTTCCCTGGAACACAGCTGTGTCCTCCTGTGAACGTCCTGCTCATGCTTGCTCTCTGCGTGGTGCCCAGCAGAGTAGGTACAGCAGGTACCGGGCGGCCCAAGGGGCCAAGATTTTACTATCACTTTTCACAGGGTTGTCTGAGCCTGGGCTGCTTATAAAATACCATAGGCTTGGGTCTCAGGTTTTAGCAACTGACATTCAGAGCTCAATATTCTGAAAATGGAAGTGCAATATCACAGTGCTGATATGGGATGGTGGAAGCGAGAAGGAGAAGGCAAAGTGCAGCTCTTCCTTCTAATTCAGTTATATTACAGTTGTCTGTTTTGTAATTCTTTATGTGCATGTGTGCCTGGGTGTGCATGCATGTCACAGCATGCGTGTGGAGGTCAGAGGACAACTGAGGGAATCAGTTCTCTCCTTCCACCATATGGAACCTGGGGGTGGAAGTCAGGTTATCAGGCTTGGTGGCAAGCCTCCTGAAGCATCTAGCCAGCCTGGGGCCTTTTCTTGTGAGGACACTAATCCCACGCCTGAGGGCCCCACCCTCATGACATCATAATCTCTAATCACCTTCTAACCATCACGCAGAGCATTAGGGTTTGGACAGTTGTATGTTAAAAGGGGGACCACTTGACCATAACTTGCCTTTAATAAAAACAGTAGTTTGCCAGCTTCTAGCAGAGCCCAGCCGGGCTGGTGGTTAGGACCGTGAGTGTATGCACGCTTGTGCGTGGGTGAAAGGCCCCTTGTGCACAGCTCCTACTCTCTTCTCTTTCCCCTTGGAGAAGCAGTCATGGGTGTGGTGGAAGCACAGTTCTCCGAGGGAACTGGGACTCCGACCGTCACTGTTGCGGCTTCTGCTGATGCGATGCTGCCGCTGAAATTTAAGTAATTTTCCCCTAATTAAGCAATTATCTCTAAAATAGCTGCTCTCCCAGCTCCGGGAACTTCTTCTGGAGGTTGGGGAGCAACAAGATGGGGGTGTAGCATTTGGGAAGGCCCAGATATAGACTCACCCTGGCTGTGTGTTAGTTCCCCCGGGGAGCTAGGGCCACAGTGTCATTCTGTGTGACAGTTGCAAAGGTGGGTGGGCAAACAGGCCCTGAAGGCTACTCTGCTGTTCCTGTGCATGCACGCACGACACACACGCACACACACACAGGGCTGAGGAGCAAGTGAGCTGGCAGGCAGCTGCATGGGGGAGCTAAGTCCACAGGGGCCCCGAGAGCTGGATTTTAGGGAGAGGCTGACGGAGCGTAGGTGTGAGGCTTTCTGGGACTGAAGGGATGGGCAGCTCCATCCTATTCCCCCAAGGGGACAGTGGGAGGAGTTATGACACCATCCTCTCCTGTTGGCAGAGTACCCACAGACCCCACAATCCCTTCTGGAAGACCAAGCCATGGCCACGGCTCTGGTGGGCAGGCTGACAACTAGACAGACAAAGCATGGCCTGGAACTTCCTTTGTGGGCCAGGCTGGCCTTGAACTCATAGAGATCTGCTTGCCTCTGCCTTGAGCGTGCTGGTCACTTTTTTTGAACAAGGTTCTCTTACTGAGACCTGGAACTGACAAATTTGGCTAGGTTGGCTGTCCTGTGTGTTCCATATTTTTCCTCTCTTTCTCCCCAGTGCCTACAAATACACGCCACCATGCCTGGCTCTTTTTTATTATTATTATTTTTAAACATGATTTCTGAAGATTGAACTCCAGTTTTCATGGTCTTATGGAAAGCCATCTTAGCCATCTCTCCAGCCCAGGATCTGCTTTCAAAAGAGAAAGAAGTTGTCAGAGATGAACTTTGCAAAAAGTAGATGACAGAGGACTCAACAGGACCACCAGACCGTGGCTTATTCCTCAGCCTGGTGCCTCCATCCCCACCACAGAACGTCGGCTTTGCCTGACCAGATCTTTCTGTGGGAAACAGAGAAAGTGGGGACAGCAAATCTGGGTCTCGTGGGGGCAGAGCCAGGCAGGCACACAAGCACGATGAGAGTTTGAGCAAGGCCCGTTGAACTTCAGGAGGAGGCTCAATTCTCAAGGTGGTAATAGATTAGCACCCATGACTGGGCCCCCTGGGTGATAGGTCACTGTCTGGAGGCCCCAAGGAAAATGTTCTCTTGTGCCCTTTTCTGGGGTGGGAGGGAGGAGTAACAGGTGTATCCAGGATCCTGTGCCCACCATTTCAGCCTCTAACAGGCCAGGGTGTGGCTTGCTGTTTTGCCAAAAGGATATTCCCTTCAGCTGCTTCTCGGTGGGTCACACTGGGCACTGCTTTAGAGACCAGGGTGGTGAGGCGGGGAAGAGGCTAGGTAGGTAAAGGGCTTGCTGTGCAAACATGAGGACCTGAGTTGTTCAGTCCCTAGACACCATGTAAAACAAAGCTGACTGTCGTGGCAAGTGGATGTAAAACTGGGGCTTGGGAGACAGATTCCTGGGGTTTGCTGGTCAGCCAGCCTAGCCAATCAACCAAAGACCCTAAGAAAAGAAAGGACAGAATAGCATCCTGAAGAAGGACGTTGAAGGTTGACCTCTAACTCCATGCATTAACACACAAACACACCCCCAGAAAGGGATCTGAGACTCTCTGGTGAGGGCAGGCAGAGCCCCAAAAGCTTAGGAGTCAGATACCCAGAATCCTCCTGGTGACCTCAGGTCCCCTGCACCTGGCCCCAACTGCTGGGCTTCTGTGTAAGGCCAGGCCCAGGGAGTCTGCAGCCCACAGTAAATAAAAGCTGTTAAAAGTTGCACTGTATTTATTTATTCTCTGGCAGTGCGGTGGGGCCTGCATAAAAAGAAAGGGCATCACATGCAGAGACCATAAAAAGAGTTTGGTTTTATGCAGTGGTAACCTGGGGAATTAATTCCCGGCTGGCAGAGGTCGAATGACAGTAACTGAGTGTTAAGCAGGTGCAGAGAGGACCAGGGGGTGGGGGTGTGTGGGAGAGAGGGGGAAGGCTGCTGGGCTGACAGAGCTGAGTAGAGCCAGGATGAGACCCGGACAATAGCAAAGCTCAGGAGAAACGGAGGCTTTGGAGAACCACCATGTCAGTCCTGATCTAGCTCAGGCCTATCGGCCACCTACTGTATGCAGGACCTGGCTGGGTGCTGTGGGGGTTTTTAGCAGCAGATGGACTGGGACTCTGATTCACACTGTTGCTGTCTTTGAGTGGTATCAGGGACACCACAGCTCTAACTGAGACCTTTGGCCTTCAGGAGGGAGTTGACCAGAAACTAGACCTAAAGAGCCCAAATCCTGCTTTCTCTACTTTTAAACTCTTCCATCATGGCGAGATGCTTCATCTGTCTGTGCCTCAGTTTCCCTACATGGAATTAAGACTAATCCCAGTAGCTACCAGTAGTTTTTTGAGATTTATATGCATACTAATTTCTCTCAAGGAAGGTCCTCATCCATGGTTTAGTAACATTTTGACAAATTCTGATGGTCCAGGGTGATTGATTTGCACACTGAAGGCATCAAGGGAGCTAGAGAGATGGCAGAGTGGCTAAGAGTACCTGCTTTGCAGGCATTGGGATCTGAGGACCCACACACGAAGCTGGCCATGGGGGCTGGAAGGATGGCTTAGTGGTTAAGAGCACTGGCTGCTCTTCCAGTAGGACCTACATGGTAGCTCACAACTGTAAACTCTAGTTCCAAGGGACCCAATGCCCTCTTCTGGCCTTTGTGGACACCGGGCAAACATGTGGTACACAGACACATGCATGCAAACACTCATATACATAAAATAATAGAATATATTTTTAAAAAGCTGGACATGGCTGCACATGCCTGTAACCCCAGCACTGTGTAGGGTGTGGACAGGTAGATCCTGATATCTCGGTGGCCAACCAGCCTAGCTAAAAAGGCAAACTTTCAGTTCAGCAAGAGACCCTGTTCCTAGCAAAAAGAGGGAGAGCTATAGAGGAAGACACCAAGTCTTACTCTGGCAGTTACATGCACTCAGGCCATACAATCAAAAACATTTATGCACAGAAACAACACAACAAACATACAAAGAGAGTCTGGGAAGGCTTCTTAGAGGAGGTGACCCCTGATCTTGGTTTTGAAGAATGAGTAAGCCTCACGTGAAGGGAGGCTTCAGGGCAAATGAGGAATAATACAGAATCCAAACAGCCATGCTGCTAGGTGTGGCAGGGCTTGACATTCCTGCAGTACGTGGACAACTTTAAGGCTCTCCCCCAAGCCAAATTCAGGGTCCTGGATCCCATATGAAGAGGATTCCAAGCAGTCATACCTGCTCAGCTGCATGACCTCCATGACCCCAAAGCAGGGGCGGGTGCCTACTTTGGCACAGCGCAGCAGCCCTCATCTTTGAAGGCGCTATGCTAACTGGGTCAGAACCCAGGCACGGGAAGGACAGTGAACACTCTTCAGAGCTCAGTCAGGTACCAGAATAGAGCCACCTGAGAGAAATCTAACAGGATCCACGCATGCGGTTTTAAGCCTCTGATAACCACCTCATAAAAGTAAAAAGAAGCAGGTGAGACCATTGATAATAGCATACTTTAGTTAGCTCAACACATGAAAAACATTATCAACTTGGCGCATAATGAATCCCAAGGAATTATTCATAAGCTCTCTTGCATTCTCTTTTTCCATACAAAATCATCAGAATCCAGTGTGTATCTCACTGACCCAGTTCCTGGGGCTCCGTGGCTACCATATGGGGCGCAGAAGCCATGGCTCACCTCTGCTATTGAGTTCAGAGACACAGTCTCCTGTGAATGCTCTCAGCGCACACAGCTGCAAAGCAGGCAAGGGTTCTGGGCAGGGCCACAGGTGTCTGAGGGTGCCATTGACATTTGTCCCTGTAGTAAAATGTTTAATCTCTCTGTCTCCATGTCTGCGTGTGTGAGAGAGAGGGGGAAGGGGGTGGGAGGAAGGGGAGTGAAATGAGAGAGAGGAGAGGAGAGTTTGTCTTGGCCTGAAATGGTTGAGCTAGCTCTCCATCATCCCTCGCTTGGAGACAGCCTCTCTCTCTGGACCAGGGCTCACTGGTTAGGCTGGTTGCCCAGTGGGTCCCAGGGAGGTACCTACTTAACTCCATCTCCCCAATGTTGGGACTATAAGAACGAGCCACTGCCGGGTTGATATGTGGGTGGGTTCTGGGCCTTGAACTCAGGGGCTCATGCTTGCATGGCAAGCCTTTACTGGCTGAGCCATCTCTCCAGCCTGCCTCAGTTTCTTACATAGAAAATAAGGATAATCCTAGGAGACACCTTGGGATTGTCTGAGGTGGAAGGCCACCTCCTTCTGCCCATAGGGTGAGGGTTCGTGGGGCTTGTGCACCTCAGAGATGCTCCACCAAGTGACCCCCACTCCCTGGTTCTTCCAACATCCGTTACTGCTCACATCTGCAATCCCAACACTTGTTAGGTGGAGGTAGAAGGGGCAGAAGTGCCAGGTCATCCTTGGCTGCATAACAAGAACTGTGCCAAGGGGACTGAGATAGCTCCCCAGCTCCATGAGCACCGCAGAGCAGACCCTTGTGGAATGTGGTCACATGACAGGCCTGTTCAGTGTGTTGATACTCCAGGCTCCGTGCTTTACAACATGAACCCATGGAATACCTCACCAGCACTGGGATGGCTCCCGTTACTCTCTTCACTGTAAAGATGAGGAAACAGAGGCACAGAGAGGCGAAGCATTTTGTCCGATGCCACACAGCTGGAACAGCTTGTGTAGAGCTTCATCAAGATGCCAACCCTTCCCCACCACCCTTGAAACTTAAGTCTGTTGTCACCTGGAAACAATATCCAGAAAGATGGGAAAGTTGGGAGGCTGTTCGGTAGCTGACGGTGGGGAGGGGAGATGAGCTGTCTGGCACCGTCATGTTTAGTCGGTCCAGATGGTAGAGAGCCTATATCCGATACCTGGCCGGGTGGGGAACAGGAAGAGGTGCAGACAGGCAAGTTCTCAGCAAACGGTTCTGGGGGGTGGGGGTGTGTCTCACTCCACCCAGAGGGAGGGCCGAGGGAAGGGAAGCCTATGACTTCATCACTGGGCCCACGCCAATGACATCACCAGGAGGGCAGGGAGCCAGGCCCAGCCAGTTATTTATGGAAAAGGCTGGCGGCCAGGCACAGCTCCTGAGCTGTTTCAGATGTGGTTGGATAAAGCTTCCAGCTGGCCCGGTGGGGCCTCTGAGGCCTGCAGGCAGCAGAGGAGGAAGGGGGAAGGCTGGAGGAATCCAGCAGATGAGGGCAGGGCTCCTGCAAGCTCATGGGGGCTCCAGCAGAGATTACTGCAGCTCTAGGCTGCTCCCTCTTGAAATCTGCTCATCTCCACCCATGTTCATGAAGAGCTTTCCTGCAGTGCTCCCTCAAGGGCAGACCAGCTGAACTCGGAAAGGATGGTATCTGCCTTCATGCACACAGAGGGCACAGACATGTCTGTTGTATGAGCCTATGTTTGTGTGTGTGTGTGCGCGCGCGCGCGCGCGCGCGTGCGCGCATGTACGGGGGTTGCGAGGCAGAGGGCACAGGGAGAGTGATCCAGGAGGATGAGAAGAGCCGCCGGGGAGCGAGAGCGCAGCAGGAAGTTGGGAAAATATCATTTCAGTCCAAGATCCAGAGGCACTTATAGAAGCTTCAGCGAAACCAGACAAAACTTCCTTTCAATCCATTTATCAAAACTGCCCGCAGCTCTGCTTCGGAGCAGGTACAACAAGAATAAAATATTGAGCAGAACCGGCGACCGCGGGGCTGGAGGAGGCCAATAAATAAGAAGTTACTGAGAAGCTCGCCCTGACCCTGATGGGTTTGCTCTCTGGTCCCTCCACCCGTCTCATCCTGTGATCTTATGGGTGATGGCAGGAGGGAGGATGGTAGGGGCCCCACTGGCCGGATCTGTTTCTGGTGATCTGCGAATATGAGTGTAGCTTGGCTCTATACAGACAAGCTTCGGTGAGGCAGCTACAGGAGGCGATGCTCTCCTCATATTTCTTGGGCTTGCTAACGGCCTTCCTTCCCTTTAACCTCCCCACCCCCAGAACAGGCTGGAGAGATGACTCAGTGGGCAAAGATGCTTGCAGACAAGACTTACTACCTGAGTTCAATCCCTGGGACCCTGACAGAACCGACTCCTGCAGGTTGTCCTCTGACCTCTACTTGCAGACTATGGCACACAAATACACGTGATAAAACGTTTTAGTCCTCCAAAAGGGAGTTGGAGTCGTATGACCTTGAGAGACCTGGTTGTTCAAGGAAGCATTGGAGGGAGAATGGGACCAGGTAGCAACCAAGGGGCTTGGACCCAGCCCTCAAGCTGAGACCCTCCAGTCTGGCATCCTATTAACTTGCACCTTTGGGGTGGTTGGTGGAGGGAGGGACATGCAACTGAGTAAGGGTCCCTCTCCCAGGTTCCCCCTTTACACACCACATGTCCTCAATCCCTGATAGAGAAGCCAGCCATTTTGTAAGTGTTCCTGTATTTGGCCCACAAAATAGAACATCTCCTTGATTTTTTTTCCCTCCACACCTACAGAATTATGAGACCTGCTTTCTCCCCACCTATGAACTGGCTACCCAGGTGCTCAGGGACCTGCTCTTACAACCCCTCTCGCCTGCTTTCCCACCACCGCTGTCACCCACAGCCCCACCAATAACACAGTCTGAATGGTTGCAGGCTGTACCTCAATGCCGCGATCCCAAAGGGCAGGAGAAAATGTGTGGGAGACCCCACAGGGTAATGGCGCTGGGACACCGTTCTCTGAGCCACCCCGCTGTAATGAGGGTCAGCAGAAAGGTTCAAGCCTGTGGCTCTCCAGGTCGCTGGGTGAACTCCCAGCGGAAGACCCGGTGCTGAAGGTTAATGAGGGAAGCAGAGAATGCCCAATGGCTGCGACGGGGAAGGAAGGGGGACCCTGGCTCTGTAGGAGCAGCTGAGGTGATGTCTCCCCATCCCTCTGTTTTCTGAAATACAGCCCTGCCTTTTCTAGAATGTTCCTGGGAAGTAGAGGCCCTGTCTATACATTGCTTTTCAAAGGACCTCTCTCCAGCCTCCCTGCAGGTTCTGCGTTGTTCCTTTCCATTCCTGCTCCCGCTGAGCTGCTTGAATTCTCAGGGCCTTTTTGATGTGGGATGAGCCAAGAGACTCTGAGCTCCTTTGCATTCAATTAACCCCATCCCTTCCTCTGTCTCCCCTTACTTCTTCATCTCCAGCAAAATCACCCACTTGTGCACACATTACTTGCATGTATGCAAGTAATGTATAAACACCTGTCTGTGTGGGTGTGTTCAGGCTCATGCTGTGGCTAGAGGTCACAGGCTGGTATCTTCAATTGTTCTCTACCTTACTTTTTGAGGCAGGGTCTCTCACTGAATCAGCTAGGCTGGTTCTCTAATTGCCTCTATAGTACTGGTGGGACAGAAAGACATTGCACTTTTTGTTTTAACATGGGTGCTAGGGGTCCAAACTCAGGCCTCATGAGGCACTTTGCTCTCTCCAGCCCCTACCACATTCCTTTGACAAGATGGAGGTGGAGCAGCAGACTGAATTTCCCAGCTGCCTGCCGTTGCTCGGGAATTTGAGGGACAGCTCCATCCTGTGATGGCAAATGGACAATGGAACAAGGATTGAGGGAGCTTCAGTTAGTGTTCTAAGGCAATTACCATTTTATTTCATCTCTATAGAGCTGCAAAATGCCATTCCAGGAACTGCTGGCCCCGGTACCCTTCCCTCTCCCTCCTCTCCAGCCCTTCCTCCATACTGAATGGGCCAAACTGTATGTGTGTGTGTGTGTGTGTGTGTGTGTGTTGGGGGAGGAAGGATCCAGAAGGAAAGTTGCCAGGGCAACCATCCCAACTCACTCTATCCTCTGCCTTTGCAAATCTGTAACAAGAGGGAACAGGCATTTTTCTTGGGGTACTTTGGTACAACCTCTCAGGATCAAAATGATACAAGACATAGCACCAAACAGAAAGACCTGGTCCCAACATCCTTTGCTTCTCAGCAGTTTGCAGTGGGGGCTCCTTTAAAGACTTTCAGCCAGGCTCTGGCTAGTCTCCTATGGCAGGGCTGCAAGCCTACTCCTGTTGTGGGTAGAGGGAATTCTGTCTACCCTTTAGGTTTTTGGATTCTTCCCCCATCCTCGTCCCCATTTCTCCATAGTCTTACTGAAGGAGACATGTTTAGGGCTGAGTCACTATATTGTATGCAATAGCTAAGATTATTCCCATTTTCCTTTGGGAAACTGGGACTAGGAATGACCATGTGACTTGCCAATGCCCACAGGTTAGAAAGTAACTTACCTGAGAGGCAAGCACAGAACCAAATGGCTGTCTAGCTAATTTAATTGTTCTTGCTGACATGTCTGTTGGCTTCTTTGAGGGAAGTGATGAAGAATGTTCCTCGAAGCTAGCCTGAGCAACCAGAACTTTGGGTGGTGGGTGCAAGGTATTTGCCTGTGGCTTCAATGGATTTATGGCTGTGTGTTGTGTATTTGAGGAACACACTTAAGTCTTGATCTAGGGAACACTGAGGTCCCAGGTCCTAAGGAACTGATGTGTACAGTGAAGAACATTGGATAGACACCTTGGGTGGACCCTGAGGAACTACATGCCATGGGTGATTTAAGGTAGTTTAGGGCTGGGATAGGATACAGAAATAGATCCAGATGTTTTAGTTTGCTTCTCCATGGCTGTGATAAAGCACTGACAAAAAACAAGAGGAAGACAGGGCTTGTTTCAGCTTACAAGTGATGGTTCATTATCAAGGGAAGCCAAGGCAGGAGCCTGGAGGCAGGAGCTGGTGCAGAGGACATGGAGGAATGCTGCTTCCATTGCTTGCTAAACTTCATTTATTATACAACCTAAGACCACTTGCCTGGGATGGCACCACCCACAGTGGGCTGGGCCACCCATGGACCCTCCTACATCAATTATCAAGAAAATACCCTACAGACATACCCATAGGTCAACCTTATGGAGGAAATTCCTCTACTGAGATTCTTTCACCTGACTTTTGTGTGTGTGTGTCAACTTGACAAAAACTAACAAAGCTAGCAAGTCTCTTGGAAGGTGGGTGATTGCCTCGGGTTCTGAGGCTCATCCACTTGGTCTTTTCCTTCTCTACTGAAGCAGTACGGAGTGCCATCAAACCCTCAGCCTGTTTCCACTTGGCTGCAGGTGAGTCCATGACTCCACCTCCTGTTATGCCCAATGCTGACCTTAGCCCAGATGCTGCCCCTGACATCTGACTTCCGGTGTACAGCAATGTCACTTGCTTCAGCCTCTTGACCCATCTCTGCCCCCCACCCTCCATATGTGAGATTAGAAAGGGGTCACAGAGCAGAGCTGAACTAACAGGGAAGGGGTGTGGACACATGGGCACCTGGTTACAAAGGTTTGGACAGTGAGGGAATCTGATGAGGTGGCAAGTGGAGGTGGGGGGGGAAGGGGAAGTATGAAGAAAGGGGGGAAGAGAAAGGCAAACTCTTTGGAAAAAAAAAGTTCAATCTGATTTGTAAAGGGCACGATTTACAAATCCGTCACATATTTTACCAGGCTGGGATTTACGGATTAGCCTGTAATACTTAGGCGGCTTTTTGTAATAAAACCCTGAGCCGAGGCAGCCTTGGGGAAGTGAGGAGGAGGAAGGAGCCTTCTCTCTCTATCTCGCTTTCATTTTCCCAGTATTTTTTGATCTAGGCAGCCCCATTAATCTGTACTTTATCTGCCTATGGAGAAGGATTGAGCTCTTTATTGGATTTTTGTCAAGAATAAATGATTTAGTTTGGGATATTGTGGAAACGATTTTTGTGGTATTACACCATCTAATAAATGAAACAGCAGGGATCAATTCCTTTCTTGCGATGTGTTCAACAGGCAGGGTGAAATATGCCCCACAATTATTTGGTATTGCACTCTATAGATATTTATAACCAAGTGTGACTGCGTGGACGTGGCTGCCTCAGCGTGGACCTATGATCCATTAGCCCTTAAAGCCACTGTACTTAGGGACTCAGGTGACGAGAGCCCACAGTAAAAAAAAAATGCAGATATGAGTTAGCAGAACCTGAGACAAAGGCCCCAACTGGGGGCAACGGCCAGGATTGAGAGATGGTGTTTATTTAGGCCTGTAGCTCCATGGCTTTTCTGGAAGCGGGTAGAAGGGGAGGAAGCTAACCTCAGCAAGCAGGGCAGATGCTGGTGTGGGATGTGGCACCTTCCCTCTTCAGTTCTTGCTCCACTGCCTCTCCCTGGACACTGCCTCCAGGAAAATTGCTGGAAGTACTCGAGGTAGGAGCTGGCTTTCTGCCCAGGGAAGGCTCATAAGGTTTATATTCCCAAAGGCTCACAAATATTTATTGAGAGCCTATCCCACAGCAGTGCCTAAGCAGGGGCCCAGCACAAAGTAAACCAGATAGAGATGTTTGCTCAGATTGACTGATACACAGGGCGCTTCCTACTCATGAGTATGCATTGTCCTCAGCAGAAGCAGGGGCTGGAAGAGAGTACGATGTCTGGGCGACCCTGCTGGGATGTAAGAATCCTGCTTCTCCTTTCTAATCCAGCCTCCCAGCACCCAGGGCCATATGCCTTCCCCCACCCCTCAGAAGCACCAGGACTTGGCTGCTACTCTTGGACTCTGTTAAAAAGTGGTCCCTTCTCAGGCTCAGTGTACGATAGCCACATACAAGCCTGAGAACACGAGCTCAGATACCCAGAGCCCACTTTAAAAGTCAGTTGCAGTAACGTGAGTCTGTTATCCAACATTCCTACAAGATGGGAGGCAGGAAGAGATGAGGGTGGCCTGGAAACTCCCAGGCCAGCTAACCTAGAATAGCATCAGAGTGGCAGCAAGAGAGGCATTGCCTCAAAGTCAAAGTGAGGGCCTGAGAGGTGGCTCAAAGGATAATGGATCTTCATGGAAGCATGAAGATCAACAATCTGAGTTCACTTCCCGAATCCTGCATGGTAGGAGGAGAGAATTGATTCTATAAGTGGTCCTCTGACCTCCACAAGCATGCCATGGCATATGTGTGCCCATATTCACATCCACACCCACACCACACAGATACACACATACAGACACAGAGACACAGACAGACACATACACACATACGCAACCACACACATTTCATTTTTAAAGTAACACCTCAGGTTACAAGCCTAAACTGACCATAAGAGAAAATCCCATTTGTGATGTTGCCCTCTCATAGACTCAGGGTACTGGCCACTGGGCACAGTCTTTAATGTCTGTGTCATAATCCCTCAAGAGCAACAGGCATTAACATCTACCACAGCTCTCTAGCCCAAAGCTTCATGACACTGTTGTATTGTTGACAATATCCGGTCATTTCCTGGGCAGGCCCAGCCTCCTGGTGATGGCTGTTTATTGGGGGACCCTGCAGCTTCCTCTCAACACCTGTCTCCTCTGACATTCTATTTTTGCGCTGTCTGTCAGGGCCCATTGTTATTGTTGATACTGGACCTTGTTTTGTAGGCCAATCTGGCCTTGAATTTGTGATCCTCTTACCACATTATCAAAAGTCCTGGGATTGTAAGTGTGGCCCACCACATCCAGGTGAGATTTTTTTTAAGTGTCTTTGCATGAAGTTTCTTTTGTTTAAAATGGCTCCTCATTTCAGTCCCAGCTCTTGCAAAGAAATATGGATGCTCAGAGACTTCTGTGCTAATTAACATCAACCCTGTCTCCTGATGTCAGCAGCTCAGAGGTTTGGCTGAGCAGTGCAACTCACATCCAATCCTAAGGATGATTAGGGAGCCAGGAGCAAGATGTGGTCCTGCAATGGAGGAGGGTGGGATGAAGCAGGCCTCTTGATAGTGATAGTGCCATTTGTCCAAACACCCCACCAGGGGGCGCTCAGGAGACTGATATTTCTTGAGGCTGGCTATTCCGATGTCACCTTGGGTCTTGGCTTTGAGCCCTTGGCTTTTAGTGTTTTTATCATTTTTGCTTTGTTTGAGACTAGGTCTAATGTAGACCAGGCTGGCTTTGAACTCACTATTTAGCCCAAGGATGACCTTGAACTCCCAATCCTCCTGCCTCCTTCTTCCATGTGCTGGGATGGCAGTTGTGTGCCACCATGCCTGGATTCCTTAGTAAAGCTTCTCTCAACTAGTTCAGGGGCTGTTGGGTCAGCTGCTGTGAGATGCATCAAAGCTATCATTCTCCATAGACTCCTCTGAAAGCACGCGTGCGTGTACACACACAAATACACACACACACACACACACACAGAGAGAGAGAGAGAGAGAGAGAGAGAGAGAGAGAGAGAGAACGCACTCCAATGCCTGAATAGCATGCTGCATACTCACTCTTCCACTGAGGTGTCCTGCTCAGAGGGAGTCACCACACTGTTGGATTACTGGAGAACAGCCCGGGGTAGACAATATTGCCCTTTCTCTTTCCTCTTCCGGCCATATGGCTCTGTGGTATTATGGATGCTCCTTTTTCTCCAACACTGGACACTCCATCCAACATTCTTCTCCATTTCTATGGCCACCATGAGAGCTGAGCCTCCATCGGATCCTCCTGTCCCTGACTCCCAAGTGCAGGGGTTACTGCTGTTCCTGGAAAAGCTCTGCTTCTTTATTTTGAGAGTCCATGTGCATACATGCCTATGCAGGATGGCTGCAGCAACAGACAGGAACTAGGACAACATGGCTGAGCACACCACCTCCCCCAAGTCTGATTCCTCTTAAGAACCAAAGTGACACTACACATGGACAACCCCAAAAGCCTGCAGGATCACTGAAGCCAGGAGTCCCCTCTAGGCATATATGGGTTAAGTACAAAACAATATAGACAAATGTTCTGCTTAAGCATGGAGTCCTGTCCCTAAGACGTCTCAGGATGAAAATGCAAATGTTCCAAATTAGAAAAAGTTATGAAACATATCTGGTCCCCAGGATTGTCGATAAGGGATGCCGAACCTGTGCGTGCACAGCTATCCACTCACAGTACATTAAGAGCTCTGGAGACTACCGGCTGAATAGTTAACTTCAGTGACACTCAGGTAGAGCCATACACATGCACATAAAATTTGAACTGATATTTCTGTATAATTGGAATTTATTGAAGACCATTTCAGGTTTTTGTTTTAAAGGGGACTTAAATGAAGAAAAATTAAAATTAGGCCAAATAAAGGCATATTATAAGACCTTGAGTCTATTTCTTCTTCCCAGTCCTTCAACATACAGTACGTGGCTGGTCCTAAATACATGGTAATCTTTCGTTTTCAAGCTTAATTTTACATCTTGAGCAGTGAGCAGTTTCCAGGTCATTAAGACTCTTTGTACACACACACACACACACACACACACACCTGGAGCTGGAAAAGGCGTGTTTTATGGAGTTACAGAGGGCAGAGGACAGCCTGTAACTTAGAGAGGTTGGGTTTTCTGCTACTCTGTGGGTCCTAAGGAGCAAACTGTAACTGTCAGGCCTGGCAGAAAAGTGTCTTTACCCACATACCCATCTCACAGGTCCTACCCATATATTTTAAGTGGCTGCATACTACTCCTTCCTGAATATGGCATTACTTAAGATGTCCATCTCACCATCCCTTTCTCTTCCATGACCTCCATTAATACATTTGCTACTTGGCTAAGAAATAGTGGCTTTTACCCTGGTCAATAAATGTGTATCTGCAACATCCCTGAGAATATCAAAGTCACAACCTCATGAATATACAGAGGTTACAGCGAAGACAAATCAATACTTCCATGACGTGTCCTCCTGCCTGGAGATGAGGCCTTTGGGGGTAAAATGACCTTTGTCACACCGCCTCTCACTGCATCATCTTGCTTTGGTCTTCCTGTCTCTTGGCTCCTCTCCAGGAAGATGTCCTGGACACAGCAGCGTGGCCTTTTGATTCATGCTAAATAAGTTAGAGATGAAAATAAGGTTGAGATACTAGCTTAGTTATGTTTCCTAAATAGAGTTACATGTCCTGTCTGTCTGTCACTTGTGTGATAATGTACCCTTTTCTCAACCAAAGGTGGCTATGGGTTGATCAAGAGATATCTGGGAGCCAGAGGAAGAAGAGAGAAAATAATGGCCTGGTGGAGGTTGACCTCACCTGTCTTCCTAAATCACTCTCCACCTTTTTTCACTCTCATTGAACCTGAAGCTCCCTGATTTAGCTATGTTAGCTGGCCAGTGAGCCCCAGGGATCCTCCTGTCTCCATTCTAGTGTTCATTATAGGTACATGCCACTCCAGTTATTTTTATTTTTATTTTATGTCTTTGGGACACAAGGTTTGGTTTCCCAATATCTGGTTCCTAGGATCTTTTAAAAAATTTATTTTGATGGGTGTGGGTGTTTTGGCTGCATGTATGCATGTGCACCACATGAGTGCAGTGCCTGAGGAAGCCAGCAGGAGTTAGATCTCCTGGGACTGGACTTACAAATGGTTATGAACCCCTTTATGGGTGCTGGGAATCAAGCCCAGGTTCTCTAGAAGAGCAGCCAGTGCTTTGAACCACTGAGCCATCTCTCCAGCCCCATGGCCTGACTTTTTCATGAGTTCTATGCATCTGAACTCAGGTCTTCATGCTAATAAAACAAGCGCATGTAGTCCTGAGCCATCTCTCCAGCCCTGATCCTTTTCATGGGATTTACAACACAAATGAATGGTCCCCTGCCGCTATAGCAGAAGAGGAACTTGGGAGGCTGAAATGGGGGTGCGAGACACAGGCACACCCCTAATATCATGGCTTTTTCTTCCTTCTTGGCAGCTGAGAGCAGGTATTTCTGGCCACACAGGCCGAGCACTGACCTGTTCTGGTTGGGTATCCATAGGTAACAGGTAGTTTTAAAATAGCATTCCCCTTTGGAACAAAACCTTTTGTATTGAGCAGAATCTGGGAGAAGAGGTTAATTGGTGGTTTACTTACAATCTTAGGTTTACAAAGAGGGTCAAGTGGAGGCCTTTGGCAGGAGCTGTTTACCTTAAATCTTCAAGTTCTCCTCTCTGTGGACTGAGCGGCTTGGGGAGGTGGACCTCTGCCCTGGCTCCGTCCTCATGCCTGAGAAACAGAATGCTTGGTTTCAGCCTCAGGGTGTTGTAATCTGTGTGTCTTTTGCCCCATCCCGTTTGTCTCTCCTCACAGGGCCCAGGCTGGAACTGATTCCTGCCCCTGCCTCCTGAGTTGAGTGCTGAGATTACAGGTGAAGTTTTCAGGACAGTCATAAGAGAATGGACATGTGAAGCAAGAAAATGTGGCTTGTCTGAGTGAGAGCTCACCTCCCATGTATGAAGCACCCAGGAAAACTCACCTATCCATAGGTACTCATTCACCCCTTCCAAAATTCATTAAGATTTGATGAGGCAAGAAGGCCCCTTGTCACCTACATTTAACCCAGGTGACTTGTGCATCAGCTGCTTGTCTTGTTATGCCCCAAATACCGGAGAGAAACAATGTAAAGGAGGAGGAAGTTTTTCTCAGTGTGAGGAGATACAGTCCGGCATGGCAGAAAGGACTGTGACACAGCTGCTCTCATTACTGATGCAGTCTTAGCCAGAGAGTAGCAGGAAGCCGGAATTTGGTTATCAAACATCAAGGCCTGTCCCCACTGACCCACTCCCTCCAGTGAGGCTCACCTCCTAAATATTCCATGATGTTCTAAAACAGCGCTATCAGCTGGGGACCAAGCATTCAAACACTTAAGTCTGTGGAGGACATTTCACATTTAGAGCACACTTGCCAAATGGCAAAAGGAGACCACTTGATATTGGTTAACCTGAAACCTCACATCTGGCCACATCTGCTGAAAAGAAGAATAAGTGTTTGTGGATTGCTCAGCCATAAATAAAACATCTAGAACACACACACACACCTCACACAAGGCTTAGAAACCATCAAGGAAGAGGAATCTGAAGGACCATGAGCCAGAGGCTGGAGAAGACAAATACAAAACAGTGTCCAAGGTCATCCCAGCAGGAAAGGGGTGGGAAGGGTGGGGCCCATGAGCTGAGAGGCAATTGACATTAATGGCTTAGGGAGTCAATATTCTTTAGGATGTGGTCCCTAGTAGCTCAACCATGCTCTGGTGGATAGCCTATGAGCAGCACAAATTGAACTTAGCAAGCTATGCAATAAGAGGGCATGAAGATGGAGATGGATCTGGGAGAGGCTAAGGAGTCTTGGTGAATATGATCAAAATACGTTGCAAAATTAGATGAAATTCTCAAAGAATTCATAAAAATGTGATACAACTCTCAGCCCACTTGACAACCGGCCGAGTAGGGTCCACAGTGGCTTTGCTCACTGATACATTAGGTCAAAGTCAAGAACACAGAAAAGTCAAGAGCACAGGGCGTGCTCAGAAAGGGGGGGGGAGTGTTGGCTAACATTAGGAAGTACACCCCATTGGTGACTTCATCCTGACAGATGGGGTGTTAGAAGAGGGAATTTTTGTGATTCTAGACAAGATAAGATTTGGAAAAGGATGTTTTCCTAGTGAAAACATCAGGAGTCTTCCGGCCCTCTGTTCGTGGCCCCTCCCCCTCCTTCAGCAATGATGATGGAGGAGAGCAACTTTCATTCCACAGAAGGGCATCCGCCTGTCTCCCACGTGGAGACGGGATTGAAATAGCTTTTTCAGATCTTCCAGTTAAGCTGTCACCTGTGCCCACTCCCCCCTCCCATCTCTCCAAGGAGCCCCCCCACCCCCAGCAGCAGTTATCTGGGCTCTGGAAGAACAGCTCTATCTCACCGGCCGTCTGCAGCTGTCTCTGTCACAATAGAGAGGCTCAGGGCCCGGAAGACAGCACACAGCTTCGGGAAGACAGGCTGAAGTGTGCTGGGGGCAGAAGGGGTAGGGAGGCTTTGAGGCTTCCCGCTGGGGCCATCTTTCACATGGTCAGCCCTGCCTGGGGGTCCTGCAGGGTCCAGGGCATGTTAAAGATGCAGCTGTCGTGGGGCCGGGGCCCGAGAGCGATCACAAGATGACAGAGCTAAAAAAGCTTCACTTTAAGGTAGGAAGGTAAATGCCACTTCTGGGCCAGCACCGCTCCCTGGACTGGGAACGAGATAATGAATTATTACCCAAGGAAATGAAACCTCTAATAAATTCAAAAGCAAAGCTGGGGGAGGCTAAACTCCATTTTTACGAAGGAGCTAGTGATTTATAAAGTGTCTGCTCCCTGGGCCTCCTGGGGCTCCATCATCTCTGTGTCCCTCCTCGTCTTCTATGCAGGGTGGCCTCTGGCCCTTCTGGACATACAGCTCCCCCAACTGCAACCCCCGCCCCCCACTGCCATTTGCCTCTGATGCTCCTTTTACTCTCCCCTGTGTGAACGACTCTCGCCCCAGTGGGAATTTAAAAGCTGAACACAGCTGAAATTTGGGCCAATTGGTTTCGAGAGCTCAGTCCCCAAGGATTGGCCACTAGGAAATCTGTCTTCCTTAGGAGTCCATTCCGACCTTTGCGCCAACAAATTACGAGTTGAAGCAGCTCAGAATAGGCAATCAGGCTCCGGGGTGCAGTGCTGGCTCCTGGCAGGGCACGGCTCAGGCAGGGGCCGCTAATCCACTTTACCTGAATGGCACAGTCCCAGCCTTCTCCCGGTTTTGGGGAAGCTGGCTGGCTACGTTTTCCTCTCCTCTGTCACCTCTAATACCTTTCAAGTTCCATTCTGTAAATACTGGCCCCTCCATCCTTTGCCCAAAGCCATCAGACCCCTACTGTCTGACCTCATTGCCCGTTTCCGCGGCGACGGGGCTTGTGATGTCACGGGCTTAGGCCTGTGAGCCTTCAAGTGGGTGGGACCGCACCAGCAGGTGCCCCGTTAGACAGAGAAACAAAGACCTTGTTTTCATGCCATCAGCCATAGAAAAGTGGAAAATAGGGCGTGGGGTGGGGAGATAGAAATGGAGTCTGGGTGGGTCCAAGGCCAGACCACAAACAGGTTTTGTTAACATTGCTGAGCGCCGCTTTCCCAACTGCCTATGCAGCCTCCACACTCCTGTCTGAAGAGCTATATTATTCAGAAAGCCACTCAGTCCTGGTGGAAGGGATCCCAATGGGTTCCAGGACCCATTCCCAGTGGGGCACCGCCAGACCTCCACCTTCAAAGGGAGTGTCCTGATGCCCCCTCAGCCCTAGAGGTCTGACTTCATCGATCTTTCTGCAGCCCCAGGTGGACCCAGCCAAGTCCCCAGACTTAGCAACAACAACAAAAAAAAAAAAAAGAAGGAAAAAAGGCCCCTTCAGGGTCCACAGAATACCACCTGGGTTCTGTAGGAAGCCCTAATGCTAAGTGACTTTCAGAATGGGGCTCAGCTGGGAACTCAAGGCTGGGCTTTCATCAGAGGATGAAACGCCTCCCCACACCCTGGTTCCACTAGGTGATATCTGATATATATATATATATATGTATTTTTTTTTAAATATCAGGCGCCAAGAGGAAAACACAGGCTCCATTTAGAAACAAAGGCGCTGGCAGGCCTTCCCCAGTGTGCAAACCCCACTGCACTGAGTTTTCTGGTAATTTACTTGCGGCCTGAATTATTTAGATAGATTGGGCTCACGTGGACTTCAGGTGTCCCAATTACCTGGGTGATTTGCATGTTTACGAGTGAGGGGACTGAATGCTAGCTCAAAGCAAATTGCAAATTCCACATTCAGACTTTGGAATGGAAATCCTTGAGGTCCTGGCCCCTGCCCCTTTCTACCCCATCAGCAAGAAAAGGACCACCCGGAGCAATCCTGAGGTGAGCAGGCCAGGAGGCATCACCGGGGCTGGGCCAGCCTGGGTTTCTCCTAGTCAGGCTATCAAAGAAAAGGTAAATAGGGCTCCATGGAGAGAAGGGAGAAGAAATGCAAATTGATCATATCAATTGCCCAAACTGAAGGAAAGAGGGTTCCCACAGTCCAGTCAGGAGGCAAAGAGTTAATCCTCTAATCTAGTCTGCCGCCCGGAGCAAAGTGCGGGCTGAAGGTATTTTCAACCCTGAGTGTGCATGCAGAATGCTTGATGCTGGCAGCCCTTGCATTGGGAAGCCTGAGAACATTTGCAAGTGTTCACGGCCAGAAAACTCCCTGGGTGTAGAGGAGCTGCTTCTCACCATGGTGGAACTCCAAAGGTCACAGGGGCACCCCCTTATTTTCAGTTAAAGCACCACCACCCCACCCTACCATGTACTTCTCAATTCCTTCCCCATGCCCCTTTCTCCCTCTCCCTGACACAGTTCCTACTGGGCTTTCTGCAGTACCTGCACATTCATGATGACCTTTTCAGAGCCGGACCAATTACATTCAAATAAAATGGCTTAAGCACCGGAGAGTCGCATGTTTAAATAGTTGTGGTCGAGTGAGTAATCGCCAACATTGGGTAAGTGCCAGCGCTGGCCTTCTGCTGCTGTCACCTAGAGAAAGTTTCAAACTGTTGCTGCCTGAGCCACACTCCCCAGAGCGTGCGATTTGGTTGGGATGCAATGGAATTGATGTTTTTTGATGTTCCTTCCAGGGGAGGGCTGGGATGTTAGCTCTACGCGTAAACACTTGCTTCACTGCATGAGGACCTGAGTTGGGATCCCCAGTCCCCAAGTAAAAATAACAACAACAACAAAACAAAACAAAAAACAGAAAATGTGACAATAATCCCAGTGCTTGGTGGGGAGAAGGGCCCCCTGGCTTGTTGGCTAGCTAATCTAGCCAATTGGCAAGCTCTAGATTTAGTGAGAGACCCTGCCTCAAAAAATAAAGTGGAGCAGAGCGGTTGATCTCAGTCCTCCACACAGGTGCACCCCCAACGCATGCATCCCCTTACCTACAGTGTATGTGCAATGTGCGCACACACACACACACACACACACACTCTCTCTCTTGCTCGCACTGAGGCTAGAGGACAATAGCTCTCCTGCCCACTCTCCTCCCTATTCCCTCAAGCCAGGATCTCTCACTGAGTCAGGAGCTAGGCTGGTGGCCAGCAAGCCATCAGCCATCCTCCTGTCCCTGCCTCCTCCCAGTGTTGCGATGACAGGTGCACATGCTGCGGTTGTCCAGCTTTTACGTGGGTTCTGGGGAATTGAACTCACTGCGCAAGCACCCTTATCCACAGAGCCACCTCTAGCCCCCAAAGTCTTTGCTGAACTGCTGTGTAGTTGAAGGGGGCTGAGGTGAGAAGAAGTAATAACTGTTTCTTGAATGCCTTGCTGTGTGCTTGGGAGACTGGTGCTCTGGATGAGAAATGCACCCTTCCATAGGCTCAAGTATCCCCAGCTTGTGGCGCTGTTGGGGGGTCTAGGGGGTGCAGCCTGCTGGAGGAAGAGCAGCGCTGGCACTATATAACCCTGCCCTGTTTATGCTTTTCTCTCTATGCTTCTTGTGGGTGAGGATGTGAGTTCTCAGCTTCATGTCCCTGTTGTCATGCCTCCCTGCCATGATGAACTCTGGAACCTGAATCCAAAAGAAACCCTTCTTCCTATGAGTTGCTTCGGTCATGGGTGTTTTATCCCATCAACAAAAAAGTATACTGAAATTTTATTTATTCTCTCTAGTCATGTGCCAGCTAAGTATTGTACTCAAATTGTAGGTGGGGAAACCGAATCTTGGACAGGACAAGTGACTTGTCCCAATATGTGAAGCTGTGCGTGCTGAGGAACCATTTTCTCACATTTCTTTAAAATGTTTTTGTTGTTGTTTGTTCTCCCTCCCCCCAAGACAGGGTTTCTCTGTGTAGCCTTGGCTGTCCTAGCGTCCCAGACTTGCTTTGTAGACCAGGCTGGGCTCTAACTCACAGAGATCCACCTTCTTCTATCTCCCCGAGTGCTGAGATTACAGGTATGCGGCACCACACCCAGCTTAAAATTTTTAACAAAGATTTCCTTATTGTGTGCATGTTCATGTATATGCATAGACGTGTGCCATAGCATGTGGATGTCAGAGGTCAACTTTATGGAGTTCTAAGGACAGGACAGGTTTGACAGCAAGCACCTTTACCCACTGAGCCATCTTGCTGGTCCCAGACTGATATTTCTATGTTTCCTGCAAGCGGAGACCCAACTGCCTTTGTTCTGAACTCTATAGGACTTTTCATGGTGAGCATCTGTAAAAGAGACAATGTCACTTCTGAGCAGAAAGTGGGCAGGCTTACAGTCTCTGATGAAACAGAATCCCTAGGTTCAAGGTTCCACTTTTGTCCCATTGTCTGCACAGGTACCACCAGGCTTTCTCTGTAGAGCCTGTGGGGACCGTGGCTGGAGAGACAGATACACAGACAATGCTATCTGCATGCCACGACAGGGCTTGTAATCTGTCCTTTGTCCTGAGCCTTAAGTGTCTTGCCTTCTGCTGTGACCTGGCAGGACCTCAGCTGTCTCAGGATTTAGGAATAGGGACTCATACCCTGCCGGGTTCCTGCTGATGAGTTTGGGTCTAGCATCTTGATCTCCATCCCTTTCCCCCTAATCCTGTGTGTTCAGAACCTAGAGAAGCAGAAGAGACACCACAGACTGTCTGTCAACTCTGTTTGCCACTAGATAGATGATAGCAGAGACTAGTTCCTGCTCCCTTTCTACAAGATAAATAAACAGACTGACTGTGTATAAGCATTCAAAGACATACAGGCTGAGTCTACAGGGATGGATTTCCTGTTAGCTTCAAAGCTTGGAGATAGGTCCTCTTTGCTTACACTGGAAAGGCCTCTGGGTCAGGCTATGCAAAGCTGACACAGCCCTGCCTTGCCAACCTGAATCCACCCACATCAGGAGTGTCAGGATGGGAACACCCCCTCCCCTTGCCCACTTACTCTTCAAATGAGCTATCTCACTTCTGGTGTGAATTCTGGTGGCCTGTGGGGCCCTTGGGTGGGGGACATTTCTCTCTGAGGTTGGGGTTTTTTAAAGATAGATATTATGATAGGAGACCAGCTCAGTGGGTAAAGAGCTTGTGCAGCAAGCATGAGAACCTGAATTCAGATCCCAGCACCTATAGAAGGGTCAAGTGCGTGGATACACACACATACACAATCCCAACTCTAAGAGGTGAAAACAGGTGGCTCACTGGGGCTTCTTTTTAGATAATTTAGCCATGGGTAGAGCTCCAGTTTCAGGGAGAGACTATCTCAAAAAATTAAGATAAAGACTGATACAGGAAGACATCTGTGTCTATCTCTGCCTTCCACATGCACATGCATGGGTGAGCACACTCACACATGTACACACAAATGTATGCAGACATATATACAAATGGATGATCACATGTCAGGATGCTTAGTATCTTCAAAGGTTTGTTTTAACATTATATTTTTAAAAATTAATCATGCATGTGGATTTGTGCACATGAGTGCAGGTGCCCATAGAGGCCAGAAGAGGGTGCCAGATCCCCTGGAACTGGAGTTACAGGCTGCCTGGAATGAGTGCTGAGAACTGAACTCAGGTCCTCCACAAGAGCAGTGCCTGCATGGAAACATCTATCCAGCCAGCAACAGTACTCTTAGATCAATCAAATAATCAAATTAGCAGGTAAGCCTCACTGGAAGAGGGAAGCTTACTTCAGCACTAATTACCGAAAAATAAATGAGTATTTCACATGCAATGGTGATTTCTAGTAGCAGGTTCTGTGTAATTTTTCAGCTGTTAATTATCATTATTAAGGATTAATAAAAATAAGGAGGCAGAATGTTCCAGGAACTTTTCAATTGCTTTATAGAGTAGTCTGGAGCCTACCCAACATTCCTAGAATAAAAGGACTATTACGTGAAGAAGCTGAAGGTTCAAGGGCTTGAATATCTTGTTGGAGCCAGGAAGTGGCAAAGGGTGGGAATCCAAGTCAGAACTGTGTGACTCAAAGCTGAAAATTTCTTTCTTTATGAATCATTTTATCTTTAATTATGTGCATGTGGGGGGGGGTATGTACACATGAGTGCAGGTGCCTATGGAGGCCAGAAGAGGGCGTCAGATCCCCTGGAGCTAGAGTGATATTGTAGTTATCACTCACCTGACATGGATGCTTCAAACCAAACTTGGATCATCTGCAAAAGCAGTAGGCACTCTTAACTGCCCAGCCACTTCTTTGGCTTCCAAACTGAGAACTTCTGTATCTAACTGACTCTTTTTGACTTTGAGATCTTTTTGAGAACAGGGTCTTCCATAGCCCAAGCTGGCCTCAGCTTTCCTTTGTAGCTAAGGACAATCTTGAATTCTTGATTCTCTTACCTTTGAGTCCTAAGTCCTGGAATAACAGTCACACACTACCATGCTTGCTCCATCTATCTCTTTTTTAAAAAAATATTTTTATTTTGTGTGTGTGTGTGTGCTATGTGTATTTATGCATGTGTGCGTAGATGCCAGAATAGGGTATTGTATCTTCTGGAGCTGGAGTTACAGGTGGCTGTGAGCCACCTGATGTTGATGCTGGGAACCAAATTCAGATCTTCTGCAAGAGCAGCAAAGACTCTTAATTGCTGAGCTATCTCTCCAGTTCACAAATACTTCTTTTTTAAGAGTCACCTTGTAATACAGCATACACACTATGTAGCTGGCTCATTTGAGGCTGGGGAGAGAGCTCAGGAGGGAAGGTGCTTGCCCTGTACACATGATGGCCTAAATTCAATCCCCAGAGCCCATATAAAGAATCCAGATGTGGTGGCATATACTTGTAATTCTGGCACTGAGAAGGTCACTAGGACTCATTAGCCACCTACCCTAGTCTCATAGGAGATTTCCAGGCCAAGGAGAGAGAGACTTGCTGTAGGCTTAGCTTTTTCAAACACCTACTTCATTTAAGGTTCTTAAGTGCCTTTACCTTTCTTCCAACCCCTCCCCACCCACCTTAGATAGGAGATTAGTAGGGAATGGGGCTGTAGACCTTTTTTATATACTTCCTGCTGATAGGGTCAATGGGTTCTTTGGGGATTACCAAACTCAGTCATCAGGATATCAGCAGTCTAGTCAAACAGCAAAACATCAGCAAGCAGCAACACTCATCAGCAGCAGGGGAACAATTCAGTAGAAGCATCACGATTCCTCCCAAATGGCATGATTCTGCCAAAGCTGCAAAACTTGAACAATGCAGCCCAAGAAGTTCTCTTGAGCGTTTCTCTCTGTGAAATCCAGCAAAGGATGCAAACTGTTGCAAAGAGTAGCAATGAAAAAGTGTAGAAATGCAGAAAGCATTGTTTCACTGTCTGTGGGCTTCTAGTTATCCCTTCTCAGAGTCTACACAAGGATGTTTTTAAGCTCACAAAAACAATGCCCCTCAAATAAGGTAGTTTCAGCTGACCAACAGCAGGTGCCTTTTCAAGGGGACTGTTTTCTGCAGTGGCAAAACATTCCCACATCCCACACTTGGGACCCAAACAGTTGTGTCATAGTCACATGACACAACTGAGTTTCCAAAGAAACCAGAAACTTCCACTTTACCTTGCAAGGTGAAAAAAGCAAGGTGGCTGGCTCTTGAGAAGTGAGACCCAAGGTTGAGGGATCTGGTCACATGGCATCCATGATGAGGATCAGAGAGTGATGAATGTATGCACATTAGTGCTCAACTCGATTTTCCCACTTTATATATCCAGGATCTCCTGCTCAGGAGATGGTCCTACCTACAGTTAAGATAATTAGTGTAATAAAGATAGCTCTTCCACAGGCATGCATAAACACAACATACACATACACACTCCCTCTAAAGGATACTACGCCATGATGATTGGGGTATATTCTCAGATATGGACAGTTCTTATGACCAAAGTCAGCCTCCCAAAAGGTCCTACACTTTAGATAGCACCCTCTACCCTACAACCTCAGCCTCACACAGTAGCTAGGAGTGCGTTAAATGTTGTGATATATTTATATCATGTACCAAGATGTACATTGACTCTTCAGGTTATGAGTTGTCCAAAAGCTCCTCTGGCATTGCCCCAAGGTGGGTGTTCTCTCCTCCTTGTACCCAGAGACTTCTGAGAAGAAACCCAGAAGGAATCAGGAAAAGGATACCCTTGGGACTTCAGAAATTTTCCTGTAGCCTGAACTTAAACCTTGATTTCAAGGGCACAGAACACCCCTCACCCCACCCTGTCTTCTCCAGACCCAGATGAGCCCCTTGGTGAAGAACCAGCTCCTTGGAGGAGGTGGCCTTACATGAGGACAGTCTGGGGGCACCAAATTTTGTCAGGAGCTTGGTGTGTGTGTGTGGGGGGGTTCTTCTCACTCCCCAAAAGCTGGCACCAAAGAACCCAGCTGCTTATGTAGCACCTTGGCAATAACAAAGCCATTCTAAAGAAACACACTTGTACCCTTCCCTTTAGCTGTGGGACAGATACATGGGTAGCTTCAGTTAGAAGAAAGAGGGACTATGGTGGGAGGGATGGCCTGAGGAAAGGGCTGTCCCAGGGAAACACAGCTAGGTAAACTCTGGAACAGGCTGTGGTTGCCCCACTTGGAGGTGACTAGGCACTTGCCCGGGAGAGGCGCTGGTAACTGGCTGTCTGAGAATTCCCCAGCTCTTCCTGTGACAGAGCAGCCTGCCAGCTGGGGAAAAGCTTTCCAGCTGGCAAAGTAGCGTAGATCTGGGTGCCTGGAAGCTAGTCAGGCCTAGTTTGTAGAGCCTGAAGGTCACAGATATAGGACTCAAAGGTCATGTCAGAGTCCAAGGTTAGATTTTCTAGGCCCAATAGCCTCCTTTCATTTTTAGTTTCAATTTGGATTTTTTTTTTTTTGAGACATGATCTCACATAGACCAGGCTGGACTGCTTCTTCCTGTGTGGCTGAGGTAGGGTCTGAGGGGTATGGCCGGGCACCCACAGCACCTGCTGCATCCAGAGGAAGGAGCCTGGCTAGAAATCCTAGGGGCTCATCTTCTATTGTCTGAGTCTGCTCTAAGCACAGAGGGGCGGCAAAGAGGAGATTATATGAGGTTTGAGGGGAATCATCGGTACCGTCCTGCCTCTTACTGCCTAAACCAGAGAACGTTCCAGCAGGTATTACAGTTTGTGGCCCCAGGCAGGATCACATGGGACTGGGGGTCTTAATCCAGGATAGGGGGAGAGTAAGTTTTATCTCTTGGGGGACACGGGCAGAGACATCAGGTTTCCAAAGCTTTTCGGAACATCTATCTCTGAAGCTGCAGCTTGGCATCCACCCTACCTATGCTGCCCACACATGGCCCTCTGCACCAGCTTTGAAAGTTCAGGGCCCAGAGGAGGCTTGGCTGGTCCTTGGAGAGCTTCCCTCCTCCTGCATGGCCTTCTAAGGACTTCTTCGCCTTATTGCTACATAACAGGATAGTCACTGACTTACTAACTCAACATTCATTTGTTTTCTTCTGTGGGTGGAGGTCTGTGATGTAACAGTGACAGTGTAAATCCCTCTCATCATTCTTCAGAGACTAGCCCCTTCCCCCTCCCCAGCACTCAGTGTATAGGGCTCAATGTATAGGGGGTTAACTCTCAGTTATGACAGTCAGCTAGCTGTGACTGTCATAAGCACCTTTAGGTGAGGGAATGAGGTCTTGCTCAAGCTGTGTCTTCATACACTAGCGCTCAGACATCTATGGGTGAGTACATGGATATTACAAGGCAGATACTTGTATATACATTTTTATTATTAGTGTTTATGTATGTATGGTGTGTTGGGGGGCAGGGAGGTATGGAGTAGGAGGGGTTGTGTGTGCATATGTGTGCCCTGCCATACTTGTAAAAGATTAGGGGACAGCTTTTAAGTCTTGGTTCTCTCTTTCCACCTTATTGAGGCAAGACCATCTTGCTGTCTCTGCTGCATGGTACACTTCAAGCTGGCTGGCCCATGCACAGCCCACGAACCTTTTGTTTCAGCTTCCTATCTGCCAATACAAGTTATATGCTTACATATTTCTGCCATCCCATTCAGCTTTTTGTATGGGCTCTGGGGATCAAGCTTGGATCACCAGGCTTGTACTATCAAGGCCTTATCCTCTGAGGAATCTTGAGAGCTCACTTGCACGTATTTTAAACGTATTTCTGTATGTTGGGATGTTAATGTACATATGTCAGTGTCTATTTTATGTGTATCTTCCCCATACCCTGTACGTGAGAGAGACAGAGAGAGACAAAGCAGAGACAGAGAGAGGCAGAGATAGAGACAGAGACCTAGAAGCAAAGACAAAGTCCTTACCACGTACAATCCTCTTTTCACAGCCTCTTAGGAGCATGAGGATGTTGCTTCCTGGGACCTGACTCTATAAGCCCAATCGCATCTTCCCACACACACAGCTCCACAGATTTTCAAATATTTATCCTCCTATATTTAAATTATGTGAAATCTCCCTCTCTCTCCCTCATACCTTATGTGCTTGTGAGTTCTCTCAGTCATCAGCTCCCTCTTCACCTCACTTCCTCTTTGTCTCTAGATATATGTGTGTGAGTTGCTTGCGTGCACGCGCACACACACACACACACACACACACACTCAGCTAAAGAAATGGAAACTGGGCCGGAGGAAGGGGCGCAAAGACTGTCAGTGCTGTCTCTGAGCTCTGATTGCTCCTGAGGAGAAACTCTGCCCTCTATAAGGGGGTTCCCCAGGCTGCCACCGAGCCGCACAGAAGAACTAATTGGTGTTTGCCCAGGGCTTGGAGAGTAGCTCTGAGGAAACAGGCTTGCCTCGGTCGCTGGTGGCTTGCGGTCTTATCTCTCGGAGTTATGAGATCTTAGAAGCTGCCTGCAGGGCAGAGGCTCCCCAGGAGGTTTTCCCGCCTGACACAGTCTGTGGACTAGCTTTGCCCACACTCTACAGCCGCCCCTGACCACCCACCTACCAATGAGAAAGAACTTGGGGGGCTTAGGAGGGGGCTCAGTTGATAAAGCGCCTGCCACCGAAGCATGAGGACCTGACTCAAGATCCCCAACACAAGCAGCAGTGTGGCCTTGTGACCCCAGCACTATGGGGGGGGGGGTCAGGGGTCAGGAAGAAAAGCAGACCACTGAAGCTCCGTGACCAGCCAGCTTAGTTGAATCCGTAAGCCCAGAGTTCCTTGTCAGAGCCTGACTCGAAATAAATAAGTAAAGGGCAACAAAGGGAGACAGCGGACACCAACCTCTGACCTTCACACACCTATGCCTGCACATGCCCCTGCATACCCGTTTGAACTCACACATGCATGCATAAGCACACACACGTGCACACATGCACAGGCACACACAGAGAGAAAAAGAAAGAGGAGGAGGAGACTGGAAAGGAGGGGAGAGGAGGAGAGGGGAAGAGAGGAAAGGGGAGGGAAGAAGAGAGAGATCCCTGTGCTGAGACCCCTCTCCTCAAATAGGCTGACCCTTCTCTTCCCCATTCAGCCAGAGAGTTTTCCCTAGAAACCCCAGAATGAGAAGGAGACCACCCCAGCTGCCAAGGCCCTGGGGGAGGTACTTGCTCTAAGGACTAATTGCCACTCAGGTGCTTGGCTGCCCTCGACCAGCACGTGGAAGGTGCAGATAACACTCCTACACAGCGCAAAGGGGGCAGAAAGGAAGCCAGAGTAGACCTGTGTGTGTCAGAGTGTGGACAGTGGCAGGGGGTACCTTAAGAAACAGGTATTGAAAGACACACAGAGACAGGCGGACATAGGCAGAGTGGCCTTCATCTGAAGCATCGGAGCCAGAAGATTTGAGATTTTCCTTTGAAGTTTTTGGGGTTATTTGTGTTTCCATTAGGAAACATCTTGAGGGCGGGACCCAACTTGAACACCAGGAAAATTTTCTATGCTTCTGACACATACGCATCACCCAACGGTAGCTTTGAAATGTGTCTCACACACCTTCATTTTAGCTATGAGCTGCCACATGAGATGGAGTGGGGTTTTTCATTTGTGATGTCTCGTGAGCACTCAGAAACCTTCTATTTTAGGGTATTCGGTGTTGGGAATTTTGGTTTTAGGATGTTCAAACTAGATTCTCAATGATTTCTCTTACTACTTCTTTTTAAAGGTACACTTATTTATATGTGGGTATGGACGCATGCATGTAGAGGTCAGAGTACAACTTGCTGGAGTCTGTTCTCTGCTTCTACCAGGTGGATCCCCCTGTAAAGGCTGTTTGACCCCAAGGGGTCATGACCCACATGTTGAGAACCGCTGTTCTGGAGGGAACTGGGATGAAGTAAAAATGAGTAACTTGTCCAGGGACCTCCCAGAGAGTGGGGCAGTCAGCCCAAACATGTCCGGCTATAATGCTGGGCCACCCAGCCACTGTGTGTGAGTTTATCAAGCTATCGTATGTAAGTGGATTTAAACAAAGAAAAAGTTATCCAGGCTATGGTGACGCACACCTTTAATTCTAGCCCTCGGGAGGCAGAGGCAGGCAGATCTCTGGGATCGAGGCCAACCTGGTCTACAGAGTGAGTCTCAGGACCACCAGGGCTACACAGAGAAACCCCGTCTCCAAAAACCAAAATATAAAAAATAAAAAGGAGAAGAGGAAAAGGAGGAGGAGGAGAAAGTTGGGCTGGGATGCAGCTCAGTTCATGGGAAGCTTGCATTGTATTCTCAAGAACAGAGACTGGAAGGACTTTCGGAGGCAAGCCATTAAGATAGATGTGAATAAAGGTTGCATGGAGTCCTATTTGTCTTCACCTCTCCTTTCTGCTCTCCTCAAGTGGCTGAATAGACCCTATTCACTGTCTCCTACTCTCTGTAGCTTCCCACAGTTGAAAAGAAGAAGTGAGGTCAGGCTGTCACACCCAAGAAGCTGTCCTGTAAGTCACCCTTGGGGCATTTTGGTCCTTCCACCAAACAGCACCAACCACTTCCTAGAAGGTACCCTATGGGTAGTGGGTGCATTCCCTCTCTTGGCCACTGGGGGTCAGAGTGCATGAGGGTTTTTGTCAACTTGACAAACCAGAGCTACCTAAAAAGGACTTGTCTGTAGGGACGTTTTCTTGATTGATTGCTATGGGAGGATCCAGCTGACTATGGGTGGTGCCACCCCTAGGCACCCTTAGGTGGTCCTAGGCTGTATAAGAAAGGATGCTGAGCAAGCCATGGGGAGCAAACCATTAAACAACAGGGTCTTTGCTTCAGTTCCTGCCTCTAGGATCCTGCCTTGAGTTCTTGCCCTGACTTCTCTTAAAGAGGGACCATGACCTATAAGCCAAATAAACAGTTTCCTGGACCAAGTTATTTCTGTTCAGTGTTTTATCACGGCATCAGAAAATCAAATGAACACAGGATGTAACAACTCAACAGACCCTACCCATCATCCCTGATGGAATTTTATATGACACGCTGACAACCTGTTGTCCCTCATTACTAGTCCATGAGTAAAGATGGGATTTTTGTCTCGTCCATCTTACAACGTCTATTTACTATTTTCCTAGAAACTGCATATCAAATAGCCTGCTTCACACACTCTAAACATGGATTTCTCAAACCAGTAATTGTCCCTGAGGGGCAGACAGGAAGTCAGCAGTTTATTCTACAGATCTTGACTTTGACATCCTTTTTAAAATTTTTTTTATTTTTATTTTTTCATTTCCAGGAACAATCTGACAGAGAGAGCCTCAGATCAGCTGCAGCTGTTCCTGACCCAATGACTTCTGGCTTCGTGGAAGGAGTTGTTTATCACCCAGGAGTTATACACATATCTTAGGCAGCTGGGGAATGCTTTAAGCATTGGGCACAGTGTGAATGCCACCCCACAGATCTGATAATTCTGAGCCAATGTCAAACCAGCTTTATTTTGGCTACTTCTTTTTGAGTGTATATTTTGATGACTTGAAATTCCTTTTTGGATTATCTACATAGCTCTCTTTTGTTAGAAGGAGAAGAAGAACAAGAAGAAGAGGAAGAAGAAGAATCAATAACTTCCTTTATATGGAGTCACCACTCAACTGTCACAGAACAGCAAGAGAGGCATCAGGTCCCATCCTCAGTGACTCCAAAATACAACCCTAGGAATCACTTCTATAAAACAGAGCAACTGTGTAGGGATGTATCTCTCCACCAGCCCCAGGAAGATCTTTCCAGCTTCTGGTAGTGCCAGATGAGTTTTGGTTAGTGGTAGTGTCCCCTCCTCCCTATTTCTCTGGCACATGCCCTTCTCTTTGGCAGGCTCACATTTCCTGGTTAATTTGACCAGCCCTACTGCCCCATGCTGGGTGGTGTTAACCTTTGTTCTCCAGCAAAACCACTTGTTCGACACCAGCCTTCCCTACCAGATAATCATTTTGACATGAGCAAGATGCATACTTGTCTTTCTCCTGGGTACAAGCCCTTTTTGTAGCACACAACCTGCTGTGGAATATTCACCCTGTCAGGTATTTATGGGATGATGGAATGACAATAGACCCAGACCTTCACCGCTCTGTGCAGTACACAAAGGCCGGTAATAAAGCAAGGAGAAATGAAGAAGGAGAGACGGGGGTGGGGTGGGGGTGGGTGGGAGGGCAGGCAGAATATCCCTGGGCGCTTTTGTTCACCTAGCATCCTGATCTGACAGGCAGGGTTCAAAGGTTTGCTGGCTTGTCCCCACTTTACAGATGTGAGGACTGAAGAAACTTGAGGCGTTTAGCTGACCTGATGCCCACAAAGTCCCTTTGTGGCTGAGAAAGGTTTGTACCCAAGAGCATGGAGCTTCATTACTGAGAGGCAAGTCTCTACAGACCAGGCAAAGCCATAATAGCCCAACCTCAGACAAACCTGCTGCTCACTCCCAGACGGACTTATGTACCCACCCCAAGGTTGTGAATGGGTTTCTGCTCACAGCCGGAAGAACAAAACACCCAGATTGAAACCAGAGGCTCACAGGATCCAAATAAGGAAGCATAAACACCTCTGGTCTCACCTTGCTAGTGAGCTCGGGTAGCAGTTAGGGCTCCAAGGGCAGGCTGATGCAGTTTCCCTCCTATTCTCATGCCAGACTGGCTGGGGGCCCAGGGAGGAGGGCACCAGCTGGAGCCCACTTCAACAGTACGACCAGAGTTGCACAAAGCAGGGTCAGGGTGCCTGTCTTTTCTCCCAGCTGCACTGTTGCTAGCCAGAGGCTGGCTGTCCTGGCAGATTCCTCCCATTTGTAATCCTAGTCTCCACGAGCATCACTCAGACATCCCAGCTCAGGGAGAAGGAGGACGCCATTGTGTGCCCCTGATGTAGAAGAACAGTGTTTGCCCTGGCTGTTACCCTGGTTATGGAAACTTCTGGTGACACTGGCCAAAAGACTTCCCATTCAAAGCCTTTGCTTCCACTCCCATCTGTCTTATTAGTCAGAACATAACTACTTAAGCACAAATAAAGATGATAAATGGAAACAGGAGCCTTGGAGAAGCGGCCACCGTGCAAGGGCTTTGAAGCCTACAGATCACTGGCCCCTTGGAATCCCTGCCTGGAGTGGATGGGGGTTGGATCCTTTCCCAGGTTCTGAATCAGCACTGTAGTCAGCTACGTTGTTACAGGAGGAGTAACAAAGGACCAAGGTAGCCAGAGAGAGCTGCGCTGGAGGGCTCCCACCTGGGCTTCTGGTTCCCAGAGTCTGTCACAAGTATGCTTGGTGTAGTGTTCTCTGCATACACCGAATTCCAGCGTCTGAGCTACTGCGAACTTCACTGGGTCACTGCTCTTCTTCCTTCAGCCCTTTGTCAACTGCTATGCAGCCACCATTTCTGTCCCAAAGGGAACAGTGCAATAAGACTAGAGAGAGGGAAAAGACCGGTACTTGTCAGAACGTCGTGACAGCATTTTCAACATGGTTGATAGAGGTTATGTACCAGAATGGAGTTCCAGGAGGGGAAATCAGAAAGCCCAGTCCATGTCTTTGTGTGTCTGTTTGTCTCTCAGACTCTCTCATGGTCACGTCTTTGGCTAAAATCTTAGCTAAGTATGGAGGAAGGGCCACTTCTGGCTTTCTCTTTGATGTCTAGAATCCTGGAGCAGAGGTCTGGCTCAGTGAGAGCTCTCATGTTTTCTAGCCTTACTGCAATGGGCAGTGGTCAGGGTGGAAGTGGGAGAGGCCTGGGAGGGGTCCCGGTTCACCTACACAGAGCAGAGAATCACTTGGCTCCATGGGGCCTCACATGAGAAGGCTGGGCTACAATTGCCAGGCCCCTGGCTTCCCTGCAAGTGACCAGTGCCACAGCCCGTCTCTCTGGAAGGACTCTCACTGCTCATCTCCTCAGACCTAGGGCTCACCGAGACGAGAAGGAACAGTGGGAGCTCAGCCAGCCCTGCCACCACACTCCTGGGCCTGGCGAGTTTTGCACAGAGAGACCTGATGAGAGCCTGGGAGTCAGTTGGTTAGTGCTCAGAATCTCAGATCTTCTAGACTACCTGGTCAAATCACCTAGAGAGGAGTGTCGCATCTACCCACTCTTGCCTTTGCCTTTGGTGTCTTGGTTCACAGTTAATCTACTTCCAGACAGAGCCAGGAAAAGTCCATGAAACAACATGGTCCCTGACTCTGGGGAGTTCACAGCTGGGCCATGGGACAGACTCCATGGACTCAAGAACTGCAAACTGAATCCAAAAACATGAGAGGAGATCTGGGCAGGGCATACACAGTCCGAATCCTGCTATGGAACATTCTAGAGGAGGCAAGACTACGGAGACAGAAAATAGATCATTGTTTGCTCAGGGCACTGAAGCAGAGAGAGAAGAGTGAATGGGTGGAGCAAAGCAGGGTTTTAGGGCAGTGAAATGCTTCTAAATGACAGATACAGGACACTAGACGTTTGCCCAGACTCACCGCATGTGTAACACCAACAGCAACCCTAACGCAGGCTGTGGGCTTTGTATCCCAGTAACACATCACCCTCATTCCTTGCACCATGCCACGCTAATGCAAGATGCTCACAGCAGGAGCAACTGAGGTGGGAGTGAGGAGCTACGTTGGAAATCTCTGTACTTCCCAGTCATCTCCCCCCTCAGGCAGCTTAAAAACCATAGTCTATTCATTTAAAGAAAGATGCAAGGTGGAGAAAGAAAGGGAGAGATGGAATCACTGTGGGAGGGCTTAAGAGGGAGAGAGTGGGAATGAAAAGAAAAGTTGCAAACCAACCCTAAGAGGAGCAACGCTCTTAAAGATGTTCCTCCCACCCGGAGCCCAAACTTTCAGGACCTGGAAAAGATCTTGTAGATCAGCCCCCCCCCCCATAGCAGCAGAGTGAGAGGGAAGGGGGAAAATGTGGGGGTACAGTTTAAGGAGTGGAGCCCCTGGCACAGAAGGCACAAACCACGAGTGCAATTAGTCAAAAAAGAACTGGAAATTAAAAAACGATTTCAAGCCGAGGAGGGGAGTACATAAGTTACTGCATCCCCGAGACATTTATGAATAATACAAATGCCGTGAGGTGCTGGAGCCGGAGCACAGTTAATTAATATGTATAGGAGCAGAGATGCTCTCGAAAAACAATGGCGCTGCTTTCCTCTTGCTGCAAGTAAAAATATTTCCAGAAAGACGGACACGTTTATTATTTCCTCGCATAATTACCTTATTGTGGAAAGGTTGTAATGGAACACATTAGAGACATTAGAAGCACTGAGCACCTGCCTGCCTACCCTTAATGTGCTTTGGTTCCATGGTGCTGGGCCCGGCAGGTAGGCAGAGGCTGGCAGGGGGCCTGAGGAGACAGCCTTGCCCTTCCCTCTTGCCCTCTGCTTCGCCCCTGAAACCAACCCTCTCTTCTCAGTCTCCCTCCACTGCCTTCCCCAGCCCACTGCCACGCACTGAGGGGCACTTCTGTAAGCCAGTGACAGCTTGAAGAGTGGATCTTGTAAAAGGCTAAGAAGAAAGGGCCACACACGTGAGAAAAGTGAAAGTTGTTCCCAGCTAGAGGAAGAAGGATGGGGAAAGAGGGAGAGATATGGCTTAAGCATTCACCCCCTAAGCAAGACAGCCTGGTGGGGGAGCTGTCTGGCTTTCTGCTGCTCTGGGAATGTGGGGGGTTCTAGTTTCATTTCTGTTGTTGTGACAAATATCCTGATTTAAAAACAAAACAAAACAAAACAGACAGACAAACAACTTCTGGGTTATTCAGTTTACAATTTCAGGTTAAAATAATTCCAGGTTGATCGTGGAAGTCACAGTGGCAGGAGTTTGCAAGAGCTGGTCACATTGTATCCACAGTCAAGAGCAAAGAGAGAAGATAGGCAACTTCGCTGGCTCAGTTAGCTTTCCTCACACTTACACAGTGCAAGGTCCAGCCTATGGGATGGCACTGCCCATAGTGGATTGGATCAATTAACAATCAAGACAATCCCCCACAGACATGGCCACAGGCCAGTTTTCTGATCCAGAAAATTCCTCAGTTGAGACTCTCTTCCCAGGCGGCTTTAGCCTGTGGCAAATTAACAGTTAAAACTATAATAGAAGAAAAACAGAGGAAGAACTCTCATCTGAGAGACTAGGGCCCAGTATATTCCCCTACTCTAAGCCAAAGACCCAAAATCCCTTTGTTACTATGAATTTTAGACTCTGTACCTGCAAAGTGGCAGCTGTGGTGTTAAGTTTGGGTGTCAATGAAAAGGGACTGAGGGTTGCCTAGGGAATTGGTGAAGAGGTGTGTGGTGAGGGTTCCTACTCTCATGGCTGCGGCAAAACACCTGTCAAAAGCAGCTTCAGGATTTGTTCGGGCTCCTAGCTGGAGGCTGTAGTCCACCGTGGAGGCTGCTGGCAGCATCGCATCCACCACCCAAATGCAGAGAGGAATGCTGCTGCTCAGTTCATTTGCTCCTCCTCATTCAGTTCAAGACCCCAGTCCATGGGATGGTGGCACCCCCTGTCTGGGCGCAGCTTCTCAAATTGCACCCACATTCTCTGTCGACACGCCAGAGGTTTGTCTCCGAGGTGATTCTAGATTCTATTAAGTTGACAGTATTAACTATCACAAGATGTTTCCACAGGAGATAGGTTTGCCTAGATCAGCAAACTGAGTGGGAAGGGCCTGTTATGAATGACAACAGGTACTAGCCAATCAGCTGTGGACGCAGATGGATCTCTCTCTCACGGATGTGCACACACATACACACACACATCTGGCCATATGATCTGTCCTTCTCAAAGGCATTCCTGCCACAATTCTAACTCATTCCTATCATGATATCCTCAACCATCATTCATTGTAGGTAGTGGGAGGAACCCAATGTTGGCTTTTCAGCCTCCAACACTGTGGAGGCTTCTTCCCTTCTTTCTGCCATACCCAGCCTCAAGTATTTGGTCATAGCAACAGAAAGCAAAGTAAAAGTAGTGCCAGCACAGGGCACATTCTGGTCACCCCAGACAAGAGCCACACCTACTCACAGCATCCTACCCTCTACGGAGGACTACCTTTCCCAGCAGCAGATATTTAATTTACTCTTTCCCAGGAAAAGAAGTATCAACTTCTCCCCTTGCCTGCCTTGCTCCTTGTAATGATTGCACACAATGTAAACCAGATGTTGACTATCCACACTAACATAAGTATAAGTGATGTATCTGTCTGCCCTTCCAATCTGAATGCTCTGTCCTTGGATTCACACACACACACACACACACACACACACACACACACACACACACACACACACAGAGAGAGAGAGAGAGAGAGAGAGAGAGAGAGAGAGAGATTGAGAGAGAGAGAACTATTTCTTCTGTCTCTTCCTCCTCTTTAGTTCATCACCCCCAGACAATGGCTTCCTGCAGAAATTTGCCCTGGAGCCTCCTTGCTTCCCATGTTCTAAGTGCTATGGCTCAGTTGTATAGATAAATCTTACATCTGTCCTTTAAATTCATCCTTTTCCCTGGGCTCCAGAATTTGTGAATCTAGCCATCCATAAAACATATTTATCTACTTAAAAAAATTCAGGTGGTGATGGTGCACACCTTTGATCCCAGCACTTGGGAGGCAGAGGCAGGCAGATCTCTGAGTTCAAGGCCAGCCTGGCCTACAGAGTGAGTTCCAGGACAGCTAAGACTACACAGAAAAACCCCAGTCTTGAAGAACCATAAAAAGAAAGAAAATAAAACCATGCCCCAAGAGGCAGCCTTTACATTTCTCCCTACAATTGCTTCTTCTATTTTCTATTTCCTGGCCTGGCAACCTTTCACTTGTGAACATGACACAATCCAGAATCAGTTGGGAAGAGAGTCTCATTGACTGGAATGTTTTTGCTTGTGTTCTTTGATGTGGGAGGGTCCAGCCCACTGTAGGCGGCACCATCCCCTAGGTAGCAGATCTTAGACTGCTTCATGGTAGAGAGGGAGTTGAGCACTAGTAGGCACATATGCATTCATGTCTCTCTGCTCTTGACTATGGATGTGACCAGTTATTTCAAGTTCCTGCCTTTACTTCCACAATGATGATCTGTAAGCTGGAATTGTAAGCCTAATAAACTCTTTTCTTAAAGCTGCTCTGTCAGGGTGTTTTACCACAGATGAATCTATAACACTTTCCAGTTCAGTAACCCGAGAGTCTTTCCATCTCCTCTTTACATCTTGTATTCATTCAGTCACAAAAATGATCACATGTTTCAAATACCATAGGACTTGCAACTGCACTAACCCAGCATTCCCTTTCTCTAAGTAGGTTCATGGAGTAGCCTCTTATCTGTACATTGTCCAAGAAGTTGGCATTGATATAGAGGGTCATAATAGTTTCTACTTCCTTTATCCCATCGTCCATATTGCTGCTTCTTACTAAATCCTGGAGGACTTTCCCATGCTTGAAATCCTCCATAACTCCCTGACTAGTAGGATGGAAATTGTCTTAGTACTGCTCAGACTTGTAAACCTTTCAATCTAGGTCCAAGGGATCAACTTCGTGCAATTTTGCTTTGTATGTAGCATCATCTTCATCTAGAACTTGATTTGTCCACCAGATGGTTAGCCTCCATTGTAAACTAAGAACCATACTGTGATGTATAATGAATGCCCCAAACTTGGTGTCTCCAAATAGTAACAATGTCTTTGACCGTGTCCCATGCTTCTAGCCTTGGCTGGGCTCAGCTGGGTGGTTCTTCCTTCACAGTCTCATTGCAGCCAGAGTTTGGGGCTGGGATCTCATTGAATTCTTTGGCAACTATGTGTCCAACCAGTTCAGTTTTGTCCATAAGCTGTGACTGTGACTGCACATAGCTTCCCATATGGTTTAGACTTCTTCCCAACATGGTGGCTATGTTCCTACAGCAACCATCTAGAAAGACAGAAATAAAAAAAAAAAAGCCTAGGTTTTTCTCACCTAACCTGGAAATCCTGCAGCCTTCCTTATCTCATATTTCACTGAGCACAGTTGCCACCAGGACCTGCTCAGGTTCAAGGGAAGGTGTGCAGACTGTATCACTTGGAGTGGGTATGGCAAGGTTTAGAAAGTACACGGCTTGGAAATAGTGCGTACTGCTTCTATAAGAAAACAGAACTTACCACAGGAGATAGTCTCTCCTCCAGGAAGCCCTGGATGCTGTTGAAGTCTGAAGGAAAATGTCCTCCATAGAATCTCATGTTGGCACACTCCAGCTGGAGGCACCATTTTTTTTGTGTGTGGGGGGGAGTGGATTAAGGTTATAAAACCCTTAGGAGATGGAGCTCACTAGGGAAAGTGGGTCAGTCTTGGTGATGGGCTTGAAGTTTTACAGCCCATCATCACGTCCTGTCTGTTCTATTTCCTGACTGGATGCAATGTGAACAGTTGTCTTGTGGCTTTGGCAGCCACACTTTTCTCCCCACGATGGACCCTGTTCTTTCTTAAACTATGGCCCAAAAGAAATCTCTTCTTCCTTAAATTTGCCTTATCAGGTATTTTGTCATGGCAACAGGAAAACTAATACACATGTGTGCTCGCGTGCACACACACACACACACACACACACCTTTTCAGGCTGTTCCTTCTGTTTCCTTCCTTGCCTCTGTTATCCCCCTAATGTATACACTGCTGTTGTACTCTATGCTTTTCTCCGGCTCCATGAAGGCCAAGTCTTATCTTTATCTTTGTGCTTGGCAAACAGCGAGTAGCACTCATTGTTAGCTAATTCCTGACTGACTGAGAGACGTAGAAAGAGCCTGTCTGCTGCCTGCACCCTTTGCAGAGCAGGTCAAGGCCTTATCAGAATGGCCACTGCTCAGTAGAGGGTGGCCAAAGGCTCTAGCTGGAGCTGCCTCTCACCCTAGGACATGCAAGCTCCCTACTCCTGCTGGTAAGCAAGACCTCTCCCCTGGGAAGTGTGCAACTGACCAGCAGGTGTACACACCTGCAGAGCTTCCATCCAGAACTACCCATTTCCTCCACCCACCAGCACCACCTCCACCTTCTTCTGCTTCTAAAATGCACAGTAATGGAACTGTAGAGGGGTGAGTCAATGGTAAGAAAGCCTGGAGGGCTAATGGATGGTGGGAGACTCACAGGAGGAGTAAAGATACTGTCCTTTGTCCCCTGCCTCCTGCCCACCTCCTCCATCAGCCTCCTGGAACCTCAGTAGGCAGAAATATCCCTTCTCCCCAGCTGCCTGGCCTGGATTGCTGGAGCCTCTGCAACTATTGTGTGCTGAGCCATTCAGTGGGGGCAGCTCCCTAGTGGGCATCCACAGCCCCGCTGCCTGACAGGCCATGTGCAAGGGGACAGGCCTGAATGACTGTAATATGAACCATGAAAGTGGATATTAAAGGCTTTATTACAGGGTGAGCACTGCTAATTGCCACGTTCCTTTCAGGAAGCCAGAGCTGATGAGCTTAAGCAGAGGCACCCAATTATTATAACTCTGTCAGCTCAGAGCTGGAGAGAGCAAGGGAGGGAGGAAGCAGGCTGCAGGCACGATTACCTGAACTTTATCCAAGGCACACACTGCCGGCCTGGAATTCTAAAGGGAGACTGCTGCTGCACGGAGTTGCCTCCCTCTCACAGCTGTGCTGAGGATGATGACTGATTCCAGCCCTGCTCACCCTCTGCCCAGCCTTCCTGTAGTGGAAGTGCTGGCTGGTGAACAACAGCTGATGCCCACAAACCTCCCTGGGCCATTGGTGATGCGGTTTCCTGTGCTGAGATCAGAGGTGGTGCTGGGCATGCTGGGATTGAGCTGCCTAGACTCTCATTTTGCACACGAGAAAGGGGCCAGAGGGTCAGGCAGATTTCCAGAGTAGGGGAGCACTTAGGACACAAAGCACCCTGGTAAAGCAGGGTACAGTAGTACATATCACAAATATGTAACCCCAGTGCTCCTATAGAAGAAACAGAACTCCCAGAAGCTTGCAAGCTAGCTAGCCTAGTGTACAAAGAGCAAAAGGCAAGAGACTCCTTCTCAAGCAAGGTGGAAGAGGACTCATACCGCAGTTTGTCCTCTGACACATGGTGTGCACACTCACAGACACACATGAACATGCACATGGACACACACACATATATCATATTCATACACTGTTGAAAGAATATCTTGTGTATTATATGGATACAACACCTGTCAACAAAAAAATTTGTGGCTTATAGCTAAGGTGGGAAATAGGAGGTGGGACATCAAGCAGGCAGAAACGATTCCAGGATAGAGCAGAGGCACAGGAGATTCTCCCAGCAAAATGTGAGCAGGACAGATGTGTGGTACCTGAGCAGAGGTAACCAGTCACATGGCAGAATGTAAATTAATTTAAATGGGTTATTTTAAGTTATTGGATAGACAGAGAAGAGGCTAACTATATGTCCTAGGTATTTTGAGTCTCATGAGTTATTATTCAGGGAGCTTAGGGTTGGGAGGAAAAAAAATGCCCTGCCTCCAACAATACACAGAAAAAGATTTTTATTTTTCAAGAGTCTCAGAGATGATGGGGGACTTGGCCATGTCACTAGTAGGGCAGGGTTTGGATTATTCACCTGTCTCCAACTTAATGCTCTGGCTGTTTGCATGTTCCAGAGAGGGGTCAGGAATATGGGGGTCAAGCAGTGTTTCTTAAAATGAATTGGCGGGTGTGGGCTTTGCCCATCATGTGCATGGGACACAAGATGTATCTTCTCATGTATTTATAGAAGAAAGGGCTGTGCTACATACCAACTTGAAACAGCATTATGAGAATTCATCACCAGCATGCTCCTAGGAATTCTTAACACTTTATGTCTTACAGAGGGCTTTCTGAGAGTCATTTAGCTGTGGTGCATCTACTAGGGGCCAAGTGCAGGAGACACTGGAATGGGAGTGAAGCCTCTGTCTATGAGTGGTTCAAGCTATTAGACAGTGATAATACCACTGGGAAAGAGCTGGATGGAGGTGTGTGTACACCTATTGCCTCTTTTAGTTTAATCATATAAATTCAAGTGATCTCAATAAAAGGCTAATACTGCAAGGTGTAACCTGCTCATGCTGATTGAGCAGATGGCAAAGGAGAGTTCTTTCCTGGTATTAGAGCTACTACCACAAAGATGGTCAAGGCTGGATCCACTGGAAGGACAGCTTTCGTGGTTAGGATGTCAAAAGGCAGAGCAGAGGACCAAGAGTAGGGAAGAGGAGAAAAGTAGAGGCAAGAGGTATGTTTCTCTCCAGCATCCGACTAGAGGTTCCATGTCTGAAATAATGATCCCTCCTGTCCTGATTTGAGAGCAGAATGTCCTCCCGAGGGACATTTTGAAGACTTGTTCCCTATGTCAGGGTGTTCTTCTGGAACTTCAGGGGTGAGGCCTGGCTACAGGAAGGTGGGTCTCTGGAGGAGTGCCTATTGCAGGCTATGCATCAGAACTGTCTCTCCAGTGAGCCTTGACCACCTTGTGTGACAGTGGCTCTCATAACGGGAAATTACTCTCCTTTGCCATCTGCAGTGCTCAATCAGCACAGGGCGGGTCACATCTTGTAGTATTAGCTTTTTATGTGCTATCGCTTAAATTTATGTGATTAAATTAAAGAGGTAATAGGTGTGCACACACCTCCATCTAGCTCTTTCCCTGTGGTATTGTCAGTCTAATAGCTTGAATTCCTTGTAGACAGAGGAATCCCTTTCATCTAGCATCTCTGCACCGGGCCCTTGTAGGTACTCCACAGCTAAGAGACCATTAGAAAGCCTTCCTCAAGATGTTAAGCAATTTGGCTCTTTGTTCCCACTGCTCTCTCTTCTTCATTATCCACTACCATGCAAAGAGTCTCTGCCACATGATCCCATGGTCATGATTTCTACCATGTCTTATCCATGGCAATGGACTGGGATCCCTGAAACTGTGAGCTTGACTCACAAAGTTGTTTCTGTTTGTCAGAACAATGCCAAATGAACATGCTCCTGTAGACTCATACAAGAGCATCCAGTTGTCTTTGCCACGGTGCAGCCAGAACAGCATCAAAACTGTGCTGTTCAGTAGACCCAGTATGATGGTGAGAACCTAATTTGGAAGTCCTTTCTCTTTCCCTACACAGGAGGATCGTCACATCAGCCATGCTGTCATGAGCATAGAAAAAGAGAACAGTCGCCCCCTTCCTGTAGCATTGCATGCTTAGAACTGCCATGGCCAACTAGAGCTTCTCAGCCAGGTTTCTCAGCACAAAGCTGCCTGATCCCCCAGGTGGCCCACATGGGAGGTCCAGAGCTACAGGCATGAGACTGGGTGGAATCAAGGGGTTCCCTTTAGATGTGTCAAGTTTGAGACAGCGTGGAGAATTCCAGAGAACCACATAGAAAAGGATGGGTTTGCATTAGCCAAGGGCTCTTAGTGATAAAATGCCATTGCACATAAGCATGGGAGACTTGGGTATGTATATATTTTACTTCTTTTGGGTTTATGTGGAGAAACAGAATTGTTGGGCCATTCATTGCAGTGTGTGATAGAACAACATGACCAAAAGCAAACTGAAGAAGATAGGGTTCACACCATTTGCACTTCCAGGTAACAACAGTCCATCCCTATAGGAAGTCAGAGCAGGAGAACTCAAGGCAAGAACCTGGAGCAGAGGCCATGGAGGAATGCTGCTTACTGGCTCTTCATGGCTTGGTCAGTCTGACTTCTACAACCTAGGACTACTAGCCCACTGGTGGCAGCATGGCCAGTGGGCTGGGCCCTTCCATGTCAATCAACAATAAGAAAATGGTCCCACAGACTTACCTACAGCAATCTGATCCCTTAATGGGATTCATTAATGTTCTCTCTTTCCAGATGACCTTGGCTGTATCAAAATGACAAAAACACAGCACTCAGGGAGTCAGAGGCAGGCAGATCTCTGTGAGTTCAAGGCCAGGCTTGTCTACAGGACAGCCAAGGCTACACAAAGAAATCCTGTCTCATAAAACAAAACAAAACAAAAGATAGAAACAAAACAAAAATCCTAAGCCAGCACAGCCTGAATAAAGCGAATTGTTTAAAAAAGTGAATTAAAAAATATATATATGTATGTGTGTATGTGCCAGAGTGTATATCTAGGCACCATGTGCATGCATAAGCCTGGAGTCATCAGAAGAGGGTTTCATATGCCCTGGATTGGAGTTACAGACAGTTGTGACCCATTGTTTGAGTGCTAAAAAAACAAACTCGAGTCCTGTATAAGATGAGCAAATAAATGTTCCTGACCACAAAGCCATCTCTCTGGTCTTAAGAAGTGAATTTTTAAAGAAGCGTGTTTTCCATACATTTGAAAGTGTCCACACCTTTGTGTGTATACATACACATAAAACATCCAGACCGAACACCAAGATGGTAGGATTGTTTCTTCCAGGTTGGAGGCACTGGAGAGAGCATGGAGGAAGATAAGTGCTATATACTACCTGCTACTTAGATTTCCAGAGAGCGAACAGCGATTTACGCCAACACTGCTTCCCTATCAAACCTCCATCAAATGTGTTTTGCCTGTGTGGACCAGTCTCGCCCTTCAATTATTTATTGAGCGTCTTCATTTCTGACAAAATACAAGAGGAGGAGCTCCTTCCTTGCTCTGCTCCAACTTGCCTATCAGCTCACTCTAAAGAAGCCAGAAGACCCTAAGTTCAGTGGTCCCCTCCCCCCAGCCAAGAGACCAATTTACTCAAATGTTTAAGTCTTGCTTTTTCTGAGGCATAATAGCCCCTGCTATGAAGGGCTCCTGAGGGGCCCTGGGAGGAGACAGAAGTAAAGAGTTTGGCAGAGGATGTCATAAATAAGAGTGAGTTTAGTATTTTATTATCATTACTGTGTGTTATTGATTCAAAGACACCATTTCTTCATATTTTTCTATATTCTAGAATTGGACACATTTTTGCAATCAATGTTGTAATTTATTTGGTAGACTTTTCCCCTTTTCTGGTTACATAAAATAATGACCTCGCCTGCAATCGGCAGGGTCTTAGCGTCTATGAAAGATGGGGTAGCATCTCTCTCTCTTAGCCTCACTGGAGCACCTGTCGATATGATGGTTATGCTACATTAGAAATGGAGAGAGTTCATCCCCTTGATAGCCCAGGGAGAAAGAGGATATCTACACCATTGCTACCATTCCCCTACTAACAAATGTTTCCAGTGCTTGACTTGCCCTGGTTGGAAGGGTCAGCCATCCACTGGTTTCCTGGTTGCCATATTGTCTGTGACATATCATGCTACCTCCTCCCTGACCTAGGCCTGCCTCTTGATCTTCCTCTAGCCTGACTCCTAGCACCCCCCTCCTTGAGTTTCCCACTGTAGCCTTTATTTTAAAGACAATGTATATAATCTGGACATGGTTTCTCACCTTCTTGCCTTTGTTCCTCCCAAGATTAGGCGGTTTGGAATTTTGAACAGTCACCCAGCCATGGGAAACTTTCTGGTGTCTTTTGTGAGTCCTAGAGGCTGACCTTGGTTAGCTGAAGCAGAAAGAGAAAATACAACTCAAAGAAAGATAGAGAGCACAGGCACAAAAGTACAATTCACACAAGGGAATCAATAAGAGACGGTTGATTCTGGAGACAAATATGAATGGCTATGACATGAGAAAGAAGATTTAGATCACTCCAAATTCCATGTTCCAATGAGGAGGCACTTTCATAAAGTTTTTATAGTAATAAAACAGAGAAAGTCATAAACCAAGGCTCTTTTAAAATATATTGATGGAAACACCAGAGAGGGAGGTTACAGCAAAGGAAGTGAGAGCTCAGCTATGGGCCTCAGATGCTATCTGATGACACTTTGTGACCGGACAAGACAGTTCCTCCATCTTGTATTGTTGCTGAGGCCATTTCACTTTTAACTAGAATTTAATCTGCTCGATGGAGAATCCAATGGAAAACTACCCAGCTCTATTCTAGAAACCCAAGGTCAAAATGCCCCACCACTTACTTAACTTTTGTTAAACTGTTTGCTTTTGCCAAATCTCCCCTTCGGCTAACTGCTTATCCTAGCTTCTGTTAATCTGTTTGCTTCTGCAAGGCCGCCTGTAGCTGCCAGGATATGGTTTTTGCCTTCAAAAGCCCCATGCTCTGGACACTCATGCTACCCTTAGTTCCCAAGTACCTGAGTGTACCCCAGTCAGCTGGATAAAGACTATCAAATGGCTATAAAATGTGTCTGAGTGGTCATCTCTGGTGGGCTCCCCACGGCAGCTTCTGTTCAAGGGCTTTGTTAAGTTAACACATCAATGACATGGACATAGACAGACAGACAAAATGGCAGGGCCTGTGATGAAAGTGCAGAACCAAGAGGCAGGGGAGAGGGGTCTCTTACAAGGCAAGGAGGTGGTCTCATAGACTGCATCGAAGCTGTCTCTGATTCCTGGGTGGCAGGGGAAAGATTGTGGGACTCTAAGAATGGGAAGGAATTGAGGGGAAGATGCATCTGGTTGAGCTATACCTATTACCTGGGTGCTGGGGAGGGAACTGGCCCACTGCGTGCCTTCTTTCCAGGAAATGCCATGTTTCAGAACTGATACCAGTTTGGAGAGTAGAGAGTTCTGCTCAGGAGAGGCTCTTGTTTCAACACACACAGGCAAACACATACAGTCATGCACACACATAGGCACATGCACAATGTGCACACATTCAGACACGCAGCTTGCATGCACACATATGCAGACACCACCCACATGCATATATGCATGCACACACACACACAGGCATATGCACACACAGACACACACCCACACAGATACGAAGGAGCACACACACACACTCTTCTTGTTATTTATATGAAATTCAAGTGAGCAGATCTCCTCACACTCAGCAGACCAAGGAGGCAGGGTAGTCCCTGCAAGGCTGAGACATGAAGTCCTGGGAAGTCCCAACTAGCCTCCATTAGAAAACAGAAATGCTATGGATAGGAGACCTGCTGGAACTAAGAGTCACCGTAGGTTCTTAAGGATTGTCATAGCAATGTTTAAAGACATAAAGACAGCAGGAACCTTCTCAGCTAATGCCTACTTTATCCTTTGTGGTTAAAGCAGGGGGGGGGGATCATACCCTGTCAGAAATGCAAATTATTTTGTGTGTGTACTCAGTATATATGTAGTGGCCAGAGGACAATTTTGTAAGTCTGCTTTAGCCTTTCCTCTTTATTTGGGTTCTGGGGACTGAACTTAGGTCATCATGCTCTGAGGTCAGTGTGTTTACCCACTGAGCCATCTGTAGCCCCATGATAGGCTGGGATCTATCTATCTATCTATCTATCTATCTATCTATCTATCTATCTATCTATCTATCTATCTATCTATCTATCCATCCATCTATCTATTTTATACAGATTCTAGGCATGGAACTCAGGTCCTCTTGCTTGCAAGGCAAGCACTAACTATGTCCCCCCTCCCCCTCAAGCCCCTAGAAATGCAAATCCTTGCATTCCCTTCCCAAACTTTCTGCCTCAATCCCCCTGCGTGGAACCTGCAGGTTCAACTCAGCCTTCCAGGTGCATTTGATCCCACTGAAGCCTGGAGAGCGCAGGTTTAATCTTAACCTTGACTACATCTGAGAATCACCCAGGAGCTTTCAAAACTGATGTGGAGACCCCACCCTAAACCAATTAACTCTGCCTGGCGAGAGATGGGGCTGCTTTGCTTTCTTTCTTTCTTTCTTTTTTTAAGCTTTCTAGGTGACTCCAATGTGCAGCAGGGGTTCGGGGACATAGATAAAACCCATGATTGTTTAGAATACTCTGTAACTACTGCAAACCTCTTAGCTCTTTTTGAGAGTAAATTGCCGTCCCTGCTACCTCGAGGATTCTGCAACTGTCACTTCCCTGCTAAACCGATCCCCCTCAGTAAAGAACAGCCAGCCCTTCCTCGGCTGCCAGGTGGTCCCCATTCAGGGGCGGCTGTGCCCATCAGGAGCAGCTGGAGCCTCTTTCCCGGCAGGAAGCTTTTTCACAGCTCACCTTGCCGGTGGGGTGGCGGTGGAGAGGGATGGGATCCAAGGACCCGAGGGTGGTGGGGGCCTGAAATGAAGGCTGGTGTATACCACAGTACGAAAGACGGCGAGGAAGGCTCCTATAAGGTCGCTCAGGCCCCTGGAATAGGATGGACCAGCTCCCTTAAAATGAGGACTGGAGGTCAGGGCTATGACCAGCACTGTAGGAAAGGGGTGCTGGGCAGAGATGCCCAGAGTTGGCACAGGTCCATATCCACTCTGCTGCCGATCACTCTGTGTGTGTGTGTGTGTGTGTATGATATGCATGTGCAAGTGCCCACATGTACATACAGAGAGCCTAGAGTAGGATGTCTGGGGCCTTCCTCTATCCCTCTCAGTCTTATTGATTTGAGACAGTGTCTCTTACTGAACTGAAAGCTCGAAGTTTGGTCTGGGCTAGCTGGCCAGGGAGCTCTTGGGATCCAACTGTGTTCCCCTGTCCAGTGCTGGGGTTACAGATAGATATAACCATGCCAGAATCTTTACATAGGTGTTAAGGATTCAAACTCTGGTCCTTGTGTGTGCAGGGCAGGGCCCTCTTAACTGCTGAGCCATTTCTCCAGCCCTCGTCAATTAGTTTTCATATCTAGGTCCATGCATGTGTTTTCAGGCACAGCTTGTCTCCTTATTGGGTCAAAATGGGTCAACACACCCTAGCAGCAGATTGTTTTAAAAAACCAAAACAAAACAAAACAAAACAAAACAAAAAACCAGTGAGTGTTTTCAGCAGCTCTGGTGTGTCAATCCGGAGCAGACAAGCAGAATGCGGGACCCTGAGAAGATGTAGAATGGCAAGGGACCAGAGGCTAACCTGAAGTAGAGCAGAACAGGGTAAGGCCCTGGCGTGTGAGAACAAGCAACTGGTTCAATGAGCAAAGCTGTCAGGGACCGACCTGGGCTCTAACAAGCCAGGCTCGGCACTGGTCCTCAATAGACCAATTAGACAGGAGAGTCATAGTGAGAAACAGAAAAGGGAGGTTAGTCAATGTAGCCACTCGGAGAGAATCAGCCACTCTCCCAAGTCCTTCTTGGGGGTCCTGACATGAGCTTTAGGTTTAAATAGAAGACAAGAGGTACGTATGGCTAAGTGGCCCTAGTCCTGCCCATCACTGACTCATCTTCTCCACACCAGTGTGTCCCGCTGGGCAGTTGAACTAGTTGTCAGACTGTGTGAGATCTCTTCCTGGAAGACAAATTCCCTCTCTGGCTACACCAGCCCTCAGCCTTCTCCTTTCCTCAGCATGAGACTCTGGACATATTCCGGTTCCTCGGGGTCCATTGCTTCAGTACTCTGAGAGCCAAAGGGAGGGCAGAGCACAGTGTCTCTTTAGAATATCTTCTTTGCCTGGTGCCAAGATAGTTAAAAGTTCTACGTGGTTTCACAGGCAAAATCCTCCCCTCCTCACCACAGGATGTGACAAAGCCTCTGCAGAATCCGCACCTGCACCCACTTTCTGGCAGTTTCCCCAGCCTCGCCTCTCTGTTCCACAAGAAGCCATCCAGACAGGAGCACAAGAAGACAACGTTTCCACAAGACAGAGGGGGCCGAGGACCACAGGGGGAAACAGGCCAGGATGAAATGGGACAATGGGGAGAGGGCCTGGGGAGTGTCTGGATGTAGAGGCTTATGGAAAGAGAAATACGGAATTGTCTGAGAGTAGTTTTGGCCAGTTGCCTGCAGAGCTCTCCCCTTCTGTTTCCCTCTTTTGAGGCAGGATCTTGCTATGTAGCCCACACTGGCCTAGAGCTTGCAAATCTTCACTCTCAGCCTCCTGAGTGCTAGTACCTCAGGCCCTTGCCACCACATCCAGATTCGATACTGCATTTTCTTGATAAAAACTTAAGGCCAGGGTCTGGGAAAGAAGGCTGGTCAAATGTCTTAGCATGTGCCAGACTTCTGTGCTACATGGGACTTCTGGGTAGCCATCAGGCACCAGCAGTGAAGGGCATGAGAGGGGAGAAAGACAAGGCTCAGGCTTCTCATCTGTTGAGGGTCTAACATGCCCAGCACCCAGCACCCAGCACCCAGCACAGGGCTCGGGAGCCTAGCTGTTGACTGCTGGGATGAATACGTGTGAGCATACTGTGCTTGATCTGCCACCACAGTGTCATGGCTGGAGATTTAGGCAATCGGGACAAATGGGTCAGCAATTCATGGGGAGTCTATGCTGCAGTAGCAGCGAGGAGTTGATGCATGTAGAACTTGTGGGTAGGCTCTGTGGAGGAAAGACCACTGGTAAGGGACCAGAACACCAAGCAGGCCAGCTCTGCATTAGGTCTTCTGCAAGGCATGGTCCAGAAATTCCTAAGTACTAATGGAAGAAATGCCATAACCGACATCATGCCATAGAGCTGTCCTTGAACTGTCCACCCCTTTGACCAGGACCAGTTATTTGCATAGCAGAGATGGTACAACTGGAAGCGACATCCACAGCAGTTTGCACGGTCTTCTCCGAACTGTGCACTGGCCGGCCTCCATTAGCCTCGACTGTCTTCTTTTGCACACGCCAGAAAACTGCACACACACAAAAAGATCCCAACCCAGAGGACATCCCACACACCATCATTCTACACTGCAGACTATACAAGTGACTGCCCAGCCAGCTGTCCCCTTCTAATGCGCTTTCCTTTCTACTCTGGTCCAAGAGGTGCGTCCACTCACAGCCTGGAGGGCTATTCCCTACTACATACGTCTGGCCCCTTCCTGTACCAAGCCAGCTGAGCTGGGTGATACTGTCTATTTATTTGGGTTGAGTGGGAAATAAACTGGCACTAAGACCTCATAGACCAGGATCCAATTTTCCATTCTCTGTAAGACTGTTCTTTATGGCACTCATTTTGTCCTGTTATGTTCCCAAATGCGTGTTGATATCCCAATGTTTTAGAAGACAGAATGTCTCAGCGGCTAGGTGGGTGTCCTTTATAATGAAAACTCAATAAAGCCTCTACCTTCTGGTGTGTAGCTTTTGGAGAGTGCTCTGAAGGATTCTCTGGCTGACAAGGATGTTTCCTTCAAGGACGATCCTTGTGCACCCACACCCGGGCCATCTGAGTAGCTAGTACCAAGCTGTTTGGCTACATTCAGTTCCCCAAGAATCCCTAGACTCCCACATTCTGGGCACTCAGAATGTAAACTAGTTTGCCCAACACATTCTTTCTTGGAGACAGAGTCTCATGTAGCCCAGGCTGCTCTGGTCCCCTATGTAGATGAGGGTGACCTTGAGCTGCTGGGATTACAAGTGTGCCTCATCACATCTAGCTATGTGATGCCGGGAATCAAACCCAGATCTTTATTATACGTGTTAGGCAAACACGCTCTCAACTTGGCTACAGTACTAGCCTCAAGATGATTCTCATGGGCACTAGTTCTGGGGTTCATAAGCATTTCCTATGGGAACAAGAGTATACTTCCCCACCACCAACCTAAATCAGCATGTCCTCCACAGCATCATACCCTCCCTCCCCCCATCACAAAGATGCAGGCTGTCCATAACATGTCATTTCTACACAGTGGGAAGGACCATGGCACCTAACCCATGCCTTCTACCCACCACAGAAGAACAGCAAGCTGATGATGTCTCTGAATCACTCACATCACACATCACCCCTCAGCCCTCTCCTCCATTTGGACTCTCTCCCCTAAAGCTCCCTGGGCCTCAGTTTCTCCATTTATTATAGAGCAGAAAATAGTGAATTTTGATCTGTGATGTACCTACTCCTCCCTCCTTCTGCACTGCAGGACCCCGGGCAGGCACGCCCTGGTTGAACACCCTCCTTGGCCTTCCATTAGAAACTTCTGGAGAGCTAGTCTGTCCCCAGAGAGAGTGGGTGAACAATGTACTTGTCCCAAGCTCTTCCAAAAAGTGGGAACTTCCCCAGGAATCTCAAGCTTGGAGAAGGAGAAGGCATTAGCCAGGAGGAAAACCTGGAACGAGATTTCACACAGTCCAGACAATGACAGGTCCGTGCTGTGCATATCCTTCCTCTCCTGTTTAAATTTTAATATCACTTCTAGACCCTGAAGACATACTTGAGTTTTCTGGATCTATGTTTCCTCTTCCCAGTGTGACCACATTGAATTAATCTCCTTTTTCTATTTTGTACTCTTTATTTGACTCTTTTTAATTGGCTTATTGAGGATAGGTGGCTGGATCTGGCTTGGGGCACAGGTTGTGACACCCCTCAGCCCCCAAGTTTGATAACAGTAAGCCAAGAGCTTCTTCAGGAAGGAGCATAGACCCAAAGAAAGTTCTACAATAGTAAAGTCCAACAGAGAGACAGGGATGACCATATCCCAACAGAATTCTCAACATAGTTAATACAGTCAGAGGCACGGGAACGGCAAGATTTGCTACCTACCCCATCTGTCTGGTAGTGCGGCAGGGAGGGAAGGTCATCAGTCAGTCGACACTAACCAAGATAGGCCTATAGGTGGCGATGCACAGGGTCCTGGGATGCCAAGGCCAACCCAACAAAAACATCACAACCTATTAACAAGGCACTTGTTCCCACAATGCCTCTCAGACAGGCCAAGAGCCCTCATTAACATAAATTGACTTCCTGTGCCTGACCTGCAGGTGGCGGCCATTCTGTTTCCTGGCCCTGGCTTCACTAAATTAGCCCTGCTGGGCTCACGGGAAGCCCTTCAAAACGACTCCTTTCAGATTAACATGTAAAATTTAATTATGGAGGTCCAGGCTGAGATGATGTCTAAAGCCATTTACTAAGCCCGGCGGCCTCCCCGTCCTGGGGCTAAGGAGGCAGGGGCAGTGCTTTGATCATTAACCGCTGAGAAAATCTCAGCTTGCACATTAAGGTCAGGAAATTATCCCTTCACTTTTCGCAGTAAATGGCCTGCGTGGTGCACATGGTGTAAAAAGCGATTCCGAAGCTCCAGGAGTGAGCCGGGACACCCAGAAGCCATGGGTCCTGGTCCTTTTGAAGTCCCCATCCCTAGCAAAATCCAATAACCAGAGAAAAGCCAGAGGGACAAAGGAGACAAAACTTTATCCCCAAGAGCTCAATCAAAGATGGCTGAGGAGATTGGCACCACCCCAACCAACTCTTTCCTCTAGGGACATTCCTGGAAGCCTTCCTGGGGAGGTGGCACTTGGGGGCCTTCTAAAGGTGTGGGTGGGCGTGGGGGCCAGTGGGGCAGGATGATTACAGGAGCTCGGAGATTTGTAATCACAGTTTCTTTGGTACAACTCTCTCTCTCTGGAAGATGGCCTCTGGGGTTGGCAATCATTCCCCTGCACACTGCATGGGGTGCTCCTTCAGACCTCCAACAAGCAGCGAGCAGATGCAGCTTTGAGCCCAAACATTCAATTGCAGGGTTCTTCCTTGCAGGAGAGTACCCGAATTCCCTCATCCCAACACCCCACAGCTGGTGTCCAGATCTCAAGGCCCAGCTCTGCCCTTCCCTACAGAGAAGTGGCTCTTCCTCCGCCCCCCCCCTCCCCACCCCAGCACTTTAAACCTCTTTGAAATGAGGACAGCAGACGTGGAGACAAATAAGCTGGTGTGGAACCGCCAATGAACTTCGAGACCGCATTTCCGGGAGGAGCAGGGGGTCTCTTTCTAGGAGACAATGGGCCTGGCCTTGCCCATAACCACATTTGCTCTTTAGTGGGGACTTAAATGTTACATGCAGAGCCCGGGCACAAACGGGACTTCTGCCACCTTTGAAGCCTGTTTTGAAAGGCTGTCTCTCCACATGGGGGCCAAACTCTGGTTTTAACAATCGGAAGGCCTGAGGGGGCCTGTCTTCTCACCCCGCTGCTTGGCAGACTCCTGGCCTGCCCTCCACTCAGGTGGGGAAGACAGTGCTGGCGGCCAGTTCTTCCTGTTCCCTGGGCTGGGGGGTGGGGCACCAGGTATTTGCTCCTGGTTGGTTAGGAAACCCGTAAGAAGATGCCTGTTTTAGCATCATCAGGAGCACCCGTGCCCTGCAGCCGCTGCACTGTCTTTCATCTTATGATTGCCAAGGTAGATTTTATAAGCTTTGTTTCACAGATGATAAAATAAGTTTGACCAGAGAGGTCACATAGCAGATGGATGGAATCAAAGCTTGAGTTCTCTGACTACAGGGCGAATTTGTGTTCCTCCCCCAGGGATCCAGGAAGAGGAGGCTGAGGTGAGAGGAGGGGAAAGCTACATTTGACTCTATCCCTGGGCTACCCCTCCCTAGACCTCTGGAGTACTCGACATCTAAACACCTCCTCCTTCAGAAGCTTCAAGCCCTCTTTCCCAACATTAGAATTTAATTAAGCCCCGTACTACCTGGGCTGTAAGGAACTGTCTGTGCTGGCCCCCTGGCCCCCTCTCAGGGAGGGGTCCTCAATTTTAGTAGCTGAGACCTATGGAATACTGACAACCCCAACACCTCCAAACCAGCTGGCTAACTTGTTTTGGGATGGGGAGACAGTGCAAACAGAAATGCTCAGCCTCTTAAAATGTGATTAAAGTGTTTAAAATAACAAGGGGTGTGTGTGAATACAGATGGGCACCCTTCTGAGGCAGGAGGCACTGTGGGATGCCCAAAGTGTCATCTGTCTACCGCCCCCCCCACACACATCCCACACCCCAGGACCTGTTCCTGGAGCCTCAGGGGAGTTCAGTCTTGGGAAGGCAGGTTGGATTTGCCTCTGATTCCCCTCCAGCTCCTCCTAGGAGTTCAGGCCAGACATACAGAGGGCAGCTCCTGCTGGGAATGAAGAGTGGCAGGCAGCTCTTCCCTCTTGGAGAAGGAAGTCACTCAAGGGCCAGGAAATGAGGGTAAGGCAGAGCAGAGACCCAAGGCCCTCCCTGTTTCATTCTTTCCTGGGAGGAACCCAGGGTCAATGTGCCGGGAGGTTTCCAAGCACAAAGCAATTATGAGGAGGGAGCAGCACAGAAGCCTTTAGTTTTCAGGACATGTTCAGCAGAGCCGGTGGCCTCCGGAACGCCGTGGCCTGGCTTCGCTCCCTTTTTCTGGTGATCCTTCATTTGAAGACAGCTACTCTGACCCTCACCCCAGGCGAGGAGGGGGTGCAAACGGGGGCTCCATCTGAAAAAGTTGACAGTCACTTAGAGTCCAGGCCAGGAGAAAAGGCATCGCATGAAGCTGACACCAAAGGGTGCTAGCTGCCAAGGAGGGGTTCCTGCACAGTCACCTTTGCTATTGGTGATGGCTGAGGAGTACAGAGGTCTTGGAAGATGAAAATGTTCTAAAATTCATGAGGGTGATAGTTATTCACTTGAAGCACACCAAAAGCCACCGGAATGGACGCTTTGGATGGGTGAAGTCTAGGCTTAGGGATGGCTTCTCAATTAAGCAAAGGAGGTGAGGCCGCCTTGGCTGCCGCCTCCATTTTGTCTGCAGGTATTCACAAGGACGCTTTATGACCTCCCAGCTTCCTTCTGCACTGGGAAAACAGCCTTCACCCAAGATGCAGAGGACATCTGGTGACACCCACAACTGGTGCTCACCAGCCTTTCCCAAATTTGGGGTTTCCCAGGCACCATGCAAGGGAAGAGAGGCTCTGAAAAGCCCTAGCTGGATGCTGATGAGGGTGTGTGGCATGCTGGTCTCTCCTATGGGTGGCACCGTTAGAGCTCGGCACTCTGGCCTTCCACACTGTACCTGTTTGTGCCTCGCTGTATGAAACCACCCCTGACCAGTCCCCCTTGTGTACTGCTGTTCGCCCCCCGCCAACCCCGCCCTGCCAGCCTCACATCTCAGAAGGCAGATCTGTGCCCACCTCTCACACGCTTTATGCCTTTCTTTTCCTCACAGGGAACAAACTTCTCACATAATTTACTGCTCAAGTCACTGTGGAGTGTGCCATCTGGGGTTCCAAAACAACATGAACCGGGGGGCTCTCTTTGGCTCATCCTTCATCTCCTTCCGCCAGCACCCCTCCTTTCCATCTCCCACAGCACTATTTCCCTGGTTGCAGCTGCAAGCTGTGCCCAGGGGTGCACGGTGCCTACCCGTGATCTCAGCTACTGAGAAGGCAGCTGCAGCAGGATCCCATGAGCCACGATTTCCCTGTTGGTGCTGGTGACTTAGGGCATGTCCCTGAGCGATGGGGAAGTTCCCCAACACAAACTTCCTGTCAACCATGCTCTTTGTTGTGCCTAGAGTTCCAGGAACTTGGCAGTGTGGTTGGGGGTACCTCCTTGACACTGTCAGCTTTTAAGGACAGGATTTGGGCTTTTCTGTGGTGGGGATTCTGAGCCCATGAGCTGATGGTTTCCATGCTTCGGTCGGTCTCCCCAAAGAGCAAAGCCCCAGGGCCTGCTGATGAAAGCGTAGTCTCTTCAAAGTGTCTTCCTGTCAATGTGGAGGCCCCTTTTGCGCACTGGAGACATGTTTGTGTCTGTGGAGGAAACGAGAGTCCAGGTTATCCCGGACTGCCTGGGCCGGAGTTGAGGGAGACGCCCCCAGGAGCTCAGCACTGTCTCTTGGCCATCCTGCCTTCCTGGGCTCCGCTCAAACAGCTGACATGGCCTAAGTCCAGCGGATATGGCGGATATGGCGAGGAATCTGTGGCGAGGAGAGGGAGGCAGCTGTGAGAAGGATGACACCTCAGGCACGCTCCCTCAGGAGCCTGTGCTGAAATAGAATGAGCGGGCTGTGGTAGGCTGGTGTCTGGCATCCGATGGCTGCTCTTTGATTTGAAGGTAGATGCCAATAGTGGATTGGGAGTTGAGAAAAAGCAAGGTATAAGGTTGCAAGTACAACTCCCCTGCAGCCCACCTTCCTGGGTCTTTCCCCTGCTTCTAGGTGTTGGAGTGTGTATCCCCCGCTTGGAGTGTTTCAGTGTTGCTGCAGACCCAGCAGCTCAGGTGATCTAAGTCCAAAGTCAAAGTTTCAGAAGGTCATGAGGATCCAGTGGTGACCCTGTCCCGTGCCTCTCTTCCAGCTTCTGAAGGCATCTGCCATCTTTGACATTCGTAGGCTGTAGCTGTACCACTCCAAACCCCTGTTCTTCGTCTCTTGATCTCACTGTCTTCCTTTCCTGTAAGGGAAGCTGTTGTAGCTCAGCCTCATCTCAAATCAAGGACCACCAATTGCAGATCCTAAATACATCCTCAAAGATCCTATTTCCAAGTCAAGTCACATTCTCAAGAAGGAGGACAATATACTATTGAACCTTGGATCAGACCCGGCCTTTATCTTGCTATGACCAATGACATATGTCCATTCTAAAGAAGATCTGGAAGTTTACATTCTCTTTGAAAATGTTTTCTTATAATATATTTTGGTCACATTCTTTTCCCACCCCAGATCCTCTACATCTTCCTATACACTCAATTTCATGCCCCTTCTTTTCATTAATTAGAAAACAAAAACAAAATTAAAAAGACAAAAACACACACACACAAAACAGAAAAACCCACCAAACTATAACAACAACAAAAGCACACACACACACACACACACACACACACACACCACACACACACACACACACCCGTCCATAATGTGCTGAGTTTGAGGCCTTTCCAGGACTGTGGTTGATGTATCCAGTGTCACTCCACTGAAGAAAACTGATTTCCCCTCTGCCATCAGGTACCAATTACAAAACTTCTTGGTTAGGGGTGGGATTTTCTGTCCACTTCTCCTTGCCTGGGTTTTTGTCTGGTTTGACTCTGTGCAGGTCTTGTGCATGCTACACAATCTGAGTTCACATGTGCACCAACCCTGCTGTATCTGGAGAACAGTTTTCTTGGAGTCATCCATCGCCTCGGGCTCTTCCTTCTGTGTCCTCTTTGTCATAGATCCAGGGTCAGGGGTGGGGTGGGGGGCCTTGCCAGAAACATCCTATTTGGAGATGAGTGCTCCACGCTCCCTCACTGTCTGTGCATATTGCCCAGCTGTCATCATTGTGATAATAACCAATTGCTACAAAAAGAAGTTTCTCAGATGAGGGTTGAGCAATGCCCTGATCTATAAAAATAATAGTATGTCATTGGTAGTCATTTTATTCCTATGTTCTCAAGAATAAGCGTAGGTTTTCCCCCTAGGGCCCATGGCCTGCCTGATCTCAGGTTCTTGGCCTTATTAACAATGTCGGGTGTAGGTTCCATCTCATGCACTTAAATTCTATTTTTAAAAGTGATTGGTTACTTCTGTAACACTTGTGCCAGGATTGGAGCAGTGTACTGTGCAGATAGGTCAGTGTTGCAGTTCACAGGGTTCGTAGCTGGGCGCGACTGATTGATGATTACTTTTCTCCTCTGAGAGCGCATATAATATCTTCCAGCTGCTGGTCAAAAGGGGTGAGCCATCTAGTTGAGCACCATAAATGCTTCCATGTTTGATGCCCTAAGTGTGTGATGACTTCAGCAAGAGGGCCTGACTGTCAGGTCATGGGGCATAACCAGTAGCAATGACAACAGCCTGCAATGTTTGGGAGAGTGGTTTGTGGGACCCCCTCTGGCCAACAACTCAACGAGATAAAACCCATTCCAGGCACTGGGGTTTTTTTCTTAGTGGCATGTGATGTCTAGTTGAAACATTGTTTTCCTATTATATGGCAACTCCATTTAATTTCATGCATGTATATATGTTAAGAAGCTTTTTTGTGGCAGTAAGTTTCTACAAGACTTTTCAGGAGACCTTTAGTGTGAGCTGTTCCCCTGCCTGTATTCTCTCCCATTCTCCTCCCCATTTAATCCTCCTTTTCTAATTTTCCCTGTATCCCTTTATAACACCATATTCTATTTCCATTTCTTTGAAAGATCCCTTTCTCTCCTCTGGTTCCTTACAAAATACTTAACCTCTTTAGATATTCTAAATGAAATACACATATCTAAAGCTTAAAAGTTAAATTCACATATAAGGGGAAACATGCAATGTTTGTCTTTCTGGGTCAGGGTTACCTCACCCAGGATGATTGTTCTATCCACTTATCTGCAAATTTCATGTTTCTGAACAGCTGAATATTCCATCCTGCAAATGCACCAGATTTTCATTATCCACTCATTAAGAAGCTTTCATTCTTACAGCTGAACTCTGACAGTACCTGGGAACAAATTTGAATCAGCCCATTAATGACCAGCCCCATATCCTGGAAAGCCCAATGTTATGCACCTATTTCCTCCAAATTGGCACAGTCCCCCCTGGAGAGAGGCAAGAAGCTCAGAAAGTCACAAAATTGACAAGTTCCCTTCTCACAGATGGCTAGAGAAACAGCAAACAATTGTTAAGGTGACTCTCTGAGCAGCCTGCAGGTAGCTTCAGGGAGCCAATGTTCATGAATGGTCATTCACACTGAGTGGGCTTTGGGGTGATACAGTCATGTTTGGGTCGCCCATGCTGCGCTAAGTAACCCCAATAAACCCACAGACTCACCAAGCTGGATGTGAGTGGAATTATCTCTGCAGTCTATTATTGGCGTGCTCCTACCTGAGGAGAACAGACATTTGTTCATGTCTCCCTGTGACAAGTCACACGTTACGAAGTCATTCTGCTGACCAGGCAGAGGCCATCCTCCTGAGACCAGTGTCTCAGCCACCCAGCAGTTGTATGGATGAACTCAGCTTGGCTTGGTAGAATGTTCCAGATTCAGCTAAATCAGCAACCCACCGTGCCAGTGTTGGTAAATGGCTGCTTTAAGTTACCAAGTATGGGGCTATTTGTTATGTAGTGATAGGTGACCGATTCACTCCGCATGAATGTCTCAGCGTTAACAGGAGAAGAATATGTCATTTAGGTGACCTAGCTAGGTGTAACAAAGCCAGTGACTTATGCAGGTCATCTAGTGCATTGGTTGTCTAGATATCTGAGCCTTTCGCAGAGACAAAGAAGCAACTGAAATCAGCTATATCTATGTAGCTATCGGTCTCTGCCTCCTTCCGTAGTCCCTTAAGATGGGGCAGTCCACATAATGGTGTCTAATAAAGGCACGGTGTTATTGCTGCTGCAGCTGCTAATCATGATTGCAGCAGAAACCAGGGCCATAGCCACCCAGCCTCAGAAAGTACAAGCAATTCCTATCCCCCACCCCCAGGATCATCCACCAGGGCCCAGAAAAGAAGCTCTTGTCAGCAGCACACAGAAAGTCAAGAAGTTGCAGTTTTGAAATCCCAGAGCTGAGGCCCCACCCCAACCTGGCCATGGTCACTAATTAAAAAACCCTGAGAGCCAGTTGTCAGCAGGGCCCCCAAAATGCTGGCTGGAATTAATCACTTGCCTTGCTAAGGTGTTTATTTTCTCCTTTATACCTGAGGAGAAGTGGGCCGTGAACTGAGAATTTCCAGAGCAGAAGGTTTGAACTTTTATTTCTGCCTGAATGGGAACTAACTTCTTTTTACTTTATTTTACTTTATATTTTTATTTTATTTTATTTTTAGTGCAATGACTTGCTCAATTCAATCCCACCATTACAGGACAATGGCCAATTTTCTGGGGACCCAGGATGTTGGTTTTGTCTAAAGAGTGAGCACGCAGGAAATTTACTAACCTGCCTGTGATTGCCCATGAAAACAGGTTATTTAACAGGATTTAAATACTGTGCTCTGGAGCGCAGCAGCTAGGAGGCAGCTGGGGATCTGGGTTCCCTTCCAGCGCTAATGGGAGGAGGCAGGCAAAGAGATGAGTGACACACAGAGGCAGGAAGCAGAGATGAGGCCGTCCCTTTGTCCAAAGGGATGGATAGGAGGAGTTTTTGGTTGTTGTTGTTGAATCAGAGTCTCATGTACCCAAGGCTAGCCACAGACTCACTATGTAGCCAAGAATGCTCCAGAACTTCTGATTCTCCTGCCTCTACCATCAGAGTTCTGAGATTAAGGGCATGACGCACCACCCCGTGTATGCAGTGCCAGGGAGCAAACTTTTGTGCCCGTGAGCCAAGCATGCTACCCACTGAGCTGCACGCCCAGCAACCATGCCTTTTTTAAAGGTTCTGTTAAAACCTGTGTTTCGGTTCCATTGCTGTACCATGTGTGTCATTCTACAATGCAAGGGTCTGCTATGAGCTGAGGGTGGCATGCCTCCATCATCCTGGCCACTCAGGACGTTGAGGCTAGAGGGATCCCTGGAGCCTACGAATTCAAGATCAGTCTAGGCAGCAGACTGATCTTTTTTTAAAATTACTTTATTTTATGTGCACACGTGTTTTGACTGTATGGCGGTCTTTGCACCTCATGCATGCCTGGTACATGAAGAGATCAGAAGAGGGCATCAGATTTCTGGTATGGAAGTTATGAATGGCTGTAAATTGCCATGTGGATGCTGGGAACTGAATCCAGGTCCTCTGTAAGAATAGGTAATTTTGACCTCTGAGATATCTCTTTAACCCTGAGATTCTCTTCTTTAAATTTTTAAATAAATAAATAAATAGATAGATAGATAGATAGATAGATAGATAGATAGATAGATAAATAAGTGTGTATGGTGGCTCACGGCTATCATTCCAGAGTTTGGAAGGCTGAATCATGAAGACTGCAACAAGTCCAAGGCTAGGTAGGCCTATGTAATGAGATGCAGGCCAGCATGGTCTAAGGTGGGAGATCCCATCTCTAGTAAATAAATAATAAAATAAAACATGTCCTCCCTGCTCTCAAGGTAATATTAAAACAAAGTACATGCTAATCCTTGTAAGCTCCCTGGAGGAGGCATTTTGGAGCAAACTCTTGGCCTCATGTTTGAATATTTCTCCCCATCAATCTCTACCAACCACCTTATCCACGCCCCCAGTGGCTTGGCAAATGATGGGTGATGGTATGGGGAGTTGGGATGGGAATGAGAAGCTGACTCTTCCATTCACTGACAGTTATCTTAGGCTGCTGTGTGGTCTCAGTGTTTTCCCTCTGTACATGAGAGTTGATACAGAGGACATGCAGGCAAAGTTCTGGCCCAGCATGAAGCAGCCTTAACTGTGCACAGGGGCCATCTGTTTTCTTTGTTTTGATTTTCCCTTATTGTTGTCAATAAAATATTCTATTAATTCTTTGAGGATTTCATGATATTTCCACTCCTACTCCTAAGTCCTCCTATATCCATCCTCCACTCCTTCCCAAATATATATATATTTAAATAACCCATCCATTCCTGTCTATGCTGCCTATACAGTCCTGGGTGTGAGACCATTCACTAGAGTGTGACTGACTGGTCTACCAGGGGCCGCATCTTTAAAGAAAACAATCTCTCCCTCAGCTAGGGGTTGGGGATGAGCTCTGCTCACTATGCTGGAATGTTGACTGGCTTGGCCTTCTGGTGGTCTTGTGCAGGCAACCAAAGCTGCTGAGAGTTCATGGCAACAAGAAGACACTGCTCACTCTGGCTCTCCCTGACCTCTGGCTCTCTTACAGTCTTTCCACTCCATCTTCCTCAACGGTCTTTAAGTTGTGTGTGTGTGTGTGTGTTTGTGTTACAGATGTCCTATTTGTGGCTGAGCACTCCACAGATACTTATTCTCTGCAGGTTAACCAAGTGTGAATTTTTGTGTTAACTTCTGTCCACTACACAGAGAAACTTCCCTCATAAGGTCTGAGAGCTCTAATTTATGGGTATAGAGATACGAATGCAGAGGGCAGTTTGATGCTATGCTCATTTAGTATAATAATAGGAATAATAATAATAACAGGTTCACCCCTGGGCCTATGGCCTCAGCTGTGGGTTACTGGCCAGATATACAGTACTAGGCATAGTTTTCTTCCTGAGGAATAGACCTTAAATCCCATCAAAGTTACTCCTGTAACATCCATGCCACTTCGGTACTCACAGACGTAGCTTGCCATATCTGTCATTATTGCTGTTCACAGAATTCACAGCTGGCTAATACTATTGATGACTCCCCCACGCCATCAGCCTATATAGCACCTTCTGATACTATGAGAGCTATCCAGCATGGAGGAGGTTTCCAAGCCAGTACATACTTGCTTTCTCCATGACTAAAGTTTATGCTGTCTTCAGCAATAGGGACTTATCGTTAAGCTCTGGGAGGCAGCTAAGAGCAGTGACAATAACTTTTATTTGTTTGGGGAGTCTTCAGGACACCTCTAACTTCCAACTCAAGGGGATTTATTTCTTACATTACAATGAGATTTTTTGCTTGGCAATCTGTGGCATTGAGGAGGACCATTATTTCCTATGTAGTACAGTTAATCTCATCAATCTATCTATCTATCTGCTGTCTATCTATCTGTCTTCTATCTATCTATCTATCTATCTATGCATATGTATATATATATATATATATATATATATATATATATATAGAGAGAGAGAGAGAGAGAGAGAGAGAGAGAGAGAAAGAGATGCTGACTTTTATTTCTAAAATCCTAACAAAGCCTTTATCATCCATCGTGACATAGGGGTGTTCTCCCCTTGCACACTGTGAACCTAGGAGCAAAGCTAGGCCAGACTTTGTGATTCTGACCTCAGCCCCTTGGCTATACAATAGGCTGCCACAATGAGCTATCTCCCTCCTTTAATGCTCAGACTCTCATTAGGAGGCTGGAACATGCTTCCTGGGGGCTTCTATGACTAAATGAGGGTGAGCCACATAAGACCCCATCCTAGGAACTGATGCTTAGTATATGTTCAGTAAATGACAGCTATTACCCTTCATCCTCGGGGACTACGACCTTGAATGAGATTGGTCTCCTAGGGCAGAGGAATTCTATCCCATAAGTACCATTGATTAAAAATGAAACCAAAGAACTCTTTAGTCTTATTAAAAGCAGAAGCAAGTCTGCCCAGGCCTGACTCAGAGAAGTGTCCAGTGCCTCCTGGGTGAGCCCTGTATCTTCTATGTAGAAAGAGTTATATGCCCATGCTTAATTTGCTCAATCTTCCCACCTGCTCCAGGCTTACTCAGTTCCCTCTGGAGCACACAAAGTGTCTTTGAAGACAAGCTGTTCTGGGTTGAGCGAACAGAAAATGCTCAATAATCGATACAAATGGACGAGAAGAAACACTCCTTCCTGGCCCCAGTGCAGAAAGTGGTTTGCTTTGCAGCCCAGCCACCTCCTCTCCTGCTTTCGTTCGCTGTAAAGTGGCTTTTCATATTCTGTGCAAACAGACTCTGAGACAGCCAACAGTATGAGTCTGAGAGGGGAGAAGGGAGGAGATGGGGGCTGAGTGCTCAGAGCCCACAAATCACTCTCCAAACCCCAAACCAGGGCTGGACACTGGCAAAGGCTTGCACATGTCTTTGGCATAAGGCAATTTGGGGGAACAATGCAGAAAGCAAGTATTTCAGTGATTAATAGGGACAAAGGAATAGAACCCTTACATCAGGTATTGCTTTAAAAATCCCATCTCACTGGCCCCATGATCAGAGGTGCCTTTCACCAAACTGCACAATTGGAGTCTGATCCCTGGAATTGAAATCGTGGAAAGAGAGAACTGACTCCCACAAGTTGACCTCTGATCTCTATACAAGCACTATCTTGTGTGTCCTCATAGGTACACAAAATAAAAACAAAAACTTTAATAATAAAGTAAAATAAGACCTGCTGGGTTCTATGGAAACCATTATGGTTCCAAGAAAATTTTATTGTTCTCATCATTATTATTACTGTATTATCATCATCATCACTCGTGTATGTGTGTGTGTAAATGAAGGACATACACCATGCCCTATGTGTGAAAGTCAGAGGGCAGTTGTGCAAAGTGGGTTTTCTCTCTCTCCTGCCACCATTATGTAGGTTCCAGGGACTGAACTTTGGCGTCTGTCTTTCATGGCAAAAGGCTTTGCTTTCCTGAGCCACCTAATCGGCCTCAGGTCCAAGAACTCTAGTCTTGAATTTGAACAAAATAGCAGAAGTGAAACAGACAGCAGTAGTGGCTTCTGTGCCTGCTCAGAGCTGAGGTTGCCGAGGGACATGACACTCCCTGCGTCACCTCTCACCGACCCAGCGCTAAGTACTTTTCCTTATGCTGACTAGTTGTCACTCATTAAAGTGCTGTTTGCCTAACCAATGTCTCCCGGGCCTGGCCAAAGCCGGCCTATGTAAGCGGAGCCTATGCCTGACTTCTTAGGATAGTATCATGCTCATGGGGGAATGTCTAAGTTACTTTTGTATTGCTGAAATAAAACACTATGACCCAAGTGACTTAGAGAAGAAAGCACTTAGTTGGGTTTACAGTTCCAGAATGTTGGAGTCCACCATCGCAGAGCAAAGGCACAGCGGCAGGGATAGCTGAGCGCTCCCATCTCAGACCACAAGCAGGAGGCAACAAGCACATGGGGAATGGCTCTAGTCTTTGTCTTTCCAGGCGGGGTCTCCTAGTGTAGTCCAGGCTGATCTGGAAACTGATTCCACAGCCCAGCCTGACCTGGAACTCATAGCAACTCTCAGAATTCTGGGATTACAGGCATGAGTCACTATGTCCAGCATCTACGCTGTCTTTCCCCTCCCATCCTCTGGGGATGTGTTAGCACCTCAGCCTCTCCTGAGTTTCAGGTACCCTGAGGGTCAAGTCTTCTGCCTAGCTTGTAGGTTGGGAAGGAACAGCCACAGGAAGGTGCCTGGCCAGGAAACAGGACAGAGAGGAAGAGGGGAAAGAAAATCCATGGAGAGATGCATAGGAGCAATTACGCTAAAACACAGCTATCAAACGATGTTTTAAAAACCCGTAGTAATTTGTATCTTAAAAACCAAATATATAGTAACTCGTGAGATCTTTTATTAACGTGGTGAGCAACAAGCTCTTGCAGCGGATCTAATAACTACCATAATTTCAAACTGGTGATGAGCACAAACAATGTTTTGAGGTATCTGCCACCGCTGTAATATGGTATGAAAATACCTCTTTTCCAGTGGTGAAGCCCCAAGTACCACTCATAGTTCTGTGGATTCTGTGCATTTACAAAAATAAGAAAGAAAGAAAAAAAAGAAAGAAGGAACGAAGGAAGGTTAGGATGATTTTTTTCCCTACCCAATTGCACAGAGCCCCTAAAGTCTATCATAGACCCCAGGGCCCAGGCCCACACCTAGTTGTGGTGTCTTTTGCGTCTTACTTATTTCTTACTTGATACCAGTGGCGTCACAGAGACCGCACCCACCTACTCACTCCTGGGATCCTCAGGAGCCTACGGGAGGCATGTGGGGTGTAAGTGAAGTTCTACCACTCTTGCCTCGGAGAAATGAAGATATCAGCCAGGTGGTTGATTTGGCTCAAAATAGATATCAAGAGGCTAGAGAGACAGCTCAGTGGGCAAAGTGTTCACTTTGCCAGCATAGAAGCTGAGTTTGATCCCAGAACTCAGGCCAAAATGCCGGTGGTATGTTGCACATCTGTGATCTCAGCACCAGGGAAGGGCATGGAGGAGCGTCTGTGGGGTTCGAAGGCAAGGCCAGGCTGCTGTGAGTCCTATCTCAGAAACAAAGGGAGGGGGAGGAGCAACATCCCAGCGGTTAAGAGCACTGCCTGTTTTTGCTGAGGACCCGAGCTTAGCTCCCAGCATCCAAATCAAGTGTCTCAGAGCTACCTGTAACTCCAGCTCCGGAGGATCCAAGCCCTCTGGTTTCCACATGGACCTGTACGCACAAACTCTCTCTCTCACACACACAATTAAAAATAATACAAATAAACATTTTTCTTGAAAACAAAACCAAACAAACAAGGAGAGCAGCATCCTGGTGGCAAAGAACACCTAATAATGACCTCTGACCTCCACACACATGTGCCCACATTACATACCTGAACACATACACAAGAGCACACACACACACACACACACCAGAAACTAAATGCCTAAGGATAACACCACAGGCTTCTTAGACACCCGATCTACCCTGAAGCAGTTGTTTAAATACTTGTTCTAAATCCAGAGAGACCAACCAACCAACCAACAACCAAAAAAAAAAAAAAAAAAGTAACAAAAATAAACCCCCAACAGGGTGTTCATATGTACACGTTCTCATGGCCGGGAGCCCTAGGTTAAATCGTTGCAGAGATATGGGGTGCATTTGTACCCTCTTACCATTCTTCTCAAAGCCCCACACTTGTCAAAGTGACCCCTAGACACCCAGAGCTAGAGAAAACCTGAGCCTGTTCAACAACCTCTGCCATTTTCCTTGGAGGCAAAGCCAGGGTTGGCCTGTGAGTCAGCCAGGTGATGGCAGAGAAGGTCCACGCATTCGCTGCACCAGGGCCAGAGCGCAGACAGTCTTTCCTTTGAGCTGCCTTGATCTCTCTACCCAGGACTCTGTCCCATCCCCAGGAGCGGTCGAGCTCAGGGCACTCTCAGGGCACTCCGCTGCTGGGCAGCCCTACTGTCATTCTCCCTCAGGCTGAAGCCAGCATGGGGGAGACAGGGGTTTCCGCCCTCCATCCAAAGTAGAATGCAGCCCACATCATCCACCAAATGCTAATTTGCTTCTCTCTGTGACTGGTCCAGCTTGGCTTTCTAGCTAGAGAGCTGGCCTTTAACCCACTCTGCCTCTGGGCAAGGGGAGAGGAACTTTGGCCAATGGGAGAGCAAAGGGAGGTAGATACTGGACAATGGCTGCCAGGTAGGAGGCATTGGGCTCCCAAAATCTAGGTGCTAGGGTGGGACAGAAGAGCAAGGATGGTGCCACAGAAATCTGGCAATGTCCTGGAGCCAAAGGACGAAAGGGTGAGAGCCGTTCCAGGCAGTTGGGCATGTCGCATAATTAGAGGAGAAAAATTAGGCAGGAGCCTGGCTCTCTCTACCTCTGTCTGAGTGATCATCACCCTTATTATAAAGCAACTAATTATTAGCCTGGCTCATTAGCAATTATAAATCTCTAACTCCAGAACTTCATTAAAATATGACAAGTTAGCACTCAATTATTTTGCCAACTGCCTGGCTCTTGCATAGCATTTGCACACCAGCTCCCATGGTTCTAAGGCAAAGGGCTTGCCGTTAGGGCCCAGGGATGAGTTGCTACACTGAGACTTGAGAAGTGAAGAGAGATGGTGTACACTACTTTGGATCCAGACATCTACGTGTCCCTACAGTGGCTGAGCTCAGACACTCTGAGACTTGAGAAGTAGAGGGAGATGGTATACAGCCCCCTCCCTCTGCCTTCCAGCAAAAATAGAAACAACACACTTACAGAGAATATTTGCAAGCCAACTGCTTGGCGTGCCTTATGGCACTGAATTCCTCAGTCACCACATGGAGACGGTGTGTTTGGTCTCCATTTACCAAATGTGGAACCCGAGGCCAGATCACGTGATGTAGAGGTCATGAGCAGCCAGCCCGGAGAACGAATCTATGCTGGCATCCCTCAAAGCCCACACAATCCCTTCTCAGCCTCCAAGTACAATGCTCCATAGCTCTAAAGGGAGGTCTGGCTTAGCCAGGATAGTGTTTACCACACAAGCAAAAGGACCAGAGTTCAATCCCTGAAACCTGAATAAAAATGATGAGTACAGTGGTGCATGCTTATAATCCTGTAAGAGGGGATTCCTGCGGCTCACCAGACAATCAAGCCTAATTGGTGAGACCTTGTCTTAAAGGAGGTGGTGGGCAGAGTCCCTCAGATGACACCTAAGGAAGGCTGTCCTCTGGCTTATATACCCGGTCCTACCCCGCCACCCCAATAAAGGGAAAAGTAGGTGCTCTACATGCCATCACTTGCTGCCACTTGCCTGAGGGACAGCAATCCTCATGAGCCTTAGCAGTCTGTGGTGTGTAAGTGGGTAGAAGGTAAGGGAGCAAATCCAACCCCCCTGCCATTCCTGTTGCTGGTGATTTTCCTTTCCCAGTAGCTAGTTCATGACTGCCTGTTCAAGCCTCCCCATCCTGCCTAGATTCCTTCAGTCCTCCCTGACCCTCCCCTTGTGGGAGCAGCTGAATAGTGGAACATAGTAGATGAGTTTGCTTGAGCATATCTACTACGTTCGAATTGCTATCACACACACACACACACACACACACAAACCTGACAGGGCAACACAACAGGAGAAAGGATTTGTTTTGATTTACAGTTTCACAGGGTTTGGGCCTATCACAGCAGGAAGGGTGAGGGGAAAGGAGTTCAGGTCATGGTGGTCAGAGCATGTTGGGAGGTCATTCATTCTATGGTGTCCAGAAAGCAGAGAATGAGACAGGAAGTAGTTAGGAACAGCATACCCCAAAGACCTCCATCACCTACTTCATCCAGATTGACTTCGTCACCCAAAGGCTTAGCACCCTCTCAGAAAGGTAACATCAGCTGGGGAAGAAGCATTTGATGCAGTAGCCTGTGGGGACATTTCACATCCCAACCCTAGGGTGGGGAAAGCCTGTTGTATGATGTAGTCCTTTTCATCCGTGGTCTCTCCTCAGTCCTAAGGGACAACTGTATCCAGGATGAATAGTTTGATATGGACCAATCAGAAGTGGCAGGCAAAGGGTAAGCAGGCCACGAGTCCTCAGACCCAGAAGATAGGCTAGTCTTACTCCTTTTATGTCAATTGCTATGATAAAATACCATGACAAAATCAACTTAAGGATGAAAGAACTGTTTTGGCTCACAATTTCAAGTTATAGTCCATCATGGGAGGGAAGTCACAGTGGCTGGGGCTTGGGGGAATGTCACATTCTATCCAGCCAAGAAGCAGAGACCAGGGAGTGCTTGTGCTCAGCTTACTTTCTTCTCATATAGTCCAAATTCTCAGCCATGGGAATGGCGATACCCACAGTGGCAAGTCTTCCCACATGAGTTAGCATAACCAAGACCCTCCCCCCCACATACACACCCAGCTATGCTCAGAGGGCCCATCTCCCATGGGATCCTAGCTTCTGTCAGGTTGATAGAGGCGAACCTTCCTGAGATTCATACTTCTTGAAAGTTTTATAATGCCATGGCTATCACCATCACGCCAATAGTATCCTTGTTGTAGAGGTGATGAAGCAGGGATGATGAAGGTTGTTTTGGTCATGGGGAACAGTGAAGGCTGGGCTTTGAATTAGACATCTGGCTGCAGGACCAACTCCACCTTATCCACTAGGCTGGAATGAATCTTGATGAAAGGAGCCCAGCTCAAGTCCAGCCTGAGAATGGGCAGAGCAGGAGGCTCTATTGGCAGAATAGTGCTTTCCTATCATGCCAGACATGAGTACACACACACACACACACACACACACACACACACACAATCATAGCTACTCTCTTCTCATTAAACACTTCTGAAGATAAGCAGTCCCAGGAAGAGGAATGAGTCCTGGGTGGAGAGACCATAGGGTACCCATCCCAGAATTCCCTTACTCTCGTCTGAGCTCCAGGTATTTGGTGAGCTGAAATACAGTGTTGTCTGCTGGCCAGAATGAGGATACACAAGGAAAACCCCAGGCTAGAAGGAAGCCAGGCTTCGTGGGCCTCTGGAGGAAATGCTTTGTTAGAGAGGAGCTCTGAGGAACCACTGAGACTCACTGAACAAAGGGAAGGCAGGAAAAGAGACGAGGGCCCGCTGGTGTCAGGCACAGCCTATGCTCCCGATGGACAGGCAGCAAGGGGTTCCCAGAGCCAGGCTCCTGGACATGGGTGCCATGATCTTCTAAGCACAGTGGAAACTTTGTAATTCTCAGAGTGTGGGAAGTTCAGGAGAGAGACTCATTGTGATTTCCCAAGAGATCAGGGACAGGCTTTTGGCACTTGAGGTTGAGCCCTAGAGCCTGACAAGGGGCACACAAGTGGTACTTGGTTAACATGGCTCCAAGAAGTATACACTATAGAAGAGATTCTGACTCAGTTAAGGTCTGTTAACTGATTCAAAGCAGAAATGGAGGCCTTTGCATCTAGTGAGCAACCTAATACTAAAGTATTCAAGAGAGGTGAAGTGATTCTCTTTAGGAATCAGGCAACAGAAGGAAGAATGACTGTCACACAGGCAGCAATCTCATGAGTGAGGTCCCATCCTTGGGGAAGAAACTGGAGGCATAGAGAGGTCAAAGAACCTCTCAAGGTCACACAGATCCAGGGCGCATTCAAACTGAACCAGTTGCAGAGCCCTTGTGCTTATGGCTGTCTTCAACCTTCCCTCTGTATAGCAACCCAGACTGGGCTGCAAGGGTTCTGCCTCCCTGGGATGCTCAGATTCTACTAGGATATACCCTGATGCCCCAAACCCTGTGTTCCAGCCTGTATGTCCTCACAACAAAGATGATACTAAAATGTCTTCTCCAGGGACTGGGTGTGACTCCATCCCCACTACTGTGTAGAAACCAGGGGTGGTGGTGCAAGCCTGTAATGTTGTAACATCATGGGTAGAGGTAGAAACATAAGAAGTTCAAGGTCATCCTTGGCAACACATTGAGTCTGAAGCTACTCTGGGCTACATGAGATCATGTCCAGGGTAGAAAGGAAGGGAGAAGGTGGGAGGGGGGGAGGAAAGATGGAAGGAAGGGAAGGAGAGATGGAGGTATGGAGGAAGGGAAAGAGGGGGAAAGAAGAAGGAGGGGAAAGATGGATCTCCATTTTAGGTATTAAGATAGAAACAAGACCTTGGCTACATTGTTAAAGTTAAATGGTATAAGCATGGGACCCTAATCTGAGAGGGCCGTGGCTGTTTCTGTTTGGTTCTGACTGGGAGTAGACCCTAGGAGTCTCTCAGGTCCTGGGCAAATGCTCCATCCCTAAGCTCCATCCCCAACCCTTGTCTGAGGCTTTAATAAGAAGAGAAACCGAAGCCTGAGCTGGGATATTTAGTGTGTACCTGATGCTACCCTGCTCTCCATGAGGACTGTGCGGAAGTCTGAATTTCCTCACCTTCAGAACTGTGAGTTGAAGGAATCTCTTTTTCTTCAAATTTACTCAGTCAGTGAGTGGTATTTAGTTGCAGTGGAAAACAAACTAAGACTCACTGCAATGTGCTACAAGACCTTTTCCTCTCACAGCCCAGACCTTGCTCCTTCCTCTTCACCTTCTTCCTACACCTCCGATTGGGTTGCCCTGGCTGAGGCAAAACCCTTCAGGGTGCCACTAATGCAGGGCTGCTTTGGGCTCAGTAGAGCTCTGTTCCAGCTCCCCTTCCCCCGGTCTTCTGAGTTGCCCCCCTCAGGCTACTTCCTGATGGTGTGCCCTTAAGCTCCTGGGTCTGTCACTCCCAGACCCAGCCACCTGGCTGTCAGTGGGTCTCAGGGAAGCTGTGGCAGGTGATAGCTCCCTGTCTTGGAACGGCACCTCTCAGGAAACTGACAGGTAATTGGCCCCTAAATTCCCCATGAGACTCGGGAGGATGAGGAAAAATTATGGCCGTGGAATCGAGTCTTAAAAATTATATCACCTTTGCTGACAGAGTAATTACTCCCTTTTCTAGAGATTTAGTGCAGATCTCCAGCCCTGAAACAGCTGAGAGTTGTTTTAAGGGCTCTTCCTGCATCCTGCGCCATCCTTCCTGCTGTCCCTTTGGCCAACACAGGCAAGATTCCTGGTGTCCACTAACATCAGCTTCCTTTCCCTTTCTACGGGATAAAATGCCCCTTAGCTAGGCATAAGGCTACCCCACATGGGGAGGTATGAGGGAGACTCTGAGAAAGGGGCCTTGGTCCTGGACTTACAGTGCTCAGCCATCCAAGGGAGCTCAAACATGGGTTTGAGTTTGTGGGACAGAAGGGCACTGATTGCTCAGACAGATGGGCCAGTGCCTGCTCATCGACCCACAGGATCCTGCAGAGGCCATCTGTGCTCAGGTCCTGTGGTCCTTGGCCTGGGGCAGGCTTTAAGCCCTAGGTTAATCCTACACTCCAGGAATAGGCGTCAGCCAAAGAGCAGTGGCGTATGGAGTAAGCACACCTGAAGGATGCTCTTCCAGCAACTAGTGGGTCTCCCGCAGGTGAGCCTCACACCCACGCTTCAGTCACCTGCATGTCCTTTGTTATCTTTCTTTCCTCCTCTGCCTCAGTTTCTCCACACCATTATGCCCACTTTGGGACCAGCTCTCAGATAAGCTCCCTGGACCCAAATTCTTGTGTGTGAGTTTGCTTTCTGCTGCAGTAACAAAATGTCTGACAAAGTCAAGTTATAAGGAGGAAAGGTTAGTCTAGGTTCATGCTTTCAGAAGTGATGCTGTGATCTTGGCACCTGTGGCAAGGCACATGGTGAAGGAAGTTGTTCACCTCATGGCGGCTGGGAAGCAGAGAGAGAACATGAAGGTGAGATGGCATCAGGGTCCCAATGCTCTCTTCAAGGGCACCTCTTTATATGACCCACATCGTAATGTTCTCCCCATCTCCTACCCGCTGGGAACCAGGATCTCAGCACATGAGTCTTTGGGGGAATATTCAGGATCCATACCACCTTGCCTCCCAATTTGGCAAATTTCCTGAGATGCTTTCCTACAGCCTGACCTGAGTGGGTGTGGATGCTGGGATGGCCTTCTGGCATGGTTCCTTGGGCCCCCACGCCACTCTTGAGAGGTGGCATCCCTTCTTTTCTGTGCAAGGAAATTGACTCAGGGACCTGAACTCCCCTGTGACCCTCTTTTCTGCTTCTGGGTCCACATGTTAAGATGCTTGTGCAGGTGAGACCAGAGGACCTTTTGATCTAGGACTTGAGGCTCTAGGTTCGAAGCACCCCCTGTTGTCTCAGAAGCCAGGGAGGTCAGGGATCAGAATGGCTATTAGGACAATGAACTGAAAACTGGGGGCAGAGCACCTAGCCCAGCACCATCAAAGAATGCCATCTCTATTGCTACTGAGAGGACTGCAGATGGCCACCAAGTCTGTAGCCAAAGGCCGATTGAGACCCACCCTGCTCTTGGACCAACAAACCCAAGGAACGTGAGTGACCTTGGGAAGCAGCGCCTACACTCTCGCTGCACTCTGTGTAGAATTTGGTTTTCACTGCCTCAGTGTGATGGTTAATTTTCATGTCGTCTCTCTGGGTCTTTGGGTGACTTTTGGTTAAGCACTGTGGGTGTCTTTCTGGGTGAGATGACCATGGCCTCAGGAGACTGAATAGAGCAGACTGACCTCTCTGATGGAGTGGACTTCACCCAACCACTTGAAGCAGAACAGAACACAGGGGCAGATTGGGAAGACATGCCCCACCTCCATCACCAGCCTGGCAGCTGGAGCTTCATGGAAACACAGGCCTTTTCTGGGTCTCAGAGTGCAGGCTTCCAGGCTCATCGGACTTCCGGGTTCATTGGATTCTCCCAGGCCTCAGACCACGTGGCTCAGGGTTTAACATCATCACCATTCCTCTTGCGTCTCTGGTCTCCATCCTGTTACCTGCTTGAGATTTCTCAGCTTTATAATTGTTCAAGCCTGATTCCTGATGGTGAATCTATTTTGGCCCATGAATACATACACACACATTTGCGCTGAATGAATGCACGCACACACACAGAGGAGAGAGGGAGAGAGAGAGCGTGCACACAGTTGGCCTAGCCTAGGGCCTGTCCCATTTCTGAGAACAGCAACCAAACATAGTTTGTCAGGGGCCATCCAGAGACCCCAGCCAACCCCAGCCCAGCATGCCTGTGACTCACTTTTCTAGCTGCCTTGCTGGTGACCTTCTAGATTTGGGTCTTTAGCTGACCACACAGTAACAGGCAGATAGGGACCCTGGGACCATGGTGGCAACAGCTACTGTCCAGTTTCCTGGTATCAGTAATCTTGCAGTGGCCACAGCAGAATCTTTTCTGTATGGTCCGCAGCCCTGCTTCATGGAGGGGGTAGCAGGTCGGTCCTCTATGAATATACCCTGAGTGTGACTTTTACTGCGGTTCTTGTCATGAAGAACATGCTGCAACACGGAGACACACTGTAACCACCCAATTTGAGGCACTGCCTAAGCTAGCTAGAACCAGTTTCCATGGCTGTATTTAGAACTCTGGCTTGGGTAATGAACTGTAGACCAGAAACTCAGTGGCCTCCCTGGATTGTCTCTCTAAGGTCCACAGGCCTCGACAAAGGTGACTTTATGGCCAGAGTAACATTGAGGCTCAGAGAGGGTGAATCATTTTGCCCAGATCCCAGAGCTCTGGCTGGAGCTCATATTCAAAGACAACATGTTTCCAGGTACCTCAGTCTCCAGCTCTGCCTGTGTTCCTTCCCAGCCACCTTAATTATACCCATAAGCAAAGGAGAGAGAGAAACCCTCACTCCGTTGGGACAAGCCTAGGAGCCAAATTGGTTCTGAGCTAGATGCTCTCCTCCAAGTCTTCAATGAGGTGGCGTCGGCTCTTTAACTCCAGCTGAGATGGGAACGCAGCACTAATATATATTCACAAGCTGGAGATGAAAAGCTACACAATACACGGCCATTAATCCTGACTCAGGCTCCAAGCTGCGTGCAATGATCTGACTAACGCACAGGCGCATTAGTGCCGGGGATCTGGGAGTGGCCCCTCAAGCCATGACCAGTGGGGTCCTGCTGCCACGCTTCTCTACCCACCCTCACACTCTAATGGCCATATCAATATCTTGTGGCTGCTTCGGTGCTGGTGACAGATAAATGAATGAGTTGGCCCTGAGCTATAGGAAGCGCACCCTGAGAGAGTACAGAACTTGAGGGATTCAAGCAAACAGCCCCAGCCGATTCTCACACCCTGTGTGGGTGCACCAAAAGCTGCTTTCCTGGCGAGGGAACTAGAGATGGTCATTTTTCTGGCATTGATCCGTGGGTTTTTCATTTGCTGGGAGTGGCCCCAAGCCAGGAGCGTGCAAGATGAATCTGGAAGGCCTTCTCCTGACACTGTCGGGAGAAGCAGAGAGGGCTGATCCGAGGGGGAAGGAGTCTGCACAGCCATGGAAGGTAGCTGAGCATGAGGTTTGTGTGTTAGTTTTACAGATCGCTGCAGCGTGGGAGAGGCAAGGAGAAGCTGGCAGTATATAGCAGGCCCCACGAGGCTTGGGATGAAGCTGTGGGCTGAGGCTAGCTCATGCAGATGTGTTTGGTATGACAGGCGTGAGTTTCCAGGCCCTGCTGAACCCCTGGCTCAACTTCTCTGTCCCATCCTACTGCCCCTTCTCCTCTGACCTCCGGCCCTCCTTGCTGACATCACCAGAACTTAGCTGTTGCCTTTCAGTGATGGGATGCTACCCAGAGGATGCTTCATTCTCTTGGCCAACAAGGTCTGTTCTCAGAACTTAGCTGAGGAATGCCTTGTGGTCTCCTCCTCGCCCCTCCCACTTCCTGGCAGCTGAGAAAGGCAGAGAGAGCTTCAGATGTGGTCTGTGTGGGCATTTGGCCTCGGTCATGCGGCAGAGGTCAGTCCAGGGCAGATCATAAACTCTGTCTCAGTACACTACAGTGTCATGAGGAGAGTTCCTCACAGACAACCATGCTCAGCTCTGAAGCAGTGTTCTCCTCGGATGGAGGGCTGGGTGTCTTGATAGCTCTGAAGACCCCTAGGTGAGTCTAGGCTAGGGTGATTACCTGAAGAAGTGGAGCTACTGTGCTCAATAGAAGAAATGGGGGCTTTGGACAAGGAGAGAAAGTATGACAGAAAGGAGACAGGGTACTATCTGTGTCACACAGAGTGACCCAATGAGCAGTGATACTCTTAGGCTGGCTGAGGACGGCTGGCCAGGAACTTAACAACATCCTTTCAAAACTTAGAGGCATTGAAAGGTCAGGTGGGGGGTGGGACTGGGGGAGAATCAGCCTCTTTATTTTCTAGGAATGAAGAAGGGACTTGACTGCCACATGGCCCAGGACACAGACTGAAGGGCTCTCTAGCAGGCCCAAGCATGGCAAACATGGTGCCAACAGGTTTGGCCCTTCCCCCCTTCCCTTCCCTTGCTAAAAACTGTTAAATTACATCCCTAAGCCAATCCTCAAGGTCCATTCCTTTACTTGGCCACTGACTCACTCTGAGACAAAACACCAAGATCCAACAATCAAAACCTATTATTTGGTAATCAGGATTTACCAACTAACCCTAACACAGACTCCTCCCTTTTCTCCTTAAAAACCCACTCCTGCAAAACAACAAACAAACAAACAAACAAACAAACAAGCAGCAACAACAAAATACCTGCTGCCGCTTGCTCTCTGCCTGCTTTGACAACCTCTTCCACTGCGTGCCCCTCCAAGGTAATTTGGGCTGAGAATTTGGTGTCTGGGTGTGTCCTATATCGACTGGGAGAAGGAACATTGTCCCTCACCAAGATAGCATTGAAGGATGGTGGACATGCATTCCCTGGGTTACCTTGAGTGGCTGATAGGCCCTTTTTTACATCCCCTCTACCCCAGCTGGAAAATAAGACTCAGAAGAAAACCTGATGCCTTGACCTGCAGAGAGAATTACAAGGATTCATTGGTGAATGGTGCTGGCAGGCACGGAGTCCGCCCCACCCTGCCGGTGCTTCAGGGGCATGTCCATCAATCTCTGAAAGTCACTGCTCACTCGGCTCCAGAGTGAAGAGGGGCTTTAGTCTTTATCTTTGTGTCCCTTCTGAAATACTGTGGGCATGGGCCCAGCCCTGAACTTCTCCCTCCTAGATCCTGGCAGCGTTGGGACCACAGGAAGATCTGGACAAAAGAGCTTCCCGTTGACTCGGTGGGACAGTGATGGACGCCAGCTTGCCATTGTTCACCCTTCAGGAAGGAATCGCTGCTGTGGAAAAGGCCTGGGGCTCACCTCACAGTCCGGCCCTCAGGCAGGAGAAAGATGCTTCAACCTTCTCTCCACATGAGTGTGTGTTTTAAAGGCCACTGAAAACAGAGTTTAACTGTCCCTACATGTTCTCTCCTCTCACACCAAAGTCAAAACCAGGATGTATGATTGGTCAGTCGTGGTCACCTGACTAGACTCCGGTTATTGGGACTGGATAGGCTGGATCACATGGCTGGACCCGGCTGCAGGGTGAGAGGGGTGTCAGTGGGTTCAAGGTAGCTGTTACTCAGCCCAGCCCACAGTGCAAAGCCCGACGTCTGTCTTTGGAGCTCCTCCCTCTATCCCCTGCTCACCCCTGCCCAGTTTTTCTGCTGGACTGCCTGGGCTGGTGGCCTATTAGCAACTCACCCACGTCCTCCACTTAGGGCAGATAAATTGGAAACCTCCCTTGGGGAGGAAGGATGGCGAAGACCGGCTCTATTACAAAGCAATATTCTGAAGGGGAAGAGGGCCATTTGGACAGGAAGATGGAGCCAGGGAATTTGGCTTGTCTCTCTGCACCAGGGGCAGGATTGATTTCATTCATAAATACTCTCGTTGATCTTGAGCTCCAAAGCAAGCTGCCAATGGCCGCTAATGAGTCCCCTTGACCTTCCCCACACCCACCATCACAGACACCCCTCCCAGACTCCGCCCTGGTCTTCCCTACTTCCCAACTTTAGCTATTTAAGGGATGGAGTAACTTGAGAATAAAGGCCAGACAAAGTCTTTGAACTTGGTGGGAACCTCAGCATCCCCAGGCCTGTGCTAGCTCTTTAGCCTTTCCCTTCCTTCCATATTTCTCAGTTCCTACCCCCTTTTTAATTAAGATGGGGTCTCATGAGCCCAAACTGATCTCAGACAAACTATGTCTCAAGGACGACCTTTAGCTGTTGACCCTTCTGCTTCAGTCTTCTGAATATTGGGATTATGCCATGCAACACACAGCCTGGCTGCTCCAGCCCTTTCAATCAGCTTTCCCACTAGTCTCTTCTCTTCTCATTCAGAGGTTCCTCTTGGTAGCACCACCAGCCGGGGGCCAGGCCTTCTACACATGTCACCGTAGCCCAGGGACAACCATGTACCCCTAGCACTGTGCCTTGAGCTCCTAACACCTTGTACACATATAAACCTGCATACTCCCCTACCCTGGCCCATCTTGGCCACCTTGTCCTCTCTGACAGATGAGGATAATTGGTACCCGTCCTCCAAGGACCCTCTCCAAGTGGATCTGTAGACAATGGATTTCAAATTGATTTAAAGCTGGTGTCAGGCTGGCTTAAAGAAAAATCTCCACTGAAATTAGTCAGTTTAACATTTGGGAGATATTTAGCAAAAATCTCCACTGGGTAATTAGGGAGAAAGAGCCGTTTTCCCCATGAAGGCAGGAAGCTAAGGTGCTAATGGAGTAGGGATACCCTCCCCAGTGAAGGACTGGAGTGTGCATTGCCCAAGGACACTGGGGCATCGCCGCCACTACCCTTCGAGTCTGTCTCTGCCAAGGTGGGGTGAGACTAGCTTAACTGATGGCTTGCTCACTTGTTGGTTCAGCTGTCATCCATCAGGCCAGATGAGTGCCAGTATGGGCTGGCCCTCATCATCTGTTGCTGGGATTGTCTCACCAGATGCCTCAGCATGGTCCAGGCTCCGGTCCAACCTCATCCAGCCTACCCCTACACAGGCACCAGGGTGATCTGCCCCCAGCACAAAGCCAGACATGTTGCTCTCTCAAAGATGGCAGTACTGTGCTGACTCCATGACCCACAAGCTACAGACTGTCACAGAGAGATGAGGGAGACTTTTTTTCTCTCTGGAACTTCTGGGGTCCCTGGCCCATCTCCCACACTTCCCAGATCTTGGAATAATGCACTCTGAGGCTCACAGACTCTCACACTATCCCCTCTGTTTGGAACCATCCTCCTGGCAAAGCCACTTCCTTCCTAAGACATTTCAGGACATCAGTTCTTGCACAGGGCATCTTTTACAAAGGAAGGTCGGCACTCCCCACCCCGTACCCCACCCTGCCATGTATCTTGGTGGCTTCATGGAAAGCTCCTTGTCAACCAAGGCAGATAGGAGCAAAGGCCCAACTAAAATACATCTTTCAAAGTCACAGCTCAGGGGACCTGCAACCCCCACCTCCTAACAGCTTTTTTTTGTGAGCTCATCAATGGATTAACCCATCTTTAAGGTTAAACACTCTCTTAATTCACTTAGCTCTCAACAGCACCACCACTGGGGGCCAGGCCTTCCACACATGAGGTTTTGGTGGCAGGGGACACTGCCAATCCAAACTGTAATACATGGGATAACAGCGGAGACTATGGCAGGCAACCCCTAAAAGTAGGCACAACAAACCCCCATGATTTGTGATTATGTGGCTCACACCTGTAATCTATGGAAAGAGATTATTTTTGGATGTAACTAAGAACTGTGAAGTGAGATTTAGCTAGATCATTGGGATGCACCCTTAGGACCATCACAAGAGCGGTGGAGGGGGGGAGGTTGGGGCTCTAAGGCATCAGGAAAGCAGAGGTCCTGTGACCCTGGGCAGAGAGTTCGGGGGCAGCGACCATAAACTGGGCTAGGAGGAATTCCCTCAGGAGCCTCCAAGGACAGGCAGATCCTGATCACAGTGTGATTTCGGTCTTCTGGCTTTCAGAACTGTGAAAGAACAGCTAACTCCATTGCTTCAGTGCACCGGGGCCTCTCGAAACGTGTTAGAGCCACCGCTGACCACTAATATGGAGAGTCCCAAGAGAATGATGAAGCTTGATGGACTCTGGTCAAACTCCAGCAATGAGAAAGGAAGCTGCTTGAAAACCTTACCGTGGACAGGCATCTTTTCAAGGAACAGGGAGGGGGCTGCCTATCCTCCAAAAGAGGCCTTTTCCTGGGGCAGGAGGGGTTTTCCTTTTTATCCCCAGGCTTGTCGAGGGACTGATTGAATGAAGATATTTTTCATCTCAAGGCTCAAACCACCAGGATTTCAAAGCTGCTTGCTTTCCAGGGTTAAAGTTCCTGGGCAGGAAGAAAAATCTCTGTGAAAAGTTTTCTGAGGCTAGAGAAGGTGGTGAGTCATTTCCTTTGAGAGAATTCTTTTACATGTTCACCTCTGAAGTAGCTAAATGAACGGGAGCTGTCGGCGCTCTCGGCACGCTGTACCGTGTCCGAGAAATACCTGGGGAGCTTGTTAAAGGGTAGTTCCTGATGCAGCCAGCCTAGGCCGGGGGCCCGTCTGGGCCTGAGAGCCTGCATTTGTAACAAGCTCCTGCGGGACACCCAGGCTACTGGCATGTAGGACAGTCAGGCTGTGAGTCTGTGGCAGGACTATAGTCTGTTAACTGTGAAGGTCACTCACTCTGTAGCCACCAGCTCAGCTGTCACATCCTCCTGCTAGAGAGAGGGGAAACTGAGGCAAAGAAGGGGAGGGAGGTCACCCAAGATTTCAGAGTTGGAAAGGGATATTGGATGGGACTCTAAGCACCACCCTGGGCTTGTTGGGGTGAGGAGGAGGAGGAGGGAAACCTTTCCTTTAAGTCTAAGATCTCTCTATACCCTTCATCCTGCCAGTTCAACTGCCCATCCACCTCTACACTTTAAAACACACGTCAGCTGCCAGGCTGATCGATAGGCTCGCTCATCTGTGAGGTTTGAGGCTCTCTCCACAGATGTAATCAGGGCTCTAGAGACGTCCTGGCAGCGGGCATGTGGGGAGGGAGCTCAGCAATACGTTTAATCAAGGAGCAGATGGGGAGCTGATAGAGTGTGTAGAAAAATCAGGTTTCTGTGATAACATTCTCTTCCCCCACTCAGCCTCCGCACCCCCTGGCTTCTCCATCAGGACTCCCAGCGCCAACTCCAGCCCTGCCCTTTCCAAAGATGTTTTTCCTGGGAGCCTCAGTAGGGCCCCCTTCATAGAGTTGTGAAGCTTGGGTTTGGTAAGGGTGGTGTGGGGAGGGGCAGACTGCTGCACTTGGAACCTAGCTTCCCTCCCTAACCACAGCCCGAAGAGGATGGGGAGCCAGGAACTAACAGACTGAACACTGAGCACTGGAAGAGGCATTGGAAGAACTATCAGCCAGAGCCTCCTGCAGCTGGTGGAGAGGAAGTGGGGCTCATAGCCTGGACAGTTCACAGACTGTCCCCCCACCGCCCAGTGTCTTGCAGAAGATTTATAGTCCCAAGGGAAGATCTAAGAAATGATTGTCACTGGGGGGAGAGGGGGATAGCTTTGTCCCCAAGGAACATTTGGAGATGTCTGAAGACATTTTCTAATTGTCACGACTAGGGTGGGAGGGTTCTCTTGGCATCCAGTGGGAGCAGGCTAAGGATGCTCGAAACATCTATATAGCACAGGACAGCCTCCACAGCACAAGTTGTCTTCCCAAAATGTCAGCGGAGCCCAGCTGAGCAATCCCACTCCACAGAGAGCCAGAGCTCTGCTTAAACCCGCTTGACCTGTCTCCGGGTAAGTTCATCTGGCCTCCTTCCCACCTCCATTCAGTTCCCAGGCTAGCTCACTGAATGCCTGCTCAAGGCCTTGTGATGCACATATGTCCATGCATACATGCGCACACTCCAAATCAAGTGGCAATAAATGGGACTGGATGCCTTATTAGTTCTGGGAGATCTTTGTATACACAGAGGTTGGGGGGATGGTAGGTGAGGAGTCTCTTCATCTCCCCCATCCTCTCTCATCCTCTTTCCAGCCCTTTCTGATGGTTTTTCTTCATACCTGGCTTTGATCTGCAACCGATGTGTAGAGAGGCCACATCTGTGCCATCTCTCTCTGATCTGCAATCGGGCTCTGTCTCTCCTGGACCTGATAGAAAGCTACACAGAAGGCATGCTCCCTGCCTTTGGGAGATCACCTTCTAGCACAAGATGGCCTCCCAAGGCAGTTGCTTGGAGAGCACACCTCCGCCTCTGATCCTCTTAACCAGGCTCACGTCTCCACATGGTGAGATACTCGATAGAATCCCCACATCCCTGTGGGGTCAGTGCACTGTAGGCACTGAGCTCAGCCTGTTTAACATCAGCTCTTCTCTGCCATTACCTGACTATGTTCTTGTCTGCATTTGACAAATGAGAAACTGAGTCTCAGAGTGGTTAAGTAACCAGCTGGAGGTCACACATCAGGTCAAAGGGTAAGTTCTGAGGACTTAAACCTATATGCAACTGCAAATACCAGCCTCTCAGGAGTAGGCTCCCCAACTCTGTCTTCTTGGTAACCTCTCAAAAGTGGTCCTCATACCCACAGCATCAGTGTGACCGAGAGCTCGTTAGATGCATGGGTCCCAGTGCTGCTCTGAATGTAGAATTGGGTGTGAGCTCTCAGGAGTCAGGATAGTGTGAGGTGGTTCTGAAAGCCACGCTCAGGGCAGTAGAGCTGGGGTGAGAAGAGGTAATAAATATGAACCTGAGCGACTCCGACAACCAGGGTGGCCAGGGCAGGCACAGTCCGCCTGGTTTGGTCCAGCGCATGAAATCACCCCCAGAGCTGGCCATCTCCTGTGCCTAGTAAGCTTTTCCCAGAATTCCCTCTTTGGTTACTCAAGCATACTAGCCTGCAGGCAAGGCTCAGTGGGTAAAATGCTTGTGCAGGCTTGAGGGCCCGAGTTCAGGCCCTCAGAATCCGACATAAGAGCCTACATAAAAGCCAGGTGCAGTGGTGCATGTCTGTAACCCCAGAGCTTAGGGGTAGGACAGGCACAGGTGGATTCTGGGTTTTCACCGGCCTAGCCAAATTGATAAGTTCCTGATTCACTGAGAGACACTGTCTCAAAAAATAAGATGGAGAGCGATAAAGGCATCCGATCTGGCCTCGAAATATATACACAGGGGTTGAGCGCACCTGCACACACTACACGAGCACACAAGAATGCTGACTTCTCACTTGAAAATGACCCCATTCCGACTCCCCAGGTAAGGCTGCTCCCCTCCCTGCCACAGTCCACAAGCACAGCTGCTGATGTTTGATCTCGAGGCACACAGGCGTGCAGCCTCTACTCCCCACCACACTCCACTTACCGAGAACTCCCCAGAGTCCTTGCCTTTTATTCGTATGAGCTTCTGTTTTTGTTTTTTGTGATCGTCTTCCCCTATCATCAGAAACACGTTTATCTCCCATTTGAGCCGGAACCTAGGGCTTCTCCCAAGACTCCGAGTGTTGTGTCTATTACCAATTAGAATATAAAAGTGCAACCATTTATCAAAGGTATATGTAAAGTGGTACCTGGGTTTCACAGCAGAGAGGACAGCAAAGCAAATGCAGAATATCCTCCAGTGAGCATGTGCGTGCTGCATGGGATGTGATGGGCACCGCTGTGTGGCCAGGAAGCTAGGAGCACATCCCTGTCTGTGGTCCTGGGGGAACATCTGGGGATAGAGGAAGTGATGGCTCCTATAAGCCGTCACTTATCAAGCAACTGAGCAAGTCAGCGTTTGGTGCTTCTTGGGACTTACCGCATCCTTTTCCTGTCTGTCTCATACCCTACATGGCTGACACCAGTTGATACCTCAAACCCTCCAGCCCAGGTATATACATTTCAATGTACCTTGGGAGTTCACTGGTGTTCTTATGTGGTGTTATGCTTACTATGGACACTCTAAGTTTATTGATGCATTTTGAAACAACACACAGGCTTAATTCTGAAGCAAAGAAACATTTCTTAGTTGTTGACTATTGTGGTGGAAACATCTAGAACACAGCAGAGCTGAGTTGCCACTCTATCACTCAGTGACTAGAGGCAAGGAACTTCTGTTTTCTTTTTAAGTTGTCCTGTTAAAAATGGGATGGAGCTATTCTATATTGGTAGTTCCAGAAGGCAGAAGCAGCTGAGAGCAGTCTGGTTATAATAGTTATTAGTGGTAATAGCTGGCATGTGCCCTTAGCAAGGTCCAGGCAGGTCTTACCCCACAACTGCTGTTCAGTCTACTGATGGGAACCTTGTGGGGCCCCAAGATGCAGAGCAAAGAGTGCTGGGGGACAGAGTCTTCCCTCCTTCCCAGAGATGGAGAAGTGGGGTATCGGTGGGAAGAATGTGAGACTAGCTGTTCAGTACCCCAGTGAGGCCTCATCCTGGCAATGCTGTTCGAGACACCATGGGAAGGGCTAGTTCTTAGGGCTTGGATTCAGAATCTCTTCTGCAGGCCCAAGCACTTGGTGACCAGATGGTGGAGCTATTTGGGTGAACCTTGTGAAGGGGAAGCATGGCTGTGTGAGCATTAAGGGTTAGAGCTCTGCCTACTTCTGATTCGGGGTGGTTTTCTCTCCCTTTCCCTCCCTCTCCTTCTCTCCCTCTCTCCCTCTACCTTCTTCTTCCTCCCTCTCCTTCCTTCCCTCCCTCCCTCTCCTTCCTTCCCTCCCCCTCTCTCTCTCACTCTTTCCCTCCCTTCTCTCCCCCTTCTTCCCCTTCCTTCCCTGTTCCCTCTTCCTGATCCTCCTAGGTGCTACACTTGTGCTGTAAGCGCTATCCACCAGGGACAGAGCCCCAGCTGTCATGCCTCTTCCACTACAAAATCATGAACTAAAATAACCACCCCTCTCTCCTAAGTTGCTTCTGTCAGCTATTTTATCCCAGGAACAAGACAAGTTACTAACAGAGAGCATGGTTCAGGCTTCTGTCCTAGCCAGAGGCAGGGTCTACTTTCCCAAGGCTAGGCTGCAACCCGCTCTGCCTCCTGGCGTCAGTGACCATTTGAGCTGTTGATTGGCTGTGGAAATGAATCCTGACCCTGCTTGGCAGATCCAGGTCTCTTGCAGGAGATTCCCAGGATTGGACTTGAGAGAGAAGTCCTGGAGCTTTCCTTGGCTTGTTTGGCCAAGCAAGCAAGCAATTTCCAGTGTGGGTTTTCTGAGCAGCCCTGGAATTTAAAGCAGAGAGATCTGCAAGTGCTTTCTCTACAGGTCTGGACTGGGAAATGGTGTTGGCTCTGTGCCCCAAATTGTCCCCGTTGCAACTCCTCAAGTGCCACTACAGCATAGGAACAGCCATGAACCCTACGTAAGTGAGTGATAGTGTACATATAGCACAATAAAGCTTTATTTGTGTGGGGGGCCATGGGCAAAAGACTGTGATCTGCTTTGGAGTTAGGCTTCCACTGATGAGCTGGTGGCTCTGTCTCCTTCTGGCTCTGGGAGTATGAGGACAAGGAAAGGCAGAAGGCTTCATTTCAGCAGATTCCTTGAGACTTGCTACAACTGTCTCCTCCCAAGCACCATGAGGAGCCATGCTGTGATACCCCCAGGTCACAGGTGAGACCTGGCTTTCTCACCGCCGTAAGTCCACGCTGGTGGTGGCATTCAGGTTGGAGTTCCATCTAGGGAGCTTCAACGACCACATGAGTGGTGCCGGCTGGACTGGCTGAGGGAAGAGAGGTTAGCATTGAATCTTGGAGAGGACTGTGGCCCTTTTCCATGGCGTGTGCCTAAGGGCCTCTTGAGCTGGCCACAGCTTTACCCCTTTGGTGATGCTGGGCTCTGCTGAGTACTAAGAACATTTGTTACCTCATCGCTGGTCTGATGCTTGGTAACATGACTTCCTATTCCCATTTGTGCTCTCCTAGCCTCAGTCTACACTTTTGGAGCAGAGCTGAGGCCTCTTGGGGTTATATTTATCCTCAAGTTGTCCAGGTGGGGCCCTGCCCACAGGGGTCCCAGAACGAAAGTTCCAGGGTGCTGATGTCGTGAGTTCATCACACCCTGGGAGCAGGCCATCCACAGTCCAGGTGGCCTTGGTCCTTGTCATCACTGAGCAGGCATGGGGCGGGGGAGTACCTAGCTCTGGAGAAAGTGGCAGGGAGGGCATCTTTTCCTTTTTAAAAAGAATAACATGCAAATCACTTATCTGACTCTAATGCTAAGCGCTGAGCCCAGCAGGAGGTCTAGGCTGCAACCTGCCAACATTGACAAGGAGGAAATGGTAACAAATGCCATCTTGGTGACAGTCACAGCAGCTGCACAGTTCTCCAAAACAAGCAGAGGCCTGGGCCACACACACACACACACACACACGCACGCACGCACGCACGCACACACACACATGAGCACATGCGCTGCTTTCCCCATATTTCTGAATCTTCAACCACCAGGCAGCCCTGACACTTTGCAGGTGGATACAGGGGTTCTTGATTGTCAGCCAGTCCAGAGTTTCCCTGGAGCTCCATCTTCTTGCAAAAGCAGTTTTAGAACTTCTTGAGGATCCAGGGTGTCTGTTTGGCTTAGCCATGCTCCAAAAGGGCGCTACATGGGACAGACAGTAAGTACTCCAAAACATGCATGGGTAAGTGCCTATCACACAAGCACAAGGATCTGAGTTCAGGTTCCCAGCACCCGTGTGAAGGTGGGACATGGTGATTCACGTCTGTAGCCCCAGCATTGATGGGAGATGGAGACAGGCGAATCCCTGGGTCTCATTGCTCATTTAGCCCTGTGGCTCAGCGAGAGTCTCTGTCTCAAAATAAAAATTAAGATGGAAAGTAACTGAGGAGGATACTTGACATCAACATCTGGCCTCAACACACACTTGGATGTGTTCACACCATGCACATGTATGTGCACATACCCATGGGAACACATAGCACACAGAAAGAACCACAAAGGGCATGGATCAGTGGAGATAAGAGTCTGGAAAGAAAGAAGCCAGCTTTTGGCTCTTCTTCCTGCCTACCCAGTTGGGTACCAAGTTACATCTGCTTGGCAGCAAGACACCAAAGATGCTCTGAGGAGATGGGCCTACGCTCTGTGGGTTAGTGATCCACTTCCTACAAGGCAATAAAAAGAACTAATAAATTTAAAGCCTACCCATGACACCAGTGAGTTTTAGCAACACTTGTTTGCAAGCCTGCGTGGCTCTGGAATTTTCTAAGGGGGATAAGTACTTCCCTATAGAAGCTAATCCAGGTAGTACCAAGTGGGTATGAGTGGTTCCCAAGGCCAGCATGTGGCTGAAGCAGTCCCTGAAGGGATCCAGTGGTCAGAGCTGGCTAGCAGCAGCAGGCCCAGGCTTTAGCCTCAGGCCTGCTCAGTAGTCTCTGTGTTTAGGTTCCAGGAGAGGTGGTCCTGCCCTTCCACTATAGGTTAAGTCTGGTACTTTAAGGAGGTGTTTGGTACAGTCTGGCTGCATCCTTTGACCCTCTGCTGCTGATGTTGTTTTGGCCTCTAGGAAAACCTTCAGTCTGCAGAGACAGAGGGGTTCCCTGGGGTCCAGTCCTATCTCAATGGCACCTTCCCCACTCCCTCTTGGCAGGCCACACAACCTTCAAATCAGCCTCCTCCTCTACCGAAGGCACAACATGCGTGGCAAGTGAGGTCCTTGGAACACTGTCAGCAAGTTGCAGTTGAGCAAGAACCCAGCCTGCTCTAGTCATCATGGGTTAATACTTGTCACTTCTGACAAGAGAAAGGAATGATGCTACAAAACAAGGGAGGACTCCAATGATTCCAGCTCAGCCTGGTTGCTGCCCCCTTTTCCTCATCACCTCCTTTTGCTTGTATGTATGTATGTATGTATGTACATGCATGCATATGTGTACATATTCATACATGCACACACACACACATCAGTACTTGGGATTCAGCCTGGGTCCCTCTGCATGCTTGCCATAAGTACTCCATCTCTGAGTTGTGTCACTGTCTTCTTTTAACTTTTGTGTGACAGGGTCACACACATGCCATCATGTGTGTGTGGAGGTCAGAGGGCAACTTCCTGGGGTTAGTTCTCTCCTTTCACCTTATGGATTCTAAGGATGGAACCCAGGTTGTCAGGGTTGGTGGCAAGTGCCTTTACTCACTGAGCCGTTTCTCCAGCCTTCTTTTTCTTGTTGTAAACATTAAGACAACTTCTCACTAACTTTCCCAGGCTGACCTTAAACTCACTCTGTAGTTCCAGGCCCAGGACTTCCAATCCTCCTGCCTCAGGTAGCTGAGATTATAGGCATGTACCACAGGCTCAGCTTTCCTTTTGCTCCTGAGTCTGCTAATCCTCCAGCCAGCAGCAGCTACAGGCTGGGTGGGAAATGTCCGAGACATTTCTGCACAGTGAGCTCCTTTCAAGGGCCTCGTTCCAGGATCGCATCCAGGAAATGCTCCTTGTCTGCCACAGTGGTGGACGTGAAGGCAAACCCTCTTGCTCTCCTAGGAAGACTTCCCTGTGGGGAGAAACAGGAAGTGAACTGCAGGTGGTTATGGAAAGTGGCCACTAGGCAGCTCTGTATTCAGTGGCCAAAGCCTATATCTATATCCTCTTTCTAGCACAGGGCTGAATCCTCAGTAAATATCACTTACCTGTCTTCCTCAGCCAGGGTGTGTGTCTGGAGAAGCAACACAGGCCAGACACCTGCCTCAAACAGAGGTATCTATCTCTCTGTGCCCTTCAGTCCTGTCCCGTGCAGGAAGCAGCTCCTCCCCCCACCCCCACAGTAACCCCTCTCTTCTGTCTTCTCTGCCTCCCATTCCCCCCCAGCTCAGCTCAGAGCTACCTGGAAGGATTTTCTTTCCTATTCTCCCTTGAAAGCATCTTCATCTCCTGCTGTTGGCTGTCTGAGCAATTGCTTGCCACCATAAACCAACAATACAGTTCCATAAATATGTTGTTTAGCCTTCCTATTATTCTTTCCCGTTATTTATTTCTGAAACTCCATTATTAAATCTGTAAAGTGTTCCATGATACAGTGGCAATGAAAAACACTGTATAAAGGGGGGGGGGTTGTTATTATTATTACTCCCTGATTAAAACAAGGAAGAAAAATGAGCCGCATTAAATCAAACTGGGTTCCCTTGTGCCTGCAGGGGCCTTTGCTCACAGGTGACAGATGGACCCCCCCCCCCAGGAGGCGTTAGGTTACGTGGGCTGCTGTCCCTAGATTCCTTCTCTCTCCCTCAGTGGCAGTGGCTGTCTGTGACACTCTGGAGAACCTAGGATTTGCAGGAGGCCCTGGCGCCAGATGGAGTTTGTTCTGGGCAAAGTGAAAGCGATTCCGTTTGCAATCTTACTTTTCGCCATCCGTCACAGACGGTGACATGAAGAGGTAATGGAAGCGCCCGGGAATCCTGCTTTTTTATTTCCACTCGGCAGCATTTCTCTTGCAGGGGGAACATAAATTCAGTTGCTTTTTGTGCAGATTTTGCAAAATTAGTCTTTCTCCATCCAGCTGGGGGTACAGATATATACACCCTGGATGCAGGGATGGAGGAATGGGTCCACCCTGTGATGAAAGGGAGTCTTGGAGCAGAAGCTTCATCTGGGGGAAGACGGGGAAGGGAAGGAGGGATGACCCAGTGGAGAACCACCTGGTGCTTGTCAGACTGGAGCATTTCCATGACCTACCCCAGACTCACCGGCTAAGAAGATCTGCAGGTAGGGCATAGTGTTAATCCCCATGCTGGGTACGATGGCACACAGAAGGTGGAAGCAAGAAAATTAAAAGAAGATTGAAACACTGAAGAAGGAATCTGAGGCCAGCCTGGCCTATAAGAGACTCTGTTTTAAAGTCACACACACACCATCCAAAGGCCAAGAGGCTAGTTTGTTGTGACTCTGGTTCCAAAGCTAGATAATTACAGCTCAAGTTCATTACAACTCGAAGTGGGAGCGCTGGTTTCACCCACTCTGTCTGCAGCTTCTAGGACTGTGCCAGTGAGCAAGGCTGCTGGGCAGTGACAGGAGAGCTTTTGAAAGTGGGAGCTCTCTACAGCTCGAGCTATGGACAATGGAGAAGGAAGGAGACTTTGAGAGATAAAGGATCCTGGGGCACTGGAGGTGAGTATCTTGGGGTTAATTAGAAAGACATAAACAATTGAATCTGACTGGAACTTTTCCCATGTCAGAGTCAAAGGCAAAACTCATCTCAACGGGCTGAACTTGGGACGCCTGACTTCGTACGAGCCAAACTGACATCTTGTCATTTTGTCAAATCTTCATGACATCCCACCAAGAGAGAGCACAGCAGAGCATATGATTTGATTATTTTGTGATGGCCTTCAGATAATTTTATATACTACGGGGTGTCACAAAATCTAGCGCACTCATTGACAGGTTGGACTCTGTTGCTATGGAAACCGCGCCAGGAGAGTAGAGAGACTGGGATTTTTTTTTTTTTGGACTTAGCCTCTCCCCACCCCACTAGTCCCTTCTGCCTCAAGTCACCCCACTTTCCTGTCATTAGCTTCTACTTTTTAGATGTCTGTTCTGTTCCAGGCTCAGTGATGTCATTTACTCTTCTATGAGGAAAATGAAAAGTGAGCAGAGAGGGCCAGAGACTTGGGAGATTTCTACATGGCTGCATGGCTCCTACAGGATTGAGCAAGGGCTGGAATCCAGGCTTGACAGTTTCTTTCTTTCCTTCTTTCTTTCTGCCTCACATCATTAAGCTGTAATTGGTACCTGAAAACTGTATGCGTTTCTATTATATTTACATTACATATGGTTGATATGCATTGCTTTTATGAAATGGGTTAGTAAAGTCACAGAGGCCTCAGGTCAGGCACTTAGCTTGACTTAGTGGTTTTCAAGTCTGCCAAATAGCATCATTAACTTGGGTCACTGTGCTCTACGCAGCTCTCTAGAACTTACTCATCCTGTCTACCTGAAACTTCTTAATCTTGAATGGCATCGCCCACTGCCCAACCTCCCCAGTCCCGCCAAGTTCTGGTCTGCTTTCTGTTTCTTTCTTTTCTTCCAGCGTTCTTAAGACAATGTCTCAAGTAGCCCAGGCTTGCCTCAGATTCTCTATGTAGCCAAGAATGAGCTTGAACTCTTGATTCACCTGCCCCTACCGACTGAATGCTGTGATTACCATGTGGCCCAGCTTTCAGTTTCTGTGGTGAATCAGTTTCCAAAACCCAGTCTTCTCCAGGACAATATGCCAAATGGTCATTATTCTCTGGTGCCTCTGTTTGCTGAGGCGTGTGGTTTCTCTCCCCAGGTTTATTGTAAAGGTGAGAATCCCTAGCTTTCAAGGTCTTCTGCCATAAAAGCTGAAGAGTGTGCTCTGCTCTCGGCCTCATGGAACACTGACTGAGGCTAATGGGGGCAGCTCTGCTGTCTGGTCACTTCCAGGGCCACTCTGCTGTCTCTATTGTCACCTCTGTCTCCATCCAAAGATACAAGAACTGCTTGAGTGGAGGAAGTGCCTGGAAGTTCTTTTTGCTACTTCCTTCCTGGCTGTTAACAGTGACACACAGGATGAGAGAGCTGTGATAAATGGAACCTCTAAATTACCTCAGGGTGACACTGCTTGATTAAGGGAAGCACTCGGTGGCACCTCTGTGGGTAACTGCTCACTTACTTATCTTTGAGGAACTCATTTTAATTCCTACACACTTCTTTATCAACTCCAAATGTTCCCCAGCTCAGACCAGTCCACACATATCCCTTCACAGACTCAACCCTCTATTACCTCAGATCAACCTTGTGTTACTCAGTTCAGTTATCTCGGATCAACCCTCTGGTAGTTACCTCAGGTCAACCCTCTCTTACCTCAGGTCAACCCTCTGCTACCTCAGGTCAACCCTCTGCTACCTCAGGTCAACCCTCTACTACCTCAGGTCAACCCTCTGCTACCTCAGGTCAACCCTCTCTTATTTCAGGTCAACCCTCTGCTACCTCAGGTCAACCCTCTCTTACCTCAGGTCAACCCTCTGGCTTCCACAGGGCTCTGTTCTCTCTGCATGTGTCCAGGTAGTGTTTCTTGAGCACTACGCGTAGCATGTTTGTGACACATCCTCCTCTGAGTGAGGTAGCCTGGAAACCATGAGGAAAGTGTTTGGGAAGTCATTTTAAAGTAGCTACAAGCACCCGTGCCAAGGGTCCTCCAAGGACCCATTTTAAAGTAACTCCAAGGAGCCTCTCATGCTCCCAGACCATCATCCTGCAGCATCCATTGACCAGTCTTTCAAAGTACAACTTATCCACCCTTTTCCCTCAGCGAGGTGGAACGCGGTAAAGTCAGTGTGGGGATTTGGTCTGAAGGATCTCTCTGCCAAGGCACAGGTGTTGGAGGTTTTGTCCACAATGCAATGTTCAAAGGCAGAACTTTGGAAAGTGGCTGGATGTGAGGACTGTGACTTTGTCCATGGATTAATCCATGCACAGATCTATAACTGGATTGTTGCAAGAATTCCTTCCCTGGGGGAGATAGATGCGAACAGCATTTCTTAAGGTCTCAAAGACCCAGAGTACAACTCCCTCCCAGTTCACCCTAGGATGCCAATGAGCTTATTGGGCTTACTTAAAGAGCCTGGTTGAAGGGTCACTGATAGGAGTGTGGGTGACCCTAAAGCAGCCATGCTGGAAAGTCTGCACCCAGCATGGATGGTGGCTCCTGCAATCCTGTGAAGATGAAGTTCCCTGTACTAGTCTTCCTCAACCCATAAACTCTTGCCCCCTCCTCAGGCCACAAGCATTTAGAGCTGTTTGGGAGGGGTGGCTGGATAGTCTGGTTATCCCCAACCCCTCCTTCTAGGAGATAAAAATCAATGGTCTAGGTCCACAGACTCTCAGGAGTAGGCAGGCACAGCTGATCTCATAAAGATGGTGGTGGTCTGGCTTAGAGGATGGGCCTTACAACATGGATGTGCCGGACTGGAGGAAGTGGGTCTTGGGCTGTTGTCTTTGCCCTGAACTCCTCATCCTCTGCCTGCTCCCTGTTTCCTTTCTTCCGTGAGGTGAGCCATGTTCTTCCACTACGCTGTTTCAGCTTCCTGTATGGCCCAAAGGGAACCATGGATTGGTGGATTGAAACACCCCAAACCTTACATATTTTTATTTCCTCCTTTGGATTACTTTTTTATCAACATCAGCAAGCACCTGAAAGAAACAATATATTTAGTCTGTCTCGAGGTATCAGAGAGTTCAGTTCCAAGTTCGCTTGGCCCCATGTGCTTGGAAAGGATATCATAGCAGTAAGAATTGGGGGAGGGAGATAGGAAGCCCAGAATAAGGCAGGCAGTGGCCAGAGATAACATACACTCCAAGATTCTACCCCCAAAGGCCCTACCTCTTCTGTTTCTAAAACCTTCCAGAACAGAGCCATCATTGGGACCAAGAATTCATACCATGAGCTGACAGGCTGACATCACATACTAGACTTTTCAAACTTTGGCCCCCACATGCCAAAGTGATGTCAAACTAACACAGCCAAGAAAGGACAGTTCTGAGTGAGTTACTCCTGGAAGCCTGGCCTCCAGTCAGGGTGACATTTCTTAGAAGAAACCGGTTTCCAGTGGATAGCAGCCAGAGTCTTCCCCTTGGATGGAACAGGCAGTGTCCATGGTCAGGGGCAACAGGAACATGGCCTGGAGGAACATGAACTCCATTTCCTGTCTCACCATGAAGACATGGACTCCCCTCTGCTCTGTCAGCATCTTCTCATCTCTGTTGGGCTCACAGGTGCTCATGGCTCATGTGCTACCATTCCACAAATGGTGGAAGCCGCTTGCTCAGGGTCCTCACCTCCCTCAGACCAGATATGGGATTTCAGCTCAGGGGAGTGGTATTCGCCTGTTGAGAAAATGTGTCCAAGCCAGCCATGGTCAAGAGGCAGAGATTCCCCTATGCCAAAGGAGATGCTGCTGTGGCTCTGATCACTGAAGGGTGGCTGTGGACATGTGTTCATTCAACCAGCTAGTCATTTGTTCACCCAACTATGTATGTCCTGCTCTGGGCCAGAAATGGGGAAGAGAGCTAATGCCATAGGAGGGTTAGCTGGCGAAAAGACCATCTCCGCGCCCAAGGTCAAGATTGCCAGAGAGATGGCTGGATGGCTGGATGGCTGGATGGCTGGATGGCTGGGTGGCTGGATGGTTGGCTATAAAGAAACAGGTAGAAGCACATGGTCCAATAAAGTCAGGGATGGGGCTGCTTGCGGGCGCCTGGTGCCCAGCAGTGCTGCTGCTACCCTTTTGAGGCTGCACTCAACTTTCAGTCCAGGCCTTTGGCTTCCTCACCACCTGAGGACTGAGTCCCTCCCTGCAATTAAGACACCCCTCTCTGGGGTGCCCAGTGTAATCTGTCACCCTCCACACCTGACACCTCTTCAGCGCTACTCCAGGTTCACCAAGGGGGTCATTTATTTCCTCCTTGGAAACGTCTAGGTTGTCGGAGTTAACAGTGACTTATGAGACTAGAGGGCCCTCAGTTTCTCCCTAGCCATATTTCAATGTGGGAAGTTTCCCCATGGCGGTCCTGCTATTTCTCAGCTCCTGACAGCCCCTCTGCTCTTCTAAGAGGTACAGGGTGCTAGTGATGAGACCTAAGGAAGAGGGTCCTACCCAAGCTCCTCCCACAAGCCTATCTTTGCATAGTCAGCAGAGAACTACTGTGGTCAACCTGGTAAGGAGCATCTGTGGCCTCCGTGAGGCCTCGCCATCTCTGGTGAGCAGACACCCCTTTCACTGTTGCTCTTGGTTGGTAAAGCCGTCTTTCTACCTGGGCTTCCTTTGAGGGAAGAGCATCAGACAAGGACAAATCATTACCAGGGAGGTCTGTATCCAAGGCTTCTCCCTTTGCCTTCAGTCTGCCACCTGCAGCACTTGAGCCCTTGCAGCCCTGGCCCACACTGACTTCTTGACCTGCTTAGACCCCTTACTTACTAACACCAACCTGAAAAGAAAAGAAAAAAAGAAGCCAAGTGGCTTCTAACCCCTGTAAGAGGCAGATACATAATGACAGAGCGATGTGGCGTAGCGGTAACAAATTGTCCGTATTATAGCACTTTACATCTTGATATCCATTCTCCTCAACGGGCTTATCTGTAAACCGACTGAATTCACACTGGGATGCTAAGAAAATAGCTGTCATATAATAGATGGGGTCTCCCGGAAAATGAACATTTACAAATGGCTGTAGCATTTACTTAAAATGTCATGCCAATTGCTCGCTGTTGTCTTTATGCAATGAGATTGATTTTACTGCTCCTTGGAGTCCTCAGCCTTGATGGGTAGTTTTTAATGCAGCAGGGAGATGCTTTTTGTGTTTAATCTATAAATATAGCATGCAAAAGCGTAGGCTCTTTAAGGTACAGTGAGAGTCCCAACTGAACCTCCTTTTCCCTAGGATCTTCTTCCCTCCAGCCTCCCTGGAGAACTTAGACCAGGGCAGGGTCTGAGTGGATCCTAGTCATGTATTCAAATGTATGCAGATGTATGCATTTTGTTTAACAAGTTAATTCATTTGCCAGGCCAGGCAGTTAGGGGTTTCACAGTGTAATACCCACTCTTACTTCTCCCTTCCACACCCAATTATGCCTTGGGGTTTTGTGGAGTTGGAGGCTAATAAGTTGTGTGTTGGGGGTGTGGAAGAAGCTCACTTTTTAAAGCAGACTGCTACGGGGTCTCCCAAGATGACATTAAGGGCTTGCCCAGCTTCTGAGAATCCCAAAAGCCCAGGACAGCCAGTCTACCTAGAAAATGTACCTCTCCTGATGACCTCACAATATGGTCATGCTCTCCTCCCTTGTTTGCTGAAGAGCTACTTGCTACTGTCCTTTGGCTGGGAGCTGCAGATGGCAGCATCACACCCCTACCCTGACCCAGTGCCCCATGCCCTCTTCAGAGCGCTGCATCTCCTCAGAAAGAAGAACAAAAGGCTGATGGAGGGGAGGAGAAAGACAGGAACTGAAAAAGTGGACCAAGAGAGATAGAGTTGCTGCCGAATTGGACCAAGATAACTTCAGTTGAGTCTCCGTCCCAACTGCCCCAGAGAGGGTACTGGATGGATGGAGGGGTGGATGACAAAAGAGAAGCAGCTGGAAACACAGGGTGCAACAGAATGGGGGGGGTGCATGCCAAGTCCCTGTTGTCCTGCGTGCCCTAAGTGACACCAGTGAAGCGACCTCTGACCTCCATTCCTCTTAGAAGCTGCACTCAGCCTTCAGTCCAGGCCCGCATATCATCTTTTCTACTTCTAGGGCCCCAGCTGCCCCACAGTGAAGAGGTCCTCCATCATGCTTGTGTAGATTGTGGTGAGGTCTAAACTGCTTTTTCATGCAGACATTTCCCAGTGCTAGCTGCTTAGCATCATCATGGCCCTGATAACCCCAGCAGGCATCCATCGTGTGGGAGGACTTGCTCTCAGCACCATGCTGTCAGGGCTTGGGAGATGTCACCCTTATCCCGACTCATTTGTTCAACAGCGTTTATTGAGCACACACCATCAGCGAGGGGGCAGAAGACTGCCCGGAGCAGCAGAGAATCAGGAGACCTGGTCACTGCTTTCAAGAGCAGCTACATTCAGGTGGCAGGCGGGGATAGTCTCCTTTACCTGGGACTACTGGGGAGGGTGGAAACTGAGGCCTGAGCGGTGAATGGATCAAGGAGGGATAGAAGCTCTCTAGGTGAGGATCAAGGAAATATACACAGTATGTTCTGAGGACTGGCTTGGAGGACCAGGGCTAAGTCACATGCTTTGGTAGGGAGCCTAAGATTTGTTTCCTTTAAAAAATTATTAATATTTGTAAAGACTTATTTTAGTATTATTTGTGTATGTGCATGTGCTGCTGTGTATCTATGTCTGCATGAGTGTACGTGCATATGTGTGTTCACAGATGCTCATGGAGGCAGAAGGCAGTAACTCCCTTACAGCTGTGCACCACCTGACGTGGGTGCTGGGATCTGAACTCTGTTCCTCACAATGAAGCAGCAAGTATGCTTAGCTTCTGAGCCATCTCTCCAGTTCCAAGAGAAACCTGCCTTTGGGATTCCCCTGCGGAAAGTTTCAAGGTGGGAAAACTGAGGCAATGGTTAGCCCAATGGGCTGGCTGTGGGAAATCCTGGGTCCTCTTGGGAAGATAGGCATTAATGAATAAGTTCCTTCCATGGAAAGTGATCACTTCTTGGATGTATTAGAGACAGCTGTGGTTATCAATGCTGGCCTAAAAAGAAATGATTGGACAGAATCTAAATAATGATTTAGATTGATTACCCTCAGATAACCCTCAGTGAAGACACGAAAACAGTACAGAAAGCCAATGTGTTCAGAACATCGTTAATTACTGGGATCTGGGACCTAGCATGCCGTTAGCATTCTACAAATGGTAGAAAGAAGGAGAGACCCCTTCTCCCATGGAGTCTCCGGCCTCCTCTCTTTTCTTCACACCACTATCTGGCCCCCCTACGGTCAGTGTCAGAGCAACCAGCGTGGGGGCAGCAGGAGCCAACCCTGTTGCAGGGCTCCAGCTGTCCCAGAGATGCCCACCCATCAGCTTCCCTTCTCACCCAGCCCTCTCACCGCCCGCCCCCCCACTCTCCGCACATCCGATCCCTGCTCTCGTCCCTTCTCCGAACCCTCTCCCACCCAGTTCCCTCTCTTCATCCACTTCCGTTGTCGATTCTATTTCCCATTCTGAACTCTTCTTGTTACTTAGTTTTTTTGGGGGGTTTGTAGGTTGTAGTTTGGTTATCCTGTACTAATATCCATTTATAAGTGAGTACATACTGTGTGTGTCTTTCTAGGTGTGGGTTATCTCAGGATATTTTCTAGTTTTATTTATTGGCCTGCAAATGTCATTATTTCCTGTGTTTAATAGATGAGTAGTAGTCCATTGTGTAAATGTACCACATTTTCTTTATCCGTTCTTCAGTTGAGGGACATCTGAGTTGTTTCTAGTTTCTGGCTATTATGAATAAAGGTACTGTGAACATAGTTTAGCAAATGTCCTTGTGGTATAGTGGATCGTCTTTTGGGTATATGCCCAGGAATAATATAGCTGGGTTTTGAGGCAAAACAATTCCCAATTTTCTGAGAAAGCACCAGATTGATTTCCAAAATGGTTGTACAAATTTGCACTTCCACCAGCAATAGAAGACTGTTCCCCTTGCTCCACATCCTTGCCAGCATATGCTGTCACTTGAGTTTTTGATCTTAGCCATTCTAATAGGTTTTAGATAGAATCTCGGTGTCATTTTGATTTGCATTTCCCTGATGACTCAGGACGTTGAACATTTCTTTAATTGCCATTTGAGATTCCTCTGTTGAGAAATTTCTCTTTAGCTCTGTATCCCATTTTTAATTGGATTATTTGGTTTGATAGTGTTTAATTTCTTAAGTTCTTTATATATTTTGTATATTAGCCCTAGATAAGATGTAGGGTTGGTGAAGATCTTTTCCCAATCTGTAGGCTGTCACTTTGTCCTATTGACAGTGTCTTTTGCCTTACGAAATATTTTCAGTTTCATGAGGTCCCATTTATTAATAGCTAGTCTTAGTGTCTGCGATGTTGATATTCTGTTCAGGAAGTTGTCTCCTGTGCTAATGAGTTCAAGGCTAGCTTCTGGTAGGATATGGGGGTGACTCTATCTCAGATTCCTAGAAGCAGGGGACATGGAGAATGAAGTGGCCACCTCTAAACCAGCAAGACTTCCAGTGGAGGGAGGGAGATACCAACCCAACCACAAAACCTTCAACCTAAAATTTATCCTGCCTGCAAGATGTGCAGAGATAAAGATGGAGCAGAGATTGAGGGAATGGCCAACCAATGACTGGCCCAACCTGAGACCCTCCCCATAGGAGAAAGCCAGCCCCTGACACAATTAGTGATACTCTGATATGCTTATAGACAGGAGCCTAGCAAACTGTCCTCTGAGAGGCTCCACCCAGCAGCAGATTGAAACTGATGCTGAGACCCACAGCTAAACATTAGGTGGAGCTCTGGGAGTCTTGTGGAAGAGTGGAGGGTGGAATAAAGGAACCCGGAGGGAACAAAAACTCGACAAGAAGACCAACAGAGCCAACTAACCTAGGCTTATGGAGACTTACAAGGGACTGAACTACCAACCACAAAGCATGCATGACCTGGATCTAGGCCTCATACACATATGTAACCGATGGATAGCTTGGTCTTCATGTGGGTTCCCTAGCAATTGGAGCAGGGCTGTCTCTGACGTTAACTCTGTTGCCTGGTTTTTTTTTTTCCTGTTGCCTGCTTTTGGATCACTTTTCCCTAGCTGGGCTGCCTTGTCTGGTCTCAGTGAAAGAGGATGGGCTCAGTCCTGTTTTAACTTGATGTGCCAGGGTGAGTTGGTATGGGGAGAGGGGGGGGCCCATTTTCTGAGGAAAAGAGGAGGGGAGAAGGGAAAGAGGGTGGAGGGGGGGACTGGAAGGAAAGGAGGGAAAGCGCTGCAATTGGCATGTAAAATGAATTTTTAAAATGAATAAATAAATCAGAAAGAAAGAGAAGAAAAGAAAAGAAAATTGGGGCAACAAATACAACCTACACCAAAGAGGAGCAGAATGTCTCACCTTGGACTGGCTGCTCTTCTGCGTGAGGGGAAAGTTGAGGCTGGGTCTGACGTTTGAAAACTAGTGTCCAAATAAAACCCCCAAAGTAGAACTTCAGAACCTTCATACAGATCAAGCCTTGAAACTCAACCACCATCTCTTGCAAGGAAAGCACGGGTACTGAGAAGTCGGCTCCCACCCCCTGTGCCAAGAGACCCTGTTACCCTGGTAACTCCTGACAGGCTGGGAGACTGCACTCTGGCCAGAGGCATATGGGTAAGCCAGAACTGCAGGATGGGGGTCAGGAGCAGTGAGGACTCCATGTGGGTGCTGACTGAATCACTTATCCATTACTGGGTACAAAGTCAGCCCCAAACTCAGTAGATTATAACTAGACTCCCTCTAGGCCACGTCACAGTGTCTGTGGATCAGGATTTCTGATTGGCTACAGCGGAAATGCATCTCTGTTCTCTGATGTCCAGGGCTTTGGCTGGGGAAACCAGAAGGCTGTGGGTAACTCAACAGTTCAAGGTTAGAATCATCCAGGGGCTTTTCACACCCATGTTTGATGATGGCTACCTGGCGTCAACAGACACCCCAGCAGGCCCTCGACTTGAATGCCTACAGGAGTTGTCTGAGTGTGTAGCTTTGAACTCCAAAACAGCAGGCTTGCTGTGTTCCGAGAGCTAATATCTCCAGAGAGAGAGCGACTGGATGGAGGTACAAGGTGTTTTTATAATCTTGACCTAGAAGTCAAGTCAAGGTAATCAGAAGCCCTACCTGGATCAAGGGATTTGGGGAGTGTCATGGTTATGTAATTTTAAAAAAAGAAAATAAGAAAGAAAAAGAAACGAAGAAAGAAAGGAGCCCCCAGAGACATAAGGGCGATCTTTGGAAAATGCAATCTGCCGAGGCAGCATGTAAGCAATCTGCTTAACTTTATTTCGTTAAAAGAAAATTACACACAGCCAAGAACATGTAGGCTGCCTTTTGTCTAGCAGGTAGGCTCTCTAGCTTTACCACTAAGCAGCTATGGCAGAGCATAGCTATAATCCCAGTGCTACAGGGACAGTGATGAGTCTGAGGCCATCCTGGGCTATATGACACCCTATCTTAAAAATACACCACACACACACACACACACACACACATACACACACACGTATGTTATGAGTCAGGCACTGGTACCTCTCCCAAGTGATCTCCTAGAGTGTAAAGGAAGGCACAGGGCAGCTGAAGGGATGTCCTGGTGAGAAACAGTCAGAAGCAAGCTAGTGCAGGCCCCACGAAGCTCCTGACCACTTACCATTCTGTGCAATTGACATCTGTGAATTTTCACCCTGACTCACAGCAGGACAAAGGGTGAGGGCCTCCTCGTGTTGCTCACAGCAGGACAAAGGGTGAGGGCCTCCTCGTGTTGCCGTCACAACATGAAGTCTCTATGCAGTCCCTGAGGCCACAGCCATTAGAGAACAAGGTCATGGGCTCTTGCTGGCCCTTCCAGCTGAGAACAATCCAGATGTGGTGATCACAATCCCTTCTGTATCCCAACCGGGTTTCCATCATCCCTTTGCCTCCATGCACAAGCTGTCCTAAGACCCATCCTGGCTCCTGCTCTTCCCACCAAGCCTGTTCTACATCCGGACTGGCTTCTCCTCTACCTCTGAAAGATTCTCAGTCTGCCATTTCCATAGTCACTCCCAATATTCCCCACTAACTCTGGGTGTCCATGGCCACCTGACGCTTGGATGTCTCTAGTAACACGCAGCCTACTCGCATCCATGCCCTTTGCAGACAGCTGGGCCCCATAGGAAGCTCTGAAATCTCATTGCAAACAAAATGGAATTCATCTCTGGGTCCCACTGTGACACAAGCATCTCCATATCCACACCAGAATAATTGTGCATTAAAGGGATGTCCCGGGGCAGGACCTGTATTTACGCTGCTTTATAAACAGAAAGCCTTTTAAGAAGTTAATTGTGATGGTGGATGGTGGTGGTGACTTCCCAGGGAGATGAAGAGCGCTATAATGACATGACTGGGGGCCACGAGCACCTGGCAAGGGCAGGGGGCCATGCAGAAGAGGGCTGGGGTCCATCAGACTCTGAGTTGGGGCACCCAGGGAGGGAGGGAGGTCACGGCCCAGGAGAAGCTGTTTAGGACATGGTGACTTCAGAAAGGAAAAGGAGGTCACGGGGAAGCGGATAATTTGTTGCAGTGCAGATTTGATGAGGGGAAAGGCTAGAATGAAGGGCAGGGGAAAGCAAATATCAGGCCATTAGCATTCACAGAGGCGGAGGATGAGTCCACTGAGCTAGGGTGCTGGGTGGGGAGGGTGGCTGTGGGCAGCCGCTTCAGGCTGACACTGAACTAGGCAGCTCTGGGCTCAGAACAGAGAGAAGTGCTGGCCTAGGACTTTTGGGAGTGCACGGATAGGACCAAAGCTGCAACATTCATCCATTTATTCAGTCAGTCAGTCAGTCAGTCAGTCAGTCAGTCAGTCAGTCAGTCAGTCAATCATTCACTCACCCAAGCAACAAGCAAGAACTGGGGTTTCCCTGTGGACAAAGGTATGAATTCTTTTCCCACTCGAAGACTCCGTAAGAAAGAGAACCCACAACCTTCCCTGGGGTAAACAGAGAAGGCAAGCTTGCAGAAAGGCAAAGGTCCCCCCTAGCAGACAGGAGTTAAAAGAACCCCAGAGGCCACAGAAGGAGGATTAGATTAGAGGAGAAGGAAGCTCCTATAAGCAGGGCCCTTTCCATACCCCTGTGGATCTAATAAACCAGACCCTTCTCTAAGCTCCTCCATGGTTCCCTAGTGATTTCTGCATCCCATGCAAGCACCTCATTTCGTGTTCCAGGTCCTCTGTGCGTGTCTTTCTCCATCTGATGGTCACCTCACTGGGTCACTATCCTCTGGAGGTTATATCAAGAGGGCCCCCCTTCACAGCCTGTGCTTCATGCAAAGCCAGTGGGGCAAAGCCTGAGCTCTTAACAGGTGAGACGCTGCCCTTGCCTCTGAGATGTGACTGTGCCATGCCAGCTTTCATGGGCGATAAGCCTGAGAGTTTTGAGAGGCTAGAGTGTGGCTAGACAGTAGAGCACTCGCTTAGCATAGGCAAAGCCCTGGGTTCAATTCCTAGCCCCAGCCAAACATAATGAGATCCCCGGGCAGGGAATGTAGCTCAACTAGCTGGCAGAGTATTTGCCTAACACACAAAGGCCTGGGTTTGATTCCCGGTGTGGTGGTGAATGCCTGCAATCCCAGCAACTAAGAGCAGAGGCAGGAGGATGAGGAGTTCAATGTTACTCTCTGCTACATGTTGGATTTGAGGCCAGTCTAAAAACCATGAGGCTCATCCTGTCTCAACAAAAGAGTTTTGGACTCTCTTCCCACGATCTGCTGAGGTGGATGTTTCTGAGCCTTGGATCTACCAAAAGGAAGCCACCCAAAGAATTTGTCTGCCCAGCTCTAACGTGAGGGCTCTGGGTGCTGTTCCTGCCACGTGTTCATTGGTGTCTTTGCGGTGGCTGGCTCCGGTCAGGCACTGCATCTTAGATCCCTGCAGGGACCCAGGGACAGATGGGCCTGAAGCCACTTCGCAGAAGCCTGAGTTTCCTTTTTTTCCGCCCCAGGCTGAAAGCATGCCTCTGTGGTGGCTGATCGATGGGAGAAAATTGTGCTTTCAGTTTTAAATCACTCTTGGTCGGGAGGACACCTGTACCCTCTGCATCTTTTACAGCTACTGTTTTATGGCTCTGACCAATGAAAGGTACATCACCAGCTCCTCCGTGCCCAGGCTATGCCCAGTGGGAGATACAATGCCAGCTCCTCCGTACCAGGCCAGAGCTATCCTTTTGACCCAGATGAAGGTCAAAGGAGGAGATATAAGCCTGACCCATGTCTGACAAGGCTCTTTCCTCTTCTCCATGGGGGACCATGCAGTGGTACCAGAAGCCATCTGAGAAGAGGTGTGTACCCTTAAAGACCCACGTTGGAGCAGGTGGCCTGGCTGCCCCAGAGAGTGTCAAGCTGGCTTTGTGCAGTTGCTTGGTCCCCCATAAGTCTGCCTGGGAGTGGGGTTGGCCTCACCGGGTCCTCCACCATGGCTGTTTGAAAGAGGCATGCATGTCATCAAGAAAGCAAGCAATCTAGACGTGCCTCCTGTCCCCATGGCCCCAGTTCCTGTCTGCTGTTCTTGAAGCTGGCCTAGCCTTGCTCAAACCACAGTATCCCAGGGAGGACCTGGTTACACTCCGGTGACCTGCTCAGCACACCCTCTATGGTGTATCCCATAGTGGCCCGGGGGTCAGTGGACACAGGCAAACATGCCATGCTACTACATGGTCGGCACGCCCTTGTTGTACTAGGCAGGAGCCTATTTACCTCTGGGAACAATTTTGGGGTTTCCAGACAGTGGGGCAGAATTGATCCTTTTCCCATAATGCCTCTCCCTTGGCTGGAGCATCCTGAGGGTAAAGAGACTGATTCCAGAGATACTCTCGAGCCCCCCAGGAGCAAATCCAGTGAAGCCTGGCTGTAGAATTGACTCATAGGTACCCTGATTACACGGAGCATCTCCAACGGCACATACTTTATCAGCCAGGATGATCAATGCCTAATCTCCCATCATCCCACTCAGCTTGCCCAGCCTGGCAGGGACTAAAGTCACACCCTTCACACATGTCCCCAGTGGCCATGGAGATACTATTTCTTTCCCACACGGTCCCTCCCAAGGATGCATTCCTGCTCTAGCTGGCTTCTGCTGGCTGCTGCAGCCTGTAGTGGGTAAGGAGATGGGTTTGGGTATGCTGAGGGCTGGTGGCCCATAGGACTCCAGGGACGCCGGACTTCTCATCTATTTCTTCCCCACTTGACTCCCTTGACTGCTGTGAATTTCAGATCCTAAAAGGCCTAAGTCAGAGGAAGAGGGTGAACAAGGAAGTGGCCTAGCCACACAATGAGATCTTGGGGGTCATAGCAACACGAAAACTCAAACCAGGGAACAAGGAGGGTTTGAATAGCGCATTCTAGAACTAGATTTTTTGGCTTTGACTGCTGTGGAGGTTAACATGGATTGTCAGCCCGACGGGGTCTAGAATCACCCAAGAGACAATGCTCAGGGCACGTCTGTGAGAGACTATCTAGACTGGTTTAGCTGAAGTGGAAAGACCTAAGTGTGAATGGCACCATTCCATGAGCCGCAGCCCCGGACTGAATAAAAATGAGAAACTTAGCTGAGCTCTAGTATTCATCTTCCTGCTTCCCAGCTGAAGAGGGGCCAGCTGCTTCGTGCCCCTGCAGCCTGGACTGCCCCTCCATGATGGGCTACAACCTGGGACGGTGAGGGAGATTAGAGCCTCCCTTCCACAAACTGCTTTTGTTCAGCAGTTTGTTACAGCAGCAGCAACACCGACAATCGGGAATTTGGCACGCAGCCAAATCAGGTTGTGGCAGACGTCCCTGATAGCCAGAAAGCCGGAATCCGGAGGACAGCAGAGATCATATAGTCTTCAGGGGCATCCTCAATCATTTTCTTCCCAGTGTACCCATTAACCACTCACCCCACCCTGTACCACCTGATTCCCACGCAGGACTCAGGAGCAGGGCCAGCCCCTGCTACCCTGTGGCCTGATCCCTGTGAGTAGACAGACAGAGTCACTCTGGGCGTCGGGGAGGAGGTCAGTCCACGAGCTGGTACAATAGACGGGCACGAATCTGGCTCGAGAGAATCAGCTGATTTCTCACAGCAGCTGCACACGTTTCATCTGGAACTTATTGGAAAACCTTGCTCAGGGGATCTGCTGCCTCCCGAGCTCCAACACCCAGCTCCTGTCCTATTGGCGGGAAGGCCCTTTAAAGGATTATTTCTCTCCACCGTGAGCATTGTGTGTTCCTGACAGGATAAGCCCACCACAAATTAATACCTGGGGCAGATCCTAAAACACAATTCTTCCTGGCTGCAATAATTCCAGCCAACCCCTCTATCTGCGCTGACAAAGCCAGTAAATCTTTCACTGTTGGAATTCATACATTGTTTTTTTTT
>CM053746.1:7446298-7457971 GCA_028658305.1 Pachyuromys duprasi | reverse complement strand
CTGCTGCTGCGGGGGTACGGGAGAGCTGTGTCCCAGAGGTCAGCATCCTAGCAAAAACTGTGCTCTGCCGACAAATGCCTCAGGAAGACTTACTGTGTAGTGTGTGCTCCTAGAAGGGGACAGGCTGAAGAGACCATGGGTCACTAGGGATGCTTCCTTTCTGATACCAACTGATAAGTTTGGGGGCTCCCCTAAACCACCTTCAATTTCAGTAAAGACTCACAGGGCTCTGTAAAACCATTACTCTAACAGTGATGAGTTGTGTCATGGAAGCTAGCAGAGGAAAGAGGCCCACAAAAGGGGGTCCCTGTGACCCTCCCCCATCTGTGATCCTCCCCCATCTGTGATGTATCAACAAGCATGCAACACTGCTAATTCAGAAACTCACCCCAGTGTTGAAGTCCAGAGATCTTACTGGGGCTCAGCCACGTGGAGATGGTTGATTGCCTGTGTGGCTGACCTCAGTCTCCAGTTTCTTCAGGGGTCAAGTTGATGCCACTAGGCCCATTGCCCTCCATAAATCACTTTATAAGCATAGTATGTCAGGTGTGTCCAAGACTCCAGGTAAAGAAAGACACTGTTATCAGGCAGGGCATTCCAAGGGCTCTGAGGTGGCCTCCCAGCAGCCACGGGCTCATGACAAACTGCTCCTTGGCTAAAGTTAATCCAAGAACTCCCTTCCGAGATTACTTTGAGTCTTCTGTCTGGCTGGTGGCCTTTCTCCCTCACTTTTCTCTGTGTGACAAAGAGCTGAGGGAGGACCCTGTCTACCCCACCAGCCATCTGGGAGCTAAAGCCCGACAGCTGGCAAAGGCTCAAATCTCACCAAAAGTTGACTTGGTTGGAAGTGAATCCTTCCTCCACCAAGCCTTCAGACAAAACCTCAACCCTGGCCAATGTCCTAACTGCCTCTGTGTGTGTGTCCCAAAGCAGGAAGCAACCCAATCCATTGCCATAGAACTCCACCTCCTGAGCAAAACAGCTGTCACCCTCATTAGATCAGCTATGCCTGATGTCAAGAGTCCACCATGGCTAGCTAGCAAGGCTTGTTGAGAGTTGATATTTTCTCAGAGAAGTTGGGAGGGGGGCCATTGGTCCCTTACCTGAGATTCCAGCAGAACCTCTCAGACAGTTGTAGGAAATTCTGTCCGCACTGGCCCTGGCCTTCAGGAGGTACTGCAGTATATAGGCTGGAGACATGATTGAGAGGAGTTCTATGTGGCTGTGAGGAGGTCATGCTAAGTGAAGACTTTCTAATGTGGCTGCTTTGGGGTACCCCCTCCCTTTTTCAGGCAGCCCCTTATCCATGACCTGTAACTAGGCCCAATAAACTTTTTTGTTCCCTAGAGGGGAAGAATATGATGAGGACCAGATTAGTTCATTCGGGCATAGCACTCAGAGCACTACATCTCGGAAAGACATTATTATCTATAATATCATACAAATATCGATGGTATTTACTCAGCTAAACCATCATGGCTTAAGTTCTTACCTGCATTAGCAGGTCCCATCGATCTCACACAACCTACACGATCCAGCTCTCCCACAGGTCGGTAAAAGGTAGGTTGTGGAGCAGAGAGCAGCCTAGAAAGTTAAGGCCTGATCCTACATTCCAAAGACCCTCATCTCTGCTCTCACCCGAGCACCCTTGATTTTTGACTAAGGAAAAAGTTGCTCACCTGAGTCTAATCAAAACACTATTTGCAAACACATTTACGAACAGTCAGGATCCATTCCCCTGATTGTTAAGGGGAATTCAATACTAAATCATTACAATTAAGTCCCATTATGGACAGTCAGAATATAAAACAGCCCTTGGCAGAGATGTACCAATGCAGCCAAAAGGCAATTGCCCCGCCCGCCTGCCATGAAGTCTATTGGGCTGGGAGGGCTCCCGACTTACAAATGAGCCACAGGGCTACCCTAACCAATAATCAAAACGAAGGTCTGTGGGGGAGATAATCACTGGCCGGGGACAAGCTCAGCTGCAAGTTTATTCTGGAGTTGAGACAACTTCCAGCCCCGTCACTGCAGCAGCCGGCGCATTGTGGCAAATGTCGAGACAGCAAGCACATGGACCTCTGTGTGTGGTAGTGAACTGAAGGTGGAAAAAAGTTGGGTAAAGGACCCAGGCGGGGCCATCTCCTTCTTCTGTTAGGTCCAAACCACTTCTACTGTGGCGTTGCATGAATGTTACCTGGGTAGACATAAACATCTACTCACCCCACAATAGCGGGGTAAAGGAACACTCCTACCCAAACCTAGCTACATCAGCCAGTGAGCTTATTGGCTTTACTTATAGGAATGTGAGCAATGGCTTGTTTATAAAAGCATGGGTGAGCCCAAGACAGGTACCTCACTGAAAAAGTCCCGCCCTAGCATGGATGACAACTTCTTCATAGCTGCAAAGATGGAGTCCCTGTTGTGGATGTAAACATGTTTTTGTTTGAATCCCAGGTGTGGGATTCGGGGCTGATTCGGTTTGTCTACAGCAGCAGGCTATTTGCCTCATGTGGGCTCTGAGAGGGGCTCTTTGCTAGCTGGGATTATTTGAATTCTGAGGATTTGGGGGGGGGTATACCAGAGGAAGAAGAGGCGGCTACTTGGAGGAGTCGGAGGGGGACTGCTTGCTGCTCTTACTGGCTTGCTGGCTTGCTAGTTTGTTGGTTTGCTGGTTACTCAGACTTCTGGATTTCCTGATGACAGACATTGGTATTGCCCCCCAAAGAATCCTACGACCCCACCCAGCAAGAAGAAGTAAAGAGGGCTATCTACCCTTTCCTTTACAACCTTCTTTTTCCCCTAGCTGGGGTTGGGGAGTCGGAAGGGAGGTATAAGCTTTAAGGAACCCCCAAATAAAGTAGCATTTGAAAAACAGCACCAACAGTTCCCTCCTCAGCTAACCTTACACCTTCTATGTATTTTAGCATCTCGTGAGCAGAACTGTGTACAGCTGGGAGGTGGGGATGCAGGAAGAACTGGCTGGAATCTCATATAAGGCATACTGACCTCCCCACTCCATCCTTCTACGAAGGACCATCTACCGGCTTAATCTTGTGGGGTGGCCCTTGTAGGTGGTCACAGCTGATCCAATGAAGGTGGCAATGCCCCAAGGACAGCATTCCCAAAGACTCGGCTTTTGTACCTTGGGGATTTTCCTATTTGCAACTGAAAGCTTATTCCAGACCAGGGCCAAAAAAAAAAAAAAAAAAAAAAAAAAAAAGCTGCAAAGAAAATACAACCAGTGAGGTAGTGAGCAGGCTGCACATCTAGCAGAGTGAAGAGAGGAAGCCCCGCATGTCCAGAGGGAAGGGGAAGAACACTGTAACAACAAGAGACTGAGCACTCAGTCACGGAGAGTGTGCCAGGGCCTTCCTCAGTAGCGTCTGACCCCCATTTCCTTTTCTAAAATTGCTCGCGGGCAACCAGACACCTTTGAGAATTGGTTATCTCCACTCTCCCCTCCCAGGCCTCCCCTGGGCCAGGAGTCTCAGCGTCTTTGTTCTCTCATTCCCACCAGGTGATGGTACAGAAACTGCAGGATTCGAGGGAAGCCGCAAATGCCTGTTGCCTGCAGGATGTGCGTGTGTGCAAACGTGTTATGGCTAATGAGCATCCGAGATATCCTTGGGAAGGCAGGATCAAATAATCGCTGTCAAAGCTATGCTTTTGATTAGCTCTCGAGTCCCAAAGCTAATTGTCCAATTTAATAGGCATCTGCTATTTTTCATAAATGTGTTTGAACTTCACAGGCCAAGTGATTTCTTTTTTTTAACCAGAAAGCCAAAAACTCAGGGAATAATAGATTTTGTGTCCCATCTGGTCCCTCTCAATCCAGCAATGAATGGAAGGCTAAATGGAAATCTAAGTTACAAACTTAACAGTTAACCCTCTTATGCTGGTCCTGGGGAAGGGTGGAAGAGTTGCATCTGCTATGAGCCAGGGGATTCCATGGCATGCACAGGTACAGGACTCCCTTAAACCTGGGGTATCTATCAGGTCAAGTGCACAACCCTGAGGAGTCCACACATACCAGGAGGCTGAAGTCAATGTGCAATATATGCCTGGCCTGGGGGGGGCTGTGTTCTGGGTGATGGGGCTCTTTTGACAGGTTGTACGAAGTGTTCAGTGGGAAACAGGATTATGCAGGTTTGTAGGTTATTACTTCTGGCTCCCCACAGCCTTCACACTGCACATCTGCAGCCATGAACATGCCGATGGTGTCAGCTCCGAACTTAGACTTGCAAGGAAGCATCCAACCACCCCCAGCATTGATGCAACTCACCTATCATGCAAATGCTTCCTAGCAGATGAACAGATATCAGCCCAGGCATGGTACCAAGAGAATGATTCCTCCCAAGTCTAGTTGATGGTGCCATGGGTTTGACTGGGGTTCCATACAGGGGCATGGACAACTCACCAGCAGATGATGCTCCAGCAACCTCTAGTGGCTTGTATGTCTCTGGGGAGGGGCAAGGACAAGGCCTCATGAACTCCTATCTCCAGCAACCACTAGCTGCTTTATATTTTGGAGGAGAGGTGGAGCCTCATATAACTAGTGTCTTGCCTCCTGAGTCTTCCTTCCTTCCCATAGGAGATAGCTGTTCATGGGTCCCCAAGTGGCTCCAATATTGTGAGGGTCTCTTTCCTTAAGCATATCCTACTCTGAGGTCAAGACTGAAGTGATCATGTCATGCCTGGAGTTCTACATCAGCTTTCCCTCAATGGCCTGAACTGCCAGACTGTGGCAGTGCAAAGCATGACATAGGTTAGTGCAGCACATGTTAAGCTCCAATAGCAAACAATTCTGAAGCTTCTACTGAGCAAGCGTTTGGTCTCTTGCAACTTCATGCTCTATTTCCAGGGGCTTTGTCCTGTATCAATCACTACACTCTGGCATGCAGGCAGATAAAAGGGCCACCATCAGGAACCTGGCTGGTCACCAAGCAGGAAGAAAAGGAAATCAGGTAAGCCTCACACTGGCAATTGAATGGCCAGCCACCACTTTCAAATGCCTCCCTCTTCCCATCTGCTGTATAGCATTGTGCACACCATTTGTTCCCTTGAGAATATGCACACTAAGTCTCCATCTCGGGAGCAGAACCTGCATCTTCAGTGGACACCAAGCATTTTGGAACCTCCATCTTGGACTTCCCAGCCTTCAGCACTCTGAGCAACACCGTTCTGTTGTTATAACTTACTTATCGGTCAAAAATGACCACAGGGCTGGGGAGATGGCTCAATGGGGTAAAGGGCTTGCTGTGCAAACATGGGAACCTCAGTTGTGGTTCCCAGAACCCACAAAAATGCAGACACAGTGACACACCTACCTGCGATCCTATAGCCACCAGTGGAAGATGGGAGGTAGAGACAGGAGATTCTCTGGAAGAGTCTCAGGTAGCGCTGTCTCCAACAAGGAAGAAGGGGAAGGCTGATAGTAACCTTGTCCTCTGACCTTCACATATACACTTCAGCACACGTCAGACAAATAACACACACACACACATCACATGTCCAATTTCCAGAGCCCATTAATGCAATTCTACTGCTTGCATGGAGTATAGAAAAGAATGTTGGACAAATGGCACTTATGTCTGTCACAATAGTAGGTGAAGTAGCCCTAAAAAGTGGCAAAAGCGACAAACAGATTCGATTCTGTTGAAGAAGAAACGTTGAAAGTTCTAGAGACTTCTTTGGATGGATCACCAAGGGAGGCTGCACAAGAATTTTGTAGAGGTTTCAGAAACCCTCAGGGGCTGAATTAAGTAATTCAGATCTCTCCTGAATGAATGCAATCAGCTTTCGGCTCTCACCTGGTTTTGAATAAGCCTTGTGATGTGGTTTGAATGCTCATGTCCCCTCCCAAATCCATGTTGAACATGAGCCTCGGTGCAGCAGTACAAAGAGATGGAGATTACAGGAAGTAACTGAGCCATGAGGGTTACATCCCCACAAATGGGATAATTGACCACCTCCTGTTCTATGCGTGGGCACAGTTTTCCCTCAGGAAGATGAAAAACTAAGCCACCATCTTGGAAGCAGAGCCCAAGCCTTCAGTAGTCACTAACACTGGTAAGCCTCCATCTTGAATTTCCCAGGCTCCAGCACAAAGATGGATAGTTTCACGTTGTGACAACTTACACAGTGTCAGGCATTTTATTATAGTAGCCCAAATGGACCAAGAAAATGGAAGTACAGGGAAAATACAGACTGCCAAGTGCAGATGGAGTCTTTAATTCCTAATCAAGATGTCTCCAAGATGGAGAGGGCCACAGCTGATGAACAGAGGAGCAAGCGTTATGGACAAGAGCCAAGGCCGGCCTGGAGTTTCATCTGCCCTGTCACAAGTAAGACATTGTCTTCAACACGCAGTCAGAAGTTGGCCCCCACTTGCCTGGGTGACTGTTATAGCTACATTCAGTTCTTAGGCAATATGAACTGCACGTGTTTCTGCATAACCCTGAGGAGAGGGTGATGTCACCCTATATAAGGTTTAGAAAGTAAAACTTACTGAGTATCGATCAGGTTTTATTTTATTTTTTTTAAGTGGCAGTGCTGAGCCCAAATCCCCGTGAATCAAAGCTTGTTCCTTTTTCCACTGTGGTCCACCACCCCCTAACCCTCACCACCACCTCCAGATGCCTAGCTTCCTCTCTTCTGTGCCTCATGGACCAGAAAAAGCAACTCTGAACCAGCCATCTTTCCAGTTAAAAGAAAGATGGCTGGCCCCTTGTACAGGCTGATTTGTCTTAACCTCTGAAAAATGGCCCCCAGCCTTCATCCTTCCCATAAAGCCTCATTCCCACGAAGGAGCAATTCCTCACCCATCACACCCTGAGAGCAGAATACACCCAAACCCCATCCACTGCTTAATTTAAAGATATTTATGTCACACTTTGAAATGTCGAACGTTTTCATTAAATCGTCTCACACTTGCACTGACAAAGGGACACCGGAATGTTTGGGAACTGCTTTCATCTCAATCAATTAGGAATCAAGTCGTCCTAGCAGTGTGACGATAAAAGAACACTTTAATTTTAGAGCTAATTAAATATCAACAATTGGAATGCAGTGACACCTAACCTGCACTAACCCATTATTTACCAGGAATATAATGCGTTGACTCTGGCTATGAAGTGAGTTGTAGTCATTTTAATATCAGCTGTCACAGACCAGCGGGTCCCTTTTGTTTTGCTCCAGAGCTATCATCTTCCCAGCCTCTTCGGGGATCACTTCTGCCCTTCTGCTTGACACACGATTAATTAAGGTGGTGTTCCACATGGGACCACCAGCCCTGGGAAGCCTCAGTGCCTGACTGAACAGCGAGTTGGCCCACGATCACATGGGACAAGGGGAAGGCGGGTGGGTCTGGAGACATTTTCATCTGTAAGTATCAGGAAAAAAAAAAAAAGAGCCAGTGCTTGCCTTTGTAAATAAGAGGACACGAGTTCCATGTCCAGAACACGTGGGTTTTCTTTTTTTCTAAGTCACATGTGGTTTGTAGTTCCAGCACAGGGAAAGGCAGTCCTTCTCATTAGCTAGCCAGTGAGAGACCCTGTCTCAAAAACAAAACAAACAAATGTTTAGAAAGTGAACGGACACCAAAGAACAACATCTGAGGTTTTTCTCTGGACTCCACATTCAGATGTACTCCCCGCAACACACGTGTGTGTACCAGCACACACATGAAGTCCAATGAGTACACAAATATGCATGCACATACATACATATATACAAGAAAGAAGGAAAAGGAAGGAAGGAGGGAGAGAGGGAAAGGAAGAAAGGAAGAAAGGAAGGAAGGAAGGAGGGAAGGAAGGAAGGAAGAAAGGAAAATGTAAAAAAACTCTCAGGGCTGGAGAGATAGCTCAGTGGTTACCAGCATTTGCTGCTCTTGTAGAGTTCCTGGGACCCACATGGTGGCTCATGAACATCCATAACTCCAGTTCCAGGGACTCTGATGCCCTCTTCTGGCCTCCACAGGTACCAGGCATGCACATAGTATACATAGACACATGCGGGCAGAACACTCAAACCCATAAAAGAAATAAACACGTAAACAAATGAATCACCATTTAAAGAACAAATTGCCATTTAAAAACTTAAAAGTGAGGGTTTGTGATTTCCTACAAAGGAAATGTGTGTGTGTGTGTGTGTGCTGCACAATGAGGTAATTCAGAGGCAAGGCCTAGAAGTGTGGAACCCAGGAGCTCTCTTCTGCCCACCCTGCCATCTTCAGCAGGTGCAATGACACTGTTTGCGGTATCAGCCTCACACTGGATAAAGTGGTGGGGGAGGACACTCTGTATTCATCCCCCACACCCTGTCTGCTACTGCCCTCGCCTTAACTCGGGGTCTCACCTAGGACTCTGCATTGCGTTGGGTCATCTTGCAACCTCGCTGTGACAGTTTCTTGGCTTGTCTCAGTCTCTGGTTGCCTGGCTAGTCTCAGGAAGTGCCCGGCTGGAGTGTGCAGAAGGTGTAAGCATTTGAGATTGCCTCATGTTTTCCTCGTAGTCTGACTGGGGTTGTGTCTTTTAGGGAAGACAGTGGAGGTGAAGCTCATCACCTGGGCGGGAGGGAGAAGCGATAACCACTCTACATATTGGCGATGCTTTTTGACTGTGGTCACCCGATCAGGTCAATGCTGGGCTCCCCACCTCCTGGCATCTCTTTGTCAATGGGGAAAACTTTTCCCAGGGCTTCCAGCTCTTACTTATTCCCTATGCATGCCTCCACCAGGTACCCACAAAGGGATTCAAATACGCTTTAACTCCTGAAATTCACACTCTGGGGTTTGGGCATGTGGGTGAGACACCACCAGCCCAACACACACGATCAAAACAGGGCTCTGTTAGTGAGACAGAGCAGGAGGATGAGAGCCAGAAGCAGGCAGGAAGGGCTTTTCAAAGTTGATACTCACACTGTCTCAGCCCTCTAGCCTCTTGGGCTTGCTACTGTGCAGAATCTAAATGAATGAAGGGTAGCCACAGGCATCAGTAGAGGATTACAGATACAAATGAGTCCCAGAACCCATGTCATGCAGCAGGATGTCGAGCTGCATGGCAGTCACAGCGCAGGCTCCGGAACCTGTGAGATCTGGAGGGCTCTCACTCAAATCCGGATTCTGCCAGCTGCCGGATGTGTGACCTGGGGACCGTCCATCAACACCTCCTGTGCTGCAGAGTTGCCATCCATAAAAAATGGGGATGAGGACAGCGTCTTGCTCATGAGGGTAAGATCATAGGGGACCTAAATATAGTCAGTGAGTGTTCTACTGAGACTGCGCACCAGACCCCATTCAAAATGAGGCAACATATTGTCAGAAATCCAGACTTGAAGGACAAAATGGCACTGAAAACTGGGAGAAAGTAGAGCAAGAAGCCATCCCTATAATGCTTAAATCTTAGGGTCATGAGCTCAAAGTGTCCCAGAGTCTAGGGGCCCCTTGGCTTCTGTGATATTGTTTTATAAGCCTGGCTCGTGGCAATTTGTTTTATTAATTTGTCTGTCGTACACACACAGAGCCTGCTCTTTTTGCATGTATGGATTATTTTATAATATAGATAAGCATCCATCAGACCCTCCACTGTGTCTGCAGGGCGCTGTGGGGCTGTGGAGTCAGAGCCATGCACCGTGCTGGTTGGCGGTGGACAGGCAAACCTCCCATGATGTTCCAGAGGATTCTGTGTGCTGATGGAGAACAGGTGTCAGATCTGGAGCCAGACCACTTGGGTCCAACCTGGCCATTTTTCAGCTGTGTGATTTGGATCCAGTCCTCTCTCCCATGAAACAGAAAAATAGGCTTTTCCCCTCCTGTTATTCAGGGCCTAGGGGAAAGATCTAGAAACGAGCTCTGTAATAAGGGCTCTGAGTCATTTCACTAGAAGCCCCCAGGCAGTAGGCTTATGGGCTGGCTTCCAGATCATCTCACCAAACCTTTCTGGGGAGCTTAGCTGGGGAGCTTAGCACATACAAGTGAGCCCCGTGTATTCCCTTAACACTTCTAGGATAACCTTCAGATCTACGGCTCTGACGTCTGGTCACCTTTGGCCCCCAATGGTTCTCTTTCCTGGTTCTTGGCCCTTACCCTCGGTGACTCTAAAGGACCCATCAGTTGCTAAGGCCAGAAGTGAGTCCTAGCCTTCCCCTTCCTTCTTCCACTTTCTTAAGTAGATGTGCTGTCTCCATGTAACAAAATCTGAGATTAAACATCCTAAAGGTCAGAAAGGTTGACTTTGGCTCACAGTTTCAGAGATTCCAGTCATGGTCACTCAGCCTGCTGTTTTGGGCCCGTTGTCGGCACAGTGTAGTGCAGTAGGAGGAGGGGTGGTAAGAAGGGTTGTTCATGTTCAGGAAGCAAAAGCAGAAACAAACAAACCAAAGGGACCAGGATTTGGAAATCTTCTTTTCACTATGCCCCACCTCTAATGCTTCTCCCACAGGCTGACAACAAAGCCTCAATGAGCTGGTGGGGAACAAAGTAATAACTCACTTGTTGGTGTAATGTTCTTTTGAAATATATACACCTTACCCTTGATCATTCAAATGCTAATTTCTCTCTCCACCCCACCCCGCCCATTTCAATCTGGATATTGCATTGTGATACTCATTCTGAGCATCCTGTCTCAACTTTATGTAAACAGGCCAAAATAAAGCAACTAGCCACAATGTTGAGCTGGGAGGAGCCAGAAGACAGGAAAGAGGGGAGGAACCAGAAGGCAGGAAACGAGCGGGAGGTAAAACGGCAAGAGAGAGCTAGGAGAGAGAGCTGGAGGACAGATCTTGGAGGACGTGGAGCATGAACCAGACCTAAGATTTCACAAAAAGCAAGTATAATGGGAAATCTAAATGTTAGGAAACTATGAGGGCTTGGAGGTTTAAGAGGGAGTAATTATTTCCCAGCAGTGTTCTAGGTTAACAAAATAAACCCAGTCTTTGTGTGGTGATTTGGTTATGCAGATGTTTAGGATTAACAGCAAATGTTACTAAAAATAAACCAACAGTAAATATTAAACACCACATACAACACTCACTCTCAGTGTGATCTGCCAGACTGCTCATCTCAGGGGCTTCTCACACCACGGAGAGAAAGGGTGAGAACATACTAGAAGTGGGACTTTGGACATGTCCCCAGCTATTTGAAAAAGGTGACTGTTACAATCTTGCATGAATCTGTGTTCAGGTTGAGGGTGGTGGCATCCAGACACTAGGGAGGATGAGGCAGAAGGACTCTACATTTGAAGCCACCTTGAGCTACACAGTGAGGTTCTATCTCAAAAACTAAACAGACTATGGAGATACATTTTAGAAAAGTGCGTGCCTTGCAAGTACAGGGACAGGAGTTCTATCCCCAGAAGCCACGTGAAAATGTCAGATGTGCTGGTGTGCCTTGCTGTCAATACCAACACTGGGGAGGCAAACAGGCCTCAAGGCTCACGGCCAGCCAGGCTAGGTGAATTGGTGAGTCTGGAGTTTTGTCCTGTCTCAAGCAAAACAGAACAAAACAAAATCAAGATGGATGGCTTTGGAGAAATAACCTGATGTTAACCTCTGGCATGCACATGAACATGCACACAAGTATACATACACACGCACACGCATACATACACACATACACAAACACATGCATATACATACATATATAAACACACACATACACAAAACACATACATA
>CM053746.1:7429062-7446198 GCA_028658305.1 Pachyuromys duprasi | reverse complement strand
ACTTTCACACACAAGAACTGGAATAACTCAACATACCAAAAGCCACTGTTTGGTAATAGCCAAGAGAACTTTAGAATACCTGGGGGGGGGGCGGGGAGCCCATCGTACAGAAGCAGAATGTGTGGCGTTTCTGTTTTGTTTCCCCTTCACTCTTTCCATTGCTTCCTGTGAATGTATTTACCTGTGGTCATTGGGTGATTTGATCTAAGCAATTTCATCAACAGTCTCCCTGGAAGTCCTTGAATCACGTACTAGACCTTGGTCCCTCAGACAGCACACTGGAAATAGTTACAGAAAGTGGAGAAAAGAGAAAGTCTACTCAGAGAATTCCAGGAAGAGGAGTTGCTGGTTCATCCTGGGTCAGAATGAAGGTTGCCAGGGCAGAAGTGAACACAATACTGAAGAGGAGCAGGCTGGCCCCGTTTTATGTTCTCATAACAGGGTCAGTGAAAGGAGAATAAGTCGAGAGCAGAATGAAAATGCTCCTTGACACAGAGTCCATTTCCTTCATCTCTCTACCTACTGGAGAACATTCCTGAAACAAGGCCTCAAAGTTCCTTTTAACACAACCTGACTGGCTCTACTGAATAAGTAGAATTCTATGTTGCAGGTTCTGTGGCACATCCTCAGATGAGCCATCAGCAATGCCAGGATGAATTAGTTATGTCTACTCTGGGTACAGGAGAAGGAACTGTCCAGCCTATCTAGGCCTATGGTCTCTCAGCCAGGGCCTTGAAGCTCTCCTCATCCACTTGGAATCTTGCAATAGGGTTAGTGGTCAGTTGAGTGAGCTGTAAGCTGTGGGCATTAGACAAGACAGGCAGAAGCTAGGAACTTGACCTTGGTGGGGGCCTCTAACCGCACAGAAGCATATTCCCTTCTCTCCTGTCATTGCCTGAAAAGAGCAGACTGCCCTTATGCCTCTTGATTCCAAGGAAGATTTTAGTGCCACTGCCCCATACCCCAGCCATCAGCTTCAGCCTGGGATAGACCAGAGGGATGTCTGGCTTCTGCCTCTTGGACCAGCCATTGATCCTAAAACCGAGTTCTCCAGATGGGGATGCAAAGAGAAAATGTGCATAAGTTCTTGCAGCAAGCTCCTACTACAGCCAATTCCTCTCCAGCATCTTCATTGTGTTCCTCCCCACCCATTTCTACTAGCAAATAAACATTGTGAGAGCTCTGACTCAGGGAAAGAAAGAAAAAAGGAAGAAAGGAAGAAAGAAAGAAAGAAAGAAAGAAAGAAAGAAAGAAAGAAAGAAAGAAAGAAAGAAAGAAAGAAAGAAAGAACCCCAGTAACTTGTCCTGGACACACACATCTGGTACCACACTCTCTTGCTCTTCTCTGTAGGAAACTCCTCCTGCTGCCATCCCCTCTTCCTGGGAGTCCCTTTTTGCCTGGAGAGAACCAAAGTCCTCCTCAGGACCGGTACACCCCACATGACCTGTCCTCTGCTGACTCTTTCAAAGCACATGCCTCCTGCTGATCCTCACACAGGTCAAGTGATCAACAAGCCTGCCTCCATCTTGGGTTTGAAGGCCATTTTATGGTAAGACTAAGCTCATTCCTGTTTGTGATTAAACATGTTTTTCAAGGATTAGGCTATGCCCCACCTGTAATCTTAATACAGAAGGTTCTTTACTGCCTGTTCCAGGAAACTGTAACTTTCTCTTTTTTTCAAAAGGTTTTTATGACCGCCTGTTGTTAAGATTACCTTGTTATGACCACCTTGTTGTGACTGCCTCTGTTTCAGGAGGTTGCTATGACCGATTTGTTATACTTGTGTTCTGCGTCTGTAATACCCCCATCTGCCTGCTAAATCCCCCATTTGGAAACCCCCTACTCCTGGACTATAAAATCTCTTATCTTAACTATAGCCAGTGCTGATTTCTTGAACCTCACCTTTGGGGGAAGGCAGCCCATGTACACGGAAGAAAAAAAAACTTGCTTTAATAAATTGCTTGCTTAGTTATTTAATTAATTAGTTTGGTCATGACTTTGGCCAGTGGTCTTTCTCACATCTCTGGGATCAACATAAGCTCCTTCGGATTTCTCAGCCTTCACACTGGCCGCTCCCTCTGCCTGGCACATCATCTCCTACATGTTTCTGTGGCTCTTTTCTTTGCTTTGCTCCTTCCCTGACTGGTTCTTCACAGCCCTGTGTTTTATTCACCCGCAGCGGCATGCCACCCTGACTGATGCACATAGTATGCAAGTGTGTTAGAGATGGCTGACTCCTGCATCTCAGGAGAGCGGGTGATCATCACCTGGAAGGCCCCTCCACTGCGCTGTTGCAGGTGCCATCTGAGTTCCCCAGGCTTGAGCCTCCTTGCCATGATTACCACTAGTAATAGCACCAACAAAGAAAAGAGCCCTACCTATCCATCAGAGCCTGGGGCGAGCACCCTGTTGCAGTCACACATTCTACCCTCCCAGGCTCCAGCCAAGCTTCGGTTCCACAGTTGGCCCTACTTGAACGGGAATGCTTTCAGGTCCCAAGGAGAGGGATATGAAGATATAGAGGTCCCTGCCTGCCTCCATCTGCAGGCCTTGGCACAGCCGCCTCGGCTAGGGAGACCTAAGGCTTGCTGTACTTCTCTCTAGCTTCTAGGGGGCAGAAACACCTTAGTCCTTCACTAAATAGGGTAAGGACAACCATCCTGGGCTAGAATGAAGCTCGGTGATAGAATGGATAACTAGTATGTACCAGGTCCATGGTTCCATTTCCCAGCCCCATAAAAGAAATAGGAGGAGGAGGGGAGAAGGGGGAAGGGAAAGAAGAGAAGGGAAGAGAAAGAGGAGGGGGTGGAGGGAGGAGTGGGAAGGAGGGAAGGGAGAGAAAGGGAATCAGAAGCAGCCACATATTTTCCTCCTAGCTCATCTTTCTCGTCTCTATCACCTCCGGCATTTGAACTGGACCAGGAAGACTCAGCCTTCTCTCCTCCCACATCGTGGGGCTTCTGCCTTCTCTCTAGGCTCCTGATGGTAATCAAACTTCTTCCAGAACCAGGCTGGGTTGGGCACCATCTATGTCATTGTCTCTCTATGATTCTGTAGCTTTGAGACAGCCATTTGCCCCAGGGTTCAGCCAATATTTCCCGATCTGGCCTGAACAGTAAGTTTTAGGGGTTTGGGGTTACTGGGTCACAGGGACTCAACTCTTCCTTGTAGCATAAAAGGGACCACAGCACTTAGGGAAAACAATAGGCATGTCAGTGAACAAAGAATAAATAAATCTTTATTCGTGCAGATGGCAGGTTGCTCGCTCATCCTCACCTGTGCTTTAATTTTTCTAAGACTCAGTTTCCTTGCGCCTAAAATAAGGACAGTAATACCTTCATGAGATCACAATTCACACTCGGCTTTCTGTTTGTTTGATTGACAGCAACCTCCCACCATGCGTCTCTGCCCCAGAAGGTCCCGGGTGGACATTGCCTCCTTCCCTCACAGGGGAGCCAGCGAACCTCAAACCTCGGCCTGCAGTGTGTTATTTTTATTACAGCAGCTAGCTATTATGCACCTCCGTTCTGCCTGGCCTGAGCGCCTCAGCACCTGACTAGGCTGCCGAGGAACACAATAGAGGCAATAGGCCTGGAATGTAGCCCCTGCCATTCTCTGTCTGCACTGTTTTGTACTGGATTTTTCTCCTCTGCGGCCTCATTTCGCCTTTTTCTGTTTTCTTTATTTCCTGCTCGTTTTCCCCCTCCCTGCCTCTCGTAATCTGCTTAACAATTTGCTCCCCACCACATCCCCGCATCCCCGATGCTTCCTGCACTCCTCCTGGTATCCCTAACAGCCTGGCTGTGCCTGCCTTTAATAAAAGCTGCTGACAGGGAAATCCAAGCTAACTGAATTACTTCCTCATTAAAGAGCAGGAAGATCCCAGGGCCCTGTGTGGGGCAACCCCAGCTCTTTCCCCACCCTGCTGCCTGCACTCATAACAGCAGAGGCCCCCTGGTGGTGGTCTGCGTCCCTCAGAGGTCAGGGAGAGGTTATGGGCTTGCACCAGGTTGGGACTGGTCTCTGAATCCCTCCCACTTTCCCCAAGCAGGTCAGTTCCTTGGGCTCTGAGCCCCAGGCCAGCAGAGAGAACAGACTGGAGGTGACTTGTCCAAGGTCGCCCATGCCTCCTCCTCTTCCTTATCTCAGGGAAGGCTGCTGGTTTTGGCACGGACAGGTGACAGTCTGCTCTTGGCTTCAGAGAAGTCTGCCTTCTGGCACGGCTGTGAGGAGGCACCCTTGAGAAAGAGATGTCCAGGTCTGCTGTCATTCCTCCTACCTCCATAGTCCTGTCAGACAGAAGACAAATAAACGAGATGCCCACATCTCCCTCCTGGCAGGTCCCCACACCACCAAGGTTTCATTCCTCATTAACCCAGCCCTGTCCTGTGTATCTTTCCAGTCACCCTCTCTTCCCCAGGCCAGGGCTCTCACAGTGCCAGGCGGCAGAGAAGTGTTTGAGGCACACAGATAGCAGAAAAGCTAACCCGGAGATCCTAAAAGCCAGCCGCCTTGTGAGCCGTTTCCTCACAGGCAGCATGAGATTTACTTGTTCTTTTGTTTAAGGAAACACCTTAATGGTCCCGCTGGCCCCTGGCTGTTGCTAAATGGGAGAAGATACAGACAAAGAAGCATGGAAGCAATTGCTTTGTACCAGAAAGGGAAGAGAGACGGGGAGAAAAACTGTCAGGGAGGGCACAGGGAAACAGAACAGACTAGACGTGCACAGAGTTACTGGAAGAAATGCCTTAGAATGCAAGCTCCAGCCACCTACACAGACCCTTGCTGTGCTGGCCAGGAGCTACACACTGTGAAGAGAATTTCCTGGAAAGAAGCTTTGTCTGCAGGGACTGGTTGACAGATTAGAATTTCAGTGCCATGGAGAGACCAGAATGTTGCAGTGCCTGAGACAGCTAGTTACCTGTCTTGGCTAGTTCTAGTGTTAAACCTGAAAATTGCAAGGAGGTAGACCAAGTCCACGACTGTCCAATTAAAGCACACTTCACTCAGTACTGGCCAGGACGATGGACACTAGCCAGTCCGAACCTGAGATTACCAGAGACTAGTGCTCAAGCAGGTTAGTCAGGCGCTTATAAAGGCAGAACCCATAAGGTTACTTTTGTGTGTACTTCCCACCTTCATCCAAAGGGGATGGTAAGTAAACATCCTGATGTACTTCCTGCCTTCGAATCTCCCACCTGCTGTAAATCAGGTGACCCACCAGCCTGCCTTTCAGTAACTCATCAGTGCCAGCAGCTACATCATCACCTGCCACCAGATGTGGCTCACTTCCACTGCACTGAACGACATGCCCGCCCTTTAAATGATCCCTCTCTCTCTGTCTTGCTCCTTCTCCATGTTTGTCTGCTTCTCTCTCATCCTGTCTTTTAGTCTCTCTGTCTGTCTGTCTCTCTCTCATGTCTCCACTCTGAGATAGTCTTTTGTTCCTCCCTTCCCCAATAAACCTCTTGAGTTAGATCTGTTGTGTGGTGTGATCTTTTAAGAAGCATACTCTTAGCAGTCTCCCTCCCAGCTAGATATAGGTGTAGGTGGTCTCAGGGGAGACAGAGTAAGTTATGAGAACAGAAGATAGAAATTGGTAGGTTACAGCAAGGGGCTCAAAGCCCCTTGAGATGGTCTTGCCCAGGGATGCTGGAAGAGAGTTCTGGATCCTATCCCTCATAGTTCTCTCTGCCCACAAAATAAGCCAATTCAAGCCAAATTAGAGTATATCAAGGTAGGCTTATTGGGAGGCAGCTCTCAGGTGGGTTCACTAACCTCATAGGAGGAGGCCAGGGAAGTCACCAGGCAGAGGGAAACAAAAAAGTTAGGAGGGGAGTACAGAAAGAGAATGTGTGCATACAGAGAGAGAGGGAGAGAGGGAATGCAGAGAGAGAGAGAGAGAGAGAGAGAGAGAGAGAGAGAGAGAGAAAGAGAAAGAGAACCAAAATGCCTGGATTACATAATGAAGAGCCTCTGGGGGAGAGGAAGTCCTGCCCCTGGGCTGGAAAGTTCAGGTTAGAGGACTATGCCAGCTGTGTCTTGTAACAGGTAGGGACTGAGGGATGCTGGGAGAACCTGGAGGCCAGGTCCTCTTCGGTTGAGTAGGTACCTCAGCCACTTGGTCTGAATCCCAATATCCCAGCCTTTTGTTGATAATAAATGAATAAAGGGAGACATAATCATCTATGACCATTTCCTGCTGACATTGAGACATCATTATTGGGGGAGGGGGTATCCAAAAAGCTGGAATGTTGGCCAAGTCCAGGAATATCAGGCTGTTTTACTTGTCCAGGTTGTGGGTCCATCGGGGCTAGCCATTTTTTAAGCTGTCCTGGATATTTTGAAGAAATACCTGGACCTGGCAGGATGTTGGAACAGATATATATATGTTAGGGCCAGAAGATAAGGAGTTTAGGGAGAACATTTTTTTTCTTCAGTGTACATTTGAAACTTTTAGGTCTTGGTAGTTGGAGGAGGGGGTGGGGTTCTGGGACCAGGGAAAGGGGACTAGATTCCACCCTCAGGAATAAGCAGGTGGGGAGGGAAACAGGCTATTGACTGGCAGTACTTCTCTGGAGTCCGTTTGACCTGTGAGAAGTGGATTCACTGAAGCTTACAAGGATCTTTTTAACTTCACAGAGAGAAATATATTTTAGATATTACCACTGTTTGCAATCTCTACTGAAATCTACATTGTAAAGAAAGCGGTAGACTCATGCTTTGTGTCAGAGCAGAAGCTTGGGAAACAATTTAAAATCTTGAGCTTATGACTATGAAGTGGATTTTATAGTGGAAGGTTTTACCAGAGTTAGACTAATAATTTATCAGAACTCTACTGACTAATGTCAAAGCTCTGAACAGTCTTAACACAACAGTATCATAGTGACGGGAAGAAGTCGGAGGCATTTTTCATTCCTTTTATATACCTTAAATCACTTTCTTATCACCAGTGAAGTTTTTATGTCCTCCAGCCTTCATAACTTGCCCTTACCAACCTTAAAACACCTTCTTAGACCCTCAAACACTTTCTTAGATCCTCACAACTTACGCTCAGACCTTACACAAACTTTACACTTTTTCCTATCCAATTACTCACCGTGAGACACAGGCGGTTGATTACTGAGAGCAACGTTAGATAAAGCGAGTGCCTTTAGATAAAGAAAACAGCGAAAAGTTACTTCTTTCATTATCCCGTTTTCAAACCCATCAGAGACCTGAGAAAAATAAAGTGCAGCAGGAAGTCTAATCCAAATGGCCTACGAATCAATTAAGAACAGAGCCTTACCCATTATCTAGATGGCCACCCCGCTAGGCTCCTGTGGTGTCGATGGCTTAGTGGGGGCCACAGGTCCCGGGGTAACCGCTTGATCCGGGACTGAATTTCAACAGCCCCTTTAGCCTCAGCCCTTGCCGGGAAGCTGTCTGTGAGGACATGGCGAACTAAAGAGACACCTTGTTTGGCCAACTGTGCAGTTCATCCTCCTCCCCAAGTCTCACTACCACACGCACAGCTTGATAGCATCCATTCCTGTGGTGGTGTTTCGAGGTGGTGGGACCCTTAGAAGTAGGGTGTAGTGAGAAGTAATTACATCACTGAGGGCCCCACCCTACGAAGACATTTTTTGGGTCCTTGCTGTGAAAAGAGTGAACCTGAGCTATGGCTTCCTTCCTTGTCAAGGATTTGTTCTGTTTTTGATTGTTGGTTTGTTTTTGGTTTTTTTTGTGTGTGTTTTTTCCCCCAGCACCTGCTTCTGTCACTGTGATATCATCTGCCATGAAGTCCTCACCTGAACCAAGCTGTTGGTGACATGCCTTTGAACCCCAGACTGCCAGCTAACTTCTAAGTTAACCTCTCTGCTTAATAATGTTCTCAGTCTTGGGTACTTTGTTACAGCAATGGAAAATAAACTGGTACAAGATACAAGTGTGTTGAGAGAGCACACTCCTGTACCCTGATCCTCCACAGATTCCTAAAGTTTCCACCTTCCAAACACAATATTGAAACAAAGAGACAGCGAATGCCCAGAGGGTGAATTAAGACCCAGAGCTTCAGGTTTTTAATGAGGCTGGCTGTCTAAAAGGCAGAGACATGATGAATTTAGGAAACTTTGGGACTCACATGACAAAGAGTTTACAGCCATAATATAAAAAGACCTGCCATATTAAATAACAAAGCAATCACAAACTGATAGAGAAAATAGTCAGATTACATAAACAGGCAATTCACCAAGAAAGACATGCAAATTACCAATAAATATCTAAAACTATTTCAATCTCACTCATAATAAAAATAATTTAAACCAAGATATTATGTGTTTCCCTGACAAAGTGAGGAAAAAAATTCACAAGATTGACTGTATCCAGGGTGGAAGGGCTGGCCCACCTCACGCCGGCCAGCTTCATTTTAAAGACTAGTTTTGCATTGTAAGTCAAAAGAGTAGAATGATCAAGTCCCATCACTCACCTTTAGGTATATGTCCCCAGGAGATGTCACCAGAACTATGCAAAGACACAATACCCAAAGACGTTCATTTCCATACCCCAAAAGGAGCCAGGTTTTTCTAGGCATCTGACAGGGACGTGGTTCAATGGTAAAGTGTACACGCCCCAACTCGTGTCCAGCTATTGAAAGAAATGAGGTGGACTTGCCAGATGACCATTAAGTAAAAGGGGCAGGTTCATCATTCATCAAGAACAGCAACTCATCATTCTCTTCTCGCAAGATAAACCATGCCAGGGTTCGTGAGTGGGTACACTGAGGAGTGACTGACATTGGGGAGATGGCTCAGTAGATAAAACATTTGAGCTCAAGAGTGAGGACCCGAGTTTGGAACCAGCAGACACAGTATGGCAATGGCTGTCAACCTGTGGGTAATGACCTGTTTGGGGTTTGAATGACCTTTTCACAGAGGTGGCCTAAGACCACCATAAACCACAGATGTGTACATTGTGATTCATCACAGTAGCAAAATTACAGCTATGAAGTATCAACAAAAACAGTTTTAATGGCTGGGGTCCCCACAGCACGAGGAGCTACATTGAAGGGTCGCAGTGTGAGGAAGGTTAGGGACCACTGAGGCAGTGCTTCTGAAATCTCAGTGCTCCTACAATAAGGTGAGATACAGAGGCAGGAGGATTCCCAGAAGCTCACAGACCAGCTAGCCTTGAATACCCAATGGGAACAAAAGACCCTATGTCAAACAAGGCGGAAAGCAAGGATAGACATCTGAGGTGTGTTCTGACCGCCATACATGAGCTGTGTCATGTGCACACCCACACTCCCACCCACAGGTACACACTTGTACACACACACACACACACAGGAACGGAGAAAAGTGGGTGGTGGTGGGCAGGAGTAGAGTTTGTGACTTTCTAGACTCTTGTTTGTCATTATAATGAGCTTGTTAAATTTCGCTTGCTGAAAAAAACAGTAAAGCCTAATGATGGAGGAATCGCGCATTTTAATAGGATTTCGGCCATTCTCACATCCGAGCTTGCTTCTCTGGATCTTCATGGAAGAGCTCCAGCCCCATGTCACAAATAGGCCTCTGGCACTTTGGGACTAACTTCCCAGGTTATGCATATTTTAGGGCCTGGCTTGGTTTCCTCTAGGCTGTTCTCTGGGATGGCTTTTAACTTATGCATAAAGGAGGTGTATCTGCTAGCTACTGCTGCATACCAAGTATCCCGATTCTGAGTGACTGAAATAAGCAACTGGTAAGGATTACCGTAGCCATTACTCAGCAGTAAGGATTCCTGCTGAGTCCCAGGTCTTGACAGATCTCATTTAGGTTTACTGATGCATTCTGTGATTAGCTGACCAGTGACAATAGCTGTAACAATATGGCTTTCCTTTGAGTGTCTGTCTCTCCATTCCTCCTCCAGGCTGGATTAAGCTCATTCTCGTGACAGAGAAGCTCACAGGTGTGGAGGAAGGAATGTGTGCACGGGGGAAATCAACTAGCATCTTTTCCATATCCAAGTTGCTAATGTACCCTTGGCCACAGCAAGTCACATGACCAAATTGAGGCTCTTGGGGAATATGGGAAGTCATTACCAAGGACCTGCATACTGGAGGGCTAGGGTTTATCACAGAACTCAGCTCAGAGCTGTTGACAGGTAGGGGTGACTAGAAGCCTGGCTATGGGGGAGCCTACCACTGGTCGCTGAGCTTCCTCCTCAGTGGGCTCAACTTGGGGCGGAAGAAGTCTTCATTGACTGTCACCAGAATGGAGATTACGAAACCAGACAGAAAGAACTACATCTCAAGCTGCAAGTAGTTGGAGGTTAGCCTTCAGGAGTTCATCCTCAGGGGTTTGAGTGCCCATTAAACAGCTATGGTCTGGCCTCTCTCTGCCTCCTTTTCTCCCGCCATTTATAATACCCCCCACTTCGCCCAACTGCACATTCCCTTGCCTGTTGAGTAGATGGAGTCAGGAACTCCCCCCCACTCCCGCCCCAAGGTAGAGTCTCATGTAGCCCAGGCTGGCCTCAGACTACTCATGTAGCCCAGGCTGGCCTCAGACTACTCATGTAGCCCAGGCTGGCCTCAAACTGCTCATGTAGCCCAGGCTGGCCTTGAACTCTTGATCCTTGTTTTCACATCCTAAGGCGGGAGCTGGCTATAAAGAAACTTCCATTTTTTTAAAGCTCTCATCCAGGTAGCTTCCAGTCCACTCCCGCCCTGACACTGAGGGCCGAAGTCGCCTGAGTCCTGTCTCGTAGCTGTTCATCCCTGGCTCAGCTCTGACTGGAAATGCCCCCTGTTCTCCCCAGCATATGCTCGGTCTGCCGGTTCCTTGTTTTGTCTGTGGGGACTGGGCCACAGTGACAGATTTTTGCCGTTTCCCAAGTTCAGGAAATACCGCTGCTCAGTTCGCATTTATCCTGCTCCTCATCACCCAGGGAGCCGAGGCCGAGGCGGGCTCTCGGCTATCTATTATCAGTCTGTGCTGGGGAAGGAGGACAGCTCACCCGGGAGTGCCAGGAGGTGGGCAGGGGCTGGGGAGACAGAGCACTCATTCAGCGAGCTACCCGTATTTATTGTGAGTCAGACGTGTGCCTGGAGCTGCAGAGAAACTGGGCCACGGGGACGGGCGCACACACTGCTTGTGCCAGTCTTTAAACAAGAGCCAGAGGGGCGCAGTGTGAGCATTTAGAAGCTGGAGGCTCATCCCATAAAAGTGGAAGTAAAAGTCTGTACAAGCACACCCAGAGGGCAAGTTGAAATCAAGAATAAAAAGGTCCACGAAACCAGGTGTGATGGCACATGCCTGCGATCCCAGGACTTGAGAGACGGAGGCAGGAGGATTGCTATGAGTTTGAGGTCAGCCTGGTCTACAAGGTAAGTTCTAAGTTAGACATCGCTAAGTAGTAAGACCCTGTGTCCAAAAAAAAAACATAAGAGATGGATAAGTAGACAGATATAGAGAATAAAGATATAGGTAGAAATAGATAGATGATGTATCTAAGATAAAAACAAAATAAATTAGAAAATAAAATAGAAAAATAAAGGATTGATAGACAGACATTCCATGAAGCCAATGTGATAGCACATGCCTATAGACATACCTTGGGAAGATGAGGTAGGAAGCTAAAGAATTTAAGGTCACCTTGGGCTACATTACCAATGATATCCTGCCTCATTTTTTAAAAATTGTCCATAAGCACATCCTTGGAGCCAACAGCTCCATTCATGAAAATGTCCCTGGTGTAATAAACATCAGTTCCATTCATAAAACGTTCCTAATTCAGGGAACATGCTCAGACTGTGTGTCAGAAGGGTTGTCAGAGCATTGTCTATAGACATCTGAAAAGCAGCCTCACAGGACAGAAGCAGCTGAGCAACCTGTGGCCTGCCCACAGGACGATGGCCATGTGGTATTTGAACACATGAGCTAGAAAAGAGTGTCCGGACACACAGAAAAGCCCCAGGACCCACAGTGAGAGGCAATGCCCAGGATACCAGTGTACAAATACTGCTGAGCAGAAATGAAGGAAGATACTGTTTTGAAGGTGGATGTGGCAGTGCAGCTTGTAATTTCAGCACTTGGGGAGCAGACAGGAGGATCTAAAGTTCAAGGCCAGCCTCAGCTACATAGTGAGTTTGAGAAAGGGGAATAAGAGAGAGAGAGACAGACAGACAGACAGGCACAGACAGAGACAGAGAGAGACAGAGACAGAAAAAGAGAGATAGACAGAGAGATAGAGATAGAGAGACAACGCAGAGAGACTCATAGAGAAAGACAGAGGCAGACAGACAGAGAGCAAAATAAAAGGTAACGGTTGTTTTCCAAAAGGTCTAGGAACATTAGAATACAACAGAGCAGAGGAAGCCGAGAGACATAATCCCCTGTGTGCCATGGAGTCGCAGTGTTGCCAATACCTGGTCGGTTGTGCTTACCTTGATAATCTGGAAGCCGAGCATTGCTTAGGAAGGCAGTCCAAGCTGTCAAATGACCTACACATTTCCATCCAGAATGTCCCTGAGACATCTGATGGCAGGAGAGTGGGCGAACCGGCACTGGGGACCTGGCGTGTGGGAGGGTGTCCCTGCCTGTCATTAGATGGGCTACTGGGGGCTCATGCCTTCATATGAGAAACTGTTTCCCTTCTCTGCTGCTGGCTGCAGAGATAAAAGGCGCAATCCTTCAAAATTGCCTGCCTGCCAGGAATCCTAAACATGTGGACAGGAAGGCTCAGGGCTTAAGAATGATCTCCCGCCGAGGGACGGTCTCCCGTGGCACCTGTGGGTTCAATGCTGAAGGTCAAGTATGAGATGGCAACGAGAGCCCATGCCAGGTCTACGTGTTGGCTGTGGTGGAGCCTAAGATCTCAGAAGCTCAGTGGACTGGGGAGGTCCAGGGGATTGCTACAGGCAGGGAAGGGAGACAACATGGCACACAGCAGAGGCTCAGTGGTCCGTGTGACTTATGTGGGGAGGTGAGGGGGTTTGTTTTTGGTTTATTTGTGTACGCACACACATGTGTTCACGTGAATGAACTCAGTGTAGTGGACAGTGAGAGCTTTGGGTGTTGGTCCTCACTGTCTAGCTTGTTTAAGACAGGGTCTCTTGTCCACCATTGCATATGCCAGGCTAGCGGCCTTCAAGTTTCCAAGAATCCTCCTGTCTCCGCTTCCCACCTCTCCAAAGGCATCTGGGATTACACGTGTGTGCTACTATGTCTGGCTTTACATGGGTTCTCAGAATCTGAGCTTGCCTAGCAAACACTTTCCCCTCTAAGGCATCTTCCCAGCCCTTAGCCAGAGTTTTAGGGCAAAAAGTCTGGACTCCTGCACCCCCTGAAATGTTTCAGACATCCACCACTAATATCCAACCAATCATAATGATGGAAAACAGAGATTTCTTCAGAGGTTCAGTGTCCCATGCTCATGTTTGGAATACTGACCTGAGCTTAAGGATTTTTTTTTTAATAACTGTTATGTGTGTGTGTGAGAGTGTGTGTGAGTGCATGCATGTGTGTGTTTGTGTGTCTGTTAATACGTGACAGTGTGATAGTGTGTGTGTGACTTGCCTTTGTCTGTACCTCCTGAAAAGTGAAGAAAATAGACAGATACCTGAGCTAGAGTTTCCAGGATTTCATCCCGTGTTCAGATACCTCATGGGTCAAGCAAGGAGTGCTTCTCAGCAGAAGCAGCTTCTAAGCATGTGTTTCAGCAACACAGTGTAACGGGGAGTTTGAACTTGAGTGATGCTCTCTGGCTTCTGGAGAGCCACGTGTGCTGCCACAGGCTCCTGAGTGTCTTTGAGGGCAGGTGATGGACAGCCCCTCAGCTCTGCTCTGTTGGAGCATGTCTGGGACACAGTTAGCATGTGTGCAGTTCTTCGAAGAAAGGCCCCACACAGCCCCACACTCTGCTCATTCATTTGCATGTGTAAATGCGTGTCTCTGTGTGTATGTATATATATTGCTTATTAGTGTCAGTGGAATTTGCATTTTAAGTGGATTGGTATTGTTGGGCATGTTCTTTACAGCCCTGGACTTGAAAGGAATTTTCCAACTTCAGTGTTGCAGCTACTTGAACAAGAAACAACAGAGCTCTTCTGAAGGGGCAGATTAGAGGTGATGTGGAGGAAGGAAAGGGACACTGAAGTGGACACACCAGATGGCAGTGACCCTTTGTGACCCTAGCAGGAACAGCGCCCCTAAACCCTGGCAGCTGACCTGTGGCACAGCCTCTTGCTCACCTTATGACTGACAGCAAATCATGGAGGGGGAGGGGAGAGGTCACAGGGAGAAAGGTTCTCAAGGCAAAACTCTCAGAGGTCATTAGCATACTCACAAACAGAGGATCAGCCTTTCTCTGTCACCAGAATGGCACTTGCTCTCCACACAGACGCAGAGCCATGAGTGTCATTGTTACATCATGGGCCTGTGCCTTCAAGAAGTCCTTCTATAAGGCCAAATCTCAGAGACAGAAGAAAGCAGACCACCATCACCCCAACCCTGCCTGCCCTTGCCTCTGCCTCACCACCCCCGAGATAGTTAAGAAACCATAATGTGCCATAATGTGCCATGGCCCAATATCCTTTCATTTATGGTCCTGTCTCCCTAACTGTCCTTACCATATCCGCCATCCCAGACTAAATTGTGTAGTGAGGAACTTCCCACCAGCCCTGTAAGCATACAAAAGTTAGATGTGTTCCATTGTTTGGGGCGCTTTCTGAAGGTGTTCTCCCCTTTCAGCCGCCTACACCCACGGCAGCTATTTCTCTTTCACTTGAAGCTATTAATCTTAACGAACCGGTCTCCTTGCCAGATAATTTTTTAAAAGATTTTATATTATTTGCATTTATGTGTATGAGTGTTTGTGGATATGTGTGCTGGCGCCTACGGAGGCCAGAAGAGGGCATCAGATCTCCTGGAAGTGGAGTTCCAGGCTTTAGGAAGCGAACTCCGGCAGAGTCCACTCAACCACTGAGTCGTCTCTCCAGCACCCGCTCTCCGGCTTTTAGAGGAAAACTTCTCTTTTCCTCTAAGGCTCTACTGTGCTGCCTCTGAGGTCACTGTCCCCTTTTATTGCTCTCCCACCTCAAGGCCTGGCCACAGCTCCTGGGGAAGCAATGCTTTCCCTCGGAACAAAGTCATTTCTGAAGGGTAATTTCACATCAGCTCCTCTTCCAAAACAGCCATTGCCAGGGTCTGCTCTAACTAGCAATGGAGTCCCCCAGCTTTTTCTCACAGTGTCAGGATCTATCTAGACAGGAGAGACGGAGATGGCACAGAAGGTGATCCCCCCAAACCAAAATGTCCACATCAGCCATTCCTGTCTGTAGTCCAAAGAACTCCAGCAACACTCCACACTTCGCACCGAGACCCACTGTCCCTGTTTCCTGTCACTCTCAACTTCCTCCTGGAAACTTCCATCTCTGTGCCTCTTATACACATGTTGAATGGTTAAATTCTGCTTTGCTCTGACCTCTCCATTTGTTTACCCTGCCCACGGGGGATGCCCAACCATCAAAAGGCCTCCTATGAATCATACTCTTCCCAGGAAGCAAGTAGAAGTGGGCTTTTGGCTGTGGGACTGGGATTAATGGGGGGAGGGGCCCAGGAGAGTCTCAACCTGGATGCCTCATGAGAAAGGCAAGCATTGGCTCCCTCTCCTCTCTCAGCCTGTCACCAGAGACTCAGCTGCCCCACCATCAACTCTGGTAAAAATGTGTTACCTTGACAGTTATCAGGCTTCACTCCTTGTTTGACTTTATCAGGTCCCTCCTCCCCTCAGAGCCCCTAACCCCTGAGTGTGCAGGTGAAGCATCTTTCAACATCCCTGCTCCGGCTAATTTTACACAGCCACACAAACCTTGCCCCAGAGACCCTGCCCACCTCCTAGGTACATAAACCCCCCCCCACTAAATTGAACCAGTTCTCTGAAGCTGTTTCCCAGTGTGTGTATTCTTAGGCCTGAACGCTCACCACCGACAAGACCCTGCACTGTCCACACGCACCCCAGATAAGCTCCCTCTCTCCAGGCCGGTGTGCAAAGGGCTGGCTCTCCTGACCGGGAGAAGTGGACACAAAGCAGCGCGTGACCCAGTTTTTGTTTTTCCTCTCCTGGTGTTGGCAGTGGGACCTAGGCCTGGTGCCTGCTAAGCAAGCACCCACTGCCAAGCTACGTCCCCAGCCCTAGATCGAAGCTTCTGTGTTTCTTTCAAAACTATATGCCTGGCAGAGCATTGGCTTATTCCAAGCCTGTCCATGCAGACATCAATCCATTGGCTTCCTGACCACACATCCAGCTTCTGGAACATTCTGAGTACCTGTCACCATTGTCACCATCATCTTCACAGTAATGATGAGGCTTAGTCACCAATGCTTTCGTCTTAGCCCAAAAGAACCCTATGCACTAAGGGCATCCAGGAGGTGAGAAAGGGCAGGGGGCAGGGCAGTTGGTTCTGTTGCTGGTTTGTCTGAAACATGTAAACAGATGGGCAGAAAAGACTCACCTTTCATGCTGAGGAGTTCCAGGTAACTATAGCCGCTTCTCTGCCAACAAGGGAAGAGAACAGCTAACATCACTCTGAAAGTTCGGGCTGTACCTAGAAGCTTTTTATCCACGGAGTGTAATGTGGAAAGGGGGCAAGATAAAAGTGAGTTTCTGCTGGGTGTGGTGGGGCAAGCCTATAATCCCAAGACCTTGAGATGCTGAAGCAAGAAGATGTGTACGTTCAATGCTGTGCTAGGGCTGCGATGAGCCCAAGGCCAACCTGGAACACTTAGAAAGGTCATGTCTCAGAATAAAAAAAATGAAAAGAGGGCTAGGGATATACCTCATGGATAAACTATGTATTTAGCAAGCACGAAGCTCTAGGTCAATCTCCTGTATCAAGACAGAAGAAAAAAGACACGCACATACTTTTGTACATGCACACGTGTGCACGCACACCTGCTAGCTCATACACACACCCAGAACCACCTAGCTTGTATCTTTTTGTTTGGTTTGGTTTTGGTTTTGGTTTTGATTTTTGGAGACAGAGTTTTTCTGTGTAGCCTTGGCTGTCCTGGACTCGATCTGTAGACCAGGCTGGACTTGAACTCACAGAGATCCAGCTGCCTCCAGCCCTGCTGGGGTTACAAGCCTGTGTCACCCCACCCGGCTCCTATATG
>CM053746.1:7386712-7428562 GCA_028658305.1 Pachyuromys duprasi | reverse complement strand
TATGATTGAAAGCTCTTGTGCACATAAACACTGATGTCCAACTCCTTCTCATTCGTAACAGAGGAGAGCAGAGCCCACCTACCTCGCTCCTGTCCCAAGAGCAATCTCTTGTGCTCAGGACCCAGTGACAAAAGGGAATATATGTGCCCAACACAGAAGATTCATCCCAGCAGCAAGGGGTCTGGATGCTGTGGTCGACTTTGTTATTTAAATTTGTTTTTCACATTTATTTATTTGTTGGGGGCACTGGAAAGCATGCCAGAGTGTGTGGGGTGGGGGAGGGAGGGGAAGTGAGAGGACAAGTTTCAGGAGTTGCTTCTCTCATTCCACCCTAGGGATCCTGAGGATCAAATTCCGGTCATCAAGCTTGGTAGAAAGTACTGTCCTCTTTAACTAACTGAAGTTTTGGCAATAAATGCAGGAAGAAAGTACCTGTTTGGAAATTCACGGGTGATAGAAGAGTTGGAAATCCAGGGAGCATCCAACCAAACTAAAGCAGAAAGAGCCAAGGGTGATTCTTACTTTGAGTGTTTACACTGGAACCTGGAGATGAGGGTTTCTGTCTTGACAGATGACTCAGGAAAGGGAAACAGGAGAAAAGCAATTTAATAGAATCCCTCCATCAACCTGAGCCACACAGCCTTCATCACACAAGGAAGAGCAGGTAGGTCCTTGCCTGCCTTGTTCAGTCTTGGGATGGGGGATGAGGAGGAAACTCATTCTGAGATCAGGCAAAAGCTAATCTTAGCATGAGTTTGCAGCCATGAGTCTAACCTCCTGTAGGCCAAAAGACCTCAAGAAGAAAATGAAATTTAAAGTTATCTTAGCTTAGGAGAGGATGGCAGAAACCAATATAAGCCCCCTTTGGGAATCTCAACTTCCTCCATGTTTCGTGGGATGCTTATAAAATTCTAAGCAATATTGTGGACCACAGGCAAGGATCTCAGAAACGATCTTGTCAGGACTTTGGGAGTAGGGGGGGGGGGAAGGGGTGGTGCGAGGTTGAGTGTGTGTCACGGATCAAGTCTATGTCTAATTAAAATTCCAGGTGATGATGGAAAAGATAAAAAGGAGACAGCATTGAAACAGATAATAGCTGAGATCTTTCAAGAACGTTTTTCGAATCTCCCAGTTTTATACCCAGGGGGCATCTCTACTTGGAGATCCAATGCAGTTCCAGAGGGGAGGGTTGGTGCCCTGAAAAGTGTTTGACACTGCAGTCCTAGTTTATAGAGAGCTGTTTCTCCACCAACATTGCTCTTGTTCTAACAACAACAATAAAAAGTTGCATAATAGAATGAATTGTGTGTGAATATGTATATGTGTATGTATGTGTGAATATGTACACATGTATGTGTAAGCCAGAGGTTCTTGCTAACTGCCTTCCTTTATTGCTCTCCAACTTACTGGTTTTGAGATGAGGGCTCTCACTAGCCCAGGAGCTCACTGGTTTAGCTAAGCTGGTTGGCCAGGCAGCCGCAGGGATCCCCACGCCTCTGTTTTCCCCGTGCTGTGATTATAGCTGCTGTTCCCTCATGCAGCCTTTCACTTGCGTGTTGGGAATCAACTCAGGGCTTCATGCTTGAGTGGCAAGCCCTTCGCCGACTGAGCCATCCTCCCAGCCCTTCGGATTTCAGCTTTTCTTAAAAAGAGTCATGGGGCAACTAAGAAACCCAAACTCCAAAGAGAAGCGACACAAACCTCCTGCTTTGTCATAGCCAGAGTTAGATGGAGAAGCAGCAAAAATTTCAAAGGACCTGGAAGGCCAACTGCAGGGTAACACACTTTAGTCTGAAACAGCTGGAAGAGTCTAATAAGCTGGACTTCCTGTTGACTAATAGCTATATTCCCTGCTGACTAATGGCTGTGTTTCTAGCAGCCACTCTACTCTCTGGAGCATCTTTTACGCTCCAGAGAAAGGTTGTGGGCCAAGCAAGACACACGAAGGAACCACCATCGGTACTGGCTCTTATCAGCTGCCAATGTGAGAGAGGTAGACATGCAGCTACTTCCCATGATCCTTCTCTCTCCTGTCATCAAAAGCCTTGAGCTACTAGAGGAGTGACTTGGGCCATCAGCTAGAAAGAAGTGAGCAGCCATTGCTCAGGTGGACAAGGCAGTACAGACCTCTGTCCACTTTTTTCCATTCTTCCCACTCTAAGGCAAACTGGGGCAGAAGAGCCAACCTTCCACCCACAGGCAAAGACTGTGAAGAAAAGTACAGTAGGACTTGGAGAGGAGCTGGTGGGGTTGACTTCTGGTGTCCGAAGAATCACAAGGAGCCTCCCATTTGTGGGAAGACAGGAAACAGCCAGGAGGAAGCTAAAACGCACAGCAGGTCAGCTACAGGAAGAAGACGGGGCTGGGGGGGGCACAGTGGGTAAGGTGCTTGCTGAGCAATCATGAAGGCCTGAGTTGGGTCCTCCAGAACCCACGTGAGAAGTTGGCCACGGCGCTGGGTACCTGTAACCCAGAGTCTAGTCAGGTGGAGACAGGCAGATCCCTGGAGCATACTTGCAAAGTGACTTAGCCAACCAAGTGCTAAGCCCACTAAGAGTCCTTGTCTTAAATGAATGGATGAATGAATGAATGATCTGGACAAGTGATTGAGGAAGATATCCAAGCTCAATATCTGACTTCGAGTATGCTTGAATGGCCAAGAGCAGGTACACATAAACACATGTGCACATACACACATATACACACATGCATGTGGACACACACACACACATGAAGCAGACAAAAGGCCACAATGCTGAAAAAGCTGAACACAAGGCATCCCTAACATGAATGTTGGACATGGCAACAGAGAACCATCCCGCCTCCTTCGTTGACCTTCAGAGGTGACCAATAAATGGCAGTCAGCTGTTGGAAGAGGGGCAAGATCTAGGGAACACAGCTCTGCATCCCAAGACCTGTACAAGCAGAAGCAGCAGCACGCCCTGGAACGTACCCTGCAACCCGCTCTAACCGGCAGCCACAGCAGCTCAGCACCAGGAGACCCTGAAGCCTGTGGTCCACAAGAAGTAACCATGGCAACAAGAGTACCCAAGTGCATCTCATGGGCGACATTAATGATGTGAAATAAGATGCTCGTTTCTAGGCATAAAGATGATTGACCTCCTGCTAGTCTGTTCGAAACACAATGTCTTTGTTGACTCAAAAATTACTCAACTCATTAAAGGCAAAAAAAAAAAAGTAAATTGTTGAAAGGAGGTAAAAACAGCCAAGAGAATGAGACCCATATATAACCTATAGTTAGAACTAAAAGTCAGATGAGAACTTTATAAATTTTTGTTTTAAAAAATATTTTAAATCTATTCTTTGAAAATTACATACATTTCTCCAATGCTATCTCCTTCCAACTCCCCCTAGTTTCGGCAGCTCTGACTCAATTAACAAACAAAAATGTGTATATTTACCATGTGTTCTATGATTTTTTTTTATTTCTTTGAGATGAGATCTCAAATAGCTCAGGCGGGATTGCGACTTCTTATGTACCTGAGGTTGGACTTGAACTCATGATCCTTTTGTCTCCACCACTCAAATTTTGGATTACAAACACTCACCACCAAACGTGGTTGTGAACTACATTCATGTTGTGGAATGGACACAGTTAATGAACACGTTGCCACCCAGACACAATGAAAAATAAAATAAATCTGAACAATATCTAAGCATGAAGAACACAACTCATAATGCTACACATCAAGTTTCTTGAACTTATTCAAAGGCGACAAAAATTACTGAAATGCTTAAAGGTCAAGTGAGAAGATGCGTGCTGCTGGGTGGAGACTTTCAAGAGATAAACTGTGAGAATCAATCAGAAATGCTAGAAACAAATAGAAAGACAGCACCAGAGGAGCAAGAGAGATAGCTCAGTGGTTAAGAGCACTGGCTGCTCTTCCAGAGGACCTGAATTTGATTCCCAGCACCCACATGGGAACCAATCACAACCATCTGTAACCCAGGGATCTAACTGACATCCTCTTCTGGCCCTTTCCAGTTCTGCACTCACATGGTCCATACATTCACGTAAACAAAACACCACTACCCCGCAAAAAATAATATAAAGAATTAAAAAGAAGAAGAAGAAGCAGAGATAGACTTTTTTCTCTTGACATCGTTAATGGGCTCAACACAGCTAAACATGACTGTACAGAAGTTATGCAAGCTGAAACAGAAAAGAGAAAAAGAAAGTGTGTGTGTGCTGAAGAGCAGAACGAGACTGGAATTTATATGAACGCCATATCAAACAGTGTCCCATAGACATAACTGAAGTCCCAGTGCAAATAATTTTCAAAACTCTAAGAGAAATAAAGACATTCTCAGGCAAACAAAACCGGAGAAATTTAATTACCAACTCCCGGAGAATGCAAAGCTGTAAAGAAGTTCTTGAGGCAGAGAGAATATGACACCAGACAGAGACGCGAGCACACACAGTAAACAGACGCTCTCCAAATAGCAAAAAATGAAGGCAAATATTTAAAACGTTGTTTTCTCAGTTTAGTCACTTTAAAAATAATTGCCTGCTTATGGACAAAAATACAAACAGCATTTGGGGGTTTATAACATATGCAAAAGCGTGTCACCAATAGCACAGACCATAGGGGGAAGAAATTGACAAGATAACGCATGACTCCTGCACTAGGCATCTATTAGCAGGCTATTATTTAAAGACAGACTGTCAGGCATTTAAGATGTATGTGAAAAACTCTGAGCAACCAATAAGACATTTCTGAAAAAATAGTAACCAAGAAACTAATCATGGAGACAAAGTGAAATACATAAGTGAACAAACAAATAAATAAAAATTAATCATGCGTTGTGCTAGAAAGGAAAAGCTGGAACAAATAGAAAATATTTGACAATTTGGAAGATTTAAATCAAGCCACATCAATCTTAGCATTAAATATAATTGAAATATCTCAACTGAAAGGCAGAGATTTGTAGAATTGAGCTTAAAATCAAGACCTAGCATTATTTTTGAGGATTATTCTTCCTTCTTCTTTCTTTCTCTGTCTCTCTCTTTTTATTAGTGTGGGAGGGGTGCATGTAGGGCATATGTATTCTTGTGGAGACCAGAGGACAACTTTGGGGCGTCAGTTATCTCCCGCACATGGTTTAATACGGGGTCTCTTGTTATTTCTTGCTGCAGACACCAGGCCAGGTATCCCACAGGCTTCTTTCCAGATTTTCCTGTGTCTACCTTCCATCTCTCCATAGGCACGCTGGGTTATAGATGTGCACCATTTCACCCGGCCTTTAAGCTTTTCTATTTCAATTGTGTGTGAGCCTGTGTGAGGAGTGTGCATGTGTGTTTGTGTGTGGTACACAGGGCGCCAGATCTTTGGGACTGAAGTTACAGGCAGTCATTGTGACCTGGGAGCTGAACTCAGGTCCTGCGCAAGGGCAGCAGGCACTCCTGACCTCTGAGCCGTCACTCCAGCCCCACTGTTTTTAAAACATGGGTTCTGAGATAGAATCCAGGCTGTCAGGCTCTCGTGGCAAACGCTTTAACCACTGAGCCACCTCACTGTGCCAAAAAGCATGCTTTAAACATAGAGACAGAAACAAGAAACGGTAGACACACACAAGCCACGCAGACACTAACAAAACCAACCATATTAAAAGTAGGAAAACTAGACTGCGGAATATCATCAACAATAAAGAGGGGAGTTGCTTCAGAACAGAGCATCAATTACGATATGTTGTGGTATCAGAATTATTAGGATCAATTCGTGAAGAAGCTACCTTAAAGCAGTGGTTCTCAACCTGTTTGTTGCAACCCCCTTGGGGTCACACATCAGATTTACATTACAATTCATAACAGTAGCAAAATTATAGTTATGAAGTAGCAACGAAATAATTTTATGGTTGGGGGATCACCACAGCATGAGGAGCTCAGGAACGTAGAGGACCGCTGTCTTACAGGTTGTGCCTAACAGCAGAACCTCAAGCTACACACGGTAATGACTGTTGAGACTTGAAAGGATGTCAACAAAGTTACAGATGTGGTTGGAGTCTCAACACTCCCATCTCAGTGATTGACTGGATAACCGTAGGCAGTGAAAACACAGAGGCCCCAGAGAGCATTCACCAACCTGCTAATGATGCCCTGGTGGTCAGAGAGCACCCAACTGGCAACAGCGGATTCTTCTCAAATGTAGGTGGGTTATATTTTAGGCCACAAGATGCTTTAGAAAAGACTGAAATTGCACACCATCACCACCTAGCCACAGACAAAAATGTAGAAGTCAGAGGCAGAGTCCAAAGTGTTTGATATTAAGCAGCATGCTTCTAATGAGTTCCAGAGAAAGTCACAGAGTGGTTACAAACTATTTTTGAACTGAATAATAATAAAAAAGAAGCATGCACACTAAAATTTGCATGGTGCAGTAAACGTGGTTTCAAGAGAAATGTATGACTTTCCACCCCAAATAGGAAGGAAGGTCTCAAATCATCTAAATTTGGTTTTACAAAATGATGAAGGCTCGGGAGATGGCTCCGTGGGTTAAGAGTACTTGCTGTGCAATCATGAGGAGCTGAGTTTAAATCCCCAGCACCCCTGTTAAAAGCTAGGTACGGATGGATGTATGTGTAACCCAAGACAGGTGTCAGAAACAGATGTATCCCAAGAGCTAGTTAGCCGTGCTGTACCCTCCACACATATACAATATACACAAATAAATAAGTTCATTAATAAAACCTCCTTAAGAAAAAAGGGGGGCTCTTGAAGTTAAGGGAGGCTCATGGAGACTAGGAGCTAACACCCAGGCCTCTGTGGAGTAACACACCAGAGTCTATTAACTTGACAAGTGACTATGAAGGACTATATCAAAATAGAGAAATTTGGAGAAGGCACTTTCAGAGTAGTATAGACACAGGTCATGCGGTGGCCATGGATAAAAATCAAACTAGGGGATGGAGAGATGCCTTGGCAGCTAAGAGCACCCACTGTTCTTGCAGAGGATCCAAGTGTAGTTCCCAGCACCCACATCAAGCAGCTCACAACTTCCGATACCTGCAATTCCAGGGGTATCTGCTATTTCTGGCTTCTGTGGTTACCTAAATATACAGGACATACATACATACATACATACATACATACATACATACATACATACATACATACGCACACACACACACATGCAAATACATAATGTAAAGTAATTAAAAATAACATAAAAATTAATTTGAAAAAAAATAATTGTAGTAGAGATTGAAGAAGGCATTCCTAGAACTGCAATTTAGAAGATTTCTCCACTAAAAGACCTTTGTTATTCAAATATAGCAGTCCTGAAGATGTACTTTGGAAGGGCTCCAGGCTTTAGCTCATTTTCAAATTTCCTTCCATGGATCTCAAGAAGACTTGGACTCTGTCCCTCCTGGCCAGCTCCTGGCTCCTCCAGTTGCTGAGTTACTTAGTCCAAGTCCATCGGGGACTGTGTTTGTCTCTCCCAGGGAGTTCTTCACAGACTCTTAGGACCTCTGAAGCTATGATGGATGGACAAAGAAACAACCAAATGGCCAGCTTTTTCCTTGCCAGAGCTCTTGAAATGGCAACTAGAATGGACAGGGTAGTAATGCTCCCTCTCCAAAAGCCTTGCAGAGATTACGTCAGCACTTTACCCCTGTTGACCTTTGGGGTGTAGAGACCACATTTTTAGAACTCACAACCAAGAGATTCTTTTTTGTGGGGTTTCAGAAATGAACCCTTCAGGATTTTCAAAGCTTTGGGCACCACTAACAACAACAAAAAATGTCCAGCTGGAACTGGAGTCTCTGCAGGACTACAAGAAGACAGTTCCCAGATGGAAGCCCCAGAGCATCACATCCCACATGAAGAACCAGGGAAAAGTGGCTTAGGTTTTCTCTAAAAAAGCATTAGTCTATCATCCTGCCAGACAAATGTCTGGCCTAATGGCCCTGAAATGCTCATATGTGATGACTTAGACTGTCAGATCAAGATATACCTTGGAACTGGAAAGATGGCTCAGTGGTTGGAAGCACTGAGTGCTCTTCCAAAGATGTGGATTCAGTTCCCAGTACCCACATCATGTCTAATAACAGTTTGTAACTCCAGTGCCCACTTCTGGCTTTTGAGGGCATTGAACATTTGTGGTGCACATTCATATATGAAGACAAAACCAAAACAAAACAAAAACAAAAACAAGCCACCCATACACATAAAATAAAAATAAATAAATAAAAAATTTAAGAAAACATTGCTTTCTGTCTGATTCCCTATGAACAGTGTTCGGGACAGACAGCTGAGTGAGTTTTTACCGCTGCCCACCTTTCTTTCTTGTGCATTGTTCTCATCTAATTTCTCATATACAACTTGAAGTGTAGGTAGTGATCTACATGGGTTTGAATATAATAATTCTGTATTACGTGCAATACAGAGAAAAATGTATTGAAAAAGAGAAAAATGTATTAAAGGAAGATCAGTTTAAACCTCAAGAAAGGAGAAAGGAAGGACGATGAAGAGCAGAAAATAATAGTATTGAAGAGAGTGCATCTAACTGGGCACACTGAAACGCTAACTCACTGTGAAGGTCAACGTGCAGCCAAACTGATAAGGAAAAAGCAAAGAAGCAGAAAAAAAAACTAGAAATTTGAGAGATGGCTCAGGTGGTAAAGTGCCTTCTGTGCAGTTGTGAGGCCCTGAGTTCAGATCACAAGCACCAATGTAAAAAGCCAGGAGCAGCAGAAGCTGGGGAGGCAGAGGCGGGGAGACCTCTGAACTCACTGGCCGGCCAGCTTAAGCACTGATAAGTGGGCTTCAGGTTCAGCGAGAGACCCTGCCTCATGAAAACAAAAAAGGTGGAGGACAATGGAGAAGACAACTGATGTCGACCTCTGACCTCCACACAGGGGCACACACACATATGAGAGAGGGTGAGAGAGAGAACAAAGTTATCACTAACAAGCATAGAGGAAGATACACCATTCCAGATCCAACAGACACCAGCACAATGATAAAGAAATACTGTGGACACTTTTCAGTGTTTGGGATTGAATGGACACAGTTCTTGAAAGATGCAAATTATCAACGCTCATTCAAAAAAGCAACTCATAGACTTTCCAGTCGTGCATTTATTAGAGGAATTAAATAAATAGTTTAAAACCTCTTCTATGAAGAAAACGATGTACATCACGTGGTAAGTTCTTCAGACGTTTCTGGAAAGAATAATACAACACTACTTAAACACCTTAAGATAAACAGACACTTCTCAACTGTGAGGGGAGGCCAGTGCCTCCTTAACACGAAAGCCAATGGTATGACAAGAACAGAAAAAGCTACAAGCTACAGGCTACTTAATCTTCAAAGCCAAAGGTAGGGTGGACAATTGGGTCCAACGATGCAGTCTCTGGACATTCTAGAAAGCTGTTATTTCCACTGAAGGATCAAGTCTTGGTGTCTACCACAGGAGGACCAGCTCCTCCTTAATGCCAGCTCCTCCCTAAGCCCGGTGGAATTGGAGGGCTGGTATCAAAAAACTCAAAAATTTATGAAGTTGTAACTAAAGAAGTAGTTTTTATTTTTAATAGTGAACAATTTAGGAAAGGGGGTCAAATTACTATTCTTGTATGAGTTAAGAAGAATGCAGGTGTGTTCTACAATTTTAATCCTTCTTAGGTCAAGTACCCACACATAAACTAGAATAACTCTGAAATAAAATGGGCACAGAATATATAATCCATCAAGTAGATAGAAAAATGAAATGATGATTTTTTTTAAGGCAGCCAGTATTGGGGAGCTGTCTCAGCGGGTAAAATGTTTGCTGTGCAAACAGGAAGGCATGAACTTTGGTCATGGTGTCACCCATCTGTAACCCAGAGGAGTTAACCTGTCACCAGTGGGGAGTGGCAATCTCTGGGGCTGGTGGGCCAGCCATTTTACTCAAAATGGTGAGCTCCAGGCTTAGTGTGAGACTCCATCTCGAAACAGAAGGTGAAGAAGTGTCACGCTCGCTGGGTGAGAAAGTGATTGCTGTGCAATCGTGAAGACCCAAGCTTGATCCCCTAGCACCCACCAGAACAAAACATGCAGACACACAAAGAAAACCCAGGTAGAGTGTGCCTGCAATACTAGCATTGGGGTGGCAGAGACAGGAAGTTCCCTGGAGCAAGGTGCTCAACTAGGCTGGCCCAAACAGGCAAGGTCTAGGGAAAGAAAGAGATAGGGGTCGGGGAGAGAGTAAGCCAGACCCTGTCTCAAAAGATAAGGTAGAGAATAGCAGAAGACCCTGATGTCACCCTCTGGCCTCTGCATGCATGCATGTGCACAGACATGTATATCATCACACACACAAACACGAAGTAAAATAAAAGTCATTCTAAGTGAAAGGGAAAGTAAAAAGGTGGTCAAAATTAACTCGGGTATGCTGGTAATCAATGACAAGTGGAGATGAATTAGAATTTGATTTAAAAGATCGAGCTCGCAAAACTTAAAAAGAAATCTTTCTAAGAATGTGTGGTGGTTAGTTTTTGTCAACTTGGCACACACAAGAGTCACCTGGGAAGAGAGAGAGTCTCAACAGGGGAATGGCCTCCATCAGATAGGTCTGTGGACATGCCCTTGAGATATTTCCTTGGTTAATGATTGATATGAAAGGGGCCCAGCCCACTTTCATTGTGGGTGATGCTGCCCCTGGGCAGGTGGTCCTGGGTTGTATAAGAATGCAGGCTAAGCAAGCCATGGAGAACAAGGCAGTAAGCAGCATTCTTCGCGGCCTCTGCTTCAGCGCCTGCCTCCAGGTTCCTGCCATGGCTTGATGTTTGACTACAGTCTGTAAGCCAAATAAATCTTTTCTTCCGCAGGCAGACTCTGGTGAAAGTTTTCTCACAGATACAGAAACTAAAGTAGGGCAGCATGGTTGAGGGGAGATGAGAAAACAAGAATTTCAATTACCAAACCCCAAATCAAAGAAAACAAGCGGGCGGAGAGTGTAGCTCAGTGGTAGAACCATGGCTTGGCACACACATGGCCCTGGGGTTTATGCCATTGCTGTCAAAGTGCAGGGAGGCATGGTGGATGTGACAAGAAAATTCCAAGCAAAAGGTGGCTGCTGCCATGGTATCAACATCATGTGAAATGGACTTTTAAACAAAAAGGATTGGTAAAAATAAAGACTTCCCACACCGTGATAAAGGGTTTAATTAATCAGAAAAATATATCCATTCAGAATCTAAACTTGCATGCACCAAAATACAAAGTACAGAGCACATAAACTACAAATTGACAAACCACAGGGAGAAACAGAAAAATTCTCCATCAGAGTGAAAGATTTTTAATACATCTGTCTGAATAATTGATCGACCAGACCAATTTTTTTTTACCAAGAATACAGACAACCTGCAAACACAATGGAAAAAGAAATCTGTAGAGGAGGCTGCACCCAGCCGCAGCAGGGCACACGCTTACTGCAGAGTCCTGTGGAAACCCTACAAAACCTTATCTATGTGCCAGGTCATAGATGGAGCTGGCGCCAATAAGTTTTATCTCTAATGTAGTCAGGTAAGAAATTCAGCAACAAAAATGTAACCATACTGGGCATAGTGGAGCACACATTTAATCCCAGAACTCAGGAAGCAGAGCCAGGAAGACCTCTATGAGTTTGAGGCCAGCCTGGTTTATATAGCAAGTTCCAGGCCAGCCAGGGATACATAGTTAGACTCTGTTGCCAAAACTCTGTGTGCGTGCGTGTGTGCATGCCCACGATGTGTGGCAAAATAGCATGTATCTGTGATCCTGGCACTTAGGAAGCTGAGACAGGAAGATCACAAATTTGAGATCAGCTTGGACTATACAACAGCAGAGATAGACAGAGACAGACAGAGACAGAGACACAGAGAAAGGCAGATACAGAGAGAGACAGAAAGAGGGGAGATACAAAGAGAGACAGACAGACAGAGACAGAAAGAGAGAACCTAAAGTAAGAGCAAATTTATTCCATGTGAAAATTTTAGCGGTACAACTTATGCAATATATAGGAGAAAGCTCATGTTTTCACTGTGCATACAGACTCAGAAAGTGCACCATCAGTTGAAGAAATCCAAAGGACACCAGCAGAACAGACCTAATGAAAGTAGAAAATGTTAAAGGTAAGAGTAAGATGAAAGACACAAAATAAAGTTCAACAGGAAGAAATACCAAAAGCCTAACACCTGCTTTTTGAGAAAAGCTTTGCAAAAATAAGAAGATCATCTCAGAAGGCTGGGAAGGTAGTTCAGCTGGTAAAGTGCTTGCCATGCAAACATGAGGACCTGAGTTCAATTCCCAGCACCCACACCAAAAGATCTGTTTCTGTGTCTGTGATCCCCACAGCAGGAGACAGAGACTCCTGTGCATCCTTGGAGCTTGCTGACCAGCCAGCCCAGCATAATCCATGAGCTCCAGGTTCAGGGGAGACCCTGCTTCAAAAATATTAATCCGAGCAAGAGAGGAAGACACCAGCTGCTGACTCCACATACGTGTGCACAGCCTGTGCAAGAACACAGGCACACACATACGCACAAATGCACTACACATACACATAAATTGTTTAAGAGACCATTGCCTTACTAGACCAGTCAGAGCAAATCAAAGAAGGGCTGAGGAAAGGGGCTGGAAAATAATGTGAAGAATTAAGTGGGGACCACAACTGACAAAGTTAAACCCATGAAAAGCATCTGAAAAAAACCTTGGTGATAAATTGTAAAACTTAGACAAAATGGATAAATTCTTGAAAAATACAACTTATCCAAGAATCAGGAGAAAACCTAGAGAGGCTAATGACCTTTAAAGAAATTGAATTATTAGCTAGAACTCTTCCAGGAAGGAAAAAAAATCACATTCCAAATGATTTATCAGCAATTTCTACCCAATGTTTTAGGAACTGGTCTTGCAGATCATTTAGGGGAGAGGGGGAGGGGGAGACACCTGCCTCAGACGATCTGAAGGGCTAGCTTAAGCTTAATTCCAAAGGCAGATAAGGATAGTACCAGAAAGAAAGAAAGAAAGAAAGAAAGAAAGAAAGAAAGAAAGAAAGAAAGAAAGAAAGAAAGAGGAAGGAAGGAAGGAAGGAAGGAAAATAGAGGGGGAGGGAGGAAGGAAGGAAGAAAAACAGTTGAATCCCATGCAAAAACTAGTTAGTTGATAATAAAATAGATCTTTTATTTTCCAGCAGCAAATCTCAAGATCTCAGTGGAAGGCCTGGTACAGCCAATGTGGATTCTTTCTGATATCACGGTGTGTCACACAGGAGGCTGGGACTCCACAGTGTGATAAGGGACCCAGGGTGAGTCCTCTTTCACTATGCCCTCTAAAGCAGGTGGCTTCTGGAATTCCTGCCAAATGACAATCGGAGGTTGGGGAAACATGTGGGATGGTTTTAACCTGGGGGGGGGGGGCAGAAGTGTTACATTAGTGTTATGGCCTTGACTTGTGTGCCCCACCACACACACACCACACTGACCCAAATTCATGTACTGAAGACCTGTCCTCAATAGCTTCAGAAGCATTGACCTTGGAAACAGGACCTTTAAAGACAGAAAATGACTTTTAATAACATATTAAGGTCAAATAAAGTTGTGTGAGTGGATTCTTTAGTCCGTTATGACTGGAGTTCTTGTTAGAGAGGGCCATCTCAACAATATGACCACCTGAACAAGACCAGCGCAATGACACCAGTTGACAAGGCAACATTGATGGGGAGAGTCTCACAAGGTCCCACTCCTAAGTGAGAGCTACAGGCTCTCAATAGCTAAGAGAGGAAGAGACCCTCCAGAGGCAAGCGTCCAGGTAGGTCATCAATCCCAAGCGGCCATCCCTAAACACAGGCGCATAGAAGAAACACAAAATGGGCTCAGCAGGTTGCATTTATATATTCGTATGTATGCATACATGTAACATAAGAAACAGAAGCCATGAATTTGAGAGGATAATAAGTAGCCATAGGAGGCGATGGAGGGAGGAGAGAGGAGAGGGAGGAAATGACATAAATACAGTATTCATGTATGAAATTCACAAACAAAATTAAAATTAAGAGAGACAGAGAGAGAGAGAGCGAGAGAGAGAGAGGTATTGGGACACAGACATACCTAGAGAATATGAGGGCACGGTGGGAGGGTAGCGGTCACAGTCAAGGAGAAAGACCTCTGAAAGAACAGGCTGACACTGTTATCTTGGGCTGCCAACCTACAGAAGGTCAATAGGAAATACATCTGTTACTGAAGCCACGCCTTCTGCAGCACTACGGACAGAGCAAATGAACACTCCCCTCACCCCTTCACTGTCCCATGGTCCCAATATGGCTGCAAGGAAGGACTGGAACTTTTGCTCTGCTTTTCTCCTGGGGAAAGGAATTTGTGGTCCAAACACTGCTTACTGCCTGTTTCATGGACACAGGCGTCAAGGTCCCTGCACATATATCTCCTATGAATAGATAAATAGTAAATAGATGAATAGTAAAGTGCAACCAGTCTCATAAGAAAATGAGTGTTGGGAAGATGGCTCAGCCGGTGAGGTGCTTGGCACCAAGCATGAGGCCCTGAGTTTGCTACCCCACGCCCAGGTAAAGCCAGGCACAATGGCACACACTTGTAATCTCGAAGTTGGGCAGGTGGATCTTGGGGCTCACTAGCCAGCCTAGTCTGCTGGGTAAACTCCAAGTTCAGTGAAATGATGGGGCTGATGAGATGGTTCAGTGGTTAAGAGCATGTAATGCACTTGTGAGGAACCCAACTTCAGTTTCCAATAACTACACCAGGAAGCTTGCAACAGTCTGCAAATCCAGTTCCAGGGGATCCACCGCCCTCTACTGGCCTCTGTGGACACATCCCCACACTCATGCACACATTCCCACACAGATCCACACACATGCACAAACTGAAATAACAAAACAAACCCTTAAAAGGCAAAAAGGCAGATGGTTTCTAAGGAATAATACACGGGTTGACCTCTGGGCTGTGTGTGCACACATGCAGGCAAAGGAGGAGGAAGAGCAGGAGGAGGAAGAGGAGTGAGCAAAGGCATAAAGTGCCATTTTCTGGGACAGAGAGGATGATGCCCACAACTATCTGAGAAGTGGTGCCGCATGGGACTTCCCGTAAGTGTGGGCCCAGAGCCTCAGCACTGGCTTCAGTTGGCTCGTGTTGGGAAATAGACAAATGACAAAGAAAACAGCTTCCCAACTACCAAGACAGGAGAAGGTGGGGACCAACAGGGACCCTCATCCTCCACTGGGGCGAGTGGACGTTGGCAGAGCCACTTTGTAAAACCATTGACCAGTAACTGTAGGAACAGCAGAGTGTGCGCTTACCCTCAGGCTCTGTGTTTGTACCTCCAGGGACAGAAGCAGGCACTCAGAGCCCTGCACCTCAAACTTTAACTTGCTTCCAACTGTGCTCATAGGCAGACTCTGAGGCTCAGGATGTCCCTTAGCTGGTCGAATGCTTGCTTAGCAGTCACAGAGCCCTAAGTTAAATCTCCAGTACTGCGGTAAACGCTGCTGCATACCGTAACCCCAGTACTATTGAGGTGGACTCCAAAGGATCAGAGGTTCAAGGTCATCCTCAGCTACACATCAAATTTAAGACCAGCCTGGCATATGTGTGAAAGAGACTCTGTCTTGAAAAATAAATATTTCATGCCACACTTGAAAAAAACAAAATTTTTAAAAATGCAAATTTGGATCTGGTTGCTCTGGAATCAGACCCTGAAATTCTACACTTGCTGTCAAAGCCAACGGGCTGAGGACAACACTACAAATGAATATTCATGGTGACATTTCTAATTGCCCAGATCCTAATTTCCACCAGTACTAGACAGGGCAAATAAATTGCACAATATTCATATCTTGGGATACTACTTAGAAATAAAAAGAAATAAGGCACAACTACTCCCATTAAAAATGCATGAATCTCCAAAATACATTGCAGAGTCTAAGAAGTAAAAAAATCTATTGTATAGCTCCCTTATAGCATGAAGTTAGAGAGTCAGGCAGAGCTAAATTAATGCATTGTTTAGGAATACCTGCATGCCTGGTAAAACTTTGTAAAACGGAGTGTGTGTGGGGGGGGGGGGAGGTAAGGAAGCAATTGGTGTGAAACTCCGGTAGCAGAGAGAGATGAGGGAGAATCAATCCACAGGGGCCTTCTCCCCGCCCCACAGTGTTCCGTTTCTCATGGCGGATGTGAATGTATGGGTGTTTTAGTTTATTATTCTTCTTTAAACCATATGTGTACATTTTACACACTCTTTAGAATAAAATAGTAGCAAGAAGCCTTTTTGTGTTTAAGTCCCAAATGACTTGTAAAATAAACCTAGTGAATAATAAGGAGTCTAGGTTTCGAGACTCAAGGCTTTCTCACACAGCTGGAATAAAACAGAAAGTCAGGCAGCTCTGGGATCACTGGAAGGCAGAGCTTGGAGAACAAGTTCCTGCTTCCTGTCTAAGACTCTTGGGGACAAGAAAGAAACTGGAAGGGGAGTGACAGCCGAGGGATTTCAGAGGATACAGGAGCGGGCATGGGATAGAGCGGGCAAGCTCATTTTGTGGGGTAGGGATGGCTAAGATGCTAGATAAATGCTGTCCACCCAGCACTCCATCTTTATCAGCTTCAGGACCTTTCAAAAGAAGCCCACCATCCCTTTATGGGAACCCCACCAAGCCCCCTCACACACACTACTACAACCCGTAAAGGCATGCCCCACGGACAGCTGTGTGAACCACAGACAGGAAGCTTAAACTCCAAGGCTTCTGGCATCAAACTCAAGGCCTCCCAGACAGGTGTGGTACCTTGGACAGATGCCCCGGAACTCCACACCTTCCAAAGCTCTGTGGCGGGCCCTGTCACTGGAGGCCTGCCACCCAGAGCGAGAGTGATGACATTGAATTTTAGTTGAGAAAGAAGCAAGATATAAATACATTCTGGTGTACTATTAATGTCAATAATATTACTGCAATTATTTCCAGGCTAGTCAGATTCAATAAAAAGCCATCTCAGACAAGCCTGAAGCCTCCAGCAGGTGGGTGGCCACTGGGGGGAAGGGAAGAGGGGTTCACACAGCTGGCTGCTGCTGAGAGTACTGGCCCTGGCTGCTATGGCTGGGTCTGTAACTGAGGCATCTCCAGGTGCCTATCCTCACCTCCTCTAATGCCTTGGAGGAACCCAACAAGGCAGCCAGCTCATTCCAGCAGCTCCTGTGCTGTGCTCATGTGGGGTACACAAACGGGACCCAGACCCACCAAGCAGCCCTGCTTCCAAGAAGGCTCTTGATTTTTCTTTTTCTCCAGCACTTCTTGGTGCTAGCTGATTATGTGTTATCATGGCTATCATGGCTATACGAGGCTCTGCCTTCTTTTCCAGGACAGACAGGAATCCTCACCGCCTACAACAGAATTCAGAGTAGGGCTCAGCAAAAGTCTAGCAGGGAGAGGCAGAGAGAGCTCTTTTGGGGGCATGGGATATCTTAGAGGCTTGGCCCGAGGTGGTAGGTTGATACAAAAGATGGTGGAATGAACTGACCCATTTGCTGGCTGTGGTTCTCTGGGTAAGGTGCTTCACCATTCTGTGCCTCATTTTCATCACCTGTAAAGGGAACATTATAGTGATCCTTGCTTGCCTGCTAGAGATGTGTGTTCCCAGAGAGGACACATATCAACTAAAGTAGCCTAAGGCAGGTACCTATATCAGTAAATATGAAGGGTAGAGACTGGGTTCCATGTCTCTGTGCCCCTTCCCACTTAGTACATGTCACTGGATGACCAGGGATGAGCGTGAGTGATGGTAAGTTGGCTGGGGTTGGACTAAGGCGAAGCAAGCAAGGTGGCTGGCATAGTTTAGGGACATACCTGACTTGCCAGCCCCTCACCCTGTTCCCACTGGACAAGTTATTTGCCTCCTCAATGCCCCATGGTAAGTAGCAAATGGATGCTAGCCACTTTTGTCAATGAATGAATGCAGTCTAAGCAACCAATTATACAATGTGTGTGTGAAAACTCAGATGAGCCCTCCGAAGAGGACACAGGAAAGGCTTTCCCTGGCTGAAGAAGCAAGGGCTGTCATGGAGGCTCTGGAGTCCCCCTATGCCTTCATCAGCTCTATTATCTCTGTGTCCTCTGACATGGTAGGCTTCTGTACCTTACAAATTAAAAATACTCTAGACACAAGATAGAAAGAACCAGAAAGGAAGCTGGGAATCTAGCCCAGGAAGCCTTGAAGGCTAAGTTGAGAAGTTTGGTCATAAGCCAAGTGTGCTGGGGCAGGCCTGTAATCTCAGCACTTGTGAGGCTGAGGAGCTCAAAGCCAATATGTACTGCATAGTATGAACCTGTGTGTGTGAGAGAGACAGAGACAGAGAGAGAAGAGAGATGGGATGAGAAATAGATACAGGAAGATGAAGAGAGGGGCAGGAGGAGGAGAGGAAAGATGGTGAGGGGTAGAGTAGAGACTAAGGAGGGAGGAGGAGAAAGAGAGGAAGAGGAAAGATGAGGAGGAGGAAGAATGGGATGAAGAGGGAGGAGGAGGGGACATGGGGAGGATCTCAATTTGGGCAAAACACCCCTTACAAGCCACCTTTACAAAAAAAGTGTTGACCTGTCACCTGAGCCTCCACACGAACTAAAGTGTGGTGACAGCCTTGATTCCCAGCCTTGGTTTCGCACCTGTCTCCTTCAGTCTGTCTTGGGTTCCCACTTGACTTTGCCTACCTGACCTACCTCATCCCCACTTGATGGCACACAGATACATCCCACTATCCCCAACCTGCAGTCACCTTGGTTTCCAAAAAGTACAAAAGCTTAAGGACAGGCCACTCACTGATTCCCCCTGATGAAGGTGGGAGTGTAGGAGGGGAGGCTGGGCCCTGAACTGGACGCTCTCAGCTCCTGAGATCAGCTGGTCCCCTGAAGCAATCTAGACTTCTGTTCACCTTGCAGGACAGGAGCTGAGATGAAGACAGACAAGACAGCTTCCTCTCTTTAGACCTAAAGCTTGTGCCAGTGCCCACAGATAGACTTGGAGCCATTGGACCCCTTATCTGTCCCTCTACCCCATACAAATTGAGTGTCATCTGTTTGGTCCTCTCTTTGTTTGGCATTTTGGGCTGGGCTGGGTAGCCCAACCTGATGGGGCTTCCAGACCCTAGGCTTTTACCCTCAAAACTCCAGGAGCTCTGATTCTCCTGGGCTAGCCCGTTTCTGCTCCAGTGGCTCCCATTTGAGAACTCACACGCCCCACAGCCCTCTTTCATAACGTGCCTTGCTCCTTCATCTCCCAGCCTGGTTTCTCTTTCATCCAGGCTCAGAAGTAAAAGAGAGAAAGAGGGTCACCCAGGGCATTCCTGTGCAGAGAATGCAAAACATTCCACAGCTGGCTCTTCTCCAAAGCAAAAGAGATAGTGTCCACTTTATTCTTAAAAAGGATAAAGCGGCTCCTTCCCCCCCAAAGCTACTGACCTGGGACTTTAAACAAATTTGCATGGAACACTCCCGCCCTCTGGCAGCATTCTGCCAATGTCTCCCGCTTTTCCTGCTCTCCACAAAGGCCTGTATATCTTCTCCCCGGGCCTTTGCAGCAGAATTTTAAAGAGGGTTTTAGAGAGCATGTCTTGACAAGCGTTCTTCAGAGGCTTCTAAATCATAACACAGAACCGAGAGAGGGCCATTTCTTTTCCCAGACAGTGATTCACCCACTCTGCTTGGATACTTCCCCCAGCCTGGCCATGAGCTCAGACACTGAAAAAAAAACTAAAAGGAAAACTTCCCATAGTCACTCTGGGTGTCTTTCTCCTGCCTTCCCTTCCCTCCCTCTTCCCACTTCCCGTCCTCTCTATCATAAAATAATAAAGCAGACCCCCTAAACTCCTGCAATTGCTGGAAGGGGAGGGTACAGGCAGACAGTTTCTACTAAGAGGATGCAAATCCACTTACCGCTGATTTTCAAAGGAACGAGGCCATCCCTGCACAATATTGCTTTTCTTAGCACCAAATGGGGGCCTTTGCTTTGTCATTTGGCAAAACTGTCAAAACAATCAAGTCTAGAAGGCCGAATGGCTGTCTCTGCATTCTGACAGGATGCTGCAGAGATAGATCTTAGAGGCAGCCCGGGGAACCTCCACATAGGCTTCCTGGGCACAGCTGGGGGAGGTGTCCTGGGAGGAGATGGGTCAGGACATGGAGCATAAGGTCAAAGCAGGCATCCTCCACCGCCAGCATCCTCAGCTACAGAACAGCCCAATGAGATGGAGCTCTCTCCCTGGGCATCCGAGATAGCACGGGGAGAGAGGCATCCACACATATCACTGCACAATCCCAGGCTCTTTTCTGAGATTCTATGAGCCAGCACTAGACTCTGGAGGCACACCTCAAGATGTGCACTGTGACAGTTTTAATTGTCACCTTGACACAACCTAGGATCACCTGGGACAAGAGAGTCGTAGCGGAGAATGATCTAGTTAGGTGGTCCTGTGAGAGTGTCTGTGAGACTGTCTTAAGTTAATTGATGGAAGTGGATTCAGTCCACTGTGGGCAGCACCATTCCCTGCTTTGGGCTCTGTAAGAGTAAAGAAAGCTACCTGAGCAATTGAGCAAGGGCCCATGCTATTCTCCCTCTGCTCTTGAATGTGATGCTTCCGGTGCCTGCCTTGACCTCGTGCAATAATGGATGGTACTCTGGAACTGTGGGCCACATCGACCTTCTCTTCCCTAAGTTACTCTTTGTCAGAACATTTGTCACACACACACACACACAAAAAAAAAAAACACAGAAGAAAATGAGGAAAACCATCAAATCCACCAAACTGCCCCAGCAAGACAAGATGCATCTGGTTCTAACAGGAATTCCACATTCACAGACAAAGAAAGAAAGAAAGAAAGAAAGAAAGAAAGAAAGAAAGAAAGAAAGAAAGAAAGAAAGAAGAAAGAAAGGAGGAAGGAAGAAAGGAGGAAGGAAGAAAGAAAAAGAAAAAGTTGGACACACTACCCCTGTGATCCTGTCAAGTCTCTAAGAGACACAGAAGCAGCTTCTGATATCTTTGTAATGAGACCACTCTGAGGAACAAAGGCTACCCTTGCAGGGCAGGGACCACCAGCCAGAGATCCCTGAAGTCCCAAATGATAGGAAATCAACAGTATCTAGAAGGAGTTTGGGCACAGCAAACAGAAAGCTGGAGGTATTCTGTTTCTATGGCTGCTGTAATTACCGCTAACCGAGCTGCTTAAAATAGCACATCTTACTTACTTTCTATTTCAGGAGGTCAGAAGTGGGAAATAGGTTTGTGCGGCTAAAACTGACACGTGATTCTTTCTGGAGTTGTCAGGAGAGAATCCTTGCCTTGTCTTTCCAGCTTCTGAGAATGCCCAGCCCCCCTAGCTCCTGGGTCCTGTTTAGAGCTACAGCCTTCACCACTGTTTCAGAGAGTCTATCTCCTTCCCTGACTGTAACCCTTCCGTGCCAACCTTGTAGTTATCCATGGAGCCTAGGCAAACAATTCAAGCCAATGCCTCCATTTCAAGGTCTTGAATGATTTCTGCCATGACTCTTCTTTTTCTTCTTCTTCTTCTTCTTCTTCTTCTTCTTCTTCTTCTTCTTCTTCTTCTTCTTCTTCTTCTTCTTCTTCTTCTTCTTCTTCTTCTTCTTCTTCTTGCTGTGTAAGGCAACACATACACAGGCTCTGGGGATGGCAGACATGGACGTCTTTGGTTGCCATTCTTCTTCTTACCACATGAAGATGAATATCAGGTGTGGCATGGGCAAATCTAGGGACTGAAAGTGTCAGCTGGATCTCTCTCCTGTCTCCACCTCTGTGCTCGGCTTCCTGTGTATTTGTCTCCTCCACACAGCATTTCAAATAAACCTCCTCTGTACACCCAAAGAGAACCCAGCCTATAATTCTAAACCATGGTAGATAGCTTGGGGGTGAATCTCTCACCGCCAGTCATCAGTCTCTATATCGAGCCCTGGAATTAAATAAGGCTTGTGGGGAATGATTGGGAGGAGGGGGCTGATAAGAGAGTAACTTGGGCTTGAGGTTAAAATGCCCAGTTTGTTTATTAATCAGCACATGGTCCATTTTTGTGCTCTGGGTTGCTAATACTGGACCCATCGGCCATGAAGCATCCTAGTGTGGTCATTGTTTCTGTCTTCAGGGCCACACTGAGGGCCACGCTGAGAGCACAAAAGAAATCACAGCCCTGCTCAGCAGGAGTCATTGGCATTCCTGGCTGAGTCTGCCCCCTTCCCCAAACCCCTGCTCCCAGAACCACCCGTTCTTCCTGCCTTTTCCCTAGAACTTTGAAGAGAAACCTCCTATGGTGGGGTGATGAATCTGGTGATGAATGAGAGAATGAGATGATGCAATGGGGTGAATTTGGTCCTCCTGGCCTCTGGATACAACTAAGACCTCAGGAAATACTTGTAGTCATATTTGCTGAAAGATTGCAGAATTAAGAATGCAGACCCCACTAAAGACCTATAGCTAGATTGACCCTGCATCTCAGCTTGCCAGGGACAATGCTGATGTCCCTGTGGTCCTAGAAGACCTAACAGTTCTCCTCAACCTCAAAGAGATCCCTGTTTAAACAATAGGTGTTGTGACTACACCAGCCATAACAGAGAAGAAATTTCTTTTCCCCCCTCAACTATCCAGCTTACCAATAGTCCATGTGAAGGCTACATGGTAATATACCAGAACCACAGTTTCCTGGCTTCCCTGTGCTAGCTTCAAAGTCCAGGAATGCCATTTCCTCCTCAGGTACCATCTACCTTATTGTTTTCTGAGTCAAGGTCTCTCTCTGAGGATTGCCAAATTTAAGGCTAGATTAGCTGACCTGTGAACCCCAGGCATCTGCCAGTTTCCACCCTCCCCAGCTCTGGGATTACACGTGAACCACCATGCTTGGTTTGTGTAGATGGGTTCAGGGGATCGATCGAATTTGGAACCTCAGGCTGGCATGGCAAGCATTATCTCTCCAATTCCCCACCCTAAATATTTTCTACTCAAGGTTAGTTGAATCCATGGTGGCAGCAACTTCAGACATAGAGTATGATGTGCTTCTGCACGCATTCATTCACACATCATTGTGTGTGGATTTGCTTGTGCAAGCTCCCATTGTGTGCACTTGTCCACACACGTCGTACCTAAGCTCGTACAGCTGGCTTTTTTTGTGTGTGTGATTGTTTGTTTTACTGAACTATTTGATATTCAGTCTCTTGTGTCTTGCTTCTCTTTCTCAGCAATACCTTGGGGATCTCTCTGGGTAGCTCTAATTAATTGTTTTCAATAGCATATCACATCGCCTCGTGTGAATGTTCTGTAATTTATGCACCCAGACCTCTAGTGTGAATATCCACTCTCTTCCCTCAGAAGAAAATTCCCCACATTCACCAGCACATGAATGTGTTACCTACCACTTTGCCCTAGCGATTCTCACTCAGATATGATTCAGAAATCTCTAAGCACTCATGACCGTTAGAAAAAAGCAATTGGCTGTCATTGTTTTCAGAGATGTCGTACTGACCGCTGAGCTGCCGGCACAGCTTGGTGTCCGAATTCCATCTATATTTGATCTTGAAAAGTGTCTCCAATTCCCATGTTTGCCTAGTGCCGTGCTGGATCCGATGAGCCGGCAAGGGTGGGTTCCCAAACAGCGGGCATCTCTGTGCTTCAGCAAAGCTCCCCTGGCTTTGAAACAACTCTGATCCTGCTCCTTATATAAAAACACTCACTGTCCCCTATCTTTAAGGTAGAATAGAAACTGATACTAACTACACAGAATGACCCAGGAGATGATACATGCCCACTTTCTGGCCCTGACGAGCTCCCAGACAACATAGCTCTGCTTCAAGGAATCATGAATCATGTCGAAGTGTGAAGGGGAAAAGTTCAAGTCAATCAATGGCACTGCTCTCCAAACTCGAGAAGCAAACAGAAATAGGCTGTGTTTGCAATAATTGGTTGTCCTGTCTTTGTTTGCAGAGTATCGTGCATGCTAGGGATGCTGAAAGCAGTTCGTTGCTGACAATGTCCAGAGTGCTGGCAAGCTACAGGAGAGAGGCCAGGCTGGAAGTGCCTCGCCTATGCTTGCAGAGAAGTGCAAACAGCAGGCAGCGACATTTGAGGAACCCAGATCCTCTTTGATGATGCTGGGCATTCATCACAGGAACAGAAAACTGATGACCACAAGGTCTTTCAGGGGTGACTCAGGTTCCTCAAGGGCATGAGAATGCAGTCCCATGCTGGGATTTGGTGGCCTGTTAAGAAAAGAAACTGGGGAGATAGCTCAGTGGATAAACCTGAGTTCAGATCCCAAGGACCCGAGGAAAGTCAGATGGAGCAAAGTCCAGTCCGCAGTACCAGTGCTCCTACTGCAGGTGGGAGACTGGGAGGTGGAGACAGAGGAAGCCCCAGATGCTCATGGACCAGCTGGCAGACAAGAGATGTTGCCTCAAATAAGGTGGATGGGGAGGACTGTCACCCAAGGGTTGTCCTCTGACCTCTGCACAGACGCCATGGAATAAATGGGCCCACATGAACACGCACACCAAACACACGCCCATCACACACATACATACATACCCAAACTATGATTACTTTTTAAGTGGAAAAGGGTGCCCCTAAACCCTCCCACATGCCAGCATCAGGCTCACTGTGGCAGCAGCAGGTCAAAGAACACTCTCCTGTCTGGCATCAGAAACCAGTTCCTGACTCTTCCCCATCACACTCCCACTTTTCAGATGTCTCCACCCTAAGTCCCCAGGCAGGCTCCACACCACCTGTCTGCTGAGGAGTATGGCTCATGTCCTCTCAGAACCCACCTGTTAAAGTCCTGGTGTGATGCGATTTGGAGATGAGACTTGACTGAGTTTTCAGATGGACTGCCCCCTAAAGGCCGATGCTGGTAAAGTCTTGGTCTCCAGGTTGGTGCTACTGAAAGGTAGGGGAAACTTTCAGATGTGGGCCCAGTGCTTTTGCAGGGGATTGTGGGACTCTGGTTTCATCACCCTCTTTCATTCCTGACCACAAAATGAATGAGTTTTTGTCTGCAACAAGCTCACATAAACCCAAGAATCACAGAGCGAAGTGACCTTATGTTACCTCGACATTAGTCCAAGAACCACAGAGTGAAGTGACCTCCAAACCTGTGAGTCAGAAGAAACTTCCTCTTTGATCCATTCTGCTTCTGTTATAGTAACAGAACACTGACTACCACAATGCTTGTGGGAAGCTAGGGTTCAGTGTTGTGAGGGCGGGGCCCCGTCATAGGTTTAGTGGCCTTTTAAAAAGTAAAAGGGACAGACCACAGCAGGACACTGTAAGAACTTGGTCACCTGTAAGTCAAAAGAATGTTCCCATCAGAGCCACATCACCTGGAACTTTGTTCTCCAGAGCTGTGAGAACTCAGGTTCCATGTCATGGCAATACTGAAGTACTTGAAGTAGCTGAGACATCAGCCTCACTTTTCCCTTTGAGATATCTGGGCACAAAGGCCAAGAGACTGTCTCACCTACTGTCAGGTTCCCTGGGGACTGTGACCATGACAAATGAGAGGCACCCTGAGTACTGACAAAGCAAGAGAGCTCAGCAAACACACCTTGTGTCTGGAAAATCCGAAGGCAGATAACAGTGGAAACCCAAAATCCACGCCCCCACACTCCCTGAAGATTCTCAGCACTAATGGTCAAACTTTGGTCTCAAAACCAGCTTCAGGGGCAGCTGCACTTGCTGTGTTTTTCAGAGTTTGGTTCCTCCCACCCATGGTCCACAACTTCTGTAACTCAAGCACCAGGGGATCCAATGCCTTCTGGCCTATGTGGGTATGTACACACACACACACACACACACACACAGAGAGAGAGAGAGAGAGACAGAGACAGAGACAGAGACAGAGACAGAGAGCCACAGCATCAAACACTTTTTGTGATGCTTAGTTTTAATTATCAACATGATGTAGTTTAGACTCACCTGGGAAGAGACTGCCCTTGAAGAACTATCTACTTTAGGTTAGCCTTTGCGCATGTCTGCGAGGAATGGTCTTGACTGCCTTAACTAATGTGGAAGACCCAGACTGGAAGTGGAAGGCAGCACACTCTGGATTTGGACCCTGGACTGAGCACTCAACACACACACATTCATTCTCTCAGCTCTTGACTATAAGTATAACCAACGGCTTTAAGCTCCTGCTGTTTTGATTTCCTAACAGTGATATACTATAACCTGAAACTGTGAGCCAAAATAAATCCTTCCTCTCTAAATTGCTTTGTATCAGGATATTTTGTCACAACAACAGAGATGAAACTAGATTATCCTTCTTCCAGTATACCTGTCCCTTATGTCATCATTTCCCCCAAGAATATGATGGGGAGCTTTTTTGCTGAATAATTCACCCACAATCTTAAAACAACCCCTAGTGTTAAGCCTGGTGCTCTACGTGCCGTGGCTGCTTTATTCGTATTGGAGAAATCGTGGTTTGAGATAATAGTTGGTGCCCACGAGCAGATGGGAAGAGAGACTAGGAGAGACCAGCAATGCCTAGATCGGGGAAAGTGTGAGTCCAGTTCCAGCCTCTGCTTAAGCCTAAATCCCACCAGGAGAGTGGGAGCCATCAAGGTTAATTTCTCAGACCCAAGGTGTCATTCATTCATTAAAAATTCCAAAGAGGAATCATATTAATGGTCAGCCGCGCTGCTCTCTTCCCCTCAAGGTAAGAAGATTTATCGCCCAAACTTACATTTTATGGTGAACAACCAAATAAAAATGATTGATTCCTTTGCCCGCCTTACAGCACCCTTCCACGGTTATTAAAGTCTCTAAAAATGTTTTCTTTTTTAAAAAAAAGATGAAAAGAAAGAGAGGTGAAGAAAGCCAGGAGGTGCTGGGAAGGCTGGTTGAGGAAGCCATCCATCTTGTCAGCGCCAGACCACATAACCTTGATGTCACGATATTTTCTGTTCATACCTAGATTTACAATTTGCCAGCCAGCCAAGAAAATGGAAATGTCGAAGTTCTATGTTAGAAGTAAAAGATGGAAGAGTTTTTAAAATTGCTTAATTATTTATTGTGTGTGTGAATGCCTTGCTTGCACATAGATATGTAGATCGTGTGCATGCCCGGTGTCCAGAGAGGTCGAAAGAGGGCATCGGATTTCCTGAAATTGGAGTTATCATCAGTTGTGAGTTTCATGTAGTCACTGGGAATTGAACATGGGTCCTCCGCAGGAGAAGCAACTGCTCTTAACTGCTGAGCCATCTCTTTAGCTCCAAAAATGGAAGATTCTTAAAGAGCCCAGGAAATGGAGCACTCCAACTCTAAAACTCTCTCAAGACTCTTGGCCTCCTCTGGGCTCTTGGCAATTGTCCCTAAGTTGGTATTCCTTGACTTCCAAGAGCAAAGAGGTAAGCTTCAACTCCAGGACCCCAAATGTCACTGAGCAAGAGCCCCTCAGTCTTTGTCAACAGAACACACAGATGTTCCTTGGGGGGGGGGGAGGGTAGAAATGTGGCTGTTGGAATCTTGGGCCATGTACCAGAAAAGGTGAAATCCAGAGAAATGGGGAATGTTTAAGCCATGTAATACTGCCAACACGGCCAGCTCTCAGAGGTGCCAATGTGAGTGTAAGTATACAGATGGGCAGTTTCGTGTAATACATCTGTTCATTCTAGTAGGTTCCCAGGAGCCTTTGGTTCACCATTTTGATAATTTAATTTTGTTAAGTGTCAAGCAATACAATTTTATGTCAATCATCTTTCTGGTATATTGTGAATTCCTTCAGGACAAAACTATTGCTCCCTCCCCTCGGTGCTTTCCCTTGGATACTTGTACTGAAACCAATCTATTTGAATGTGGCAAAATCGGGTTTCAAAATCCCATAATTCAGAATCCATTACTAGGTCACCCTGGTCTCTTTCCAAATTAGTGCTCATTAATCAGGTCTTCCAAGGCTTGTTTCTATCTTCCACCTTCAGCTTAGCTTATGCTCAGGCAATTCCATCCTGACCTGTGGGTCCCCAGACTGTGGGTGGAGTCTGGGGGCTCTGACCCACCATTCAGAACTTGGGCCTTCCCTTGAAGAATCCCTTTGTCAGGCCAGGTTTTACACATTCTAAGAGCTGGGTGTACTGTGTGGGTGCATTTCTCCTGTTGTAGCCTGGAAGACAGCCATGAATCTGTCTCGGGCCATTTGGCTCCAGCTCCCAATGCCAACCTTAACAGACACTTCCATCAGGCCCGACTCACCAACGATCTATAAGCCATTAACCAGGCAGTATGAGACCTCCCTGCTCGGCCTCTGCTGTGGGAAGGAGAACAGAGGGGAGGAGGGGAAGGAGAGAAGAGGTAGACTGAAGTGCTGGGGACAGCTGCCCTCTCATCTGACCCTGTCACACAGATCTGATCTGAGGTACAGACATCTGTAAACCATTTCCTCTCTTCTCCATGGGGGAAAGGTCAGGAAGCCAGCCACATAGAAAGGACACAGCTGGGGGACCCTGACTCAAATGCCAGCATGGGCTAAGTCTGTTTTGACCCATATGCCCGTGATCTGACTTAGCAGGTATTCAGTATCAGGAGTTGGCCAAGGGTGGGCCCTTCACAGAGTCTGACTCCTTCAGAGAAGGAGTCACACTTGTAATCCCAGCTCTAGGAAGGCAGAGACAAGTAAAACTCGACAGCTTGCCTACTTGGCAAGTCCCAGGCCAGTGATAGACCCTGTCTCAAAATGCTAGGTGGATAGTATCTGAGGAACAAAGCCAAAGTTGCAATCTGTGTGTTGACCTCCACTTCCTGTGTATGTTTGTGTGCACATACACAACCCTACATGCATGCACACACACACCTCCATGTACCTGAGCACACAAGCATACATAGGCACACAGATTTTTTGAAAGCATTAAATTACCAGGGTAATGATGACAACCGCTAGTGATGATAGAGCCTACTGTGACCAAGAGCTCTTCCAACACTTCCTTGTTCTTTAATCCTCACCATAGCCTGGCCAGACAGATGTGGCCTCTCTGTATTGCTCTCTGCAGAGGTGGTGCTTGACTCCCAGGTCTTCTAGGAAGCTCTTCCAGGTCATACAGTGGGCAAGGGGCAGGGTTAGAACTTAGCCAGGCTGGTGGGCTCCAGTACATGTGCCCTTAGACACAGTGTTCAACCTCTTATAGTGGCAGGTGGCCAAAGCAGAAAGAGACACGAGTATGAGTCCTCCAGCTGTGGCTACTGGGTGGAGGGGACAGGTCCCAGGTCACTAGACTATTACGTCTGGGGAAGCCTTGTCTGAGCCTGCAGCTCTTACATCCTCCTGGCCAAGTATTTCAGTCTTAGGAAGACCAGGGTGGAAGCTGCTCTCCTCAGGTCGTTTGTCTTCCTAGGTTCCTGTTGTTGTTGTTTTCTGTTTACTTCAGAGGTTCTCGGTAGCCAGTCCTATCCTAAGTCTGCCTCACACAGATGAACCGAGGGCACTGCTCTCCAGAACCCCTTATCCGCCATGAACTCTTACCATGCAGGATATATGGGACGGGTGTGTGAGGTGGGTATAATGTGCTAGAGTGATTGAGATGGGATGAGCAGGGATGGCAAGGGACGGAATGAGTCAGGTTGGTTTGGGGCGGGATGGAGTAGGGTGGAATGGAACGAAAAAAGGTAGAATGTGGTAGAATGAGATGGGATGGTGTGTGGTGTGGTGGAAGGAGGTGAGGTGACATGGGCTGACCTGAGGCAGAACTGGCCAAGCTGGTGTAGAATTGGATAGAACAGGATGGGATGGAGTAGGGTGCGATGGGATGGGATGGGGTGTGTGGGGGATGAGGCAGGATAGGTGGGGTGAGATGAGATGAGTGGGATGGAGTGGGATGGGATAAAGTGGAGTGGGGTGGCATGAGTGGAATGGGGGATTAAGATGGGATGGGATGGGTGGGAAGGAATGGAGTAGGAGATGAATGGGAGGAAGAGTAAAATGGAATGGGCTGTGAAGGGATGGTAAGAATGAGCTGAGAAAGGAAGGGGTGGAAAGAGAGTGGGCAGCATGAAGTGAGATACAGAAGTGGAAAGGTGTGGGGACGAGAAGAGATAGAAAGTGGATCTATGCACTTTCCAGTTTAATTTTAGTGGTGTGTGTGTGTTGTTGTGCATTGTTATATGCACTGTTCACATGTGTGTATGTGTATACAGGAGGTCAACATAGCGTGTCTTTTATATTACTCTCCACCTTATTTATTTTTAGATGTGGTCTCTCACTGAACCTGCGTGAGTGCCTGGCCAGCAAGACACCCAGAGATACCCCTGCCTGCATGTGACAGCATTAGGATAACAGGTGCTCACTGCCACATTCAGCTTCTATGTGGATGCCAAGGATCTGACCCCAGGTCCTAGTACTTGTTCAGCAAACACTTCACCCTCTAAGCCAGCCTCAGCCCCAGATACCATATTCTTAAACTACCCACAGCTCTAAGCACCAGTTCCTTCTAGAAAAACACAACCAGCCACGAAAGAAGGACAGGTTCCTATAAACCTAATGCTTACCATGTGGCAGACCTGTGACAGATGACAGCTGATGCCATTCCAAAAGATTGGAAAAGCTCCATGTTGGGAACGCGGTGCCCACACACCCAGAAGCTGACTGGACAAGGCTCTCCCCATCTCAGCCCAAAGCCTTGGTCAATGACACGTATAAGTTCTAGCTTTCAAGACCCAGCCCCAATCTCATCTCGCCTCTTCCCAGGAGCCTTCCCTGACAACACTCTTCTTTTGACACCCCATTCCCAACTCTATTTTAGATTCATCACCCCAGGTAACACGTACTTCTGTACAGTGCTGAATTAATTGATCTTTAATCTAGTAATACAGACATATGGTGTCTAGCCTGCATTTTGCCCTGTGGCAACCCCAGGCGAATTTGATTCTTTCAGTGTATAAGGAGCAGATTTATGGTACTGTGGCCCACTAACTGATTATACATGTCTAGGCACAGGGACTCAGAGAAGTTAAGGGATTTATTTGCCATGTACTCCAAACTAGTGGCGTGGGGAACCAGGACTCCCAGGAGTCAGCACCCACTGCTTCCTCCTCTCATTTTGTGGAGCTTCCTGTCTTCCTTGTGATCTTCCTAAAAAATGGGACCTTGGCCAGTGTTCTGGTTGATTTTATGTCAACTTGACACAAGCTGGAGTAATCAGGGAAGAGGGAACTCAATTGAGAAATGCCTCCACCAGATTGCCTGTGGCTAATTCTGTAGGGCTTTTTCCTTTTCTTGGATAATGACTGATGTGGGACAGCTCGGCCCACTGGGGTGGCATCACCTCTGGGCAGGTGGTCCTGAGTTATATAAGAAAGCAGATTGAACAAACCATGAAGAACAAGCCAGTAAGTAGTGTTGTTTTTTTCCGTGGGTATGCTTCAGTTCCTGCCCCCAGGTTTCTGCCTTTAGTTTTTGCTCTGACTTCCCTTCATGATGGACACAAGCTGTGAGTTGAAACAAACCCTCTCCTCCTCAAGTTGTTTGTTTTTTATCACAGCCACAAATAGCAGATCAAGACAGTGAGGAACTGAAGTAGCGGAAGTTTGTTTGGAAACTGCACATGAAGGTGGGATTTGAGGAACTGAGGAGTGGAGGTCAGGCTTGTTTTAGTGAGCCTGGAAGCTGGGCCTCTGGGCCTCTGAGAGGATGAAGAGCTAGCTAGCCAGGAAACTGGGTTCTATCTCACTGGTCCTGCTGTCTTGGGCTAGGAGTCTGTGTAGGCAATTGATGACCAGCACATCTAGCCTGACCTCTGGGGATGAGCTTTTCCCAGGGCCAAAGAGCCTCCAGCCCCAGGCTGTTGGGATTGAGACTCTTCCACAGGTGTAAACTGAGCACCAAGGGCTAGGTACCAAAGGAGGGAGGAGACAGTACCCACACTGCCACAGCCAGGGAGCACATGCCAATCAATCCCTGGAAGTGGGGTGGATGCCACTGCCTCCTTCTTCATCTATATCTGATTCTCTTTTTGTTGATAAAATATATTAGATGAAAAGGGAGTCACCCCACCCTCCTTCTCACCCAGAGGTCTTGGGGACTTTGTGAAGGGGCGCAAGAGCCAGTACAATGTCAGGTGGCACATTGGAGGAGACACGTGTGGGCTGCAGTGCGTCTTAGCCTCCTGGTGGTTGTGTAGCGTCCCCCACAAATCCTCTGGATGCCTTTTATACGCAGTGCTCAGGGGAGGGACCGTGCATTTGGTGGAGGGACTTGGGTGTGAAACAGACCTCTTCTGGCCTCCCTTTCCCTGTGGAGGGCAGAACAGGGCCTGAGAACTGCCATGCTTGGTGAGCTGAGTGGCAAGCCCTGCGGAGGGGGCTTTCACAGGGAGCCATAAAGAGGAAATGTGAATGACAACTTCATCTGCTGTTTCACACAGCTCCTGACATGCTTCTCCCCAGGCAGGGCATGCTCTGAGTTTATGAGGCAAATGTGCTTGTCATTCCCACCTCCTGTCCTAGGAGTGTAGCTCACACCTCAGCCTGGAAACAAACACAGGCCTCACCGTGGGGCTTGCTTCCCTGCAAGAAATACTGTGCACAGCCCCTGCCTCCCCTACACACACACACACACACACAAACAAACAAACAATGGATACATGTGCATAGAAATAAGTACATGCACAAACATGTAGGCATAAGTATAAAACACATAAGCAAATATACAGAGGAACACAAGCACATGAACACACATGCATATGCTCATACAGGCAGGCACATAAGTGCAAGCATGCACACAAATATATACTGTACATACACGCATGAAGGAACGTACAGACATTCAGGTAAGCACACACATATGTGCACACTCACAAATGTATGTAACATGCATTCATGCACACACAACACACAAACATACAGGCTTACATGAACACACATACAGTAATGTAGTATGCATGCATGGGAGAGTACTCAGGCACTGGTTGAAAGAAATATGCAGATTCTAGCTTCACCTTTCTTTAACAAGCCACATGTCCTGGGATGTCCATCACAGAACTTTATTTTGCTTATCCATGTCTCTGTCTTCTAAAGAACAGGTAGAAATGCACAGCTTTTTACCCAGAGAAGCCATCACCCATGGAGCTTCAGAAGTTTCTCCCCATGGTCATCTATTCCTCCTCAGGGCACTGCCAGCCAACCTGATGTGCCAGACCAGCCAAGAAGAGAACTGTAGCACAGTGGTGGCCAGTGGGTGGTAGCTGATCTGTCTCTTCTGCAGCAGAGATCCCTGCTTTAGAGAGACCCACCCAAAAGACCTAGCATGGGAAACACCTTCCCCTACTGGAATGGTGCAACCAGGTGGCATCCCACCCCTTGCTCCCACTAGTGACTACATCACTGGGGAGGAATGTGCCCCACCTAACCAGTGTGCTGCTGCTGGCTTCAGGATGGTGAATAGGAAGCTGGCAGGGGCACTCGGTCAACTTGACCTCTGTTTATGACACTCACCGGGAACAGCGTCTGTCAGATTTGGAATAGAAGGACAAGACAGGGATGATAGACAAAACAACAGCACGGCCTTGTTTAGCGGTGCTTGCAGCAAGGGTCTCCGATGAGAACTAGGGCCCCCCGCTCCACTTACAGGCTGGGGTAACTATAGGGCTGAGTGAGAGGAAAGGTAAGTGGGGCATCAGGAAGGTGAGAAATTGGCAGTTAGCCATTGCTGGAGTAGCTAGGGAAGTTTAGCTTCTGGTTGGACCACTGTTTGCTCCAGAAAATATTAGCTGGCAGCTGGTTGAGGGGGTCTGGGTATTGCTAAGGTAGCCAATGGGGGTCAGAATGAAATAATGAAACTAATATTCTTGCCTTGTGTTTGTAAAACTAAAAACACAGGTGGGAGAGCGATGGAGGGGGCTTTGGGCATAGTCTTCATAGGGCCGCTAGCTAGGTGGACATTGTTTTGTAGGACTGTTTCCAGCTTAATTGGGACATCATCAGGGGGCAGTCTTTGGTACTGGAAAGTTTGGAGGACGCCATTGACCTGTCTTTTAGAAGTACCCTGGGTAAAGGATTCCTCGCGTTACAGAGGTTCCTCCCTTGTCTGTGCAGTCTCTGGGATTAAAAAAAGGGGGGGTCCATGCAGTTGAAAAGAGTCAAAAGTCCATTAGTATGAGGGGAAGGGGAAGGGTCTAAGAAGGGAGCCAGCCAGGGAAGCTAGCATCCCATATCAGGCAGTTTTCCCCAAGAGCCACAATGTCAGCAGGACGTGGACACTTGGTCTTGAAATTCACTAGCTGTCTCTCAGATGACTCTAAACTAGTTCGCAGAGAAGCAGCACCCTTCCTGAATGGAGAGACAGGTGCCCTGCTTTTCAAGGATGTCCAGAGCACTGCCATTTTAGAGAATGACAACTGCACAGTGAGTCTATGTGGTTATGCTAACGGCTTTGGGTAGATACAGGAAAGTGTTGCTTATCAGAACATATACATTGAGCTGAGGAGCTGAAGAGAAGCAATGGCATGAAGGCCAACATCAGCTTACCTTGTTTGGTTGTTTTGACAGGAAAGAGTCTGTCTAAATTGTTGGGAGCCCTCTCCAAACTCATGAGGCCGGACCATTCAGGCAAGCTGGGAGGTGATGTGCCAGTTGGGGCCAGAGCATGTGAAAGAGAAGAGGTTTTGGCAGGTGGAGTCGAAGTCACAGTAAAGAAGGATGTAGAAGCATGCAGAGGGTAGAATATGGGCTAGGAAGGTGTAGGAGGTGGGAACAATATGTTTAATGGGAATGACAAACTGGGTAATGAGTCTGAGGTCTTGGGACAAGGAGTTAGGCTTGCAAATTGCAAGGACGGTATAGACCAGTGGGGCTAATGGAGACGCAAAGAGGAATTCTGAAACCTAATTAGAATGGGTTCTTAGTGAATGGAAACCACGAGAGCTGGGGTGCCCCCGACTTGAGGAATCAACTGTGGGTAAAAGGTTATTATCCAAGAAGGGTGGGGGGCAGCCTATGGAAGTCAGGCAAATGTAAAGGAAGCACAGCTGTATGAGGTGAAGCCACTGTGCCACAGAATCTGGAGAGGACTGGCTCTGCCCAGAAGAGGTTTCAGGCAAAGTGGGGCTACCAGAAACGAGCATGTAGAGGGCTGGCCAAACATTTTAGATAACACTAAATCTCATCAGTTTGGAGTGGGGGGTATCCTGTCCACCCCCATTAAAGATAGAATGGGAATCCCCAAGAGAGGGCCTGAATATTCTGTCAAGACTGAAAAAGTAGCCTCCATATCCAATAAGAATGAAACAGGCTTGCCAGCAATGCCATAGCATAACACATGGGTCTGTAGTTATGATGGAAGGACAGGTGACTTCTGTTGCTCAATCCCAAACCCTAGCCAAGCTCGAGTCAGGTGTCTGGTATTGGCTGGGATGACAGAAAAGGAACCTGTTTCTTGTTGCATGCAATCTAACTGGCAGTGTCCTTATTTCCCACAGATGGGACAGAGGGATGGAGGCGGCTTGGGTCTGGTGTAGGCACTGGCTCAATGGTCTCATTGGCCTCATTTGAAGCAGGCCTCACACTGACCCACTTCCCATCCCCTCAGACTACAACCCAGTGAAAAGGTTGCTTCCTGCATCTGGCGCTTGGCCTGGTCCCTTTCAAACTTTGGCTCCTTTGTTCCTCTGTTTAAAGACCTTGAAGGCTGTTTTAACTACGTCCCATTGAGGGTTCTGAGGGCCATCGTCAAGTTTTTGGAGCTTTAATCTCATCTCTGTGGCCAGTTGTGAGATAAAGAGCAGGTGTAAGCACAGCCGCCCTCATCTGAGTCGGCTGACAGGTGGGCATATTGGTCATGGCCTCTGAAAGGCAAGAGGGAAACAGATGAGGCTCCTTTTGGTCCTTGAGTGATCACTCTGATTTTTGTTCAGATCTGACAGCTTTCAGGGCTGCCTTTTCCATGGCTGCCAGGAAGCAAGTGACCTTATGAGCCCTTTTTTTAGAGACCATTAGAGGGGGCCTGGTAGTTCTAGTTAGGGTCAACCAGGATTGTCAATAACCCCCAACAAGATTGTGGTCCTGATCCTGAGTGTGGAGGGTGTCTCCTTGGGCCTGAGCTACCAACAAAAGGCACCCATAGTTCTCAGGGGAGAGGGCAGACAAAGGGGTGACACAGATGTGGTACCATGTCAACCTGAAAGATTGGGTAAGCTGCTGGGATTCCTTTTTGGTGGGTGTGGAGGGGTCAAGAGCACAAGAGCCTAGACCTCTTCCAATCTGGGGGTCATCTGCCAGAGGAAAAGGAACCTAAATGTCCTTGAGGGCTCACTATTTCCCTCAGAGGGAGAACAGTCTGAAGAAGCTAGAGGTGGGCCAAAGAAGGAAGATTTAGTAGCTGGGGCGGGGGTGGGGCAGTGACAGTTCATTAGCAGGGTCAAAGTCGGAAGAGGAAGTCTGGGCAGATCCAGTTGGCAACTTCGGGTGTATGCGGCTTGGGCTCCAGGGAGTGGCGCTCATGGACGCATAACAGCTGAGAGGCAGAAAAGGGTGGACATAAAGAGAACTGCGGATGGAGACAAGCAAGGCATGCATTATAGGGTGACTGACCGTCGCCATCGTTAGAGGGAGCTTTGAGAGCTCTCTGAGTTTTGAAGCCTAAGGTAACACTTTAGGGGCAAGTGGGGACCACTGTCTGGAGTAGCTTAAGGACAGTAAAAGGTGAGATACCCTGGTTTTAGAGGTGAGTTGAAAAATTACAAAGGACGCGCCTCACGGGGCTGCCTGGTGGAGTTTTAAAAGAGTTTCCATTAATTAAGCAGGGTGAGTCAGAGCCGACTCTCTGAAGAGAGGCCAGACCTGATGGGCCTCCTGAGGGAAGTCTCTAAGTGAATTGAAGGGATCTCCACCCGGGCACTTATCAATAACTACCTTGAGGCAGTCGGGGGAGACCCATCTGATGGACCCTAAGACTGCACAAGTGAAGAGAGCTACTCAGTTTGTGATGGTGTTGTGCGCCAGGAAAGCAACGGAGGAGGTCACTGCTGCAGTCACACAGGGAAGTGGAAGAGAAGGAGAAAAGGAGTCAGAATGGGCATGGGAGGAGGGGGAATGCTGGGGTGGATTTCTGTTGAGGACCTTGATCCCTGGCTCCTAGATTTTGGTACCAAGAATATTAGGCCCTTGACAGAAGGCCCTGATGACAAAGGATGACAGACAGCAGCACTGGTTTATTTGGGAGAAGCACCTGCAAGGGGAGTGTCTGCAGTAAGAACTAGAGCTCCTGCCCTAGTTAGGGGCAATTACAATTATCCCGGGCTGGGGTTAATTGTAAGGCTGGGTGAGAGGAAATGTAATCGGGGCATCAGAGAGGTGAGACATTTGCTGTTGGCCTTTGCCAGCCTTGCTGGGGAGCTGAGACAGCAGTTGGACCACTGTTTTGCTACTGAATGTTTTAGCTGGCAGGTTGGTGGTGTGTGTGTGTGTACACGCTCGGAGAGAATCAAGATATCTGCTGCAGTAGCCAATAGGGGGATAAAATGGCATCAGCTAGAAGCAGCTACCACCCTGGAGACCCGTTTTTTGTAGGAGAGCTTTTTAACGGGATCTTCCCCAGTGCAGCCTTAGACACAAAGCACAGCTCTGCAGTTACCACTAGCCTTTGAAGATGGCTCAGATGGCTAGCTGGGTGGAGGACCCCTCCAGAGAACAGTAGTACACCAACTCCCTGGGCGTCCACGTAAGCCGGCCCAGAATGGGACAGACCATGCAATGTTGGTTCTTTGCATTTGTGGTGTTTGCATTTTGCTTGCTGAGATTAAGAAGCCTGCTCACAGCCCTGGCGGCTCACAACACACTTCTCAGACTTCTCACCTGTCAGTGCTCCCAGCATGAGTGCCAAGGGAGTGATTCTCACCACACTCCTGGTGGGGAAACTGAGGCTTCAAGAGGAGAAGAGCCCGAAGGAATATTACACAGCGGGTCCTCAGCCACCTTGAGCTTGGGATCCTCAGTGCCCACCAAGCCCTTGGGCCCCTGGATCCAAGAGACCCCAATGCTACATGGAGGCAGGCTACAGTCGTGCTGAGCAGCCAAGGTAGATTGTCACCAACACACTCCTGGGAATAGGAGACACACGTTTTCAAGGATCACACACACACACCAATAACAAAATGGAGGAAAGCCACATGACTCGAACTACTCTCTTCCACTTTCCCTGTGGCGGCGTGTCCACTGCACCCCCTTCCTTGCACCTTCCCTTTTACATCAACATTCAATCATCTTTCCCATTCACTTCGTCTCTTCCATTTTTATCTCACACCGCCTGTGAAAATTGGTGTGAAATAAAAAGGCAACTCTGCCTACAGATGTAATCAATTGATTTGGCAGGTAGCCTGCAGATGCCTAGGAAGAGGGGGACCCATTGTGGATGCAGACAATCCCCTCCTTTTCCCTCTTTACACACTTCCTTCCTGCTCGTCTGTCACTCTCCCTTGTTGGCTACTTCTTTTCACCCTCACGCTGGTCTTCATATTAGTCCCTGCTTTGTACTTAAGAGGAATAGCCCCGCCCATAAGCCCTCCCCATCCATCCCTCTTCTCGCTGTTTTATATGAGAAGTGATAGGTGCCTGTCTTCCCAGGTGTTCTCTAAGATGCTGGGAGAAGCTCAGGATTTCCTGGACCTTGTCAGTCATCCTGGAGAAGTGAGACCAGGCACACTTTCTTGGAGGATCCCTGCTTCCCATTCTAAGAAGAGATGGGTGCCATATTCTATAATCTACATACTGTATATTATGTACTGTATACCACATACCATACACTATACAGTATAGTGTGATGTTTCTTCTGTATCCAAGGAAGGAGAAAGTGACCTAAGCAGAACAACTGTGCACAGTCATCCTTGAGAGGATGGTCCAGAGAATGGATCTGTATCATTGCTCATTCCCTTATATACTCAGGAGCAAGTCCCTTCTAAGCCACCGTTCACATCCTTTACGTACAGTGTTCAGAACCTCACGTGCCAGCTCTCATTCCTTCATGTACCAAAGTTCGAGGCCCTTATGAACCGTGTTAAAGTCCTTATGTACCAATGTTCGAGTGCTTTGTCAACCAGTGCTCAAGTATGTTCTGTACCAAAGATGAGGTAACTGTGTACCAATGTTCAAGTCCCTTGAATACTAATGACTAATGTTCAAGTCCCTTATGAACCAAGGTTCAAACCCCTTTATGTACCAGTGTGCAAATCAGTTATGTAACATGTTAAGTCCTTTGTGTATCAATGTTCAAGTCAGTACTGTCAGGAATGTCCTTCCTGCAATGATGCTCTAATCATTCTCTAAGAATGGTCCTTACGTACCAAGGTTTAAGTCCATTGTGTACCAATGATCAAATTTCTTGTGCGCTGTGTGCAAGTCCCTTATATTCCATGCTCACATCCCTTTTGGGTTAATGCTTAAGTGCCTTGTGTAAAAAGATGCGGGATTTGAGTGGAACCTACACACATCTCTGTATATTCTTTAAATCATCTACAGTTTATTTACAATGCCTGTTCCAATGCCAGTCTGGGTAAAGCATTGCTCTGCTGCGTTGCTTAGGGAGTGGCAGGTAAAATAATGTCAACATGTGTCCTTTTCTCTGAATATTTTTTTCTGAATATTTTTAAGCCACAGTTGTTCAAATCTGTGGATATAGATTTTTGTGGACATAGAAATCTGACTGTTTTCACTCATTGACCTACCTGTTTTTTTTGTAGATCAGACACTGGGAACTTGGAAACAAACAGAAACAGCCGTAGGTCCCGCCCGCATATGTTGCCTGGCACACAGCTGGTGCTCAATCAGTGGTGGCCTCTGCCCAGTTTCACCCTGAAAGTCGGTTATAGGACGATGAGGGTACCGATTGTGCTCAATCAATGCTGTTTTATTCCGTCTAGAGGTGAGACGGACCACCTGTATGTGTCCATTTACTAGTCTTTGTTGATATTGTGTTACCCAGTAGTGGATGATAGGAGACGAGCATGTTGGTCCTGGTCTAATCTAAATTCCAAGACCATCACTAAATAAAAGTAAATTTATAGTTGAAATTGAGATGTGTGGCACGAAGGAAAGCGTAGGGTGGGGACTACAAAGGAATTAATTTAGGAGGGGGCAGGAATAGAAGCTGTGGGGGTAGCATCTTAAAGAAGCAGCATCCTATCACCGGTTCTGAAGCTGCGCCAGCATCAGTTCCACCGAGAAATGTACAGCCCCCCGAGAGACAGCACCCCCTTGGGTTTGCTCTAGGCAGTGTAGGAGATGATGGTAGATCTTTATCCTTTCTATGCCTTTTGGTACTTGCAGGGTTTTTCTGTCTGCATATATTATCTCTGTCTTTTTTCAGAAGCCAACCTGGAGCAGCTCAACAATGGGATTAGAGGATTTTTTTTTACTTCTCTGCTCGGCAAGTTCCTGAATTTTATGAAAAATAAACAGTCAAAATTTTATAGTCAGTATTTATCAAATACCATTATGTATCAGGTACACTGATGGGTGGCTTCCGTATTCACTCATTCAACAAATATTTGCTGAGAACCTTCACTGTGCAGGCCTGGGGCGGAGATGAGAAAAGAAGAGCATGCTGCCTCCCGGGAACTGCTGTTCCAGTGATGGGCATCGGCAGAGCCAGGGAGTTGCCCTGGTGAACAGGTGTCTGTGATCTCAGTGGTGGTGAAGTCAAGGCAGCAGGACTGTGAGGTCCAGCTACCCCGGGCTACATAGAAAAGGCCTGTATCCCTCTACAAAACAACAACAAAGTGAGCAGCAACAAATCAGAACCCACGACCAAGTAACCTGGAAAAAATAACATGCCCCAGAGCGGGGTGGTTTGGAGACACCCAAGGAGGTGGCAGCTGGCAAAGGCTGGAAGAAGAAAGAAGGCTTTGCTGTAAGAGGAGAGGAGGTGCCAGGGTCCGTGAGCAAGGAAACAGTGAGTCCTAGGCAGGTGTGGGCCGTAAGCAGATGTGCCTGGGAGGAAGGAAAGTCAGAGCTGGAGAAGAGCTTGCAGCCTTGGGTGGGTTTTGTGTTAAATGACTTGGGAACCAGTGGGCGGTAGAACAGAATCTGGCAGTCTGAAGAGGTCCTGGCACAGGGGAGAGGTAGGGACAAAGGAGGGCCAGAACCTGGATTGAGGGATGTGCTGTTAGCCCAGTGGGAGACATCAGGGTCTGTGATGTGGGCTGTAGTGGAGCCTTATAAGGGCCGTAGACAAATCTTAATTTATAACATGGCTGCTCTGGCAAGAGATCATATCCAAGACCTACTAGGTCTGTGTGATCCAGCTGGAATACAAACATGCTTTTAATCCAGGAGACAGAGGTAAGCAGATCTGAGTTCAAGGCCAGCCTGGTATAGAGCAAGATTCAGGTAAAGAAAAGCTTAGGTCCAGGCAGGATGATAAACACCTTTAATCCTGAACAATGAAGGAAAAGTTACTTTGTAGAAGGAAGCACCCATGTTTGAAAGTACTGTCTAACTGAGTGACAGAAAAAGCAATGAATCAGAAGATTTGGCAGAATAGGATACACCAAACTTTCATGGTAAGAGAGAGGAGGCAGTTTTACTGGGAGTGTTTTAGAGTCAGAGTTTGAATGAGAGAACAAGCTAGACACAGGTGAAGACAGAAAGAGCCAGAGAATGAGAAGGAGCCAGAAAATTAGAACAGATGGCTGGAGTTAGTTTGAGGCCAAGCAGAGCAATTCAGAGGTCGAGAGAAAAGCCAGATTGAATAAGTCAGCTGGGAGAGGAGTTTGAGCCAGAGCAGCTGAGTTGAACCAGCCAGCCCAGAGCTCAGTAAAAAAAAAGAAAGAAAGAAAGAAAGAAAGAAAGAAAGAAAGAAAGAAAGAAAGAAAGAAAGAAAGAAAGAAAGAAAGAAA
>CM053746.1:7315791-7386212 GCA_028658305.1 Pachyuromys duprasi | reverse complement strand
GCTTTTGTGTGTCGCCTGGGCAGCAGAGGGACCAACCTATCTGTCTCTATCTGGCGCTGTACAGGGTCACCTTACATGTGGAGTGATGATGAAGCCGGCTGGTGATGCCTCCTGATGGAACCAAATTTGACTCCTATAATGGCCTGAGAAAAGGTCATGGCCTGAGACTCTGTATTACACTGTCACAGAAATTAAAGGAAGAGTTGGCACAATAAAAGGCTGTCTGCTTGGTGGCCTGCTCACCCTGGCCAGCTTCTTTCTGCTCCCTTTGCTGATAGTACGGATAAGGATCCTCTTAGCGCGAGGCAGGCAGGATAAATTGGCGCTCCTGCCTCACAGGAAAACCTCGGAAGACAGTTGCTCCTCCAGCCTCCATACTGCACAGCTTGGGATGAAAACAGCCACGGGGCCATGGGGGGTTTGTGGAAGAGTGTCTGTCCACCGACCCTTTCCCTGGGCTTTCTCTGGAGTCACCCCATTCTGACCCCAGGGGACAGAAATAGAAAAGACCTCAGGGGCTAAATGGTTCCTGGTGAGGATGGGAGAGGTGTGTGATATGGGCCCAGAAGTGCAAGGGCAAGGTCTGTGTTCTTTTCTTGTCTTTTTTTTTTCAATTCATCCCCTCTCCCCCAGATCTGCCAGTTACTATCCTCCCCTCCCGTCCCAGCCAATTGAAATTTCTTCTTTTTCTTCTCCCCTCTCCTCATTGTCTTCTCCTCCTCCTCTTCTTCCCCTCTTCTTCCTCTTCCTCTTCCTCTTCCTTCCCCACCAAGTCTAACTTATGTTGCCCAGCTAGTCTTGAAAATAGGGCCTACCTTGCTGGATGGTCAAACTACCAATGGTCACATCATTAAAGAAAACTCACTCTTCCTTTCCCAGCAGTTATTCAATTCGAATGGCTCCTCAGCTAGTGGTGATTTTGTCTACACCGCCTTGTGCTGCTATTTATTTACTTATTTGGTCTGGCTTCAGCCTGTGCAAGTCCCGGTGCACAGTCATGGTCTCCATGAGTTCACGTGTGCATCTGCCCTGTTGTATTTGGAAAAAATACTGTTTCCTTGATGTTACCAACCATCTCTTTCCACACCCTCTTCCTTAAGGATCCTAGATTTAGGAGAAGGGGAAGGGGTCTCACTTAGCACTGAGCACTCCACAGTTCTCTGCACATTGACAAGTTTGGGGGTGGGGGAGGCCTCTGTTAATCTCCATCTACTGGGAGAAGTTTCTCTGATAGCAGCTGAGAGATGCCCCGGGTTACAGTGTGATGAAAAGTCATTGGGAGTCATTTTGATAATTTGTGTATGTATTTGGAAGTTTCTTCCTCATTTTTTTGTATTTTTTTCCTAAGTAACAGAAATTCAAGGCCCCTCCCAAGGGGTGAGGTCTTCCTGTGTTGGGAGTCCTCAGTCTCATCTTGGTGTAGGCTGACCTGCAGGCAGGGCAGAAAGCATGCCGCTGAAGGACAAATGGATGGTTGTGAGACGCAGCTACAGAAGGACGTAGGCCAAGACAGTCAAAGACTTGAAAGAGTGAGATGATCTTCCAGCATTACTTAAGCTATTGGATGGAGTTATATTAAGATATTGGATGGAGTTCACTGGGTTACAGGAAGAATATTTCTTGGCAGCATGTCAAATCTTTCCTTTTCATTCTTAGGATGCGGGGTTGGTTTTTCCACTGAAAGACTTTGCAGTGTACTCTTGGTCTCCATGAATGCATTTGAATTTCATAAAGAAGCCCATAGCCCAGGGAAGGCATTGTCTCATTGCTAAACCACCCTGTATCCTTCCTTCTGGTCCAGCTGTAGGACTCCTGGGGTGATCTGCTAGGGGGTTACTTTCCTGTGGGAAGTAAATGAAAATCTTTCCGACTCCAGCGTGGCTGTTGAGTAAAACAGAATGAATGCCCTAAGGAAAGATCTCAGCTAAAGCAATGTCCTAGGAATGGAAGACCCTGCTTCTAGCCCAGCCCATGCCTGTGGGAATACACTGTCTAGAATAGGGAGCAGGGAGCAGAAAAGCAGGCGTCTCCTGCCTTCTGCAGCCCAGGCTCCCAGCTTCTGTGCTCTCAACATCAAGGACAGAGTTTGGCTCTGCTGAAGACAGGTGGGTCACCTTGAGGAAGTAACCGTTCCAAACTGTCAGAGGCAGCCTGAAAAACTGTCAGAACCCTTCCATCCCCGGTACCCGTGAATCTTAGCTCTGAGTGGCGGCTAAGCCCAAGGCTGTGCCATTTTCAGATGAGTGTTGGCAAGCTGCCTCCAGATATTACAGTCCTTGCAGTAGTATACAGATGGCCAAGGGGGCCAGGAAGAAGGCAGTACAGGTGGTTTTGTGTTTTCATTCAGGGAAGCTATTCCTCTGATTATTTCCAAGGCCGAGGGCCAAAGAATGTGGAATCATAATGTGTTCCCTCCCCCAACTTTTTTATTATAAGAAATGACCAACAGAGAACATAATAAACACCCATGGTACTTGTCATGTGACCCCCCCCCGACAGTTACATCAATCTTCCTCCTGGTTGACATCCTTCCATTTCATTTCTCTGTAGCTTTAGACAAAGTGTACAGACACTGGGATCCACAAATCTTGATGCTCCAGTTTTGACAGGTGGGTAGGTTTACATCATCCAACCCTTTATTACAATATAGAATATCTCCACTTCTGCAGCATCGCTTCCCAGAAAAGCACCCCCCCTTCAGCAGGCAATCCTTATTCTGTGGTATGTGAGTTATATGTGTGTGTGTGTATTATATATGAGTTATATATGTGTGTTATGTGTTACATATTCTGCTACAAATGAGTCTGTTATATGCCACAGATTCATTTCTACCTGTTGTATAATAAAATCCGTATAAATAGAAGCACACAGCACATGCCTTTTCACCACAGGATTCCTTCTTTCCACCTCTGAGTTGCTGTAGTGAGGTTATCCATCATTACACAGGCCCTCAGTCCCCTTGTCATTCCTCAGTGGTCTTCATGGCGTCCCTACTTTTGTTTTTTTGTGATGGTTGATACTGTCAATGTGACAGAGTGTAGAATGGCCTAGAAGACATGGCTTTGTACATGTCTGTGAGTGAATTTCCACAGAGGATGGACTGGGAAGGAAGAGTATCCTTCTAAGTGGACAGCACCATCCAATGGACAGCGCAGATATAAAGAGGTCTAACTTAAAAACAGTGCCTGCCTGCCTGCTTTCGCCTCTTTCTGGGGGAGTGTGTCTGTTGCTACTGCTGTTAGCCTTTGCTTACACCAGACTTAGCTTCTTTGTTCTTCCAACATGAAGTCAATGTCACTGTCTCTCTAGGGACCCTCCAGAACTCCTGGATTTTGGTACCAGGTTGGGACAGTTGAGGCATCTATCCTTGTAGGCTGTGCAGAAGCCAGAAGCATTGGATTCTCTGGAGCTGGAGTTACAGGTGGTTATGAGCTAGCTGACACAGGTCTGGGAACTGAACTTGGGTCCTCTGCAAGAGCTGCATGGGCTCTTAGCCCCTGGGCCATCTCTCCAGTCCCCTAACAAACCCCCTGTTAGAATATACATGCAATAATATAGGATAAGCATGCTACGAGGTGAGGACCCAAAGAAGATGAATAACAAGGAGGATCCAAGGGAGGATGCATAAATCTCACTTGGAAGGGGAGTCAGAATAGACAGAGGCAGTGGCTGAAAAGAAGGAACAAGGTAGGAGAGGGGACGCAGAGAGTTTAGAGGGAGGAGAGCAGACCTGGGGAGAGAGAGGGAGAGAGGACAGGCCTGTAGAGAAAAGGGAAACTGAGGGTGGGTGTATCTCTGTGACACCTGGAGACCTAAATCAGGGAAGGCTCCTGGGAGGATATGAGAGGGATTCAAGCAGAGACTCCTAGTAACAGAGGCCACAGAGACTGAAGAGGACACTTTCTAACTAGACTAGTCTCTTAGTAGAGGGAGGGGAACACCAACCCACCCACAAAAACTTCAACCCAAAATTTACCCTGCCTACAAGATGTGTAGGGATAAAGATAGAGCAGATGGAGCAGAGATTTAGGGAATGCCCAACCAAAGACCTGCCCTATGGGAGAGTGCCAACCCCTGACACTATGAATGATACTCTGCTAAGCTTGCAGACAGGAGCCTGTCAGAGTTGTCCTCTGAGAGACTCTACCCAGCAGCGCCTCAAAACAGATGGAAGCATCAACCAAGGACCATGCATGAACTGGACCTAGGCCTCTTACAAAGATGTAGCAGATGGGCAGCTTAGGCTTCATGTGGGTCCTCTAGTAAAAGAAGTGGGGACTGCATCAAACACGGACTCACTTGCCAGCTTTTTGATAACTTCTGTCTGGTGGAACTGCCTTGCCAGGCCACAGGGGAAGAGGACATGCTCAGTCCTGATGCAACTTGATGAGCTGGGCTAGATGGGAAAGGGAGCCCCCCTTTTCTGAGGAATAGGGGAGGAGGGAAGGGAAGGAAGGGGTGTAGGAATGGGAGGGGAGAAGGGATGGGGCCACAACCAGTATGTAGAGTGAATAAAAATGAATAAAAATTTTAAAAAATATATACATGCATTCTATCTGCTCTTTTCCTCTGAATAATTCTGCATACTGTGCTTGCATGTCTACCCTTCTGTTTATGGATGTTTGTGTTCTTTTCAGTTTGGGTGATTATGAACAGAGTATCAGTAAATAATCATATACAAAATTTTGTTTTCATTGCTCTTGAAACCACCTAAGGATGTACCTACTGAATTCAAATGATAATCTTACAAATAAATTTCTGAGATGTGGTCAAAATGTTTTTAGAAATTGGGCTAGGGAAAATGGATATCTTGTCAGTGGATAAGGTATCTGCCACACAAGCATGAAGACGAGAGTTCAGATCCTCAGTACTCACGTGAAAGCTGGGTGGGCATACAGGATGTCTATAATGCTAGAACTCGGAAGGTAGAGATAGGGGATCCCAGGGAAAGCTGGCTAGATAAACTACCCAGAATGAGTGAGTTCTTGGTTCAGCCAGAGACCCTGCCTCAATAACTAAAGCAGCAAGCCATCAAAGACGATACAAATTGTCAGCTTCTGGCCTCTACATACCCATGCACATGTATGCCCACACACATGCAATCAGGCACATGCACACAAGGATATATGAATAAAAAGAATTAAATTTTTTTAGAGATTGACTGTAACACACTATACTATCATAAGTAATACATGCTACTTCTGTTTGTGCCATGTCCTTGCCAGCCTTTGTCCTTGCCAGTCTTTCCGTTTTCGTCCTTTTTGTGGGTATGGCCGTATGGAATATCACACTGTGAATTCTGATTTGCATTTATCCAATAACTATAAAATGTGGGGATATATATATATATATATATATATATATATATATTCTGGCCATTCACAAAATTTCTCTTTGTACGATGTATCTTAGGATCTGTTTTCCTTCCTACGTTCCCAGCCTCATTATCGTGTTGCAACATTCACTACACATTCCAAATGCAAGTCCCCCATCAGACAGGCGTTTTGCTCAAATATCCTCCCAGTTCATGGCTTGCTATTTCATTTCCCTAATTATATTGTTGGATGTGTTTTTAATTTTGAAGTCTAATTTATAATTGTTTTATTTTACAGTTATTACTTTTTGGTTCCCGTCTAGAAAAATCCTTACCCTCCTTAAATTGCAAAGCCTCTTTCTTTTATTTCCCTAAAAGCTTTTTTAACGTTAGTTTTTAGTGCCCGAGTCCACTGTGTATCCCATATTAATTTTCGTGTGCTGTGTGGTGTAGGCGGTGCAGCTTCTGCTCTGTTCCCACGTGGACATCACTTGCTCTAACAACGTTTGTGAAGATTTTCCTTTCACCGTTCAAATGTTTTGGTGTCGTTGTCAAAACCTAACTGATCGCAGGAGTGTGGATCTATTTCAGGCCTCTCAATTCTCTCCCCATGACCGATTAGTCTGCTGTGATGGGAGCAGCTCGCTGCTTCAGGGACTTCATGGTGAGTCTGGAGGTTAGGAAGCTCATCTTGTCACAGTTTCTGTAGGTTGGTTGGTGGCTGTAGCCATGAGCACTTTGGTTTTCCAAACTTGCTGTTTTTGCTTTTTAAGATACAGAGAATAGGCTCATCTTCAACTTCCAATGTTCCTGCCCCAGCTTCCTGAGTCCTATGATTATAAGTGTGTACAGTCACCTATAAGCCAAGAAGAAAACTCTCACTAGAACTCAGTCATGTCTGGCTCCATACAAATTTGAGAGTCATATTTTTGTTTATTTGTTTGTTTGGTTGGTTGTTTTTTTTTTCCAGGACAGGGTTTCTTTTTGTAGCCTTGGCTGTCCTGAACTCACTTTGTAGAGCACGCTGGCCTCAAACTCACTGACTCTGCCTCCCTGAGTATTGAGGTTACAAGTGTGTGCTACCACACCCAGCTTAGTCCCAAATTTGGAAAAAAAAAAAAAACCAAAACCAAACAACAACAAAACACTTTTAAAATTATTTTTAAAAAATTTATTATATTTAATCATTTTAGTGTGTGTGTGTGTGCACATGCACATACATCATGGTGTATGTGTAGAGAACAGTCAATTTTTTTCTCTGCCATGTGGGTTCCAGAAATCCATCTTAGATCATCAGATTTGGCAGCAGATGCCTCTATCCACTAATGCATCTCGATAAAGTCCAATTTCCTTTTCTTTTTTTTTTTTAAGTATAAGAGAATTTTGAATAGGACTGAACTGCAACTATGATGGGAGGATAATTTATATCTTCATAGTTTTGGAGTCATGCAATCCTTGAATGTGACTTATCTCTTTATTTACTTATGAAATAATAATCATCACCAGAATTAAAAAAATACATTGCAAAGATATTGCCAAATCTGCATTTTTCTCAAGATACATTTGATGGTTTATTTACAGAAGCGGCTGCAGTTTAGATTTGGAATGTCCTCCATACCCAGGTGTTTGAGTGCGTGGTCCCTGAGCAGCTGTTTTAGAAGGTTGGGGAAACGTTAGAAGGCCTCACTGGAGGAACCAGGCCTCGAGTGTAGGTAGCCCAACCCCGCTGTCTGTGCTCTCTCAGCTTCTGTCACCACGCCTCCCCACAGCTTCACTGTGTCGGACTGTATTTCCAGGAACTGTAAATCCAAATAGGCCCTTCCTCCTTTAAGTTGCATTATGTAAGCTATTTGGTCACAGTAAAAAGAAACAAGACAACAACAACAACACCCCTTACTAGTGTAAGACCTTACTGATACCTTAACAAGGTAATTCCCATTATGGATGTGCCACAGAGCCTTCAAAGCTTTACATGCTGAAGCCCTAAACAAAGATGTCATGTGACTGCACTTGGAGATAGGGCTTTGAAGAAGGAACGAAGGTTAAATAAAGTCATATTCTAAGGTCCTAATCTAACAGGAGTTACGGCTATAGAAAAGGGACTCTCTCTTCACCACACCCATACATGAGCACAAAGCACAAAAAAAGGTAAAAATTAGAGAAAGAGCAATGAAAAGGCAGCCCTTCCACAAGCCAGGGAGCAAGACTTCACTAGAATTCAACCATTCCAGCACTCTGACCTTGGACTTCTGGATTCCAGATCTATGAAAAAAAAATTTCTGTTGCTTAACTCACATAATTTTATCATATTTGCATCACAAGAAGATTAATATTTTATAATTATTCATTTTAAATACTTTAAATTTTAGTTATCTGAAGTGGAAATTTCTGGTTTCTTTGGAAACTCAGTTGTGTCATATGACTGACTATGTTTTTTGTTTTGTGTGTGATATGAGAATGTTTTTCCCTTCCGAAAATAGCCCTGGAGAAAAATAGCCCCCACAAATAAACAGCCCCTATGAAAAGGCATGTGGTGTTTGTCAGCTGAAAACTATCTTGTGCGAGGGGCATGGGTTTTGTGAGCTGAAAAACATCCTTGTGTGGACTCTGAGAAGAAATAAATAGAAGCACACAGACAGTGAGAGAACGTCTTTGAATTGCTACTCTTTGCAATGGTTTGCAACCTTTTCTGGTCTTCGAAGAGAGAAACACTCAAGAGAACTTCTGGGGCTGTTTGGGGAAGTTTTTGTTGCTTTTTCAGACTCATGCCATTTGGGTAGAGTCTAGCTACTTCTACTGAATTGTTCTACTGCTGCTGATTCATGTTGTTGCTACTGTTTTGCTGTTTGACTAGACTGCTTGTATCCTGACTGAATCTGGTAATCCCTGAAGAAGCCTTATCATCAGGAAGTAGATAAAAGAGGTCTACAGCCTCCTTAACCACTAATCTCCTACCTAAGGTTGGGGGGGGGGGTGTTGGATAGGAGGTAAAGGCATTTTAAAACCTTAAATAAAGTAGGTGTTTGAAAAACTTAAGCCTATAGCTATCAGTATATGTGCATGTATCTGTGTCTGGGCATGCGCATCTAAGCACAATTTCTCAGAATCCAGAACATAGAAATGGGGTAGAAAAAAGTGGTTGTGAAGCACCCTATGTGAGTGCTGGGATCCAAACTCACTCTGCATTCCTAAAAGCTGAGTCATCTCTCCAGCCAGTTTATTTATTTTTGAGGAATAGTTTAGCTGGGAATAGAATTCTGGGTGGCAGACATTGACTTTTCTTTCAGTATATCATGAAGCTTTGTTTTAACATCTTCTAGCCTCCTTCTTACCTGATGAGAAGTCATCACATTTCTTTGAGTACTTATGAAGTCTCTTCTTGGGGTGATCTTGTTGTGCACATTGTAAGGGCTGTCTTTGTATATTCAAATGCTGGTTCTGAACCAGCAGAGACCTGAGTGCAGAGCAAAACTTTGGTATTGTTAAGCATTACCTGTCTCAATGTTTTATAAACACTCTCTCCCAAACCTTCTGATTGGTTTAATAAAGAGCTGAATGGCCAATAACAAAGGCAGGAGAGGAAAGCAAGACTTCCAGGCAGAAATAGGAACTCTGAGAAGGATCTGAGGCAAGATCTGCCAGCAGGATGGAGAGGAAGAAACAGAGTGTGGAACTGAGAGACTGAGAATAGGTACCAAGCCACACAAACATGGATTAATATAAATGGGACAATTGTAAGTTAAAAGCTAGCTAGGGAACAAGCCTAAGCTAAGGCCAGGGGTTCATAATAAATATATAAGATCTGAATGTCATTATTGGGAGCTGGTCATCCAAGATCGTCTGGTTATATTTGGCATTCGATGTCTATAGTCTCTCTCCATTTTTGGATCTTTGCCTCTTTGATTATGATGGACCCACATGTGGGTTCCTCAGTGTCCATTCTTCCCTAATCCCTCTAGAACCTCTAATATGTTCTTTGCATTGGCTTGATTTTGTCCTGCTGATTTATGAGGCTGTGTTCATTTTTCACTATCTTTTCTCTGTTCTTCTTGGTGGATAATTTATATTGAGCTATCTTCAAATTAACTGTCTTTTCTTCTTCTGTCTCCAATCTATCACCAAGCAATTCTAGGAATTGTTTTCATTCTTCCATTTTGGTTATGTATATTTCTGGTGCCAAACAAAACCACCCAGTACAATAGTCATGAGGTATCAATTTTAACTCACTCTGATGAAACGAAATTAACTTGTGGTTCATTTCTAGCATTCAACAACCATATGTTACCAGTGACTATAATGCGGGACATATAGTGATGAGAGAATATTCTCCTTCACAAAAGTGGCTGAGATCCTTTCACTCAATCTAGATAGAAACTGTAGGTTAGCAAGGAGAAGCTCTCCCAGTGCTGATACTGGGCAAGCTTTTACATTCCTGGGTATTTAACAGCAGTGCGCATCAGCTGACAGGTAGCAGCAGCAATAGGTGACGGCTTCTAGTGTTAAAGCTCTTGTGCAGGCTTTGGATAACAGGACCCTTAACCATCTAACTAAGAGTTCCAGCTCCTGTGTAAATGTAGGGAGTCAAGACTCCTTTGTCCATGGCATCCAATGATGCTGCATCTTCCAAGACAACCCAGGCATCAGGATTCCCCAGCACCTGACAACAAACTTTTGTAAAAGTTTCCAGGCCTGGGAAGTCTGAGATCCTTAACCTTAAAAGCTTAGCAGCACTCTGGGATCTTCAAGCAACCCAGGTATGCACCCTCTTCTTGGGATCTTCATAGCCTTCTCTCCTCCTCCAGCCTCAGCTGGAAAGAGAGAAGGCTCTCTATTTCTACCCCATCCTTGTTCCTGCTCTGGCCACTCTCCCCAACGGTTTATCTGGTGCATCTTTACTTGTTAATTAGCCAGGCTTTGCCACCTATGATGCTCCGCTGTCACGGAGGGTGCTATGCCACTGTGTTTGCCAATTGTGCCACTTTGCTGTGTCTGCTGCATCATTCTTCATTACCAGATTAGCTACACAACTGAAATAGGTAAGAAAAGAGCATTTCGGATTTTTCATTGGCCTTAATGTTGCAAACTGAGAGAGGGAGCAGAGGGATGTGTGTGGAAAGGGAGGAGGAGGTTCCTATCCACCTACTTGAGCCAAATGATTTGTTTATGTAGCCAGAAAAGTTCTGTTGGCACTAATTACAAAAAACTTTATATGCAAATGAGGGTTTGGATTTGCACCAATCACAGCATTGTGTCTTCAGTATCAGCCACAGCTGTCCTGTTAGGCCACTAAAGGCAATTTTTTCCACTTCAGTCCAGGAGGAAATGACTGCAGGGTCATGCAAAGTTCATTGTGGCTTGCATTACTAAAGTGTCCAATACACTGCAGGAAGCAATCATGACTGAGGCTTCACCTAAAGGAGCCAGAGTAATTAGTGCAATTGTTCTTTGATTTTTCTTGAGTGTCTGTTCAGAAGGACAGTCCTGGCATAAGGATAATTCAGCTGGCTGCCTGCCTGACAAGTCCTTCAGCTCAAGGAAGAAGCCAGGGCAGTAAGAGAGAGTCCAGCAGCTGCCAATTAAGAAGTCAGATGGCCCTCGTCCTCCAGCGTCTTTGCTTATCTTCAAGAAAATGAACAGAAAGCATGCTTACAAGCAAAACTTAACTCATTAACACCAATAACGACTTTAACTGTGTTTCACCATGGTTCATACCTGCTCGGCTCTTCAAAGAAAGAAGCTGTCTTAGTTACTTTCCTATTGCAGTGACAAAACACAATAAGCAAGGCAACTTAACACAGAAAGCATTTTTAACTGGGCTTATGGTTTCAGAAGATTAGAATCCATGATGGCAGAGCAAAGGCATGGCGTCAGGATCAGATAACAGCTCACATCTTGATCCACAAACACAAGGCAGAGAACTCAAAATGGCATATGTCTTTTGAGAACGGAGAGTCCACCTCCACTGACAAACTTTGCCCAGCAAAGTCACACCTCTTAAACTTCCCCAAGCAGCCACCTTCTGGAGACCCATGTATTCAAATATATGAGCCTACAGGATCTTTCCCAATCAAACCAGCACAGAAGAGCCCCTTAACTGTCTCACCATTACTGTAAATTTGTGTGTATAATGTATATGTGCATGTGTGTATATGATGCACGTGCATATATGTGTGGGAACATCCCTGTGTGTGAGTATGGGTATGCTCCTGCCACAGTGTGCAGGTCAAGGTCAGAGGACCACCTCAGATGTCGGTCCTCACCTTCCACCTTCGCTGAGACAATTTGTTGTTCCACTTTTCATATACCAGAATGGCTGGGCTGTGGGCCGGGGGGGGGGGTCTTTTCTCTGTCACTGTGGTGATTTAAATAGGAATGGACTCAGAGACTGGAACGCTTGGTTGTTGGGGAGCGGTGCTACTTGAAAGGGATTGGGAGGTGTGGCCTTGTTGGAGGAAGTATGTCATTGAGGGGGCTTTGGGGTTTCAAATGCTCAAGTTAGTCCCAATCTTGTCTGTCTGTCTGTCTATCTCTCTCCCTCTCCCTGCTGCCTGTGGATTCAGATGTAGAACTCTGTGCTCCAGATGTGTTCTGAGCTCTCTGCTCTTTCACCAGCACCATGTTTGCCTGAGTGCCACCATGCTTCCTGTCATGATGATAATGGACTAAGCCTCTGAACTGTAAACCAGCCCCAGTTAAGCGTTTTCCTTTATAAGAGTTGCTGCGGTCATGCTGTCTCTTCAGAGCAGTAGAAACCTTAACTAAGACAGCTACCCATCTCACTGTAAAAGAATGAAGATTACAGATGTATGCTACCTCACCCAGCTTTACATGGGTTGTTGGGATTCAAACTCAGATCCTTATGCTTGCAGAGCAAGTGCTCTTATCTGCTGGGCCATCTCCATTCTGCTCTGTTTAATAGTTTCTGTTTCTTTCATAGGATTCCCCATTTTGTGTATACTTCCTATATGCATACAATTTCCCATACTTATAATGATGTTGACTTGCTTAATTATCAGTTAAAACATCCAGATAGTTGGGGTTGATTTCTATTGTTTTTTTCCCCTTGAATAAAGGCAGCTTTTTCAGCTGCCTAGTGATTTTTGACTGGATAGCAGACATTTTGAGGATAGATTGTGGAGACTCTGAAGTCTGCTTTGTTCTTTCATCTATTTCTCCCATCAGATAATTAAATTGACTGTCTCATGTCTGAAATCTAGCGTTCCTTTCAATTGTATCAACTAAAGCCTTCACTCATCTCCTTCATCTTCTAGATGATGCTCCTTTCTCCTGGGACATGCTGGGGTTTTTCTCCCCTGGACACATATATTTAAAATGTGCCATGAACTTCTGTGAATCTCATGTAGATTTCTAGGCTTCCATTTCCTATTCTGTCCTGTCCTGGATGAGAACCGTAATTTGTCACTGTGTGTCCATATTGTCTATACCCATCCATTATCCACTTAGTAGGATCTAAGGTACTGTCACAGTGCTTCAGTGTTTGTGTTCACACACGAGTAGCGATGCTAGCCATGTGGATATGTTAGGAAGCAGTAAAAATGTGCTTCCCTTAAGTGAAAACATGGAAGTTCTTGATTCAATAGATAAAGAGAGACAACACATACTGAGGTGTCCAAGACTTCTAGGCTGAACAAACTTAGCCATGAAACTATGAAGAAAGAAAAAGAAAAACAATACTAGTTTGAACCATTGTACTTTGAAACTACAAAAGTTATGACCACCGCCTGGGAGAATACTTTAGTTAAGATAGAAAGGACATGAAATTCGTATATTAATACTGATGCACATAATGGTGTTTGATTGATGACAGAGCACATATGCAATGGTGGTCCCATGACATTGAAAATAGCGCTGAGTGAGTCATATTTAGCCATAGTTACACAGCAGCAAGATACTTTACTCACATGTGTGAAGGGATGCTGCTATAAACAAACACTGTGCTTCCAGCCACATAAAAATATAGCATGGGATCTGGACAGATAGTTCAGTAGTTAAGAACACTTGTTGTTCTTGTAGAAGACCCAGGTTCAATTCCCAAGACCTATATGGTGGCTCACAACTGTCTATAACTCCAGTTCCAGGAGGATCTGAGACCCTCTCCTGACCTCTGTAGGCACTGTACACACATGGTGCACAGACATATATGCAAGCAAACACTCATAAAAATAAATAAACTTTAAAATATATCTACATTTGTATATCCATATATGTGTGTGTGTGTATACTGTGTATGTATGCTCAGCTACTTGTTGTACATAGCCATAACAAATAATTCTGTTTGTAGGAAAAGTTTTGCTTTCTTTTGTGATTTTTTTGTTTTGGTCCCAAAGGTGGGATGTGGAGATGTTTTTAGTTCATCATCAATTGAAAACAAACTCATGAGAGGGCCCACGATCTTGGCCAGGTGAAAAGAGACATGTGAGAGGGCATGTAATCTTTTGCCAGAAGCTGTCTCGCACAGGGGGCGTGTTTTTACGCAGCCTGTGTGGACTCTCAGAAGGGGTAAATAGAAGCCCACTGGCAGGGAGACATCGCTTCTGCATCACTACTCTTTGTTAGGTGCACATCGCTTCGCTGGTCTTTGTTTTTCTATGTTTCACTTCTCGGAGAGAAATGCTCCAGAGCAAAGAACTTCTCATGGCTCTCCGGCTGAGTCTTGCAGCCTTTGATGACTCCAATTCGGCGTAGTCTTGCCATTTCTGCTGAATCATGTCGCTGCTGTTGACTGGCATTGGCTATTTGATGGGACTGCTGGTATCCAGATGACAAGAGTTCACAAGAGTGAACTCACCCCAAGGAACTATGTCTAAAAAGGCCCACAACCCCCTTTTCCTAATAACATTCTTTCTTTCCTCTGGTCAGTCGGTTGGGAGGGAGGTAAAAAGCATTTAAGAACCTTAAATAAAGCAGTTTTTGAAAATCTAAGCCTACATCTGTTACTAATTTTTGTGTTCATTTTGTTTTCAATGGATATACTATGAGAGTATAGTACTCAAGGAGGACAGGAGAGAGCATCAGATTCATTGGAACAGGAGTTACAGGACACTGGACCACCTGACATGGGTGCTGGAAACTGAGCTCTGGTCCTCTGGAAGAACAGCAGGGGCTCTTTTCTTCTGAGCTCTCCAGCCTCAGTGCTATAGCGTGTGTGTTTGCCATCATCCTAACGTGTACCCCTACTTTTGGTTGTTTTTTTTAAGGATACTGTCAAGTAGTTTGGTGTGTTACATTGTCAGGAGCCTTACATGTCTTGTGTTTATGACATCACTCAGTTATGAAGAGGCCACGTCATGTGGCAGATCAAAACCATGGAGGTGATTGAAAGGCATCCTATGATGTTTGCACAATGTAATCATCTCAGAGTGTGTTTCTCTGAAAGTATCTGCAGCACACAACTCTGTAGAGAAGCTGCAGTTTACATAGGGTTCAGTCGTAGCTGCTATATCAGGCTTCCACTTGGCTCTCAGAATACATCTCCATGGATTAGGGGCAATGAATGTATGCTATTCACCCAGTGTGGTGGTTAATAATGATTATCAGCTTACCAAGATCTAAACTCACCTCAGAGACAAGTGGGCACACTTAATGAGGGATTATCTAGATTAGATTAGCCTCTGCCTGTGCCTGTGAACAATCAACTTGATTAGGTTAGCTGAGGTGGCAAACCCCTCCTAACTGTGGGTAGCACTATTTCCTAGATGGGGGTCCTAGGCACCAGAAAAGGGAGAAGGTTATCTGAGCACAAGCAATTATCATTCTTTTTGATTCTGACTGCAGATACATTATTACCAGCCCCCTCAAGTTTAAGCTGCCATGACTTCCCCTCCATGATGGACTGTGTACCCTTGAACTGTGAGCCAAAATATATTCTTCTTGAAGTTGGTCTTGTCCATGTATTTTGTCATAGCAATACAAAGAATAGCTTTGACACATAATTTCTTATGCAGGATTAATGACATTGGATACATGGCCTCAAGAGGAGAAGATTTCATTCTTTGTTGCCTGGGGACAGCACAAAGATGGTCACTAGCAAGACTTTCTTCTGGGAAGATGTGAATAAAACATCTACTAAACCCAGACAGAATACCAAGAGCAGACCAAAGCAACAACTACAATGAAGTCCAACTCAGCAAACTGATAAGTTTATTGGGGTCTCTGACAGGAACATGTAGGAGGAGGGCAGTTAAGCTAACTGCATCACTGAAAAGCCTACCCCAGCAACTGAGGAAATCTGCATTGCTGGAACTCCCTGAGGAACTTAGAGGCAGCTCTTCCCTCCTTGGCAGCTGTTATCATTTACATAAGCCCAGGCTTTTGTGACTCTTGTAAGACCCAGGAACTTCCTGACACCTGTGAGTCACTTATTTCATGAGCCTTGAACACGGGTCTTCAGGAGTCTGCCCTTAGGATGAGCTGTTTCAATTCAGAGAAAATTGCTGCATGACAGGGTCTCAAACAGTCGTGAGAGCCACTAGGCTCTGCAGTTGTCAGGGACTCAAAGGAACACAGAATACATTCAGATAAACTAGAACAGTCCCTCCTGGACCAGCACTTTTCTTCAGTCCTTCTAAAAACCTCAAATTCTTAGAACTGTGCGCAAACAGGGGGAGAAAAAAGGTCAATAAAAACTAGAGAAATAATCTTGGAAATTTTTTTCCTCCAAGGGAAGAAATTGCAGAGCAGAAAACATCTAATCAACATTATTATCACATCCACCCAAAAGAATTCTCCTTGAGCTACCTACTCACACCTCCAGGTCACACGCCTATGGCCGCCAACAACACAGTAATAATTTGACATGAGTTGTACACGTGGGTATCGAGAAGGCACATGGTATAAACTCAAAGCTCAATCCTGTCGCTTCTTACCTGCGTGGGCTTAGAAAAATAAAGCCCGAGCCTCTCAAATCCACAGTTCAGTCCTCTAGAAAAGTGGGATAATAACAGCTCTCTTGGAGGGCTGTTAAGAAAGCTAAATGTTAAAGCACGGGAATGCCTGTCAAGACAGAGTCAAAGACTATCAAGAGTTCATCTCCTGCCTCTTCCTGTAGCTCTCCATACAGCTCAGCAGAGGTCTCTCCAACCAACCTCCTGAAGTTCCAGCTGAGGAAATAAATGACGAGCACATCCCCAAACCTACCCAAAGCTAACCGTGGGTAATGACTCTCTAGACGCCTGTCCCTTGCCCAGTATGCTGGCTGGGGTTTTTGTCAACTTGATACAAGCTAAAGCATCTGGGAAGAAGAGACCTCAACTGAGAAAACGCTTCCATCAGGTTGGTGTGTAGAGCATATTCCTCATTGATGCTGATCAAGGTGGGTGGGTCCAGGCCATCATGGGTGGAGTGACCCCTGGCAGGTGGTCCTGGGTGGTATAGGAAAGCAGGCTGAATAAGTTGAGGGGAGCAAGGTGGTAAGCGATGTTCCTTCATCTTCTCTGTTTCAGCTTGTGCCATGGTAGACTACAACTGTAAACTGAGATACACCTTTTCCTCCCCAAGTTGCTTTTGGGCATGCTATTTATCACAGCAACAGAAAGCAAACTACAACACCCAGGGAGACCCTGAACCCAGTCTGGTCTATTCCAACTTCACAAGGGTTCCTTCAGCTTCCTGCAGTTTCATGGGAAATTCCCTACCTATGATGGCTGCCATGGGAACCACATCTTCCTAAAGTCTCCAACTTAAGAGACTGTCTAAGGACCAAGTCCCTTTGAAATGTTTGGTGGCCAAACATTTCAAGAAGAAAGACCTTCTAGTACGGCTTCTGCCGTTATCTCTGGAATGGCGAACAATGACTGTCAGTCAACCTGGCAGGATGTAGAATCCCCATGGAAACAAACCTCTGGTCTCATCCACAAGGGGCTTTCTAGATTAAGTTAAGTGAGGTGGGAAGCGGTACCCTGAGGGTGACCACTTTCCATTGGCTGGAACCTGGACTGAATAAGGAGAAAATAAGCTGAGTCCCAACATGCGTTACTCTCCACTTCCTGACTACAGAGGCAATGTGACCAGCCGCCTCCACGTCCTGTACCGTTGTGAGAAACAGATCGTTACCTTCCGTGTTTTCAGTATGAGGTGCATTTGAGCTCACTGGAATGACAGACAAGTCGGGGCACTAGACCCCTCTGTCTATCTTGGGACTCTGAAAGTTACAGGTGGTCTGATACTTGGCTGCACCCAGGGTGAGAAAGAGTGTTCAGTTCTAGCCCTCAAATTGCTCATTGGTTGAGGTTTTATGACCCAACCAACAAGATGAGGAATTTGGGGTGAGTGCAATTCCTAGCCTATAGGAGAAGGGGGCAGAGAATTTTCAAATCTGAAGGGAATTTAAATCCATTGTCTTGTGCCAAATCAGTACTCTGGCTGCTTTTGCCTTTCCTCTGTGTTGGATCCTTTTCTACAGAACTGTATATTTAGAATGACTTTTTTTCCCACTGGTCACTTGAATTTGTTATATCTTATTTCCAGCACCTTCCTGGTCATGATGGACAGCATGCCCTCAATCTACAAGGAAAAGTAACCTTTTCTCCCTTAAGTTGCTTTGCAGAGGGTGCAAGGGGTGTGATTTTTTTTTGTTCCAGCAATGAGTATGTAATAACTAAGCCTATTGTGTTGAAGCTGCTGCTGTGTGCCCCTTTCTAAGATGAAACTCAATTCACACCTCACTGCACTGCCACTCCCCCAAACACCCTGAACTGTAAAGAAGCATCCGGGTTTCCAGAAGCTTTCCATTCCTTTCAAGTGTGGATCTTCCATAAAAGGCCAGCATTGCTGAACCACTTTAGTGCCTGCCGAAAAAAGGTCTTCTACAGTGTCGGACCCACCGGTGAGGCTGCGCCTCTGAGAATGTCAGGCAGTTATTGACTGCTCGGTTTGCGTTAGCCTTGGCTGCGTTCTGTTTCTCGTTGCCAGCGCTTCCCCTGGAGTGGAACCACGCTTCTGCTCCTAAGGAGAGGCAGCCCCAAGGCTCCAATTACTCACCATTCAAGAATGATGTCACCACAGGAAGGAGCAGGGCCCAAAGTGACAAAGAGCTGTGTCTTCATAGGAATGGAGCTGCCATGCACTCAACACATGCCCTGCAAACGGTCCCTGTGACCAGAGCCCATGGGAGGATTCATTTCTGAGCCTGTCCCCTTCACACCTGCGATGGTGGTTTGAATGTGAAATATCACTCCCACCTCTGACCCCTCCAGGCTCATGGCAATGTTTGGGAAGGTTATGGAATAAGCTATAGCTACAGGATATGAGTCACTACGTGGCTGGACACTGACGTTTGTGGCCTGGCCCTGATTTCCATGTACTTGCTGCTTCCTGGTCCATGGAGATGTGAATGAGAGGCCTCCCACTCCTGCCCCCATGCCTTCTCTGTGGTAACGGACTGTGCCCTCCAAGTGTGAGTAGAGATGAACTCTTCTTTTTTTTTAATTTCTTCTTGGTTATAGCAATGACAAAAATGAGTTAAAACACTTGTCAGTTGTACTCGAGTTCAGTGCTTAGAGCTAAGGTTCAGATGTTTACTCTTCCCCTGTATGCCGGCATGTAGGATGAACTGTGTCCTGAAAACTTCCCTGCCCCTGGCACATGAGGCCGAACCACCTCTGTGGTGACTTACGTCTCTGGCTCACTTATTCTTTCATGCATCCTTGAGCAGCTCCCTCCAGGAAGACAGCAGAGAACAAAACCGACTTTGGTCCTGCCTTGGGGAGCTTAGATTCTAGTGGGGGTGAGACAGAAAATAAATGGATGGATAAATCTAACATTTATCCTGGACCATGCTGGGAGGGTGGAGACTGATAGGGCCATGGCATTACTGCAGAGTGCTTGGAGAATCCCTTCCCAGTACAGTGATGGTTGAACAGAGATCCAAAAGACACACAGAGACCCAGGAGAAGGTGTTGGGTATAAATGTCTGAGGCAGAAGCACATCCTTGTTGTATCTACGTGGTGATGGAGAGTGTGAGACAGGAACAGAGTAATTAGAAAGCAGAGACATGATCTTAGAAATAACAGACCTGGTTTAACAGGCCCTCCTCTGGGGAATGCCAGGACCACAACAGTAGCTTCCAAAAGGTATATCCACAGTTTGGTGTCATTTCTGTTTCTGTGGTAAATGTCCTGACAATAATAATAATAACTTAGAAGAGGAAAAGGATTTTTTTTTTAGCTCAAAATTCACACTGCAGTCCATCCCTGTGGGGAAGTCTCAGAGGCAAGAGCTTGAGACAGCTGGTCACATGACAGCCACAGTCAAGAGCCAAGAGAAACGAAGGCACCCATGCTGTATGCTATGTGGCTTTCCAAACTCTTGCATACATCTCAGGGCCCAGCCTAGGGAATGGTGCTGTCCACAGTGGTCTGGGTCTTCCTACATCAATTAACAATCAAAACAATACCCACCCACCCCCAGGCATAGCCATAGGCCTACCTGCTCTAGACAATTTCTCATTAGGACTCTCTTCCTGGGTGACGGTTAAAAATAACCAGCTCACCATCATCCAGCCTTGCTGTCCTCAAACCTATCCTCCACACCCGTACTAGAATGAGTACCTTAATGTCACCAGACCCCTTTGGCACCTTCACAACTTCCCTGATCTGCAGGACCAAGCTATCATTCCTAAGGGAGACCACATATATGACCACCTCTGTGACTCGGTTGCCTCTTCTATTAGCAATTAGCTCCAGCATCTGTGACCTAAGCACACAAGGGTTAGACCCATTTACTCTGGTGAGCACCTCAGAAGTAGGCGGGGAGCATGAAGGGTTAACAAGGGTCATCAGGACTTTGCAAAGCCACACAAAAGCCCTTCCCTCTGCCAGTTGAGGACCCCATGCCTATGTGCCAGAGAGCCCAGGGGTCACTACCATCAGGAGGACGAGACTCAAAGAGAAGGAATAGGCCCACCCCGGAGGATGCCTTTGTTAAAAACCTGCTTCTCTCTGGTTTCCCTTCCTGCCCACTCATCTTTACATTCAGAGATGTGGCCATGAGGTCATCTCGAGATGAGTTCATGTCTCCTTCGCCAAGCACTCCCAGTCCCGGACCTGAGAGCCCTCACTCATCTGAACAGAGCGGCGCAGCAGCCTGGCGGGTTTATCACAGTAATAAGTCTCTGGAATAGCAGCCGTTACACCAAAGCTACAGGCACGAAGCTGCTACCGTGCCGTCCACTGCTCCAGGGCAGTAAATTTCCAAGGCATTTATTTAGTACCTACTGTGTGTGAGAGCCCATGCTTACTGAATGGCCCACATCACAACGACCACCATCATGCCTGCCTTTCAACACATTCCCCACGCATGTGAGAGCTGTGTCCTTTCCGGACTCACTTCACAGCCTGAGAGGGAAGAGGCCCCTCACGCTCTAGCCCAGCAGTGCTGCTTCCCATAGTCTTCACTGCATCTGAATGTGAGCCCCAGAGGGGAGGGCACACACACACTAGCCTCCTGCACAGTCAGCAGATTCTCCTCCAGTTATCTGTGCCATGCTTCATGCCCTCGGGTACACTGTGCTTTTGACTTTCCATTGGCTTAGGACACACCTCACCGCTCTCATCCCTACCTACCTGAGTTTTCAATATATTCTGAATGCCTTCCTCTTCCCAGAAACCCTCCACCTCTGTGTGTGTGTCTCTGCCCTCCATAGTGCTGGGGTTACAGGTATGAGCTTAGCTATTTCCAGGCTTTCTTTTTTTAGTGTGGGTTCGGAGAATTTGAACTTAGGTCCTTGTACGTAAGCAAGAAGTGAGTGGGAGTCTACTCACTGAACAATGCCCTTGGCTTAACACTTCTTCTCTTCAGCCCCTCATTCACTAATCTCACCACCCTCCTCACACTACCCACCCCCAAGCCCACCAGCCACTAGCAACGAGTATCTCCGCTCCCAGACTCCACAGACTTCCGTCTGTGGCGGTTCGAGCCCTCTGTTCCATGGCCCGGAAACCCCAGATTCACGGGTACAGGTTTCCTCTTCACCTGCATCTACCATAACCTGGAATCTTGGGACTTAAAGAAGGAGAAGAAACGCGGAGCCTCTCTTCTGTGGTGGATGAATGTCACATCTTTGCTCTGGGCTGGGAGGAGAGACCAGCCCCCAAAGTCTGCATAACCAGATAGGGGAGTGAGCTGCCACGCGGCCCTCTCCCACTGGCTCCAGTGGGTTTGGCTTAGCGTCTTCCCTCTCGCCAAGATGCCTGCAAGCGCTGCTCACAGAAGTCAGGGCAGCGCCGGCAGTTGTGGGCGCCAGCAACGTCCCCATCATTTTCCCTGGTTTATTTTTTCCCTGCTATTGAGGGTCGCAGAGAACACCTAAGTCAGCCCAGTCTTTGTTGGTATTCTTAGTTTCAAAGTGGTGAAGGGCCAAACAATGCAGTTTGTTCTGTCTCTCCAGTCCCAGAGACTTATTTTCAGACAATAAGGACAAAAAAAAATTTTTGTCACGTGGTAAAAGAACTCAAGAATGACAAACCTCTCTCTTTTGTGTTGTTAGCTGAGTGTGGAGCTAAGGGGAAGCTCGGGTGCCCTCTCCTCTGTGCTGGCAGCTGGAGGTGACCCAAGAGTTTCTGCACTTGTCCTTGGGAAGCTGAGCGCCACCAGCTGAGCGCCACCACCCTCACACCTGCCTCAGGTGGCGGCCGAGAGCCCCAGATGTACTGCTGGGCACTGCGGCAGCATGATGCTCGGGCAGGATGGTGGGCAGGAAGGGTCCTTCCTCCTGAACTTCCACACACACGCTGGGGTGTGGAAACCACATACCTGAGATAAAGCTGCCATTTTCTTGCTTGTGCTGCCTGTCTGGAATCGAACCGGATATTCTGTCCCTTCCAGCAGCTCTGGAATCTGTAAAGGCGATATCTCATGGAAGTGGGATGTGTTGACACATACTGTCCTACCTGCTACCGGGGCGTGTCCCACTCTGTGTCCACAGGTGGACTGAGTGACTGGGGCTTGTGGCTTCTAAGTTGTCCCTCATTGGTAGTAAAGATGTCTTGAATGGTATTCCAGGTGGCATAAACATGGTGAGGAAAGAAAAATGGAGTCACAACATTAATGAGAATAAGAGATCAGCAGGAAAAAGAAGAGGGGGCAGAGGGCAGGGGAGGGCAGAGGAGGCCGAGGGAAGAAATGGACAGGGAGGGAGGAAAGAGACAGGAAAGGAGGAAGAGAGTGAGGATGGAAGGGAAGAGAGAACAGAAAAAGACAGGAAGGGAAGGAGGAAAAGGACAAGAAGGGAAAGAGGAAAGAGACAGGAAGGCAGGGAGGAAAGGAAAAAGCAGAAAGGAGGAAGAGGAGGGAGAAAAGGAACAGGAAGGAAGGAAAGAGACAGAAAGGAAGTAAAAAAAGGAAGGCAGGAAGGGAGGGAAGAAGGGAGAAAGGAAAGGAGAAAAGAGTAAGGAGGAAGAGGAGGCAGGTATGGGACAGGAAGGGAGGGAGAAAGGAATAAAAATGGGGAGGGGCAAGATTTCAGTGATTCCATGGATCAACTCCCCAGAAATGGAACTGTTATTCAAATCTCATCCTCCCAGCTGCACAGGGCATGCCTCCCCTGTATTCATCCCGCATCATGTACCTCTGCCCACCCCAGGTCTCTGGTCCGTACTAGAGTCTCTTTGCCTGGTGTGGGATGCACTGCCCTCATGCCCCTCTGTTTTCTGAGACTTTTTGGACACCCAGGAAACCAGACCTGCTCTGTGCCATACCTTTCCCTTTCCCACTATGCTCTGTTCTCAGTCCCCCATCCCCACACCTCTCACTCCCTGAAGGGGTTGTTTCGGCTGTAGCTGTGGGTGCCCTGAACACATAGCCTTGGCTTTGACCATTCCTACCCACACCTCCAGCTACAAGGTGCAAAACACCTACAGCTCAGCCAGAGTATTCTGAACAAACAAGAGTTTCTCCCTGGAGATGTCATGATCAAACCTCATAGCATCTCGCCCCTCAGGGGGGAACAATCTAGAATCATGCACACACAGCTCTGGCCCCCACCAGCTGCAAGAGGATGGACCTATGAACATACACGGCCAGCCTGGGAACACACACGGAATGGGCTGGCTCTGCTTGCAGCTTCATCTACCCTGCCCCTCGCCTGTGAGTCATCTCCCAGAAAACTCTGATTCCAGTGCAACCCAGCATCTCCCTCTCTCTCCCTTTCTCTCTCTCTCTTCTCTCTCTCTCTCTCTTTCTCTCTCTCTCTCTCACACACACACACACTAGCTGCTCCCACTGCCTCCTGACACTAAAGCCCTTTTCTGTTGATGTCCCCTAGAATCTCACAGCACCCACTGAAGCTAGTTCACTAGTCCAGGCAGGATGTAACAGAGTGGGAGATATTGTCCCACATCCTTGGCCCATGGGATGCCCTGAATCTGTGGCAAGTGCCCACGCCCCCACCCCATGGAAAGTCTCCTGTAAGCTCTGCTCCTTTCCTTTCTTCTCAGCTACTCTGTTCAGGACTCAGGTACATGGAGCCACAGGGAATAGCATGAAAGACAAACATGAATTCATATGTGGTCCGACCACGGCATCTTGGTCTTGCCAAGCCTCTTTTTCAAAACCTCTACCACTTTAGGAAGGGAACCCACCCCCACTTCAAAACCAGCCCCCTCAACTGCATGCCTGCTACCAGGCACACTCACTGAAGCCCAGGTCTCAAGCTTGTCAGGAACCAAGCCTGGCCCAGGAGCCCGTGGAAAGACTATGCAGTTGGATGAGTCCTAAAAGGTCAAGTCTGAAAACGCTCATTCTTAGAGAAAAGTCAGAGAATTCTTGGGGCCGTGACAATTCCAGCAACAGGGTCTGATGTTCTTCAAGCCCTGGAGCAGGGGCGGGACAGCACTGTCCACATCTCCTCCACCTCCAAACAGAGAGATTGCAGGTTGCCTGGGACTCATCCTGAGGTGAAAGAAGTGGCGGCCCTAGAGCTGGGACACTTGGTATTCCTACCTCAGCTCTGCCCTGAGCCAGTTCTGCAAGCTGGGCTGTGGCTCATCCCTCTCTTAGCCTCAGTAGGGTCTGCAAGAGAGTAGGGTCAACAGACAATCTCCAGGGCCTGTCCCTTCCTGCTAAGTGGGTTTTGGAGTTACTGTTTATTTCTTTTTTGACAGAGCGTCACTCTAGATCCCAGAGAGCCTACAATTTTCAATTCTCCTGCCTCAGCCTCCTAAATGCTAGATGACAAGAATGTCCTACTATAATCGTCAGTAATGCATATATATAATATATATGTATAATTATATATAGTGCGTGTATGTATGTGTGTATATGAATGTGTGTGTGTGCCTGTGTGTGTGTATGCGTATGTGTGATGCAGTGAAGGTCAGAGAACAAGTGGGGGGGGGCATTTTCTCCTTCCACCGTGTAGGTCCCAGGACTCAAAATCAAGTTGTCAGGCCTGATGGTAGGTACCATAACTAAGTCATGTCACCAGCCTCTTGGCAGCATTTTGATTTTTAAAAACCCTTCCCTTTGTGAAGAAAACTAAGATAATGTTTCCCCCTCCCTCTCCCTCCTTCTACCCCCTCATCAACCATTCTCCCTCCACACATAAACACAGCCTTTCTAAGGGAGACATTCACCTCTAGGAATGTCTCAAGAACAGGGAAAATATACACTGAAGGAAGGAAGGGGCACTAAAATGGGCCATCCTGGTGAGATTGGGCAGGAATGGTGAGACCTGGGGCTATGGATGGAGCTTAGCCAGGCCTCTGAACTCACATGAGCCTACCCCGTCCTCCTGTTCCTGTAATCACGCTAGTTTGTTCAACAGAGTATGCATACCCCCTTGTGAACATACATGGAAGCCAGGGGTCAGCAATGGTGTCTTCCTCAATCACTTTCTAGTTTTTTTTAAAGTAGGGTCTTTCCCTGAACTTGGAATTCACTTATATTAAGCCAGACTGGCTGGCCAGAAATCCCCTGGGATCCTCCTGTCTCACCAGCACCAGAATGGAAGGCACACGCTACTCTTTCTGGCTTTTTAAAGGATGCTAAGGATCCAAATTCTGGAAGCACTTGAACAACTGAGTTGTCTCTGCTGCCTTGAAAGGAATACTTGCAATGAATCCAACCACAGGGAAGGTTCCAGCTTCCAAAGATTTGCTCCTGGCTCTTATTGACAACCTATGCTAGAGCAACTTGAAAGAGTTTCCCAACCCAGGGATTCTCGGCCCCAGGGTAGGGGGAAAGGATACCATTTCCTGACACCCGGAGGCAGAAGTTAACACCAAGGGGACAGAAAAGAGGCCCTGGAAGGAGAGATCAGGCAAGGGGATAATTTAAGATAAATGAACAGATTAAAAACCACAGGCCACTTTGCCAGAGCCCAAACTCCAGCCCACAGATATTGACACTGAAATGGATGGAGGTGCCCGTCCAGGAAGACCAGGAAACCAGGAAGCTGCGGCACCACCAAGAGCAGCTCAGAGGTGTGTTGTGCTAGCCACCTCCGGAATGTGGCTCTTCCTAATGGAGCCTTTAAATCTGCTTCCCAGGACCCAGGCTGGACTGTTAACACTATCTCAGGTGAAGGAGCTCAGGGAGACACTGTGCCTTGTTAAGCAGTCTCTATCTGTGGCTCTCCTTCCCTAGAGATGGGAAGTGAGGAGAGTCAGCCGCTCACCTGTGCCCCCCGCCCCCTACCACACACACACACACACACACACACACACACCAGGTCCCAGCAGATGATGTCTCGCAACTGCCTACATGCTGGAGATGCTGCCATTCCATTGTGTGTTCTGAAAAAGGTGCGCCATCAATCCAGCTCATTTGTCTTATGTCAGGCAAATAGCATCAAAAATGTGAAGCCAGGGCCGGGGAGGTGGCTCAGCTGGTAAAATGCTTGCCTTGCAAGCATGAGGACCTGAGTTTGCTCACAAACCCACTTAAAAAGCTGTGCTTGTAATCCCAGCAGGCAGGAGGCAGTGGCAGGAGAATCACTGGGGTTTGCTGGTCAGCCAGCCTAGCCTACCTGACAAGCTCCAGGCCAGAGTGAGACTCTGGGCTCAAAGTAAGATGGATGGCTCCTGATGAATGGGCTGAGGTTTTCCTCCGGCCTTCTCATACATGTGCACACATCTCCACCCATACATGTACACACAGAGCCACTGGACTCAGCAGATCCCTCGAGAGGCAGGGCATCCTCTTCGGTTGGGGTCTATGGGAAATTCCTGAGCAGCCTTCTTGATAAGCCCGTGTGAGGAAGGAAGGGTTGCAGCTGGATGGGCTGCCTTCTTCTTTAGCGGTGTAGTGGTGTCCAGTTGCCCATCATCTAGTTAACTCCCACCATGCTTCTGTAGGCAACTCTAGCTCTTATTAAATTTGCTTTCATAGGGACACACTTACATACACACTGCAAGCAAAAACACATGAAATAGGAAAAGAAATTTATAAGAAAATTGGATTCAGTGGAAGGGGATAAGAAGGGAAATGGGAATAGGTGAAGAGAGAGTTATGGGGATGAGAGAAAGCAATGCAGCGGATGGAAATGACGAAAGCACATCATGTACGTGTATGAAATTGAACAGCTGACTGTGAGGTGCCCAACCCAAATGGATACATCCACATTATAACCCCTATACCTCAAGCTCACAGAACATTGTGGAAGAAGGGGCAGAAAGACTGTAAGACTAAGAGGACCTGACATCTACTGTGAGATGGTGCTTCTCATATCTGACAGGGAAGCTCCAGGCATGAACTCTTAAAAACACAGTACTTAAACGAGCTGCAGAATGACAGCACTGGGTGACATGTCTGCACGGATGAGTGAAATCTGAAGAGGTTCCCCCCTGAGGTGAAGAGAGCTCTGGGCAACCAATGGATGCCGAGAGAAGAACAATTGGTCTCCTAGAGGGATGAAGACCAATGGATGCTGAGAGAGGAAGAATCAGTCTTCTATAGGGATGAAGACCAATGAAAATAGGATTATTATCCTATTTTCAAGTGGTCAGCCCTAAATACATACACACATGTGAGCAACAGTAAATGGACTCAGCAGGCTGTAGTGTGTGTATGTGTGTGTGTGTGTGTGCGTGTTTAATAATAATAATTAAAGAAGAGGTCATGGATCTGAGAAGTTGGAAGGCACACAAGAGGAATAGGATAGGAGGGGGACAGGAAGGGGTAGAAATGAGATAAGTATACTACTCAAACTGTACTTATGAAACTCTCAAAAAATTAACATAATGTACTAAAGAGAGAAAAACAAATGTTCTTTTTAAAAACAAAAAAAGGAAAGCTAACTGAATTAACGTGGAAGGAGGAGCCTGGGCAAGTGGGTGTGGACTTGAGGAGAGCCAATCTAGAAAAGGCAATGATCTTTGCTTTTTCATAGTAGGGGATAGTGTCTCCCTGTTCTCCCAGGTGACTGGCGTGACCGCTCACCCACCCAGCCACCCATCTTTCAAGAACTGTCCCTGGACTGCTGCTAGGTCTCTTACTCACTGATCTACAAGAAAAACATGGGACAGAGGGTGACAGGCACAAGGTTTGGGAGAAAATCATAACAAGACACAAACTCCAACTCTGCCATCTGCCTCCAAACCGTGGGTGTGGCTTGTCTATAGGGGGAGCCTCATGAGACCTGTCAGCTAGGATCCTGCTCAGCACAGCAAACTAATGGAGGCTTATCCAAGATGGCAGCGTCTTTCTTCCCCTCACAGAAGTGCCTGGCTAAACAACTGGTAAAGCACCTCCACGAAGACCAGTACTCAGATGCTCTGTCTTTCTGCTTCCGATAGCCTAGCTTGAACTTCCATTACAAAGCCCCAACTTGGCCCAAAATGGCTGCTGGAGCACGGGTCATTGTCTTCCAGGAAGCAGGGAGGGAGAAAATGGGAAGAACACCTAAGACTGACTCCTAGCAGTGCCTACTGTCCTGGGAGCTACCTGCCCAGCCTTTTTCTGGACATGGCCTTCCACATCCTATGAATGAACATGGTCCTCTATGGCTGATCAGAAAGCCGGGGGTTGGGGGGGGCGGCGTGAAGTGTCTTACCTGCTTTCACTACTTCCTGAATACATTAAAGTTTCTCTTCAGAAGGAAGATGAGAGGCGCTTCTGGGATGGAAGGAGTTTCCAACCCATCCTTACCCGCTCAGGTCCTGTCCGCTCTACGCTCACGCTGTGTCCCCTCAAACCTCTGTTCACCATGCTTGTGAAATGAATGGCCTTGAGTCAGGCCAGGCATCCTCCCTCTGAGAGAAGGTATGATAATAATTAGTAAAACCAAAAGGAAAGGAGAGAAAGAATCATCTTTAACTTCTAGGGGAAAAAAAGGCAGGAAGTAGAGGCAGGGGAGACAGGGAAGTTGCCCAGCCTGGCTGTCCTGCCACTTCAGGGCTCCAGGGGAGAAGGCTAATTGTGGGCTCCCTGCCATGGAGCCTTTTGAAACAGAAGAGTTCTTTTGAAATGTGGTTAATTACCCCCTACCTGGCTTTAAGAAGACACTTTCTGCGTTTGAGGCTTTTTCCAAATGAGCCTAGCTTGGATTCCTGCCTTCTTCCCTTCTGACTAATGGTGCAGAGAGGTAAGGGCTGACAGGGGCCAGGGGGGCAGAGGAAGAACAGTTGACTTCAGGGTGATTCCCTTCAGCCCAGCCTCCTGAGATACAGAGAGCCTGTGTGCAGGGCCAGGGAGACAAGCCACGTGGTATGTGGGACCCAGGGGTGGCTGTCACTTAGATCAATGAAAGGCTCTTCCTTCTCCCGGAACAGAGGCTGCAGGGATGGCTAGGAGCATGTCACCGAGGAGGAGGAGGACGGGGACTAAGAAGTGGCAGAGAAGAAAAGGACCAGGCTCTGGTTTATAAAGGCAGAGCCTGCATGGCCAGCGCCCCACAGAGGGCTGACCTAATTGCGCAGCAGCGCGCTCTCATCCCTGGACCCTGACAGACCTGATCAAACCTGCAGAAGACAGGAACGAACCTGGGTATGGAAGAGACCCAGGGAGAGCTGGGGAGATGCTTGCCACAAAGCATGAGGACCTGATCCCCAGAAAAAAACCAAAACAAAACAAAAACAAAAACAGACCTGATGGTACGTGCCTGTAATGCTGGAGATGGAAATCTCTGAGGTTCACTATCTAGCCAGACTAGTGGAATTGTATTTAGGACCAAGTGAGAGGACCACTGTTCAAAAACAAGTGGGTGGTGTCCTGAGCAACACCACTGGAGGCTGTCCTCTGGCCCACAGGCAGGCTTGTGTGTGTACATGCACGTACACACCATTTTTTCCTGGGCTCCATTTCCATAGGTGCTGGATTTGGAGCACAGTGAGACAGAGGGAATGCGAAAGGATTCCGTGGCACATGGTAAAGAACTTCCCAGCCAGAGCTTGCCTCTCAGAGGGGGAAGCAAGTCTTGCAGGATGGACAGACGTTCACTGGATAGACCAGGAAGAAAATGTGCTGGTCATGGGCTGCGGCACGTGTAAAGCCCAGAGGTGTGAAGTGGTGAGGGATACTGAGGGAAGAGTGCCTGGTTGGGCCTGGTTGAATGTGGGTCAGTATCAAGGACTATCACCCGGAATAATATGAGAGAAATGTCTGGTCCTGACTCTTGGGAAAGTTCTGAATCATCCCAGGAACTGGAGCACTAACCAAAGGTTACAGGGTGTTAGCAGGGGAGCACCCAATGAGAAGCATGTTTTAGAGTAAGCATTCTGTTTGTGGATAGGGAAGTAGACTAGGATAAGGCTTTGCACACATGAGTCAGGGACCGCTACAGTGCCGAGAAGGTGGCTGAATCCTGAGTCGCCATGAAAACCTAGTAACACAGGACAGAAGGGCTGAGCAGAAGGGTGTTGGCCAGAACTCAGGTTCCAGGGACACTGGGGAGGGTCTAGGTCAATTCTCAGATTCCTGACATGGGCGGCAGGGCTAATGGTGACAATATTGGCCGAGCGGAAGGAAGAAGGTTGATGAAGAAGTGACAACTTTGTGTTTAGACATTTCAGTTCTAAAGTGGTGGGCCTTTATAGGAAGGCACCCAAGAAGCTGTTGGGTGCATGGTGATGGAGCTGAACCTCAGCTGGTGTGGGTCACCAGGTAAGAAGGACTCTGTGATGTGGTTGGATATTTACATAGCAGCCTGTTGTTTCTCGGGCTTCAAGGAATTGAGTTACATCCGTGGGAGATTAAGTAAGCCACTTGATAGGCTGGTCTCTTCACTGGGATCACAAAGGAGTTTGGATGGGGATCCCTAGGGAGAACCTTCCTCTTTTGGAAGCATGGCAGAACCAAGAAGTAGGTTCAACATAAAATAGGAACTTTTTCACTGAATTGTTCACACAGGGAGTTGACACACTGGTGAGAAGCTGAGAGTATCCCAAAGAGGCCCCTATCAGAGTGGCCTCCAGTCCATTTTTACTACAATGACTTAAAGCACAAAGCCACATATGGAGAGAGACCAAGAAGGAGTGGCAATGAGACCACCAGTGGTGAGGACCCAAGGACAAAGGAGGAGGCTAGAAACAAGGTGAGGAAATGGGACTCAAACTTGGGGCCCCCAAAAATCAACAGCAAATAACCCAAAGACAGAATGAACTAGTGGATGAATGGCTCAGAGGCAGGTGGAAACAATGGATGAATGACTTCAGGACAGGCTCTATCAATGGATGGATGATCCAAGGATAAGCTAGACCAATCAACAAATGATCTAAGGAAAGGTAGGACCAATGAATGAATAACCCAAGGATAGGCAAGGCCAATTAATGAATTATCCAAAGACAGGCTGTGCCCGTGGATGAATTACCTGAGGATAGGTTAGACCGAAGGATGAATGATCGATCCAAGAACAAGCTAGAACAATAGATGACTGACACAAGAATAGACTAGGCCAATGAATGGATGGTCCGAGGAAAGGCTAGATCAATGGATAAATGATCCAAAGATAGGCTGAACCAATACGCAAGTGATACAAGAACAGGCCAGACTAACTAATGATTTATCCAAGAGCAGGGCAGAGCAATGTTTCTCAAGCTGTGAGTTGCAACGCTTTTAGGCGTTATGTGACACTTTCACAGAGGTTACCTAGGACCATTGGAAAACATAGATATTTACATTATGATTCACAACAGTAGCAAAATTAGAGTTATGAAGTAGCAACAAAAATGATTTTATGGTCGTGAGTCACCACAACATGAGAAACTGTATTAAAAGATCAAAGCATTAAGAAGGTTGAGGACCACTGGGCTAGACCAATGGACGAGCACTTGAGTCCTACAGAATAGCCCTGCCATCTTCTTCAGTGACAGAGATAGTTGTTCCTTCTGCTGGCAGACATCCATTCCCATCTGTAACCCCCTCTGGGTACCTGGTGAAAGCTCTGACCACTGTGCAGGTGGCCCTGGAAGGACAGGTCACTCCTCTCTCTCAGGTGGCCCACAGAGACTGAATCAATCTCATCAGATTGCCTGACACCCCTAGAATCTGCAAGGCTATTTATTCTCCTCTCCAGCTGGAATCCCAAGTCCAAGGGCTAAGCTCACTTCAGAGGACATCGCTAAAGTCAAGAGGTTCTGCTCTAGCAAATGGACAGCTGTCAGTCTGGAGTGACCTTTAGCACTTGTTTTTAAGCTCTATGTTTTTGGAGGTTCTTTAAAGCTTCTCCCTTCTAACTCCCCAACCGAGGTAGGAGAGGGAAGGTTAGTTTGGAGAGGGAGCACAGACCCCTTTACTTCTCCCTGCTGTTTAGGGTCAATGGGTTCCCCTAAATAGACTGGAGCTATACCAGTCTCTGTCAACAGCAAACACAGCAGGCAGTCTCTACCGAGCTGCTGTGTTGAAGTGTTTCTCTCTGTCCACCACGCTGTCCATTTCTGGTCTCTCCAAACTGCTACATGCCAAGACTGCACACCACACTTTCTCCAGGCTCTTCTATTTATATCCCTCAGAGTCCTAGACTACACCCCTCTCCATGCCTCATGAGGAAGGATTATTACCAGCTGGCAAAGGCCCTGCCCCACATAAGACAGTTATCAGCTATGGACAAACTAAAATTCCACACTTGAGATTAAAACAAAAACACATTTATATAACATAACTGAGATTACAAAGAAACCAAAACTTCCATTTGGAAGGGAATGGATGACCCTAAGCTGGGACAGGGGAGGGAGTTCTGGCTTCTTGAAGCCTTCCAGAGTGAGGGTATATTGGTGTGGAAAGCTGTATCAGGGGAGAAAAGAGGTTACAGGGACAAAGGACTGTGTGAAGGGAAAGAGAAGGCCCCTTCTCATTTGGCAGCCTCCCCTGCCATGGCAGAGACCATAGACCAATTATTCCATCAAGTTAGATATTAGAGAATCCAACTTCATTAGAGCTTCGAGGCGCATGAAACGTTAATCATGGAAACCTTGATATTCTGCAGAAGAGACTCACTCTGGGAAGAAAAAAAACACACTTTCATTTTCCTTTGAGGTTAATAGAAGGCTAATTTGAAAGCACTCGGTTAATGAGAAAGCTAAAAATATACCTGCTGTAGGATCACATGCCTCAGCCCAGGCCTGGTGGCTGCAGCCTCCCCCAAGCACACAGAGCACAAGAAGTCCAGCAGGAGCAGCCCCATGCGCACCGAGGCCCAGAGCCTGTGTTCCTGGCATGGCGGGGGCTGTCACTGGCTGTCACAGTCTTCCCTGGCCACTGCTAAACAGAAGGAAGAGGAGAAGAGGCCAGGCCTGACCTAAGGACCATGAAGTCCCCTCAGGCTGTAGGAAGAGGGCTGGGATTCTGGATCACGTGCTCCCTCCTCCCACCGTGACTAGGACAGAGGTGCACAGAGACAATGGTGGGACAGTCAGGGAGGAGGATCTTCCCTGTGCAGCAGGAGACAGGGCTTTGCTAGAGGATCCCAAAGGCTCACCAAGCCACTGGACGCCAGTGGGGAGAAAGTGGTATGGGATGACAGAAGGGGAGTGGTGCAGTCTAACCTGGCCCTGATCCCATGAGCTCCTCTGTACGAGCTCTAGGGTGTAGTTGTGTGTGTTAAGAACTAAAGGAAACCAAGAGAGGAGCCAGAGAGGTGTCTCAGCTGGAACAACGCTTGCCTAGCATAGGCTCAATCCCCAGCACTATATAAACACAGTATAGTGGTTCACATCTGTATCCCTACGCTGGAGTATGGAGGCGGGTAGAACAGGAGTTCAAGATACATAGCTGTGAGATACAAGTTGTGAGTCAGAGGCTAGCCTGGACTTTGTGAAACTCCTTGTTTAAAAAAAAAAAGTGTCTGAAAAAAACCGATGCTCTGGGAACTCAGACATGAAGTCACCATGAAAGTCTTCCCCAGCATCTTAGTGCTTGGTGTCTAGATGATAGCTGTGGATGTGAAGCTGGCAGGACCCAAGATTGTCTCAAGCCTTCCTCCAGAGGCTGCAGGGGATCAATCCATAATGGTCTTCTCACGCCCATTTTGGTGTGCCGCTCTCACCAGGCTTCTGTCTCTCCCTATTGCCGACGTCAGCGACCTTCTGTTTCCAGAATACCCTATGAGCAGATGGGTTGGCAGAAACACACAGGTTGACATCCCACCTCCTCCTTCTACCCTCCAATACAGAATTAACCAGGGAAAGACAGGACCAGGCAGAGCTAGCTACAGGAGGTAGTCGGCAATTGCACCCTACAACAGAACTTGGGGATCCCAAAGCATTCACCTTTCCTGAACTCCAAGTTTAGAACTTGGAGGGATGTTGGTTAATCTATCCAGCCAGCAGCTGTAAACGGTCTATGGGTAACTCGCTGTGCCACCTAGCCACCAGGGGACAGAGATGAGGCCCAGCTAGGATATGATGGTTAACCTTGACTGTTAACATGACAGGCTCTGGTCCTTGAAGGGACAAGACTCTGGGTGTGTCTGTAAGAAAGTTTCTGGATTAACTGTGATGGAAAGACCCACCTTGAATGTGGGTGGTACTGCTCCATACTCTGGGGCCCTGGACTGAATAAAAAGGAAAGAGTGAGCTGGACACCAGCATTCGTCTCTCTCTGCTTCCTGACCGAGTGTGGGTCGTGATCAGCTGCCTTGGGCTTCTACCACCATGACTACCCAGCCACCCCACTTCCTTTAAAACCGTGAGCCAAAATAAACCCCTCCTTTCCTAGTTTCTTCTGTCAACGATTTTGTTGTAGAAACAAGAAAGTAGCTGTAACATAGGAGACAGCCAGGGCCAGGAAGGAGATTGTGGCTTAGAAGTCATGACAAGAATATGACCTCTTACCTCTTCCAGGGACGGTCAGAGGACTCTGGGGGTTGGGGGTGGCAGGGGCAGGAAACTGGAGTCACATCAGGTGATGTGATACACTGGGGGAGAAGAGGAAGAGATGGAGCAGAGAACAGAGGACACACAAACTGCTTGGGAGTGACTGGAAAGGTATCTTCAGAGCAGCAGGAAGCTAGGGGTTAGGGGTCTAGGGGGACCAGACAAATCCTGAAGGCTGGCCCCATGTAGCCGTGGTAGCTAGCTCATGAAGCTACATGGCCCTGTGAGCACTCACAACATCCTCTCTGCAGCCCAGTGTCTTTCATGAAGAAGGGGATCTGAAAGAGAGGGGCTAGAATAGATGGTTAGCTGGGGATTGGGGTCCCCCAAGTGGCACTCGGCTGCCTCAAGCCCACCAAGGGATGCTTCTGAGCCCTTCCCTTGGGGGCTGCATGCCCACTGCTCTCTGGAACTCCAGCCTTCTGGGGGATATGTCGTGATACAGAACATAACTCTGTAATGTGCAGCTAATGTTCTGTGCCCAGTTACACAGCCACATCGCCATGGGCAACAGAAGACAGGTCCTACTGCTCCCCTACAAAGCCTCCCAGAAATGAGATAAGAACCCTGGACCAGCCCTCGGGGCGCCTGGAAGGGCCCATCCTTCCTGGGAACCAATTGGGAATGCAGTCAGACTGGGCTGTAGGCATCCTGGGCTAGCAGCTGACAGACATTCAGGGGTTAGTTCCCACTTTGCCTCTCTCCAGGTAGCTTGCACGTCCAAATTCCCTCCAGGCCACCTCCTGTTCACCCTTCAGAAGACCCTACAGGGGCTTCAGGGTTTTTTTCAGAGAGTGAAGAAAAGCTTTCCCTCCACTGTGCCACATTTCCCAGATGGGAGTGCACATTCTACCTGACTGTTCTGGGCTTTCCACCCTCTGCCAAGACCTGAGGAAGGTCCCCCAGCTCTGGGAGCTCCCACGTCCCCCTCTGAGGGAAACGAACGGCAGTTCCTGTCCCCCAGGGGTTCATGGGATTCTTGTGCAGGCAGCATGCTCCAGCATGGCTGTGCTCCACCAGGGCTCACCAAGAAGAAATGCCTCCAGATATACTCACAGAAGCGTTCCAAGAAACTGCTTCATAGAATTTGGAGGGAGGAGCTGCCAGGCTGGAGACAGGGAAGATGTAGTTTCAAAGCGGAAGCCTCCATGGGAAAGTTCTTCCTTGCTCCGAGGAGGCCAGTCTTTCGTTCCAGACTTCGTCTGATTGCATAAGTCAAAAGGAGCAGTAAATGGTGCAGAACCCCACCCTAAGATCTGAATAGCCGAGGCCAAGACTGATGGATGGACATAGGGTGAGGGTGAGCAAGGAACATGAACTTTCTGAACTTTACTGAGGTAGAGGCTTTTCTGGGCTTAATCTCTTTTAAAGGGAAAAAATGCGTAGGGGTGGGGAGGTGCCTCAGAGGTTAAAGCACTGGCTGCTCTTCCAGAGGACCTGGGTTTGCTTCCTAGCGCCCATACGGTCAAAACCATCTATACTCCAATCTCAGGGGATTCCCTCCCCCTCTTCTGGCCTGGTACACAAACACATGTGTGGGCAAAATATTCATACATAGAAAGTAAAGTTAAAATGCTTTTAAAAAGCACATACACACACATACTCAGGCATCCTCCGCAGGGCTGGAGGAAGTTGAGTGCACTAGCTACACAGTCATGAGGGGCAGAGTTCAAATCCCACAGAACAAGCCAGGTATCCCACAAACACCTGCAACTCCGGCTCCAAGGAATACAAAGTCTTCTGGTCTCCTTGTGTCTACACACACATACACACACACATATCTATTTTTTTTTATTTTCCACAAAAACATATAAAATAATATTTGACCAAAGATCTGGGCACTGTGGTCCAACCAAGCTGGCAGATGACATCAACCATCACAGTGACAAACACTACCCCACACTCTGACATCAGCACCTTCGAGTCTTTGTCATGAGGTATGCTGCCTAAGTTAGTGTATGAAAGTGCATGATGGGACATAGGGGGCTCATGAATGAGCAGGTGGCATATAACCAAATGTCAAGGGACCAGTGGTCCAGGATGCCCATAATGAGGAGAGCCAAACTGGGACCAGAGGTGTCACTTTACGTATACTTGAGGAGCCAGAGTGGAGAAAGGAACAACTGGATTTGAATCTTGACTTCTGGAGATGACCTAGGAAGAAGAGTGGCCTTTCCTGAGACCCAGGAAACTTGGTGAGTCGGGAGACTGACTGACCACACAGCCATGTACAGCTGCTGAGAGAAGGAAAAACGTTCTTGGCAGTGAGGTACCCAGCCAGCCTGAGCCGCCTTCCCCTCCCAACCTTGCCGACGCGACTCACAGAGCACGTCCGGTGTGGAGGAGAAACTTAATTAGGATTGGAAAAATGTGAATTCCAAGGCTTATTAAATTCATGATATTTTTACTTACCATGTACCCAGAAATATATTTAGCAAAGCAATTTACACCATCGCTGGCTGATGGATTGTGGTTTTCTAAGTTGGGTTTTTAAGATGTAAATGGGCTCTAATCTAGGCTGGACTGGGAGGCAGGAGATTTCCCCTACAGAAAGTGGTCCTTCTGCCCCGCCCCCCCACCCAATGGACAAGTGGCTCTGCGCTCCCATCTCTACTGAGGCTCTGAGGATGCCTACTGGAAAGATAAGGCAGGAAGCCTGGAGTCAATATAGCACGTGCTAGCCACCGTTCATCAAGGGCTTCCCTCTGCTCAGCTGAAACAGGACCTCTCAGCAGCGGGAAGCTAAGGACTCTCCAGGTGCCATGCTTATTGGTGCTGATACCTTCTTGGGTTCTCTGTCTGCCCCAGGCCTCGGAACCCTCTCCTGCATAGTGGAAATAATGGCTCATACCGCAAGGTGCTAAGTGCAAGGACTTAGTTTAAAATTAAATTATCAGTGAGACGATAAAAAGGCAAATTAGCTGTCCAAGATCAAATAGCTAATGTCAGGAGTCCATAGTGGGAACAGACACTAATAGCTGAACAGCAGGTGGGGTAGATAGGTGCATGGGATTCAAACCGGGCCCTTTTCCCTGTCTTCTGCCTCTGTGGCCATCCGTGTTTAAGCATGATGGAATGGCAGTTCATGAGGTTTTGTTAGACAATCCCCACCCTCGCCTCATAGACCCTGAGAAGGCCCAGGTAAGTACCAAACAACGGTTTACAAATAGTAGAGAGACTCTACCAGGTCTCTGCATGCCCCAGGCAGGCCTGGGGCAATTCCAAACCAAACTCTTGCCTTGTGGCTTCTGTTGTGCCCTAATCTGAAGCAAGGGCTCACTGGAGAAAGACAAGTGGCTGGGCTGGAAATTTTATTTCCTGAAATAATTTGCCTGTAAGCTAGATTTTAAATGCGAAGTTAAACATAGGCTCTACCTAGAGGAAATCATCCCAGAGTCTGAGCTCCTGGGTTTTACCGTGCACAGACACCTGACTGAGTAAAGCTGGGGTGCTCAGAGCCTCCCACATGGGAATGAACTACTTCCCAGGAAAGAACAGGAATGGTGGGTGATACATAGCTGGGGCCAGCAGATCCATGTGGGAGGGTCTCTGGCAGAAGTGCTAAGAATCCAAAGAGCCTCTCCTTCCATCAGCTCTAGTGAAGGGTTAGGTACCCACTCGCTCCCTCCCCTCTTCACTGCTGGGACCTTGTGCTTCAAATGGACTCTTCCACCAGGAATCCACCTGGATCCCTAAGTAGAATGACCCTCTGTTCTCCAGACCCACGTTACTGCCCTTCTGTGGTCTTGTAATTACGAATACATCTACATCTGCCCATGTGCGTCTGCCAGTGTGCAGTATGAATGCGCAGGCCAGAGGTTGCTATCAGGCATCTTTCTCATTTACTCCCCATCTTAGCTTTTGAGACAGGTGCTCTCACGGAACGTGGAGCTCATGACTCCACTCGACTGGCTAGCTGTGAGCCCCCAGGGATCCATCGGCCTGTTCCCATCTCCCAGCACTGTGTCTGACAGTGTGGTAGACTTTTGCCACGGTCCCCGGCTTCTACGTGGGTCCTGGAAAGTCAAACTCAGGTCCTCACGTTGTGCCATCATCTCCTTGGCCTGAAGCCCTTTGTCTTGTGTTTTTCTCGGTCCTCTCTCCTATTTCTACCTGTTACTTGGAGTATTTGATGGCTACTCCAGGGATGCTTGTTGACTATAAGGGAGACATAATCTTGAAGGCTTTTTTTAAAATGATTTCAAGTGAGAAGAAAATGTTTTGTTAAAACCTGCAGTCTAAGTAGACTTGGATGCTTGGGAGGGTGAATGTTGGCTAAGGGGAAGCAATGAAGACAGAGCCTGCAGGCTGGCCTCCTCAGCCATTCGACCCCCACCTGCCCCTAGTACAACCTCATAGCCGGGTCACCCACTACTCACGCTTCAGAACTTGACAGCGGCATCCTGTGGGGGCAAAGAAACAGATCCCTAACAGAGGCAACCTACTGCTCCGGAATGTTCTTCGAGACCCCATCTGGGGCTGCATAAGGCCTGAGAAGGGACCCACAAGCATTATATAGATCTACAGTTAGGGACCTGGTGTTGGCAAAATTTCTTCCCAGGGGAGATATAAGCAATGTCTATCCCTTCCCTCAATGACAAACAAAGGAATTATTTTACCAAAGTTCACTCTGGGGAACCAGTGAGCTTCTTGTGCTCCCTCACAAAGCATAGGTCAGAGGTTACTTACAGGGGTGAAAGGGTTCCTCCCTCCTGATAGGCCATCCGTAGAAAGTTTTTACCCAGCAGCGATGAGGGCGCACCTTAGCTACATAGATGGAGCCCCCCCTCTCCTAATCCCCCCTCTATATTCTAGCTCCTTTCCAAGGTCACAAACAGAGCAGAGTTGCACACAGCAGGTGGAATGGGGAGGCTAGATACTCAGGTGAGGGCCTTGTAACTCTCCTCAACCCCCACTAAGGGATATAAACAGTCAATAACCCCAGCCAGGATGATCTTTTTGCAAGAGGGTATGGCTGGACCTGCCAAGTCCCCCATTGCTCTGGTATCCTACTCTATTGCTCCCACAACACAGGCTCTCTCACTGAACCCAGCATTTGTGCCTTCAGCTGGGCAAGCGGCCCTCCATGATCTGCCTGTTTCTACCCTTAGTGTGGGGCATACAGTCGTGCACAGCCATGCCTGGCACATTACACGGTGCTGGGGGTGTGAACTCAGGTCCCCGTGTTTGCACAGTAGGCACGAGTGCCCACTGAACCGTCTCCCCTAACATGGCATTCTAAGTCTTTCCTCACACAACTGAAGTTGTGCAATCTTTCTTGTGTTTGCCTCCTATTTGTGTTTGGTTTAAGTGGCAACATCTGACTGTGCACACCCCTGCCCAGGACAGTGCCCAGCTCCAGAGGGAAAGAAAGATAAACACAGATGTTACAGAGTTAGCAACTTCGAGTGAAACACTCAGGATGCCAAGGGACTGGTCACGTAGTCGGAGCATCCGAAGGCCGAAGGACATAAACCCATCTCTGATGTCAGGCTCCAAGTTTTGAATAAGTGAGGTCAGCTCCTCCTGCATCCTCCCCAGGAAGCCCACCTGGCCCAGGACTGTGACATTCTACGATGTGGGCTGTCAGGATTTCACAGCAGCCTGTGCCTCTTCTGTGCCAGACCCTTCACCCTCTGCCACATGGATCCCTTAATCAGCTCGTCAACATGCCTTAGCACACCCCAGGAGTCGATGCACAGGCAGGCTAATGCAGAATGGAGCACTCCAAGGTCAAGGGCTGGAGCCAGCCAAGAGAGCCTTGGAGCCAAGTCATGCATTCAAAGTAAGGGAAGCCTATGGGGGTTTTCTTGTCCCTTTTCACAATTGGTCTCAACCAAAGATCAACCTGTCTCCCTTTGTGTGGCAACCTTTTTTGATTGTCTCACCTGGGGGAGTGGGTGCCATCAGCAACTGAGGGAGGGCAGTGCTGTCATTCAGCATCCCCCAGTCACAGGCTGGCCCCACCACAGAAAACGACCAGGCTGCAGGCCAGGCGGCTCTGCTTAAATTGCTTAAATAACTCTAAGTTGTTAGTCACAGCAGCATACATGTAGACGCTTCCGGGATCCCAAAGACTAAGCCTGTAGAACACTGTGATCAAAAAGATCCAGTGGGTGGGGCTTGGGAGGAGCAGGAACTTGGAGTGTGGGCAGAGTGGTTCCAATTTGGTGTGAAATGCAAGATCTTTGGAGAATGACTTTAGAATGCACACACAGGCAAGATTTGTCTTGTGGTTTCAAGAACGAATGTGGGAAGCTCTTCACAGCTAGCTCACCTGTCCCCCTCTGCTGAGCGGAGGCCGCAGAGCAATGGAAGGAGCATCCTTCTATGCTCTTCCTTTTGCCTAAGTAGAGGCTGGGCTCTCGGCTGACTATTGGATAGCATTGGTGTTCAGAAGCCAACAGATCTGGAGACACCACACATACACACACACATACACACATGCCCCAAGGAAATCTGGGTCCTGGGCCTTCATTACCAATGCCCAGCCATGCCTTCAGAGCCTCTCACTCTTCATTTTAAAAAGTAGGATTTGGGGTAAGAGAAAATTGACCTCAACAGAATAATCCCCAGGATGCTCAGATTGCTCTGGTGCCACAATGGGAGATGGACAGAGGTGAAGTATGTCACGGTCAACAGTGGTCATCACAGTGGTAAATCTCAGAGGACCTGAGTCTTTGCCACAGCCATGAAGTTCTGCAGACCCTGGTCCAGACACACATGAATACGCATGACTGTGTTGCAATAAAACTTTATTTGGATATGAATTTGCTAGCAGTGGCACATACATGGATTGATATGCCTACAAGCCATCTTAGAATAGGGAAACACAGAGTTGGGCTGCCTTTGCATTTGGGGTATTGGTATTATTATTATTACTATTGATCTCATGGAGCCCAGGCTGACCTTCAGACTTAGCAGGTAACCAAGGATGTCTCTGAATTCCTGATCCCCCTGCTTTTACCTCCTAATGCTGGAATTACAGGTGTATACCACCCTGCCAGGTTTATGTATGTCAGAGATCCAACCCAGAGCTTTATGCATACTAGGCAAACACTATCCCAATGAGCCAGCCACATCCCCAGTGGTGGGATGCTGACCCCTCCTCTAAGCAGTTGTAATTTTTGCTGGAGCCCATTGCATCCCCCTACCTCAGGCTCTCGCTTTCCTCTTGAGAAAAAAATTTGGGGTGCCCAGAAGATGCCTAGTCCTTGAGCCAAAAGGTTTAGATGCGGGAATAAGATTCTGCCTTCTCTGAGAGCTTCCTGGAGTGGCTCGCCTTCCCAGGGCCTGAACCCCAAGGGAAGCTGATAACCAGAGGTCAAATGACCCACCCAGTGCGCCTGCCTTGGGGCTCCTGCAGCCTGAAGATAACATCTAAGAAGTTTCCTGTAAGCAGCAGCAGTGCTGGCACCCTCTCTCCACGGAGAGCTGGAGAAGTCGGGTATCAGAGAAATCCCTGCTAAGCGCGAGGCTGAGCGCCTGGTGAGTGGCTTTGAATTCATTCTTTGTAAATTTAACTCCAAAGCAATGAGGGGTTTACCTTTCATACGATGGCAGAGGCAAATGAGGAGCCCCAGGAACTAAGACAAAAGGAGTTCTAAGAGAATGACAGGGCCGCCTAAGGTCTCGGAGAGTGTAAGTATCTAAGCAATATGCACAGACAGCTGGCGGAGCGCCGTTATCCGATCCCCTGCCTGTTTGAGTATGCTGGCTTGAGAAGCCTGAGGAATCGTCAGCAGCCTTAGGGCTTAGAGGAGACTTGGCCGGACCTAAAAGAAGTCAGCCTGTGGGGATGACAACTTTAGAATAACCTGGAAACACACAGGCGCACTCTCACAGACACACTTTCATTCATTCATCAAATATTTATTCCCTGCTTATTCTGTTCCAAGTACAAGGCTAGACACTGAGAGAATGGAGTTGCACGGAGCCCCAGGAGAGAGAAAGGCTGGCAGACACAGGGTAGGAAGCTACCCTGGGAGTGAGGCTTGTCAGGGCAGCGGTGAAATTGGAGTGGGCGTGCCTGGCACAACCTTTGCAGAAACCTGGGTCCTCAGTAACCTGTCTGGCGCCTACCGGGTTGAGAAAGATATTCACTTGTCCCAACACCAATCAAGCACCCGGGGGAGGATGTCCTGGAAAGCCTGAGGCTCACAAACACACAGAACTTCACCCAGACCCCCTTCCTGCTTGGAAGTGTCCTCCCAACCTACCCCACAGACGGAAGGTAGCAGCCACAGGCAGGACTGAGTGGAAGTGGAGGGGAGAAGGCTGATCACAGACACAGACGCTCTTCCCTCTGCCCAGGCAGTGCCTGCTCCCTGGCACTGATGGTTTCATGTTTCTGAGGAGGAAGAGAACAAACGTGGAAGATAATTGTAGTGGAACGGCTGATAAGTAACGTTTGGTCTCCTTTTTACAACCATTCCCTAGGGCCCCATTATGGTAATTTTTCTTCTATAACTGGCAAATTGTATAACGAGTCAGATGATAAACCAGCAAGCAAGGCAGAAATTTGCATTTTAATACATCTGCTGGTGCTATCCCCCCTTCAATCTCTGAGGGGTCAGCACCTCTCTGATCCTGGGTCCCCTGGCACCATGCCCTCCCTACTCCTCCCCTTACTCTCAGTGGGTGACACAGGATAGCATTTCGAATGAAAACACGGTATCTGCTTTCCCGGGTATTGTGGGAAGTGAACACAAGGCTGGGCCCTAGTATCAGCCAGCCAGGCCCTCCCCTAGCTTCACCTTATAGAAGGCCATGCTTACCCAGGAACCTAAGTTGGGCCTCAGTTGCCTTCCCTGTCAAATGGAGGCCATTCTCATACCTATGATAGGTTTTATTTTCTCTCTTATTTTTATTTTTCCTTTGGGGCGCTGGAGAGGTGGCTCAGCTGGTAAGAGCACTCACTGCTTTCTCAGAGGACCCAGGCTCAAGCATCTACATGAGGCAGGTCACCACCATGTGTAACTCCAGTTGCAAGGATCCTATGCCCTCTGGCGTCCATGGGCACCTGCATGTACACACACATAAACATAGCATTTGAAAAAATCGACAGTCTTTTTAAAATTTCCTTTGTGAGTATACGAAGCATATATGTACACGTTCACGCATGTGTTCGTGAATTTGTGTTTCAGTGCAAGTGTGCACGAGTGTGTGAAGGCCAGGTCAACACAGGGTGTCTTCCTCAATCACTCTCCACCTTATTTTTTTTGAGACAGGGTCTCTCCTTGAACCTGGAGCTCACCACTCCAGCCAGCTTGGCTGCTGTTTGCTCTCTTGTTTCTGCTTCCCCAGCGCTAGAATGGCAGATGATGTTGACCACATCAGCAGCCTTTCACATGTGTTCTGGGGACCCAAACTTAGCCTGAGCCCTCTCCCCAGGCCCTGCACTAGCTTTGTTGATAGATACCTGGTGCACAGCATTTATAATAATTATTCATTATTACAATAAATATTATACTATTATTAATATTTATTGATAAGTTGACAAGTATTTCTACAGCTTATTAATGAGTATTAATATTAATTATTAATAAATATTAATGCTATTAATTGCTGGTGAATATTGATGATCTTGCAGTGGTGGTGATGGTTATGACTACTAATGATAAATAAGTAATATCATTGATAATACATGGTGGCAGTGCTAAGGATGATGGGAAGACTCCTGGGTACATGGGGCTGTGATTCTATGTGAGTCTAGTCAAGACTTGTAATGAAGTCTGTTCCTGCTTCTCACACAAGTTGGTAGTGACACCTCCACTTTCCCAGGCCATCATACTCCCTTTCCATTCAGACCCTAGGACTCCTAAATGGGACTGGGAAACACTGTAAGCCAGGACGGGGACACACACACACACACCACACACACCAGTACCGTCCCATTCGCTCCCTGGCCAAGCCCAGTTTCAGTAATTCTAGAACCTTCCACCCCTTTGACCTAGGGAAAAGTGTAGCAACCTGAGTCACAGGACTTGACCTTTAAGCTCTGTGGCATCTCCTGTGCCCATCTCCAGTGGGAGCAGAATTACATCTCTCCCCCCCTGCGGGGTGGTGAAAGGGTTAACAGCGGCTGTGCCTGGCACTCCACAGACCCCAACTGAACTTGCCAGTTGCTGACTGCAGGGGGTGGGCACTTGCAGCCCAGCCAACTTTTCCAAGGTGGTTCCATTTGGCAGGGGCGGCCTGTCCTTTCACGCTAGCGAGAGAAGCTGAGTGTGATCCAGAAAAGCCTGCCAAAAGCCCTGGATTATTAGCTTAGCCCCAGGAGCAGAGTCTCCGGGGAACGGCGAGCCCTGTGGTTTGAATGTATCAGGCCCGGGCCCCTCCATCCGGCAGCCAGAGAGAAAGAAACAGTGCAGTCACAGCAAAGCTTTGGGAGAGTTATTTTTAGACCATCTCCAACTCTTTGGGCTCATCAGAGGTTCCAAATCAGAGCAGGAAATTGGTTTGTTTTTGCAATGCAATGAGGTATTTCAGTCCATCTCCCCAAGCTGGGGAGAGTGGCTGCTTTTCCTACAAAAAATGACTCACAGCCCCGGATGTAGACATGGGTAGTGTTGTCAGAGCTTAGATCATCCATTCATTCATTCAGCAAACGCACACTGACCACCTGTTATGTGCCAGATCTGATCTCAGAGAACAAACTAGACACAACTTTCCACTTATGTGGGACGTATGTTCCAATGTGGGAGACACAGGGGACATAGAGAAACATAAGAAGCATGTGGGTTTCACATTGAAGGTGGATGTTGGGAGAACACAGTGAGCTTGGGAAGGATCATATTGAATCATCGACAGAGAATCTACAGAGTAGATTGTGGGTCGCAAGTTTCCAGATCTCTTCTTTAACAGAGAATCTGACACCCTGGCTCTTTGCAAAACTCTCTTCCAGTCAATGCAGGTGTAGTTTGTCTCTCTACACCATGTGGCTCACTTGAGCCAATAGTATCTGTGCCTCCAGGATGCAACCAAGACTTTGAGAGTGTTCTTGAGGCTGCGTGTGGTTTCAAACCTCTGCCACTGATGTGTGAGTAGCATACCAGATATCTTATCTACTTTTCTATTGCTGAGACAAAACGAACGCCAAGGCAATTTATAAAAAGAAAGAATCTAATTTGGGGGCTCGTGGTTCCAGAAGCTTAGCATCCATGGGCATGATGGAAGGGATCATGGCAGCAGGCAGGCAGGCAGGCGTGGTATTGGGGCAATAGCTGAGAGTTCAAAGCCCACCCCCAGGAACACACCTCTTCCAACAAGGCCACAACTTCTAATCCTTCCTAAACAATTTCACAAACTGAACACCAAGTATTCAAATATATGAGCCTATGGAAGCCATCCTTATTCAAACCACAACACCAGGTAAGTGAACACACAACCTGCCATCCTGCAGTGCAGCCTGAACTAGCCTGGGCCAACCACATCACCTCCAAATTAGAAAGCACAGACATGAACTAAGATGCTATCTAAGGACTCCATAGCTTTCTATTGCTGCCATAATAAATGCCCACAAATCTAATAGCTACACACACACACACACACACACACACCTACTTCTTATTTCAACTGTTCCATAGATTGGAGGTCTACATTAGCTCCAGGTTTCAGAAGTTTGATATCAAGGGGTCTTATTGATTGGCCCCTTACTGGACGCTGTAAAGTGATTCTGCTTCCCCTCAATTCAGATCACTGGCTAGTTTGGATTCCTCATGTTTGTAGGACTAAAGTTCCCTTTCCTCGCTGGTCATTGGGTAGGGTTTATTCTCAGTAGCTAGGGGTTTCTGTGTTATCTGCATATAGCCCTTGTATCTCTGAAACAGCAACAGTACATGGAAGCCTCTCATGCCTGGACCTTCATTCTCTACCTTTGTTTCTAAGGGTCTTGTGTGATCACTCTGCTCGATCTGGATAACCCTCCTATTTTAAGGTCAGCTGATTACACCTGCCTAGGCAGCCCCTTTGCAATGATTCCTAGGTTAAAAGTTGGACTAGAAAACAAAAGAATGGGGATCTTGGAAAACATTCTTAGAATTCTGTCTCTGGCAGCCTGCAATCTGTAGTTGTTAAACATGTGTTTTCACAGCAGAAACATGGCCATCAGGATGGTCAAGATAAAACGGAGGGAGACAATGACATCGAGCAAATACACTCTTCATAAGTCTCTCTTTTCTCCCAAGTTGTCTTGAGCTTCTTAACCCAGCTTTAGCTAGGTCTCAGAACACAATGCCTAGGAGAGGGCAGAACACTGTGGTAGAAGCACTTGGTCTGCAGAGAGACACAGTTAAGCAGAGAACCTTCACCACTCAAGCCATTTGCTCTACAAGTGATGGGTAAGAGAGCAAGGCAGGTCGTTATTTAATCATTGATCTGCAGCTTACACAATCCCACTGTAGCAGCATAGCCTTTGGTCCAAAGACAAAAACTATACTACAAAGCAAATGAACGGATGACCCGCCTTCCCCTGATGTTGTGGAAATTCTCAGTCCTTTGAGATTGCTTGGAAGAGACATAAGGCCTTAACTTCTCAGGTTTATAAATACAGAAGTTGGGTACATGATGCAGAAGCCAGAGGATGGGCAGAGTGGTAGAAAACTAAGCAGTGAAGAATGAAAAGAAATGCATCTGGTTAAGGACAGGACTGTAAAGAAGGAGGTCTAGGAAGGTCAAGATTGGTACTGGAAGATGTACTGTCAGAACCACGATGGCTACAGCATAAGATTCTTCAACAGTATGGCTGGATTTCAGGGCAGGGAGTTGTTAGTTCACTAGAAAGAAGTTGGAAGGTGCTCAGACACATCTGGCAGATCCCTGACCTGAATGTAGCCCCCTCAGAATCTAACAGCATCACATGGTAACTGACCCAGAAAGGCTGTTGATGGATTGATAACTCAGAAAACAAAATCTCTTCCCTTTGCCTCCCGCCAAAAGATGCTCCTGACTTCAACAGTAAAGCAAAGATGAACGACCTTTGCATGATGACATGAATCCCCCAAATGTCACCAAGTTGGGTTTCTTATCATTCAGTCAACATTTGCGGTTCTGGGTGCAGTGTGGCCATAAAGGCGAATGAGGTATGACTCCTGTCACTAAGGAACTTGCCAAGTCGGAGATGATATAAGAGATGCAGGTGGGAAAACAGGATGGGGGAAGAGAAATTGATGAGGGCCATGACAGAGTAGAGAAAGCATTCTGAGAATTCCAAGGAGAAAGATTACTTCTTTCTGGGGTAGGTGAAGAGGGCGGGGTAGGAGTGAATCAGGAAGGAAAGTGTGTAGGCAATGTGGCAAGTGTGGCTTTGAGCTGACTCTTGGAAGGGATGGAACATGGAAGTCCCCTTAACTGGCTCTGGAAAAGGTGGGAGCCTGTACCCAGTCAGGGTGGGGTAGTGGTGGGTTGGAGTGACAAAGGGTGGGCGGACTGATGAAGAAGCTTAAGAAATGGGAATAGATTCTGTATGTTCATATTACCACAGGAGCTCCTCTGCTTGCCCTGAGAGACAAACAAAATAGAATACATCACTGAGAAACTTCCAGAAGTGGGGACTATAGGAAGGCCCTCTTCATTGTTCTTTATTCTAAAAAAACTAAAGTTTTCAGGGTTCACATATATGTCTGGGATGGTCCTCTCCCACCCAAACAGCATCTGTGACTTCATTTCAAACATTCCCAACACAGGTGAGAGTGGGCATCTCATTGTTGCAAATCCCTCTGCCTGCTTTCCCTCCTTCTTGAGTCCACAGTGTCTGATTGATGCCTGTTGGGGACAGACTCACTGGCTTGCCTGCATACTCCTAGGAACAAACTGGAGGGAGATGAAGCAAGCCTGCCCACTTGCTGTAAAGATGCTTCCTCCTCTCCCACCCCAATCCCTCACCCTCCAGTCCTACCCAGGGTCTTCTCCACATGTGCCTAAGACAGCCCCTTTTGTGACGTCATCCCTCTACCCCACCTCTCTCAGCTGAAGAGAGGGAGTTCAGCTCAGAAAACCTGAAATGCATCACACTGACTAGCACCAAACTTCCAGGGTGCAGGGATCCTCACGGGCCTCTCAAAGTTCAGAACCTGGCAGTATACTGAGAACTCTGGAGGACCCCTCAACTTCTCCTCATCAGTGGGAAGAACTGAAGGCTGGGAAGGAGATGCCTTGGCCACACCCTGAGCTCCAATGGACCGTGAGGGGTGGGGACACCTCTCAAACACAGTTGTCAAAATGAGACAGTGTTCTCTCCAAAATCCAACCAGGGATCTGTTAATAACAGCTCCTCCTGGGACAGGGGTTTGGGGGACACACATTAAATAATTGAAATTCTTGAGAGCTTGTGCAGAGAGACACAATGCTCCTTGCTGCGTGTAGGAAAGGTTAATAAACACGGGTGACATTGGGCAGCTGCTGAAGACTTGCAAGGAGCTGGGACACTTCCAGAAGGAGACCTGCGCTTGCATTTGTGCCCAAGGCCAGTGTGCCTGGCAGGATTATCATCTCCTGTTCCTTCCCTGAGATATCCAGCTCCAGGAAACACACCAGGGACACCTAGGAACACTCAAGGCCTAAGTCAGAAGGCTGGACAGTATACACACACACACAAACACATACGCACACGCACACATTAAAGAGCAGACCCACCCTCTAGCTATTGTTCTTTAACGAATAGGGGCAGAAAGAGAAGAGTTGGGCCCTAGTCCTTGGATCTACTTCCAGGTATCTGCTCCGTTGTGGAGCTGGTGGAGATGAATCTAGGGCTGGTTGTCCTGTTACAAGAATTCCTTCCCTGGGGAGAATTCCACAATGTTTAACCCCTCCTCATAAGGTCTCAGTGACAAAGTATGCTTCAACCAAAGCTCCCTGGGGAACCAATGAGTTTATTGGGCTTACTTACAGAGTGTGAATGAGGGACTACTAATTGAAATGTGAGGAACCCCCCAAAACAACCACAATGGAAAGTCTCCACACAGCAAGGGTGATGGCTTCCCTATAGCTGTGTAAATGGAGATCATTGAAGTACTTTTTAAACTATTTTATTTGGGTTTCTTATACCTCTTTCTCTTTTCTCCACCCCAATCCCTTCCCACACCCCAATACCAGGTAGGAGAGAAAGGAGGTTAGTGGGGAGAGGGGTCGTAGTTCTCTTCCTACTGGTTAGGATCATTGGCTTCCTTGGGTCAATTCCAAATTTTGTTTCAAGACATCTCTGACTTCTCATCACACTACACCAACAGCAACCAGGAGCAGCAGGGGGAAAGTATCAGCAGCCTTCTTTCCCAGAGCCCCCTCCACCCTCTCTGGGCTCTGCCATTTATTCCCTCTCTGGAGTCCTCAGATTTAAACTATCTGCAGCTGGCAAAGAGCCCGCATGAGGCAAATAGTTTGTTGCTGTGGACCGTCTGAGTCAGTCCCGTATCTCACCCCTGGAATTAAAATAAAACATGTTTACAGATCATAAACCAAAACGTCCACAACAGGAGGCTTTCTCAATTAATCTCCCAAAGACTATATATTCCGGCACCTCCCTAGATGCTGGGGCTATATGGAATTAGGGCAGAAATACATACAAATGGCTGGAAGGGGCAGCTGTAGTCTTAGATGGGGCTCAGTGACCCTCCGAACCCTTCCTTCCTGACAGAATGCCAACAGTCCACAAGCCAGGCCATGATGACCTTTGGCAGGCAGGCAGGCACAGCTGATCTGAGGAAGGTGCTTCTGTTTTGCTTGAGGGAGACAGCTTTCTACAACACCTGCCCTCTGCGATGATCCTCTATACATTGAAAGACCTTGAGAGATGGCACCGAAGGCAGCAACCATCAGTCAAGGGCCCCATGAATCATGGCCCAGACAAGCGTGGTACACATGCCTGTACCAAAAATGCCCTCTGTAGCAGGGAGAGGGAGTGCCAAGCTGAAGGAGGCCCCCTGGGGGCTCAGATTTCCCCCACCATGTGCACCTCATGCCCCTCTCCACCCTCAGAGTCTGTCTTCAAGCCAAACAGTTCCTATGGCAGACTTGTGCTGTCCCACGCCCAGAACTGCCAGCTCTTGGCAGCCAAACCCCAGGATGTCTCTGGATGCTGCCGGATACTTTGATCTCCTCAGTAAATGTCTGGTGGCAGCAGTTTACTATCTAAATGCCACATCCGGAATCTGACAGGGAAACAAGTGCTTGGGTGACACCCAAATGCAGCATCAACACAGACACTCTGGCATTTCCATCTGCCCCTCCATCCCAAGAGGCTCCATGTGCGAGAGAAGCCACAGGCAGAGAAAGTAGGTCGTCCTGCTCTCCTATGGAGTGCACACTTAGCCACCTGCTTACGGTCTCAGTGTAATGGGGATGTGATGAATGAGGGTAAGGACAGCCCTCCACCCAGCTTCCCACTTCGTTCACGCATTGAGAGAATGGTGATATGAGTCTAGGTTCAACTCTGGTTGAGCTCAATGAGTGGTGCTCAACTCTGACTTTAAGGAGCTTCATTGGGGAGGGGGAGTGAGGGGATGGCAGGGGTTGGGGGATGAGGTAGAGCATGCAGGTAGAACCTGGCATCCCAGCACTTGGGAGGCAGAGGCAGAAAAAGTACCAGTTGAAGGCCAGTTATAAAGCAAAGCACTATTTCAAAAACTGAAGGGCTGAGAGTGTGGCTGAGGGGCGGAACACTTGCCTAGTTTGTACACAGTGCTGGGTTCAACCCACTTCCCTGCGTAAAAAGGAAGAGGAAAGCTACTGTCTAAGCTCCAGCTGAAGCCAATTAAGTCAGATCTTCTCAGGTATTGTGAGAACATGTGTTCTTTCCTGGCAGAAGATGGGCAGCCCTTCCCTTTGTAGTCCCCCAAGGGGAGGACAGACTGGGAAGAAGATGTGGGTCTCACTATTCTTGACTTTGTCTACTTTGGAAGCGTGTATGGCCTAGTTTTTATTTTAATTTGACACAAGCTAGAGTCATTTTTGGAAGCAGGAACCTTAATTGAGAAAGTGCCGCCACAGGTTGGCCCTGTGGACAGGCCCATGGTGCATTTTCTTGATTCATGATGGATGTGGGAGGCCCCGGATCACAGTGCAGCAAGCCAGTAAGCATCACACACACACACACACACACACACACACACACCCTGTGGCCTCTGCATCAACTCCTGTCTCCAGGTTCCTGTCCTATTTGAGTTCCTGCCCTGACATCCCTGAGCAACAGAGTGTGACCTAAGCCGAAATACACCCTTTACTCCCCAACTTGCTTTTGGTCAGTGTTTATTCACAGCGCTAGAAACTCTAAGACACAGCCTTATCCAGAAAGATCCCTGGCCAGGAGCACCCCTCTCCTCTCCATGCATCTGCAGCTGACCCAGACCTTGGAAGCCCAGCTTCAGCTCCTCCTGCTCTGGTCCCTTCGGTACGCCTCGTGTACCTGCATGCTGAGAGGCTTTGCTGCAGCCAGTTCTGCTTTTGTAGTCTGATTCTGTGTCTTCCCATAAGCATCTTCAAAGCCCACATCAGTGCTATGGACCAGCCATCCTCAAGTGCTATCTCCAAATGGCCAGTACCACCTGCAGACATGTGATCCCTGCAAGGTCCCTTCCCATCCCACACCTACGAGGTCAGAAATTGTGGTAGAACATGGTCCTCCAAGCAACACAGCTGATATCCTCATCAAATGAGTGGTACCCACTTGCAAGAGTCAATCATGGTTGGACCTGGAGGCAGAGAGAGTCACTGGACCTTTACCTGAGAGAGTCCAGCTGTTCCTCCCAGCCATTTTTATGCAGTTCTGCCTTAAAAGTACATGGTTTTGAGATCTGAGAAGGTGGACGGTGCCAGCATTTATAAGCTAGGGAGGTTAACTGAAAGGTTAATATGGTGGTGTCAGGGAGCAAGCATGCAGGCCAGGTGCAGACCTTCTAGTGTGGATACTTTGGGGGTCCTCCATGGCCCGGCCCATAATCCCTCACCCGTGCTCTGTAAGTGAACTTAATAAACTTGCTGGTTTCCTAAGATGAGCTATGGTGGAACGGTGCTTTGGTTTGTCACTGGGACCTTGTGAGGAGGGCTCGATGCTCTTCACATCTCACCAGGAAAGAAACCTTCACATCAGGAATCCTGGCGGTGGACTGGCAACCTAGGATCCCACAATCGCTGTGGGTGATGCTGCCCAGAGCTGCAGTTTCAAGATCACTGCTCTAAACCATTGACCCTGGATACTCGAAATGTGTCCCTCAGTTCCTCAGCCTCACCCAGGAAGCGTATAGATGCACAGAGTCTCCTGCGACAACTTTACTCTTCATTTCCACAGATGTCAGTACAAATTGGACATGTGAGAGGGACTGACTGTCCTGCGGAGAGTGTCCTGACTGACTCTGTGAGACAGGAAGGGCTGGCAAGCATTGGCACCCCTTGCCACAAGGACCTGACCCCACCCAGCGCTGTGACAGGAGCTCCCAGCTGTTGCCATTAGCTGTAGGTAGTAGGTGCCTACAAAGAGGTTTGACTGGTTAACCCAAACTTTGAGGAAAAATAAATGGACAGATGTGACTCTGAGACCACTTTGCTCAGCTGCTGTGATACCAGAATCATGGGGTGCCTGTTAGCCTCAATTTGGCTTAGCTCAGGAGGGCTAGGGTCCTCAAAAGCTCAACAGCCACCAACATCACTCCCAACCAGTGGCTTTGGGGTATTTGTCTCCAGAATTTGAAGAATAAAATTCCCAGGGGCTAGAGAGATTGCCTAGCACTTAAGAGCACTTGCTACTCTTACAGAGAACATCAGTTCAGTTCCCCTGCACTCACATGAATGTTTCACAGTTGCCTGTAACTTCAGAGGATATGTAGTTACATATGTCATTCTGGCCTCCTTGGAGACCAGACATGTACATATATGTATATACTCACACACGGACACATAAGTTAAAAAAAACAAAAATCAATCAAACAAACAAACCCTAAACAGCTCATAGCAAACAGAGGGTGAGTTCTCCAGAGAAGTGTACTATAGATCCATAGATGGAAAGAGAGCAGAGCTCCTACGTAGCAGCATGGGTCTCAGGAATTAGGCTTCCATCAAGCTGCTTGTCAGAGGGCTTTTTGAGAGACTTAGAGCAGAAGCTAGAGTGAGACGTGGGGAAGAGGATGAGCTAATTAGTACAGTCTTCCCAACCGTGAGGTGTCCAGGAGCCCCTTCTCTGTTTCAGGCATGGCCTCACATGACCTTACATCCTGCTTCAGGTACCTGTCCTGTCTGTCTAGCTTCTGTCTGTCTTCATCAACCATGTCCCAGCTCTGCCCTCAAAGATGTACCAGCAGCTAAACTACGCCTCTTGAGAATGTTCAGCGAGTGCTCTAAGACTCCACTCCTGAGAAGTGAGGGAGTGGATCCCACCAGGTTGTCATAAACATTGAGGAAAGCCTCTGCACACTGGTCCCATCTCCTGTACACTTGTCCTTTTTGCACCCTCCCCCCCCCCATGTATGATCCCTACAACATGAGCTGGAGACAAATGGCATTGTGGGTACCTTAGCCTAAGGATCAGGACTCAAAGCATGGGCAGAGGTAGAGAGACAGGGAAAGGATCTCTGGGTGGCTCTCCCTGACCCTGTTCTCTGGGTCCCTTTTGTTCAGTTCAACAAGTATACAATCATCTAAGTATGTGTGCAGGTCCGAACATTCCTTCTGGCCCTTCTGACCTGTCACATTAAAGGTTATTAAAAATTTATTCCATATGAATTTGATAGTCAAATGCCAGCCTCTCCTGACAGGTTATAAATAGCTGTGTTGAGTCCAATTTGAGGTTTGGATTTAAAAAAGAAAAAAAAAAAAGAGTAAGCTATCAGCCATCCATCTGTGATTGAGTCCCCTCCTCCCCAAGCCCGCCATCAGAGGCCATTAGTACTTCTCCCTACTCACAGAATATTGTGTATGAAGCTTTAATGTCCCCCAGGGAAGTGAGACCATTAGGGGGAGGGGGAAGGCATTTTTCCATTTCTGTTCCAATACGCACAACCTAATTAAGATTTTATAAACATTCACCCAGCAGGAAAACACGTGTACATACTCGTGCACACCTAAATTAGCAAGGCAAATAGGATCTGGATTAAGGGCTTTCCTTGCTGCTTTCTGTCCAGTGTTAATTAGGTGTCTAGTGTGGGGAGGTGGTACATGATGGAATGGTCTCATGTTGGGCCCCTATGGCTGAGTCATTGGGTGTCTACTCTTTTTCCTGGGAAATCTCAGTTCTCCCTCCTCCCAGTTTCCTTCCCTGAAGTATCTCACCTCTTGTTGAAGCGTCTCACCTCTCATCCACTGTTCTAGCCCTGTAATGGAGAAAGGCTCTTGTTCCAGGGGACCCCACCTCACTGGTTTCCACTTGTAACCTCTCACCAAGGGCCAGCTTTTGTGGCCCTGGCTCTGGTACATCCCTACCTGTGGCATTGCCTGGCTGGTTGCAGCAGGGTCCTGCCCACATACTCTAGACCCCAGGCACTGAAGACAGCACGGGCTGCCTGTGGTCCTCGTTGGTTCCCACAGTGGTGGCAGCGCAGTCTCCTGGACCTCAGCTTGCTGTGCAAGAACCTGCTCATCCCCTGCTGATTTCTGCTCTTCCTGCTAGGGGAAAATGCAACAGCTAATTAGCTCCCTCCCTCTTTGTGTGTCCCTGGGGCTGCTGGGGAAAGATTTCCTTCACGGGAATAGAAAATTAAATCGGCTGTTTTTTGAGGAGTAAAGCAGAAAGGAGTTGAGAGGACATGATTGAAGGGCCAGGAAGCTGAGCAGAGAGGAAGGCGTTGTCTTCTAAAGTCAGTGTGAGGGCCTAAGGATGGAGAGAGAGGACAAGAACCCAGAAGACTTAGACAGGTAGGCACCCTGGCTTCTCTGTCCCACAGAGGAGAAGCACTCTATCTTGTAACACTCCCTGAAGCGAAGTTCCAAGAGCCAGGTGAAACCTAGCAAAGCCTAAGACAGGCTTCGGGGTGCAGGAAGGACACAGCTGGGGTACAGAAAGAGCAAGCGCACGGTGTGTCTCCGTGTGCCCCAGTTTACCATGAAGGCCGTTTTTGGACCCAGCACTTGCTTGTCCCAGAGCTGATGTTCTGACAGCCTGGGACATGCCTCTCCTCACATAGGGACCATGGAGGTGTCACTGAAGCTTCAAGGCTGAGGATTCCATTTGAAAGGGGTAAACTGAGGCTTAGGAAGCTGTAAGGACTTACGCAGAATCTCACTGCTCAGATCCTAAGAGACAGAGAGGATGTATTCAATGGTCCCTCCCGCCCAGAAGGGTGAGCCTCTGCTCTTCTGTCTGCCCAGACAAAACCAAGGAAACAGATGCTACATAGAGCAGAAAGTCACAAAGAAACTGCTGGCTTCTTTTAATTCAGTGGTAACTGTGAGGCTTAATGCTCCTAGCTGATCAAGCCATGGGCACCTGCTACAGCCTCTTTCTTCCTGTAGAGGTAAAGGAAATAGCAAGCCTCCTGTGACAGCCTGTCAATGAGTCTCCAACCCCCTAACAAACAGACTCCCTAGGTGGCCAATGCCAGAAGAATCACGGATACCATTCCCACTGCCCCCAAGGAAGTTTATAGAACTCAGCTTGACAGACTCCCAGACACTAGAGAGCTACAGGTGGTGTGACACATCCCTCCCCCCCCCCATATACCAGACACCTCTTAACCACATGAGTCCCTCTTCACCCACATACTCAGAGTCACACAGTCCTCCCCTGGAACGCCCTCCAGTCCTCCTGCCATGCAGAAGTGAAGGATATGACACAGCTGCAGGCTCGTACTGTGTGTAGATCACACACCAACCACATGGCATGGAACCTCCACCCTTCATAAGAAGCCACTCCCCAGCTCTGCATCCTGAGCCTCAGAGCTCCTGAGAGCTTCTGCCATGCTGCTCTCTGTCTGTCCTGTCTGTCTATGGCAGCTGTTCTCAGCCTGTAAGCCATGACCCCTTTGGCTCCAAAAATACTTACATTACTAATCACAGCAGTAGCAAAGTTACAGTCATGAAGTAGCAATGAAAACAATTTTGAGATGTATATGTATACACACACATATATCCACAACATGAGGAACTGTATTAAAGGTTTCAGTGTTAGGAAGTTTGAGAACCACTAGTCTATGGTGTTAATAGCAATCCTAATAAATCTCTTATGCCTAAATGACAACCATCCTCAGTCTCTCCCTTGAACCCCAAACTCCAAAACCTTTCAGTAACTTCTCAAGTATGTCTCCTAACATAGAGGAGTCTGGACAGAAAATGACCACTTAGGAAACAGCGATAGGCAGACAGCTGGATTGAGGTTGCCAGCCGCTGTACATGGGCACATGATGTCAGGCTGACATCCAGAACTTTGTAGGGGGGTGCTAGTCCCTCTGGCTGGTGCAGATATCCACCTGAATACCGTGAGTTCCTCAGGGGCCACCACTCTACTCCCCTCAAACTAGCTGAAGAAAGCACAAAAGCAACCACCCCGTGAATTAGCTCAAGTGACACTTACTTTGTATACACATGTTTACAACCAGGGCCAGATGGCGAAGTGTTGGATCCGTTTCAACTCCACTCGAGTGAGCTTAGCTGAGCCCAGTTTTGCATGCAGCCCAGGGCAGCAGCATAGGAGGCAGGAAGCCCTTGCTCAGACGCCCACCCTCAACAGCTCCTGATCCAGGAGGATGTTTGCTAGGCCTCAGTTAAGCTGCCTTGGCTTGCCAGCTGTCAGAGCTTCCTATCAAATGTCCTGAAATTCTTCAGACAGAAGAAAGACACAGAACCCACTCTGATATCTTGGGTTTCTTTCTTTCCTTTTTTTTTTCAAACATAAGTAAATAAGTAAAGAAATCTCACTTGATGGGAAGGAGCTTGTGAACAATCATGAACAACAGGTTTTGTACTGCCAAATGATTTGTACTGGCAGGAAGAGAGGGTGGGCAGATCACACAGAGAGATTGTTTCCCAAACTCTGAAGGCAGCCTCAAGTGACGTGATAGAGGAAAGAGAGGAGGGGAAGGCCTGGCAGAGTGCCAGAGAGTGAGCCTGGGGGTGCATCTTCTTTCCCTACCGGTGTGATTGGCTCTCGGGGTATAGTCTCTCAAAGGGGCCAAGAACTGGATTGCCTAGATCTGAGGAGCCCAAACCTGAACTGACAGGACAGACAGGGTGACAAGGGGAGCTGTGAAGGAGTGAGGGAGAGCCAAACCTTACTCCCCAACTCACACCCCAAAAATGTCATGGGTAAAATAATGCCCATGATAGCTAGATACAACACCAAAAGAAAAAAAAAAGGAAAAGAAAAAGAAAGAAGGAAAAGAAAGACCAAAGAAGCGGCCAAGGAAAGGAGGGATGGGAGAAAGAGAGAAGAGAGAGGAGGGAGAGAGGGAAAAGAGGTAGAAAGGGGGAGGGAGGAAGCCAAAAGAAGGCAAGGAAGAAGTGGAGGGAGGGGGAAGGGAAGTAAGCACGTGGGAGGGAAGAAAAGGAGGGAAAACAAAAATTTCACAAGTTTCTAGATCCTAGGACCCCTCAGTCCAAATTTGCTCTTACTACACCCCTCAATAACCTCCCCTCTGTATCAGAAGAGGTGGCTCTGTTTCTGAGGGAAAAAAAATCCTTTGTTTTATTTTATCATTGACTTCCCAAGGTACTGCTGAGTCCCAGCTACAGAATGGTATCTAACCTACTAACTCCATAAGTGATCCATGAATGAACAAATGAATGAATGAAGGAGTGACCCATATCTCTATTTATGCTGCTCATGGTGGTACTAACAGGAGTGCCTAGCCACACTCCCCTCGGTAATCCTCCTCCTTCTTCTCCTCCTCCTCCACTTCCTTCTTCTTTGGTTCCTGGGATCCAACCCCACAGTAGAATGTGCAGGGTAAGGGAGAGACAGACCAGCTCATCATTATTGCCAAACTAATGAGCTAGGACTAAAAAACAAAATGCAAGGACTATGGGATGGAGGGCGAGGCTGGAGACTCTTCTAGCCATGATTATTTAGAAGACTCTGAAATTGAGAGTGAGCCGGGTTTCATTACTGGATAATGAGCCCGAATGATAGAAGAAAGGGCTGGCTGGTTGGAAAAGGAAAAGAGCCTTTCTCACTCTCCAGCATCAGACAGGAGCTAAGGAAATCAGGTGTCTCAGAAGACACAAGCCAATCTGATGGAGATAACAAGGAGGTGAAGGGTCCAGATGGGCATCTCTACCTTTTCTCAAAGAGAATAGAAGCAGCTGTACCTCAGGCCAAGCTAGCTTCCTCGTGTGGCTGCAGCCACCGCTGGTGTCCCTGCAGACAACTTGAAGTACTGAGACCTTTGGTGACCTCTAGGCATGCCCTGCAGCCTGCCACCCGAGCATCTATGTCCCAGGTATACACAGAGGCTGGGAGTTCCACTGCCCCCGGGAACCAGCTCTACTGTCCTCAGACAAAGGGCTTCCTCAGCGAGAGGTGTGGCCTGGAGGAGGAGAGAGGAGGCAGGACCCCTTCCAGCATATCACTGTGCTGCACAGTTTGTACACACCCTTGCTGTGTGTGATGGTTTGAAAGAAAAATGGTCCCCATGGGCCCATGGGGAGTGGCACTATTAGAAAGTGTAGCCTTGCTAGAGTAGGTGCGGCCTGTTGAAAGAAGTGTGTCACTGTGGAGGCTGGCTTTGAGATCTCTTATGCTCAAGCTATGGCCAGTGTGGCTCACAGCCTTTTTCTGCTGCCTGTGGATCAAGATGCAGAACTCTCAACTCCTTCTCCAGCTCCATGTCTTCCTGAATGTTTCTCGCCATGACGATAATGGACTAAACCTCTGAAACTGTAAGCCAGCACCCCCCCCCATTAAATGTTTCCCTTTATAAGAGTTGCCTCGGGCATGGTGTCTTCACAGCAATAAAATCCCAACTAAGACACTGGGGGTAGGGTTACAATTTGTACACATGTGCTTGAACTCAGTTCCCAGATGATGGGGATGTCTGGGGAGGTTGGACCCTTTTTGGCATGCAGCCTAGTTGACAGACACAAGACCATAGAGGCAGGACAAATGGATATGGCCAGTTAGATTACAGGTCAACCACTCTGATTCCTGGTCGGCGTCGTGTGACAGCAAGCGGCTGCTACAAGCTCCTATCACCATAGCGCCATTCTCTACCAGGCCCCTGATGGATGGATCATATCCCCTCAAACCATGAGCCCAAACAGATCCCTCTTCCCTCATGCTGCACCTGTCCAGTATTCTGTATCAGCAACAAGGAAAGCAGAGCTACACATGAACACTGGGTGTGGCCACTTAGAATGGACAGAACAATACAGCCTACCTGGATATAGAACATATTTTAGAATTTGCAAATAAAAATTCGCACCCCAAGAAATATCTGGATTTCAATGACAAGTATCTTGTTTAACATAAGTATATCCCAATGGGACATAATAAGGAAAAATTATTCATTGTCTGAAGTTCTAATTTAACTGTGTTCTTACCTGGCAATCCTGTGATGACCCTCCCCTGAGGTCCACCCTTCCTGCCATCTGCTAATCCTTAGAAGGAAATGGGTGAGCAGGACAGTGGTTCAGGGCACTAAAGTGTCTGTGTGTCACCCTTTAACCAAGGCAGACACAGTCCTTCACCACTGCTGGGCAGAAAATCACTCCCAAACTTGGTGGCTTGAAAAATGATCATCTTGTTACACTTAGAGTGTTCTATCTTGGTTTCTCCATTGCTTTGATAAGCACTATGACCAAGCACAGCTTTGGGAGAAAAGGGTTTATGTGGCTTACACTTCTACATTGCCGTCTATCACTGAGGAAAGGCAGGGCAGCAACTCAAGGCAAGAACCTGGAGGCAGGAACCGAAGCAGAGGCTGCAGAAGAACACTTCTTGCTGGCTGGTTCCAGGCTCACATTCAGTCACATTTTTTTATACCACCCAGGACCATGAGCTCAGGGATGGAACCATCCTCAGTGGACTGGGCTCTTCCGTGTTAACCATCAGTCAAGAAAATGCCCCCAGAGATGTGTCAACAAGCCAATCAGATGGAGATAATTGATAATCAGTTGAGATTTCTTCTTCCCAGATATGTCTAGGTTTGTGTCAAGTTGGCAAAAACAACAACAAAAACAAACAAATAAACAAAAAAATATTAACCAGCACACAGACTCTGTGAGAATTTCCTGCCTATAGCAGGAAAGGGCTAGCCTTGACTCTAGGGACTTGGGGGATTCTACTGAGAGTATCCAATGGTTGAGATGCCTAAGTTCTGGAGGCTAGAATCTCCAGGTGGGGTGCTCTTTCCCTGGCAGATGCTTTAGCCAGGAACCTCAACAGAGCTCCGTCTTGAACCATGAGGCCTCAACTACTGTGTGAGTTCCTTCACATCATGGCAGCCTCTGGGTAGCACAACCTCTCAGCAGCACCAGGCTTCAAAAATAAGCGTCCCCGCATGCTGGAACAGAAGTGATCAAGACTGTGCAGAGATAGCCCCAAAGTCTCATGACATTAACTCTGTCATCATCCATTTAGGAGGAACAGAAGGCTTGAGGGTCTTACAGGGACACTAAGGCAAATTGTTCATTTCTGTGAGAGATTTGTTATAAGTATTACTAAAGCCATAGACAAACAGGCAGCCAGCAGCATGATGGGGGCTCTAAAGAAAATGTAGGCCCACAACAGCAATGTTAGCCAGAGCCACACCATTTTGTCAAGCTCCTCCATTTTGGCTCAACTGTAATGATTCCATGACTTCTGCAAGTACTATTGGCTACTTGTCAATCACGTGACATAGAACCTCTCCCTTCCTCTGCAGCCAATAGGAAGAGACCCCCATTCTACATATGGGCTTGAATTCTAACTTCACTTCTGTCTATCTATGGCATTAATAACTCATGTAATAAATCTTTTACCTGAAGGGACAATTTACCTCAGTGTCCCATTTGAGTTCCAAAGTCATTGTAATATGGTCACCAATTCACCCAGAATTAAGGAAAGGAGAAGGTCACTGCAACGATTTAAACATGAAATGTGAGCCCACGAGCTCATGTTTTAGTAACCAGATAGTGGTGCTGTTTTGGAAGGTTCTAGAACTCTAGGAGGTGGGGCCTAGCTAGAGGAAGTAAGTCACTGGGTATGGGGCTTAAAGGGGTTATTATCCTTGACCACTTCCTGGCCCATGCTCTCCGCTTCCTGGCTATCAATTATGCCCTTCTGGCCTTGACAGACTAAACCTTGTGACACTGTGAGCCCAAAGAAGCCATTCCTCCCCCTCAGCCAGGTGCTTTGTCACAGTAACACAAAAATACACCCATCAGTGGTATGGGCGCTGTGAAAGCGTTTTTAACCGTTGGCAGTAAAGAAGAGACGACATGGGAAGAAACGTGCAGAGTGTCCAGGCTCACCCTGAGCTTGTGGATGTGAATAGGTCTGGGTGACAATGAAGGGGCTCTGGGGGAGGCCAAGGTGACAGCTCAGAGAGCAGAGGCAGATCCGTCCACACCAGCCCTGGGCACGAGCTGGTACAGAGGTCACCCCAGAAGTCAAGGGTCCAGATCTGGAGGACTCCATGGCTCCTGGTTGAGAGGCAACAGTGAGGGGCCAGAGTGATCAGAAAACATCGGAAATGTTCCTGGCAGTGGAAGGTTTACGTTGTGCTTCATCAAAATTGTCTGCCGCTGCAATTGGATGCGACTGGCACCATCTGCGTTGAGTCGGCTCAACAGTCCCCCAAGGCTCCCTCTCCACTCCCACCCATCTGCACGACAACATCCTGGCATTCCCCCATCTCCACTCGAGAACAAAAACATCTGCCTACAGCAAAGCCCCGCCTCCTATTGCTGCCAAAAATGGATTTGGGACTGAGTTCACAAACCCCAGAATGGCCTTGATTTGAGGCCAGGGGTACAAGTGAAAACCTCTAGAGTCCAGATTGTGGTCAGAATAGAGGGGAGGAAAAGAGGAGGGCCCAAAGGGCAGCGGAAGGCCCTGGCTTTACAGGCACATCTCCACCCTTTCTTATCCTACCCCTACTTTGATAGGAATGCAACAACCTTGACTCCAGGCCCTTTTTCCTCGGGGTGCATTGGGATACTCCCAGCAGCCTCCTCCCCTGCACCTGCCTGTAGGAAGCCAGCAGGCAAGCAAGCCCCACTGCCGTTTGCGGTGGTGGGAGGCAGGAGACACATGGAGAGCATGCCTTTTGAAGCTGCAGTTAATTGGATTTTACAGCATCTCTCTTGCCTGCCCTGTCCTTATTAAATGGCAGAGAGGAGAGGAGGCAAGAAGCGGCTGATCACAGCTGGGAGGGAAGGTTAGGATGGCGGCCTCTTTGGGGAAAGTAATCAATGCTCAGCCTCCCCAAAACATTCAGATTGCCCCATAAGGGCTCAAACAACCCTGAGACCCCCCAGGAGGACACAGGCAGGCTAGCTGCCTCTGTTACTAATTTTTCATTCTTGGGAGGGTGAGATGTCACCGTTGCCTACAGAACCATGTCTGTGTGTGCAGCCAGTGTGCACAAACGTCCACAGGCATTCACACCTGGTTAGGTGATGATCTATGATGGCCTACCACCTGCTCACAGGCCTGGGTGCACAGGACTCAATCTGCCATCTTTGTTCTGGTTTGGATGGAGTCTTGCCTCTAGCTGCCAAGCCTCCTCAGGCAGGCCATTGCTAGCACCGACTGTCCTGCTATGGTTTGAATCCATAGCTTGTATGTCTCTCATGAGCTTGTATCCTGGTTCCTCAGATGGTGCGGCTGCTTTGGAGGCTGCAGGATATCTAGAGATAAGGCCTGACCGGCAGAACTAGGTCACTAGGGGTGGGCCAGTCCTGGCTCTCGCCTATTCTCTGCTTCCTGGTTAGCCACAGTGTGAAAAGCCTGCGACTCACGCTCCTGCTGCCACTGGTGGTTGGTGCCTTCCTGCTATTGTGGACTGACCCCCTCTGAAACTGTGAGGCAAAATTAATCATTCTCCACTTAGGTTTTATCTTTCAAGCACTTTGTCACAGTAACACAAAAGTCAGTCGCAAGCTCTCATAGGGAAGCTACTGATGTTCCTTTACTAAACAGACCCAGTGTTTCTGTCAAATTACTTTCTCAATAAGTGTGTGTGTGCATGTGTGTGCACGTGTGTGTGTCCATAGATCCAACTTCAGTCAGCTTCAGTCAGAGATGCTTTTTTCTGTAATGGGTGGTATGGTTACTGCAGAGACTCAAAACTCGGCAAAGTGTTGAGAATAAGTAGCTGTTGAGTGCTTGGCCATGAGCAGGACATCTATACCATCCCCTCCAAAGCTCAGGAAATATTGCAGAAGAGGGGGTTGAAGGAACAGAAAAGAAAAGCCACAGGAAGGGCTGTTGTAGAGTGCTAACTTCTGGGCCTAACATGGTAGATACACTCTTAAATCCTTAGCAGCCATGGCTGTTTACATATGACAGACAGAAATTCAGGGCCATTAACATTGGAGGAAAGGGACCTCACGAGGCCCTGCCCCCTCTGAGGACCTGTGTAGGTGGTTAGTGGTGGCTGGAGGAAGGAGACACACTTTCTTCAGTGAGGTACCTGCTGGCAAGGCACCCGTGCGCCTATAGAAATCCCGCAATCATAGGTAAGTATCCTTAATTAAGCTCATTAGCTCACCAAAACAAGTCAGAAAGGAACTATGACATCTGTCCTGATGTTTCTTGTCCATGCAAGCTCATGCTATGGTATCCCTTCCCTTCACTGTCCCAGGCCTTGGAAAGAGGTGGCTTGTTGAAGACAATGCTGGCAAAATAAGTTCCATGTTGAAGATGGCTTGTCAGGTTCTATTGTTTCTTTGCTGAGGTAATGTTACACATCTACACTTTCTCCTAGCCTCAGTGGGAAGGTGACCTCAGGTGACCTTAGGATGCTGCAGTCAGTGAGGTATGACCAGATACGATGACTAGATACAATGCAAGGCCATGGCTAGCCTGACCTTCTGAGGCCACTGCCACCCTAAGATCACACGCAGGTAGACTGCTGGCCTGAGGCAAATGGAGTCCGGTAGGGGAGACCTGATTGCAGCCACAGCCTGGTCAGACAAAGTGACCAAGATCCAGATACCTGTAAGAAATGAGTGTGTGTGAAAACGAGGTTTATGGGAACGCCTTGTCAGGTTCATGTGCCTGTTCCCAAGCAGCTCCACAGCAGATGTGACCAATATGGCATGCCTCACCCTCCATGTGGGAAAGCACCCCAGATGAATTTAAACTAGGTGAAGAAATCAAAGTGTAAATAAACTTTTAAAGGGCTCAAAGGCAACAGAAAGTGACAAAGACAGAAAACTGCTGGATCTAGGCCCACGGAACTGTTAAGTGGTTCCGCATGACAAAGCAGGTGATAAGCAAACTGAACCGGTGCCAGAACACCTGTCTAAGATTAAACTTGAGCTTTGGTACCCTTTCTTCACAATTATGAAGCTAACGCCCATGGAAGATTGAGTTAGATTTCAGAGCAGGTTTCCTTGCAAGGAATGGTGGTAGGGGGTTTTTAACCACATCGTCATTTTAAAAAAAAATGATACCAGGAAAAAGGAAACAGCTCCCAAAAGTCTGGGCCATGTGGAGAAGGAGCAGAGATGGCAACAGAGGGGCAGATGCACAGGGAAACCTAGAAAAACAGGTGGTCTCCAGGTTCCACCCGTGTGAGTTCAGCATCAGCTGAAGTCTGATAGGCTCAGCCCCAAATTACAGCAAGGATGACATTCATGCATCTAGGAGCTGTTTTCCCCAGACCTATTTCCATACTGTGGTCCAGGCTACACAAAGTCCCTCAAAGGCTGCCCAGACAGAGCAGGCACCGTGGTTAGACTCGGCTAGCTGCAGAGCCGAACCCACCAGGGATCCACTGTGTTGATGGGAGCCTGCACCGCCAAGTCCTTGAGCAGGCTCATGGCTGGTTGTCATGGTAAATTGTCTGGCCTCAGAGTCGAGAGGCTTCTGTACCCCAAGCACCCTGCATGTTGGATTAGATACCAGGGCATCTACTCAGGAATATGCCTTCTCATGACCGCCAGGATTGGAAATGAGGCTTAAGAGAGGCCTGAGCTATGGATAGAAGCAGCAGCTGACACCACACACACACACACACACACCAAACGGGAGTAAAGACTGAACATCCTCATTAGCCAAGGGAAATGAGGAGTTAGAAAAAGGAAGGGCACACAGCAGGTCCATGTAAGAAATGGAGAAGTATAAAGCTTGATTGTGACTTTATATTTTAAAAGAAATGCCAAATTATGAAAGAGTTTGTTTTTGCTTCCATTGAACAAAAGAAGACTGTGAATGCAGCTCCTTTTTAATTCTTTGAATGAACAAAGAATGAAATGTTGATTCAAGGGGCATAATTTCTCTGACAAGATTGTCTGGTAGCACTGCAAAACACAGGCTTGATTTCACGTCTGATTTTTGCATTGCAATCCTGAACAGGACATTTTTGGGGAAATATATATATACATACACACACACATGCACACACACACACACACACACACACACACACACACACACATATATATATATATATATATATATATATATATGTATGTGAGGGCATCATCAATTTTCTCAATGTCCTGCCTTCATCCTCTAAAATCCGAATCTCTCTCTTTGGAAGCACCCATCATCTCATCAGCCCTGTGGATTTTCTCTGCGGTAATTGTTAACTGCCGTAAATGCCAAGCTGTCCCCACTTGCCGGGCGCCACACGTGTGATTCCAGTCATTCTCCATAATGGCTTTGATCAACCTCAGCAAATTCTGCATCTTGTGCAATTTGGAATTGTCTCCCGTTATGCACGTGAGTGTTGGCAACGTTTTGTGCGGACAGGCTGCCCCAAAAGCAGGGTGGGGAAGGGTAGGAAAGCAGGCTGGTGCTTAGAAGTGTGGGATTCAGGAACCCAGAGAGGGTTTACAGAGTCATCCTGGGAATCCAGATCTTTGTGTTATGACAGTTTTGCAGCTGTTTGTGTTTGGTTAGTTGTTTGTTTTTTGAAGCAGGGTCTCACTAAGTGTGATGAGTAATACTGATGGCCAACTTAGCAAGATGTAGAATCACCCGTGGGTCAGCCTCTGAGCTTGCCTGTGAGAGGTTATGTAGGTTGGTTGCAATGGGAGGGTCACCATAAGGGACACCAGAACCGCTGTCTGAGCTGGGGCTCCAGATTGCAGGAAAAAGAGAAATCTGCTTCTTGACTGAGGATGCAGTGTGACTAGCTACCTCCCTCTCCTGCCACCTTGATCCTCACTATAAGAACTCTCACTGCGAGCCAAAATACATTCTAAACTAAGTTGCTTAAGAAGTAGTAGTAGTTGTTGTAGTAGTTTCTTGGGGAAGTCAGAAGAAGGCATCAGATCCCCCAAAGCTAGAGTTACAGGTGATTGTGAGCTGCTCAACATGCCTGCCAGACACCGAACTCATGCCCTCTGCGAGAGTCCATGCTCTTCGCCGCTGAGCCATCTCCCTGCTCCCCTGAAGTTGCTTTAGTCCAGGAATGTCATCATAGCAACTCCGAACGTCATCAATACGACAAGTATTCCAGATTGTCCTCAAACTCACAATCTTCCAGCCTCACTTCCCAAGTGCTGGGGTTGCAGGTCCGTACCACCATGCCTAACCCTGTTATAGCAACCTTTGTTTACCGATTTGACAGCAGAGGGACTCAGATCATGGGAATGTGGACTACAATATGTAAAGAGCTTAATGGGCCAAAAATGGACAGAAACAATAAAAAACAGCAAAACCCAAGAGGCTACTAAGTACAACGGGAAGAAATATTTAGCTTCACTGTAAACAAATGCATAACACAGCAATATTTGCCCCATCAAACAAATGTTTTAAAATTATAATTCCCAGTACTGCTAAGGCTGAAGAGCTAGGCCTCCCTGCCTTCCTTTTGTGTTGCTCTGAGGTGTAAATTGGTACAGGCTTTCCGGAGGAACAAACGCAAAGCTGTATCCAGCCTTCAAATTATTTCAGCTACATCATTTTTTTAACAGGGTCCCATGTTGCCTGGGCATACCCTCCCAGCATTCTTAAAACGAACAAAGACTAAATCAAATGTTGATTTTGAGGGCGTAATTTTTCTAGGGGAAAAAAAAATCTGTCTAGTGGCACAAAACAATATCCTTCTCTTTGAGTGAAGTTAATTGCTTTTCAGCTCTCTCGAAAGTTTGATCTCTCACTCGGAGGCCACTTTGCACAGGAAATAAAGACTTTTCCTCTCTGGAGGGTCCCCACAGGAAGGGCACTACGCCAGGCAGAGTTGCCTCTCGGCACCAAACCCAAATAGCAAACGGCTCCAACCCAGCCAAGGAGCTCTGTTAAGGTTTAAATGCAAACTGTCCCCCACGGGCTTGTGCATTTGAACACTCTGTCCCCAGCCGGTGACATTATTTGGGGAGGTTATAGAATTTTTAGGAGGTAAAGCCCAGCTAGAGGAAGTGGATGTCTGGGGAGTGGACCTTATTTGTTACAGCCTGGGGTCTTTTGGTGAAATGGAGTCAGAATAAGCTCTCTTCACTTCCACTTCCGAGATGGTGTGTGTGTGTGTGTGTCCATACCATGGTGATATACCCCTATGCTTTCCGAAGCATGATAGACTATGTCATCTCAAACCATGAGCCAAAATCCCTCCTCCCTTAAGTGGTCACAGGGCTGAGAAAAGTAACAAGTACAGGCTCCTCCCTGCACAGGACTGTCAGTTCTGGGTCTTCAAATCACTCTGAGGACTTGGCAAGCTGGGTGTGGTCACGTCTGTGACAGACGAGTGTCAATCACCACCTGTAGGGTATGCCCAGGTGGCAGTGCTAGGGAATCTTCTTTCTTCTTTGATGGCCTGTGGCTCTTTTTGATTCTCCAAGGAGCCAGCCTCACATTTACAGTTTGTATTCATAAAAGGTTTTCCCCTTTAAAAGAGAAAAAAAGAAATGGGAAATGAATATGGCCAGAAATAGAACCAGGGGAGAAATACAGAGAAAACATCAGGGCAGTTGTGAGGCTGGGTGCTGAGCTGGAAGCAGACAGTGATGATACCGAGTTACTGGTCCGAGAAAAGCTTTTATTCCTTGGAGGCAGCAAGGATGGACAGGCTTTGAGGGTCTAGGTGGGAAAACCACAAGTTCTTTGGAGAAACCAGCGGTCTGCTGAAGCAACCTTCCCCTGAAGTGTTCTCCACCGCAGGAACCACAAGGCACCTGCACCCTTGAATTATTTTTTTAATAATATATATTTAAAATTTTTTGAACATATAATTGCATCATTTCCTTTTTCTCCCTCCAACCCTTTCTATGAACCACCGCTCACTGCCTACTCTCAAATCCATAGCTTCTTTTTCTTTTATTGTTGGGGGGTGGAGAGAAGCAGGCTAGGGAGATGGTTCTCTGAATGAGAGTGCTACAGTACAAGCCTGGTGACCTGAGTTCTGGTCCCCAGAGCCCAGTGCATGCAGTGGCCCAAGCATCTGTAATCCTGTGTGAAGTGGGATGTAGAAACAGGAGAGTATGCAGAAGCTGGCAGCCCAGCCAGCCTGGCTTACACAGCAAGGAAGATACCCTTCTTAACAAGGTGAAATGTCCAGGTCTGGTACATGAAGGTTGGCCTCTGACCCACACACATATGCGTGCATGCACATATGTTTGCATGCACACACACACACACACACACACACACACACAATGAGAGAGAGCTCTAGTATCAGACATTCTTCCCTTCTGCCCTCACCAGCTGGGCAACCTTAGCCACATCCTCTGCAGACCTTGGGTGCCTGACATGACAGCATGGTACAAACCTGGTAGGATTGCTGGGAGAAAACCATGTGAGGACTCGGTGGCTGGCACATAAGCGGAGCCATTTCTTCCTGTGACCCAGAAAGAAGCCTGTGCAGTCTAGGCTTTCCAAAGTTACAAGCAAATGCCTCTTTGCTGACCAAGAATAAATGAAATGCAATTGAAAATCTTGCTTAAAAGCCCTCAAAAAATATCAATGGTGATTTCATTCATCCCCTGTAGCCAAATTCCCTCATTTCTCCCTCATTCCCACACTGCTGGCACCCCAGGCTTTCTCTCTCACCTCAATGAGCTCCAAGATTCACTCCCTGCCTATATTTAGTCTTCTAGCTTCCTTCTTGCCTTGGCTCTTTATTTCACTCTGTGGGAAGGTGTTCAGTTGTATTTTGTATCTTTGTCTACTCCCCAAATTCTGCCGGAGCCTCAGAGCAGAGTGGACTTGGAATGGGGGACCTGGGAATTGACTGAGCATGTCCCTTGGTCTCTTCAGGTTAAGAGTGGAAAATTACAGATGGAATTATGTCATTTCCAGGAAAATGAATGGAACTGGAGATCATTAAGTTAAGTGAAATAAGCCAGACACAGGAAGATAGATGTCATGTTTTCTTTAATAAGTGGAATCTAGATTAAATATATATATTTTGAAAATGTGACATGAAAGTAGAAGAGAGAAGTGTATGAGTGGAGGAAGAAATTTAAATGGAAGGGGAACAAGAGAGGATAATGAAGGGGAGGGGAAGTCATATGGGGCTGGAAATGTCGCTTAGATGTTAAAATGCTTGCCTAACATGCACGGAGCCCTGGGGTAGATCCTTAGCATTGCCCCTTAGCCTGGGCATCAGGTTCCTGTTACACAAAAAGTTGGTCCAATGTCTAAAATCCAGAATTGGGACATTTTAAAGCTTTTTAAAATCAGTTTTATATGGAGGAACTCACATGCGCCAGAGCAAGTTGGCGAAAGCCAGTAAACAATGTTCTGGAGCAGGTTCTCTCCTTAGGCCGACAGGCAGCAGGCACCTTCACCCCCTGAGTCATCTCACTGGTCCTAGAACTGGGACTTGTGTGCCAT
>CM053746.1:7237200-7307718 GCA_028658305.1 Pachyuromys duprasi | reverse complement strand
GACACAGACACACACACAGATACACACACAGACACACACACACACAGACACAGAGACACACACAGACACAGAGACACACACACACACAGGCACACACACACACAGACACACACACACACAGACACAGACACACACACACAGACACACACACACACACAGACACACACACACATTAAAATATTATCTATCTTGCTAATTGATGTTACTAAGCTATTCGCATGACCTACCCCAGACACTTAAATAGTTCCCCAAGAGTAATGCATTCTTTATCTCTCTGCCCTTTGGTCCGGTTGGAAGCCATGCATTGATTTCAGAATCAGACACAAACTCAAACCCAGTGTGGCCAGCACACCCTGCCACACCTCTGCCTCCCACTGATGCCTCTGCTGAAAGAGAGGGCAAGGCAAGGTGGGTGCCCACCTCAGTCCTGTGACCAGCAAGTAACAGAGGTTCAGGACAGCTCTCTGCTTCAGTCATCTCTTCTGCAGACCCAGCTCTGAACTATAAAGGAGCCAGCAGCCAGGGCCCCACAGAGCCCACCAAAGCCGAGCACGGACTGCGTACTTTTTAAGAAGTCCTTCCCAGGACCTTCTCTGGCAAGGGGAGAGCTGGACTTTAGTGAGAGAGGGGAGAACTGATCATTGCAGCCGTGTCAGACCAATTGGTTTGTGTTAATTGCAGCCAATTAAACTTTTATTTGAAAGCTTTCCTAGGTCAGGCTCTCTTGGGAAAGTTGATTTCTGGCCAGATGGTAAACCACTTTTATGGACCCTCACCTGTGGTGGAGAGAGAGAAGATGGATGTCAAAGGCACTTTGGAGCAGCTTGCAGATGGAAAGCGCTAGAAGGACCAGTGCGAGGTAATGCATGGTGGCGGCAGTCTGCCTAGCCCAGACCCCATGAATGGTATGCGAGGAGAACAGAAGAAAGGCTGGACTCGATGGAATGGACCAGGTACTCAGTGGCCCTAGAACTAGGTTTTTAACACCATAGATCTTGTTGGACGTGCAGCATCTCTGGCCAGCCCAGACCCCTGAGTCAGAATCTGCATCTTAGGGATGGGGGAAAGAGTTCAGGGGGTAAAGTGCTTGCAGAGCAAACATAAGGACCTGAGTTCAGATCCCCAGAGCCCACATAAAATCCAGGCAATGCAGTGTGTGCCTGTCACCTCCGAGCAGGGGGGGAGGTGATAAGGTGGATCCTCAGAGCCAGTCCTAGCCCAGTGAGCTCTAAATTCAGGGAGAGACTCAGCCCAAAAAATAAGATGGAGAGTGATAGATGAAGAATTGGCACTGACTTCTGGCCTCCACATAGGAAGGCACGTGTGATCACATCTGCATACAACCATACATACACACACGTGCAAATATCACACACACACACACTAAATAAATAAATAAATACATACATACATACATACATACATACATACATAATATGCATTTTATGAGACTCCTGGGGGCATTTTTGTACACAGCACAGGTGTGAGAGACATGCTCTGGGCCGCTTACGTCTCTACCACCCACAGCTCCCTCGGGTGCCAAACTGGAGATTCTTTATGCTATGGTGCAGGGATTGCTATTGATTATCAACTTTACAGGTTCTAGAATCATCTAGGAGACAAATCTCTGAGGAGGTCTGTGAGAGATTCTCTAATTGGGTTAACGGAGGCAGGAAGACACCCCCCTCTCCTTGAGTGCGGGTGGCACCATTGCCTGGACTGAATAAAAGGGAGAAAGTGAGCTGAGCACCAGCAACCTCTCTACTTCCTGGCTGCAGGGGCCATGTGACCAGCTGCCTCCCAGTCATGTCGCCAGGGCTCCCTGCCTTAGCGGACCCACCCTCAGACTGTGAGCCAAAGGAAACCTTTCCTCCCTCATGCTGCTCTTCCCGGGTATTTTGTCATAGTAACAAGGAAAGTAATACATGGGGTCTCCTCTGAGCCACCCCTCCCACTTCCAAGACACTTGCCCATTCACCCATGGGGTGTAGCCATGTCCTCTGAGTTAGACTGTCAACTCTTGAGATAGGAGAAGGAGGCTCTTAAGATTTGGGAAGCCAAGGACACTTAGAAGGCTCCAGACACTCAGGGGGTTATCTGATTTACAAGACTCCTCACCAAGACTCTAGTGGAGTGCCTGAAGGTCGAACAGGGCACTCCAGGGATAGAGCTCTCATGGGTCATCACCCCTGCTGGGAAGGGTAGGGGAGTGGCTGCAGTTGAGTCTCCTGTGTGCATGTAGGTATCCCAATAAGCTCATGGGCTCCCCAAGTTAGACTTGGGGGAGACCATTCTTTGGTCTGTTATCCATGCTGGTCTGGGGTGAACAGATGTTTGTTCATGTCTCCCCAGGGAATGTCCCACAATCAGGAAGTGTTGCTCTGTGGTTCCAGAAGGTTCAGCTCAACTCCAGCTTTTACCAATCAGTCCCCCCACCCCAAAACCCCCAACACACACACACTGCTGCCTGGCTGGGGCATCAGGAAGCATCATCTGGTGCCTGGAGATTCAGCTGCAGATGGGAGGTGGAAGAAGGTACCTGTCCCCACTCTCTCCAAAAAGGCTGCAATTTATCAATGACCCTCTCTGTTCTTCTTAAGACCACCTCTTTTAAGCAGCTCTCCAGGCTTAGCTCTGGCTGGCCCCCTTTACCCATGTTCCTTCTTCTTTCTGTCAGGCTGGAGGTGATCATGGCATCCTGGCTCCTCTTTGGATGTCTCTCATTCCTTGCTGTTTCCTCCCATTCCTACCATCATGTGTATATATGTGTATGTGTGTGATACATGTGTGTACATGTGATGTGGATGTATTGCTTGTGAAGTTCAGAGAAAGATGTCAAGTTTCCCTCTCTATCACTCTCTACTGTATTCCTTTTAGGCAAGATCTCTCAATGAACCTGGAGCTCAGAGTTTCTTATCTAGGCTGGTAGCTACCACTTCCCAGCAATCCTCTGTCTCCATACACCCCCCTCCACCACAGACACATCAGTGCTAAGGTTACAGGCATGCATGGCCACATCCAGCTTTTTACATGGGTGCCTGGGATTTGAACTCAGATCTTCATGGCTGTCTAGCAAGTGCTCTTAGTCCAGTTCAATCACCTTTTTTGCCTTAGTATTATTTGGGGATGAGGACAACAGCCACTGAAGAGGTAATATATTTTGTCCACAAATACCTACAGAGAGAGAGAGAGAGAGAGAGAGAGAGAGAGAGAGAGAGAGAGAGAGAGAGAACACCTCTGGAGGCTGTGGGGCCAGCCATGAGGCAAAAGAAAGAGGACTCCTTTATTGTGTCCTTTAATGTGATTTCCCAGTAAGGAGGGAGCAAGACAGGGAAATTGGGGTAAGCCAGATAGTTTGAGCTGCCAGGGGTCTCTCAGACATGAGGGCTGCCCCTAGTTGTCTTACTTGGCCCTGGACTGATTAAGGCAGGGGGACTGTGGTGGCAAGGGTGTGAGAGCCGGTGAGAGAGGTGGCTGGCGGGGCCACCCTCTGTCTGTGTTTAAAAGCTTGCTCCCTGTCCAGCCCAGGGAAGGTCCTCCCAGAAGCCCGAGGATAAAAAGGCAAGAAGCGAAGGCAAAGCGAAGGAGTCACCACCCAACTGTCCAGAAAAGGGTGCATGCCCTGTGCATACAGGAGAGATGTGAAAGTGCCAAGCTTACAGAGCATGTTGCACCACCTGCCTACGCCTCTAAAACAGCCCTTTCACTACACTGTCGTCAGTTAACCCTGTGAATGCACCAGCTGCTCCCTGCAGGTCCCTGACTAAACCAGAAGACAGATGTTATGCGAGTGTTCTCTCTTGGGGCAGGGGATATCCCAACATTCCAATGATAGACCAAAGTTCTCCCTGGAGAATCAATGACTTTATTGGGCTTACTTACATAGCATGGGTGAGGAGTAAGCAGCCCCAGCAGAAAGTCTTGCCTAACACAGATGGTGACCTCCCCATGATGGCATAGATGGAGGCCACCCCACCTTCCACTAACCTTCCCCAACCTATATACTCTGACTGCTCCCAAGGCCACTCACAGCTAGGGCAGAGCTGCACATAGCTGGTTGGAAGGGGTGGCTGGGCACTCAAGTGAAGGTCCAGTGCCCTTCCTCAATCCCTCTCCTCTGAGAGTCAGCATTTAACAAGCCGGGCTGTAATGGTCTTGTGCAGGCAGACACAGCTGGTCTGACAGGTTACAACAATCTTTGATTTTGTTCACCCCATTACCACCATGACTGAGCCAGGTCCCTCCGGTGCCCATTTTGAACACACCAGGAATGGGATATGCCCAGTAGCCACCTTCAGATAATACAGACCTGGCAAACTTGGCAGTCGCGTTTAGTGGCAAAAAGACAAGGGGTGCAAGTGAGGACAGACCCTGGGAAAGTGGCTTGTGGCTTCTCTTTACCTGAACCCAGCCGTGGAGGTCGGGATCCAAGAAGATGCTGAGCATGCTACTTTGGAGCTCGGAGGCTAATGGTGATCAGATTTTATAATTATTAGCAATCTGCACATTTTCTGCGGCAGATGAAATAATTGCAGAAGAGAGCCCATACAAGAAAGAATACTGTAAATGCCTTCTCCTCTCAGCATTAAAAACAGCAAAGCTATAGAGCTCGTGCAATTAATTAGCAGTCTGCCTTATTAGCACCTTTATCTATTCATCCCCACACAATGCAGACACAGGGAGCTTGCTGCAACATATGCCCCCACCTAGGGGACCGGAGCTTGGGTGTAGAGCTCAGGAAGGCGAGGCCTTGTGACGCTCCCATGCTGGAGGATAGGGGACAGTGAGGATGAATAGTGTTGGGTAAAGATGGCTGCCTGTCCATAGACTGAGGGACTGAATCTCCCAGGCACTGAGCCAATAGTAACACCCCAGGGAATCTTGTATATGCAAAGAAACACCAACTGATAACAAGTAGCCAGAGGGACTTGGGCTATGCTCCCAGCTCTTGAAGCGTAGGAGGTCTGCGCCATGCTGCCTCAACCCCATATTGGAATTTGATACTCTGAGACCGTGAAGCGGGGAAGGGGGATCAGAGTCTTCAGCTCCATGTGTTGGCCCACCTCCCTGAGATGATTCTCAGCAGCTTGTTCTCCTCTCCCCATCAGGAACCATGCTATGTCCCTAGGGAGTACAGGATGCCTTAGGGTCAGAATATGTGTGTCCCATCTTCCCCGAGCATCCCCTGAAGTTCCACTGACCCCTCCAGCAGTCCCTTGCCGCCAAAAAAAAAAATTTTTACAATGAAAAATGACAATGTGAGAGACCGAGGGAGCAAGACTGTAAAAGAAAGGTGAAGGCTTGTTTGCTGCTTTATTGTCTTCGGTTCTCTAAGGAAAAAGCCACCGTCTTCATCGGATCAGCCGTGCCTGCTCTGAAGGATCCATCCGGACTCAGAAGGAATGAGATTCCAGCAGCTCCTCCTAGCCGTTTTAATGCAATTCTGCCCTAATTCCATCCGGTCCTCAGGGTCTCAAGAGGTGTGTGTGTGTGTGTGTGTGTGTGTGTGTGTGTGTGTGTGTGTGTGTGCTGGGGAACATTTTAATGGAGAAGGGATCCATCTGTGTAGCTATGGAGAAAACATCGTCCATTCCGGGCGAAGACTCTCCAGTGTGGCTGCTTTGAGGTCATGCGTGCTCTGTCATTAACCTATCACCGGTGCTCTGTCAATACGCCCAGCAAATTCACTGGTTCCCTGGGGAAAGAATTTTCAAAACCTACAGTTTAAACATAGAACCGTATGTTCTCATTTTGAACTGGGTTCTTCAAACATGGCCCAGTTCCTGCTTCTAGGTGAGCCCGTGTGGATATTTCTCAGGGCTCTGTCTGGCCATTTGGGACTGCTGCATTCAACCCTTTGACAGACACATTGAACCTGCCATGTGCAGGCTTCTGCTATGGCCCTGTGATGAGGATGGGGTGAAAGTCACTGACCATTCCAAAAACTGTGGTCTTAAAACTCTGTCCCCTCTTTGCTGTGACATTCTGCATTCACCTCATTACCTAGAGAAATCTCAAAACCCCAAACTGTTTTTAAAAGATGTAGTGAAAGATCCCCAGCGGCAGCCTTGAAACGAAGCCTTGCTGGAATGGGCTTAGCTGGGGAAAGTGGCCCTGCAATTCAGTAGCCCTTGGGGCTGGGCAGCATTTGGCTTCTTCATTAAGGAAGCGTATGTCCGCAGAGCTGCCTGGTAAAGGTCAAACAGATGCAGCTGGAGGTATACAGCTGGTACTGCCAGGTGGAGCTCAGACAGATGCAGCTGGAAGTATACAGCTGGATAAGTGCCTTACCCTGCTTTTTAGTACGTTACTGTTTACCATTTCATTAAACTCTCAGAGCCTCACTGTGTTGTAAAATGGGTGCTCTAGACAGACAGGCAGGCAGGCAGGCAAGAGAGAAAGAGAGAGAACACACTTACAAGGCCAGTAAGCAGGTGTGCAGAAGCATGAAAAGTAAAGTAGAAAAGCCAACAGAAGGCATCAATGAGCATCACTGCTGTGGACAACATTCCACTGGGGATCCCAGAGGTGCATCAGTGCGTCTCTCAGGCAGACAATACTAGACACATGTACCAACTGTGATGGTTAACTTTACTTCTCAACTTGACACAACCTAGGGTCACCCAGAAAGAGTCTTAATGCTGATTGACCATACTGAACTAGCCTGTGGACCTGTCTGCTGGGAATTGTCTTAAGTTAATTGATGTGGGGGGACCCAGCCAACTGTAGGAGGCACCATTCCCTAGGCAGGGACTTCTGAACTGTATCAGAGTGGAGGAACTGAGCTGAACGCAAGCAAGCAAGCTGAGCATGTGTGCATTCATTTCTCTGTGCTCTCGAATGATGTGACCAGCTGTCTCAAGCTCTGGCCTCTGTGATTTCCGCAAAGGGATGGACTTTCACCTGGAACTGTGAGATAAAAATAAGCCCTTTCTCCTCTAGTTTGCTTGTTCTCAGGGTATTTTATTACAGCAACAAAAACGAAACCACAACACCTGCGGACCCCGATCCCTAGGGTATCAGCTTCCCTACATTTCTGAGCTGCAGATAGCAGCTGGCAAATCCCTGCAGGTGAAAAAAAAAAAAAAAAAGGCCAGGAAAAAAGAGAAGCATCCTACGGTGCTGGAGGCAGGTCATGTCCCGGGCTCCTTACGGAGACGGTCGCTGGAGCCTCACTGCGTGCCTATAAGAAGAATTATTGACATTCCCCTCCTGCAGATGAGCACCCGAGGGACAGGAATGTTATGGCAACAAGGGAAGGCTGTGGGATATTAAGAAGGACCATCCTGGTTACTTTCCTTGTTGCTGGGAGAAAATTCTTAACAATAATCAACCTAGGAGAGAAAAGGCTTATCTCATCTTCCAGTTTAGAAGGACGCAGACCCTCAAGGCAGGAAAGGTATGGTGGCAAGAATGTAAGGAAGCCAGTCACATGACATCTGCAAGTTAGACGCTAATAGAGATGAATGCTGGTGCTCAACTCATGTCTTAGTTTGGGTTTTATTGCTGTGAAGAAACACCATGACCAAGGCAACTCTTATAAGGAAAAACACTTACAGTTTCAGAGGTGTCATCCATTATTATCATAGCAGGAAACATGGCAGTGTCCAGGCAAACATGGTGCTGGAGAAGGAGCCGAGAGTTCTATATCTTGATCTGCGGGCCGAGGAAAGAGACTGTGTGTCCCACTGGTCATAGCTTGAGCATAGGAGATGGAAAAGCTTGCCTTCACAGTAACATATGACTTCCAACAAAGCCACACCTACTCCAACAAGACCACACCTTCTAATAGTGCCACTCCCTGTGGTCCAGCATCCAAACATATGAATCTATGTGGAGAGGGGTACATACCTATTCAAACCACCACAACTCACGTTTTCCTTTTTATGCAGTATGTGACTCCAGCTTATGACTCAGTTATTTCACCTAGGTTAACCAGATTAAATAAGCCCTCCCAGGGTTGGTGATTCTAAATTCTGTCAACTGAAAAATCAGTATTAACTACCACAGAGAAACAACTCAGCTGGTGTATGGACAGCTGGGCTCCAGGGCATGGTCTGAACCAAAGGGAATGTTCTCTCTTTTGTAAAATGGGTCCAAAGACCCAGACTCAGATACCACACCCAGTTTGGGCCTTCAGTGAAATCAACAAGAGTGAAATTGATGAGAAAGCAGAAACCCAAAGAAAATGCCAAGACCCCAGCATGTACTGGAGAACTTCAGAGCTGGGTCAGGACAGAAAGCAAGACACGGAAGGACAATCAGTAGAACTGCAGGCACTGGGCTCCTAGATTGCTTTTCTGCAGCTGGCTGCTGTCCCCATCTGAAGTCTAGGAGCCTGACACCAGCCATCTCTCTATTCCAGGAAGACAGAAGCAATGGGCTCTACTGAAGGCGAAAGCATCACAGTCAGTCAGTGCAGCCAGTGACAATGAAAGTATTCCCTGAAAGAATTCCAGAAGGTGAGTCCCCAAGATGGTTCAAACCCAGACACGACAAAAATAATAATAAATTATGCGGCATCTATAATGACAATAGAGGTACCAGGACCAGCCTGTAGACCTCCAAGGCTCTCCTTCCTGCCCAGGCCTGGAGGCCCACCTCTGAAGGAACATGCCCTCCCAAAAGAAGCATCCATCCCTTCCCTTCATCCTTCCATGCATCCCTCCTCGGGGAACTATCCCTCATAGATAGTTCTGGGCCTGGCCACATCTGGCCATAGCCAAAGCCTAAGGCTGTCCAGGACCATTTTTTAATTCTTTTGCAATCAGCATTTTCCTTTCTTCATTTACTGGTTGAGTAATACAGCCTGTAAGAAAAGGGCCCTCAGCACAATTCTGGTGCTCGTTTACAATGGAAATTGGGAAAACGGCGAAACACACGCTGCAAAATGCATTTAAAAGAAGATGATTCAATTGGATTTGGCAGCTCTGATATTCAGGACCAGAAGGAGAAAATCTGTCTATGATTTGAACATGTATAATTAAGATGAAAGCCTTAAGTACTGGGTGCATTTCTTAAGATGTCACTGGCTTTGTTGACTCCGGGCATTCTGATCGCAGTACAGAGCGTTTATTTCTGAAATCTGAATAGCTACGAGTCAGTGAGATGCCTCTTCTAAAGCCAGCACCATGGAGCCGAGTCACACCCTGGATGACACGCTGCTTATCAACAGGGTGAAGGCAGCAGGGCTGAGGTAGTGAGAGCAAGGAGCCACTTGAGGGCCAGCTCTGATCTTCCCTGAGCTGCATTCCCTAACCTCTGTGAGACAGAGATGCCAGCAGAATTGGATCTGTGTGTCCTATTCTGGATCTTCTTCTGGTGCCAGCGGACTTGCCAGTCCCCGGGAACTGCTCCATGAAAGTAAAGAACATGCTTTGAATGTGGAATTGTACGCTTTCAAAGAGGAAGCTTGGTACAGTGACCCCTCCCCTTGCATTATTTCACTTGCTGGAGTGTTAGGTACCCACAGGCAACCCTGGTCAAAAGATGCAAAACTGGGGGCCTGGAGAGGTGGCTCGGAGGTTGAGAGCACATATAACTCTTTCAGAGGAGCAGATCCCAGCACCCATAGAGTAGCTCACAGGGCTGGCTTCAATGCCCTCTTCTGGCTTCCACAAGCATGCAGCAAGCACATGGGGCACAAAAATACACGAAGGCAAAAACACTCATACACATAAAAATCAAAATAAATTTATTCTTAAAACACACTTGATATGAAATGGAAAGTTTCAAAAAGATACCATGTATAAATCTGAAATTTTGTTCTCTCTGAGTGGCATGGTAATATCACTTCCTGCCCTACTCCATCCTGCCTGCGACATGGGTCATTCCTTTTCCAGTGTCTCCGAACACAGTGGTATGTTTTACCCTCCCATCATCACTCAGCAGCCATCTCAGATATTACACTGATGCTCTGTGGAGGTACCACTGTGCTGTGTTCAAGTAACACACACCCACGCTCGCAAAGCTACAACACAATGCCTGCACTATCACTTTGTGTCAACTCTTCATGTGGGCACTGTTGTATCCACAGTATCCCAAGGAGGAGGTTTTGTAGAGCATTGTAAAGTATGTTGGCTAAGAGAGGCCATGTTCACGTAACTTATTGCAATATATTATTATTTTCATTGGTTTTTATTGTTATTAAGAACTTACCTTGCCTGGTTTTTCAAGTGAAACTTTACCGTCAGGTAGGCGTAACGATCAATAATGATTATCAGTTTGACAGGTTGGAGAAGTCTTTAGACAAGTTCTTTAGATGTGTCTGTGAGAGAGTATCTAAATTAGTTTAGCTTTTGGCCATGCCTTTAAGGAATTGTCCTGAATGGGTTAACCCAGACAAGCAGACCCACCCTAAGGGGAGGGGGCACCACTCCCCAGAAGGAGAGAGCTGTAGACACAATGTGCCTATCTGCTTCACAGTTCTGCTACATTGACTTCCTGGCCATGAACTATTACCATTAAAAACACTGGCTGCCATGTTTCCTGGTCATTATGGACTCTTCCTCAGGAACCATAAGCCAAAAATAAACTCTTTCTTCTAGAAGTTGCTTTGGTAGTGGTGTTTTTTCACAACAACAGAAGGCAAAATAATAGAACACTTGAGGTTATTATCTGGTCTCTATACACATGTGGAACACACGCACAGTCAAGTAGAGCAGTCTGTAAGTCCCTTGCTGTCTGTGAGCTATGATTCTTTGTGTTCTCTGCCTGCTCTCCCAAATCAGCTCCTCCCATCCAGCCCACCAGCTCTCTAGGCCCAAAGGCCCTGATCTTTGAAGTAGAATACCATGATGTGCCTCTCTCTGACAGCGTGAGATGACTCAGTGACAGTGCAGCTTCTCCATGTAGAGTTGGTAGCATCACAGAGATGACTCACAAGTGGCACCACGGGACAGAAAACCTGGGGCTGGAGTGAGTCACATAATGGCAGCTGTCATATGACTTGCTAGCTCACTACCCATAGGGAATAGACTTGTAGGTGGGAGAGGAAAGAGTAACCATAAAGAACCATGGACCTTGGAGGCTGGGCCACCTCTAGGTGCCCAGTCTTGGACTCTGACTAAGATATTGTCTCTGCCCTGGGAGCAGCCCAGCTTTTACAAAGGAAGGCAGAAGGAGGAACGTGGATTGGGAAGTTCAGGAACGAGAGGGGAAAGTCTGTTCATGGGAGCAACTGTGTGGTCCAGCAGCTGCATGGTCCAGCCCTACAGGCAACTACCTGGCCCTCAGAGCAGTCAGGTTCAATGGAGTCCTAGGTAGCACTGTCTAAAGCACATAGTCATCCCCGTAGCTGTATCTCAGCCTGATCTCCAAGGCCAAGATTGCTGCATTGTGTAGTCTACATATTCCAGCCAGACCAGACATGCACAGGGCAAACTGAGGCCAACTACAGCTGAGAAAGAGTGAAGCATACTAAGAATCCAGGGCTGTCTTGACTGGTTCTCGCCTAGACCATTGTTCACACTGCCTGTCTGGATGCTAGGGGGTCATAGTTAACGCAGGTATCTCTGAGCACACCGGCTCCTCCTTCGACAAGTTGTGAGACCTTGGAGGAGTTCCTAACATCCTTCAGTCTCTGTGTCATCATCCACAAATGTAAGCAAAGGTTTGTTCTTCGTGTGTGTGGGGAAACTGGAAGATCAAGCCTTATATCCCTCCATCCCTTCCTCTTCCTCCTTTCCCTTCCTGTCTCTTCCGTTCTTTTCCCTTCTCTTCCTTTTTGCTTCTTTTACATTCATTCCTCTCCTTTTTTCCTTTTCTTCATTTCCTCCTTCATGCCATCTGCTCCCCCTCCCTTCTTCACAGCCACTTGAGGCACAGTCCTTGAGCAGCTCATCCTGTCTTGTCATGTGTGGTGTACAGTAATATCCTCTGAGGTTGACCATGGAGAACTCTGCAATGCCATCTGACAGGGTCTGCAAGGAGCTAAGCAAAGCCCGTGTGAGTCTTGGGAAAGCCCTGCCTTGCCCCCTCCAACCCTCCAACCGAAGAGCAGTGAGAAAGAACCTTCAGGACTCTGATGTAGCAGTGTGAAAATGAATGTTCTGGTTTCCTAAGATTTGTTTCTTGCCTTTTGCCTTCCAAATCAGGCATAGCTTATCGGAACCAAAGCAATCTTCAAGAGCAGGAGTGAACAGAAGGAAACAGTAACCAGGAAAGCTTGTCTCTCTAGGACACGGAGAGCAGCTTTTGACACTCCAGACCTGTCCAAAAACAGTACACTGGCCTGGCTGGCCTCAGTCCCAGAATCCTGGGAGTGATGGTACAGTGTCCTTGGCAAGGAGAGTTTGCAATGCAGGTGAGTAGCTGTAAGCAACTAGGCACCCTTGGCAAATGGACAATGTCGGGGGCATCCCAAAAGTCCGCTGTGGCTCCACAGGACCACTCCTCTCACCAGGTATGGCAGCAGCACCTGTCTCCAGTGCCCTCCCTGACTGGTAAGGCAAGAGACAGCTTTCCTGAGGGGAAGGACCCTCTGAAGCTGGAATCCAGTCCCCTGGGACTTCGTCACCCGGGGAGGGAGAGGAGATATGCTCGCGTCTTCAGTCCAGAGCTCTTGGCATAAAACAGAATGAAAATGTAATAATCCCAGTTCCAGGCCTCTTGTTTCTTCTGTTGTTTGTTTTTAATCTTTCAAATCAATAAAGTGAACAGAATACTTTACACAGAGGGGAGAAGTGGGTTTTTTTTCTGTTTTTAAACTTGTATCCTTGTAATGCCAACACTCAGGAGGCTGAAGAGGATCAAGAGTTTCAGGCTAAGTCAGGTGTGTTGGTCCATGCCTTTAGTTCCAGTACTTGGAAGGCAGAGGCAAGTGGGTTTCTGTGAGTTCAAGGCCATCCTGGTCTGCATAGTGCGTTTCAGAACAACCAGAACTACACATTGAGGCCCTGTCTCAAAAAGAAAGAGAAAGAGTTTGAGGCTAGGGGCCATCAGGACTTCGCAGTGGCCTAAAGTGCTTGCTTCCATGCCTGACCACCTGAATTCCTGTCATGGAAAAGGAAATCAACTCTTCCTACTGTCCTTTCACACACACACACACACACACACACACGCACATACACACACTAAAAATGTAAAAAATTAAAATTGTGAGAATAGAGGCTATTCTTGATTAAATATCAAGAGCATATTTCAAGTATGTGTGTGCATGTGTGTATGTGTGTGTGTGTGTGAGAGAGAGAGAGAGAGAGAGAGAGAGAGAGAGGAAGAAGAAGAACCAGTTAACTAAGCATAATAACTACAGGGCATTCACATCATAGAAACATTTTCAATTCGAAGTGACTGAACATGGGCACACTCCTGTGAAAGGAGGTAATCTTTGACGTGGGCACCGTTCTCAGGCTGTTTCAGTTACTCACGTTATCACTGCAACACACACACACACATACAAATAAAAACCAAAACCACAAAAAACTGACAACAAAACCCTCATAGAAACAACTCAAAGGAGGACGCACTTCCCTTTTAATTTTTTACATGTATTTGTCTGTGGGAATGTGGTGTGCCACTGCACACACCCAACAGTTAGAAGACAATGTGGGAGAGTTGGTTCCAGGGATCAAACTCAGGCCATGTAGTGGCAGCACATGCCTTTAACGAAGAGCCATCTCCCCAGTTCCAAGTATTTATTTTGGCTCCCAGTTTCAGAGGGTCCAGGTGATCATCACTTGACCCCACACCCAGAACATCATGGTGGCCGGAACATGTGGTAGAAGTTGCCGTTTCTTTCCTTTCACTTTTTAAAGGCTATTTTAACATATATATGTGAGAGAGAGAGTACATGCCACATGTGTGTGGGTACCTGCAAAGGCCAGAAGAGGGCATAAGATTCCCTGGGGCTGGAATTAGAGGTGGTTGTGAGCATCTTAATGTGGGTGCTGGTAATCAGTGTTGAGTCCTCTAAAAAAAGCAATAAGTGATCCATCTCTCAAGCTCCATGTGCTTCATATATTGGTGAATAGGAGGCAAAGGGAAGGGAATAAGGAATGAACCAGGGCAAGATATAGTCCTGGGGATATGCCCACCCTCATGACCCACTTCCTCCAACTGCCTCTGATTTGTCCTCACTTCTGGGTGATTCCATCATATTGTGGATCCATCTGGGATGAGGGAGAGCCCTCAGGATCCTGTCACTACTATCCCACAGCTAAGTTTCTAGTATATGAGGCTACAAGGGGATATTTTACAGCCAGCTCATACTACAGAACACCTAACTGCAACCACAGTAGAAAAGGTATTCCGGAAGCTTTTGTGTGGCTGGTTTCTTGGGAGAATTGTCTTATAGGAATGTGGAGTCTTTTCTGTAATGCAACTGAGTGTTCTGGAAATGAAAACCCAGCATCCCAAATGCTCCAAACCCAAGAACTTTTCAAGCACCTTTGTGACTGCACAAGCGGAAAATTCCACACCATGAAACTTTACTTCATGCACAAAATCACTAAGCATATTGTATAAAATTACCTTCGGGCTATGTGAATAAGATTTATATGAAACATAAATAAATTTTATGGGTAGTTTTGGGGTATCATCCCCAAGATATCTCATTATGCAAATACAAATATTCTGAATCTTTTTAAGTACAAAACACTCTGTCCCCAGGCATTTTTGGATGAGGAAGACTCGGCTTGTCTAAATATGAACATCTTCCACTACTGGTTTTTGAACTCCAGGGGGTAAAGATGACTCCTATGCCCAATCTCCCTTCCTTTGCCTAGGGGAGGAATCTTCCATTGGCTCTGAGGGCAGAGAATGAGCTCTGAGGGGAGCCAGGAAACAGCCACTGCTCAACTGTACCATCTCAAGTGAAGAGCCGAAGCTCTCCATGGGAAGTTGGGTGGTATAAGCTCGATGAAGCTAGTCACATCACATCTACTATCAGGAGATTTCCCAGCACCAAAATAAAATGAAATGAGAGAAACAGGGTAGGGGGTTGCCTCTGATGTCTACGAACATGGCTGGGAAGGAGAGTTCCCTGGCAGATCACTACCACTTTTGATAAAAATGCTACACTGAAAAGCCACAAAGGGGCTGTCAAAAGCCTTGTCCCCCACAGATGCAACAGGAGATGCCGAAGCTGCTGTGGCCTTCTTGTGGGTGAAGAAATTAAGTCACTATTCCCTAAATGTGTTCTCCTTGCAGGTGGACACATCTTTTTCCCAAGCCCCACATTACTAAGATAATGATGAGTCACCTCTAGAGTCAAGAGAGCAATTAGAGCAGAGGGGAAAGTGCCCAGAGAGCGTGGCAAGATGCATCCCACAGGGGATGGCTGTTAAAGATGGCTCAAGCCCTGACTGACCAGTCTCAAAGTTTGACTCTCACTCAGCCTCATCTATTCAGGCTGCAGGGGTTAACTACTCTGAACCTTCCCATGGACCTGGGAAGCCCATTAGGGTCTCCAGGTTAGAAGAAGTCTTGTGAGCTGAGAGGACACTGAGTTTCTGTCACCATGCTCAGAACACCAGTGGACCAAGGAGGCCTGTAGCAATCATGGAAGCTCTGGGGATGGGAGGGGAGGGGAAAGTGTCAAGGAAGTAAGCCACAGGGGGCCATGACTAACTGACCCTTCTAAAAAGTGCCACTGGGGTGGAATGCCAGGTGAACTTCATTTTCAAGCCTTGATTTCATTAATAAGATAATGATGAGTCATTTAACTTCGCATCTGAGAGTGAAGCAAATTACCTGTGTCTATATTGCTTAATGATGGAGGCGCTAACTGGACCTTTGCTGCCTGCTGGAACCGAGGCTGACCTATCACAGGAGACAATTTTATGCCCTTGGTTTTGCCATTTGACGGAAGCCATCCATCAGGCCAGCCTTCTACCCCCTGAGCTCCACAGCTCTGCATGATCCCAGAGTCCCCTGTCATCACACCTACCTCACTGGCTTTTTTAATTCAATGGTCCTGTGACCATGAGTTATTTCCAGGGCGTAAATCACAAAGCCTCATTAGCCAGCATGAAGGTGTAGATGTTACACTTTGGAGATCTGTCTTCAGGGAGCATTCATCCTCGACTAGATATGTCCTAAACTCCTCACTATCTCAAGAGATGCCAAAGCTGCTATGGTCTTCTGAGCAAAGGCAATAGCTGAGGTCAGAGCCTTCCTCAAGCCAGAGAGATTTTTTTCACTCTTCCAGAGCCAGAAACTTCCCCCTCCTATTTCTTCTAATTAAGATAGAATTACACAGATGATAGGATGAAAAGGCTTTAAGACCCAGAAGTTGAGGAGAACCAAGGCAGAACAGTGTCTTCTGATCCTGACGGGAAGGCTGTACTCATGAGCCCACTCATGGTTGCCTGCACAAGAGCTGGCTGGTCAACATTCTAGCACAGAGCAGAAAAGGGGTTCCGGAGCTCTCACCCTTAGCTGAGGAGCTATGGACAGCTGACAACTCATGGGGAAGAGTCAGTTTTTTAAGGGTTTTGACTCCTGGTAGGTGGCCCCACACCCAAGAGTATGTGGACCGTACAAAATTGGAGTTGACAAGTCATTTAAAGAAGAGGACACAAAGTCAGAGGTGAATATGGGAGGAGTGAGGGGATGAATATGCTCATAGCACGTTATACAAAAATTTCAAAGATTAATAAAAATATTTTTTAAAGAAATGAAAAAATTTCCTGTAGAGTGTGGCCCAGGAGACTACAAGAGATATGTATTCCAGCATCTGTGTGCTGTAGGAACCGAAAAAAATGACAGGTTTCACTAGACAGACCTGCAGCACTAGAGGGAATTTAGTTTCCCTAGCTGTCAGTGTCTCCATTATTTGTTCTTGGACCACCAAAGCAGTGTTAACTGAAGGATGGCCAAATCCTGCCATCCCCAGATAGGACATCAGCCAGTCACAGCCTCTCCTTATCAGGTGTGACTATACCTAGGTAAGTCCTCAAACCAAAAGAGATACACACAACAGTCTAGAGGATTTGGAGTCTCCAGACCACAGTTGTCTAAAGTCCTGAGGCTCTGCCTAAGGATGGACTTAGGTTTTTTTGGCCTGGACCACAAGATGAGGAGTACTGAGATCTTTCTCTCATTGGAGTCCCAAATAGAGCCATCTACCCAGCTTCTAGAAGCTTCTCTGGCAAGAACTCTACTGGCATTTGTTTCTCTATACTGCTAGCAAAATACTTGAGTGAATAAGAAACATGTAAGCAATGTGTACAGAATGAATAGAGAAAGGGAAGGGAATGAATCAAGAAAGGGAAGGGAAGGGAAGGGAAGGGAAGGGAGGGAAGGGAAGGGAAGGGAAAGGAAGGGAAGAAATTTCCTCAGTCTTAGTTAGTGTTATTACTGCTGTGATGAAACACAGTGACCAAAAGCAACTTGGGGAGGAAAGGGTTTATTTCACTCACAGTTCCATATCAAAGTTCATCATCAAAGCAGTGAGGTCAGGAACTCAGGCAGGGCAGGAACCTGGAGGCAGTAGCTGATGCAGAAACCACAGAGAAGTGCTGCTTACTTGTTTACTCTTCATGGCTTGCTCAGCCTGCTTTCTTATAGAACCCAGGACCACCATCCCAGTGTGGCATTGCTCACAATGAGCTTGGCCCTTCCCCATCAATCAGTAATTAAGAAAATGCATTATAGCCGGATCTTACGGAGGCATTTTCTCAATTGAAGTTTCCTCCTTTTGGAAAACTTTAGCTTGTGTTAAGTTGGCGTAAAACTAGCCAGGACAGTAGGTGTTATGGCATGGTCTGGTGCTTTGTATTCAGATGTTAATTAGTTGCCTCCCAAGAGTCTTCTTTTCTATGAGCAGTCCCTCATGTATACCAAAATGACGTTTGTGTAACCTTGCCTCCAAATTATCTCTGACTGGACAAATAAATGACTACACCTGGGCAAGGCATAAGTGAGGTAGGCAGAGCTAAGTTTCCAGGGTTTGGAGGATCACAGGAGGGGAAGAGGAGAGAGAATCGGAGAGAGACCGTGAGGAAACCGGTAGAGGAGAGGAGAAAGGGAAAGACTGGCTATGGATTATCTTAAAGAAGAACCACGTAGCTGGGGGAGTTAACTCTGAGGATCGTCTTGGAAAAAAGCGGCTAAGATGAAAAGCACATGCAAGAATTTATATTGTATGGATGGGAAGCAGCCAAGATAGGAATGATTAGAGCAAATGGCATGGAATGTGGACAAGGTAGTATAGGGGGTTAATATCTGCCCAGCCCAAGGTGAAATGAGGCTTATTAAAATTCTATCAGATGTCTATGTCTTTTATTGATATAGCAGTGGGTTAAATAAAAATTGCCGTAATAATTATATGGATTAATAGTAGCTATTAACAACCAATTTTCAACAACAAGTAGGTATTTTTGTTTTTTGTTTGTTTGTTTGTTTGTTTGTTTGTTAGGAAAGAAAAGGCACTCTCACCCCTATGGTGTGAGACTGAAATAGGAACTGGAGAAATCAGATCATGTATTCTTCTTTGGACTCAGTATCTTTCCCTGTAAGACAACATTACCCTATATATTTGTTACCTTTCTGCTGTTATGATAAAGTGCCATGACCGAAAGCAAGGTAAGGAAGAAAGGGTTTATTTTGGTTTACACTCCAGAGGAATAGAATCCATCACTGTGGAGCAGGGATGGCATGGCAACAGGAGCAGGAAGCTGGCTGATCACATTTTCATCCACACAGGAAGCAGATGGAGAGGAAATGGGAAGTGAGGTGAGGCTATAAGCCCTCAAAGCCCATCCTCCAATGAGGTACTTCCGCCAGCAAGATTTCACCTCCTAAAGGTTCCATAACTTCTGCCGAAAAGTGCCACAAACTGGGGATAAATGTTCAGATACATGACCCTGTTGAGGGGGAGAGCCTTCTCGTTCAAACCACCATACTCCGCCCACAAGTGACCCACGCTGTTCTTCTAGGGTCACTGTAGACCTTTGCCTCATGCCAAAAACAACATAATCACTAATGAAAAGTCACTGTTGCTGCTCTGGTTCATAAAGGAGCCCTCTGCAGGTCCAGGCATGCTATAGCCTGGTCTGGAAGCCAAGGACAGGCATATCTTGCTCTTGACGCCTGGGCCTCAGGACTGATCTGGCTGCATGTTTAAGCTGCTTACACCAGGTTCAATTCTGTATGCATAGTTTCCTGCACCTCACATTTCATCCCCACCAAGAGAAGGGGGCTAGGGGAATGGGCTCTGCAGGGTGTCCCTCACCCTGAGCTTGAGGGGGAGTGGAAAGGACTTTATTAAAATGGATGTCGGCACTCCGGTCAGCCCTTACCCAGCAGCTTACACTAAATTATTAAACAGCGGCAAGGACGCTGGGGGCTTTGCCATTCGCTAACAGATGGGTTTTGGCCACATCTCTGTGTGTGGTGCTGATGGAACAAGGGAGTGAGTGTGGCCTGGAGTGCAGAGCCCAGCGGGGGAAGAACCCCACTGGGATCCCCGCCAGACACTCCTGCCTTATCCTTCACCTCCTCCTCTTCTTGTTCCATGCCAAGGGACTCTCTTAAATCCAGCAGGGATCCACACTGTCCAGAGCAGCAATGTCAATAATCAATGTTGCATGAGGGCTTACTTTGTGCTCAGCACTTCATGTGAATTATTTCATTTAATCTTCACAGTGATCCCACAAAAAAGGGGGTGTCGCTAATAGCCTTTTACAAATGAATACACAGATCTCCAGGGTGGTTCATTGCTCAAAGTTGTATGCTTACTAAATGAGAGACCCAGGGCTGAGACCCATAAACCCTGGATATCTGTCCCATCACCTTGATCTCTGTCTACCCACTCTGGGTTCTTCGCAACTCTTGTGATCCTGGACCTTGTATCCTACACTGTGGATGGATTAACCCGTTGGGGTGGATGGAGGTTCAGCTACAGGGGTGAAAGATGCTGATGTCTCCTGAGGAGACCCAAGAGGAAGTGCATGGGAGGAGAGAGCCAGAAGAACTTAGACCTCCAGGCAGGAAAGCCTTCCCCTTAAAAAATGGAACCTTGAGAATGAAAGCAGGCTCTTTTCAGGATCTTCATTCCATGGAAACGCAGCTATCATGGGTCCAGTCCAACGCCTGTCCCCTGGCCTCCTGAAGCAGTGTCCAGCTGTCCCCTGTCATTACTATTTATTGTAATTGCTGCATTTTATCAGCATTCAGTCTCCAAGGAGCATTAGGGTAAAATGTCACTTCATTTAAACCCATGAATGACTGAAGATTTGGAAGAAGGAACAATAAACTCCGTAAGGGGGTGGGATCATGGCAAAAGGTAGCTGACTGAAGCCAGTCAGGGGTCTTGGTTGTATTTGCTTAACAGTTGAACAGAACCAACCCGGCTTGAGATAGACACAGCCCAAGCAGCAACTCTGAGCAATTCCAAGAGCTCCAGTTTGCCGGGTTAGTGAGATGAGACAGCTGAGTCAGAGCCCCTGGCCTGTGGAAGCTCAGGACAGAAGGCTTAGGCCACTTCTCCCGTACACTATCTCCCCCGAGCCCACAGCTGTACTTGCCTTACAAGCACCGTAGTGGGACTCTGACCTTCTCCCTGAAAGTCACCCCCAAGGCCACTCCTAACTTTCTGTCAAACCCCACTTCTCCCTAGAACTTTCAGCAGTGGGTATCAGCTACAAAGCTTCCCAGTTGGGAATTCTCAGACTCATTTCCTTGCTCCCTTCCCACTTCTTCTCCCTTCTCATCTTCTTGGATGCTTGCACTCTCCCTGCATGAAAGAAGTCCCAGACAGGCATTTTCAAGAGAGGGGGCAGCTATCTTTCAACTGCTGCCTGGCCAGGAGAGGTGCCAGCAGGACGTACTTTTACCTGGTACCCCCACTGCCCTTGAAAACCTCAAAGGGAGGGAAATCCTTAAGACGGCTGTTTATTAGCAGCTCTTGATGGCATTAGCAGGTGAGAGAGCATGGTAAAATATAGATTAGAGGGGGGAAAAGGCACGAATCATGCTGCCATTTGTCCTATTCCAAATGTCATTATGCGTTCCATGGCTGCGTATTACTGAGATGATTAGGGGCATCAAATGACTTCTGAAAAATGATTATATGCCATTAAAAGCATTAGTCTGTCTGAAACCAGCACAAACAAATGGCCGTGCAAGCATGAATCATTAGCTGAGGAGCCTGGGAGACGTGGCTGAGAGCTACAAGGCAATTAGCACAGTCAACAGGTTGCAGGGGCGAAGGCTGCTGAACTCAGATCTGCACTCAGTGGTCAGAGACCTGGACCCTAATGGCACAGGCGATGTGTGGGATTCAGGATGCTCCTGGGGGGCTGAGGAGATCAAGGGTCCTCTCTGCTAATGGCAGTAGCGTTCTAGTCATCTGCAACATCTAAGAGAGGAAGGAGGCAGATGGCCCTTCAGGTTATAGCAAAGGACATCTGGAGAGGAAAAAAAAAAAAAGAAAAGAAAAGAAAGAAACAGGGCTAGGCTTAACTATAGAAATACGGGGTGTGCTGATGGAATGCCATAGCAGAGGTCCCTCGAGGGAATTTTTTAATTGACTCAAAAAAAAAAAAAAAAAGAAAAAAGAAAAAATTGGCTTGGGAATCACAATGTAATTTACAACGACAGCAGCATTTAGAGAAGCTATCGTTTGGGAGATTAAAAAACATTCTTTGAATATATACCAACAAAATAGCTTTGATATGACAGCAGAAAAAGGAAATGAGTCAAATGCGACATCGTTTCCAACTATCTCTCAGCGTCTGAATTCCAGACCCAGCCTTGAAGAACAGGGTCCATTCTGCACTGGATTTTGCTCGTGGCAGTCAAGCCTTGGCTTTGAGGAGGTGTAAAGAGCAAATAAAACCATGGCTTCTCCTCCACACGTGCACAGTTCAGCCTGTGGGGCATCTGACCCTTGAGGGACACTTCAAAGCGGGCTATGAGCCAAGCAGGCCCAAGAAGCCTGAAGCATGACTCGTTCTCTAGATTTCCCTCTCCCTCCCTCCCTTCCTTCTCTCTCCCGTTCCACCCTGGCATCCAGCAGTACAATGAATATGACCTGAATGTGAAATGTGCCCCCACAGGCTTGTGCGTTTGAACTCTTGGTTCCCAGCTGATGGAACCTTTCGGACATGAAGCCTACCTGGTAGGCTATGGGCTGGAATGGGGAGGGCTTAGTGGTTATAGCCAGCCCTGCCATGGCTTCTTTGCTTCCTTCTCAGTATCATGTAACAAAGAGCTGTCACACGCTTTCCCCCACTGTGGAGCCACCCACCCACTGCCATGGACCCCTCAGCCCACCACAATGACAAACTGTGTCGTCTCATACTGTGAACGCAAATAAATCCCTCTTTTTTTTTTTTTAAGTTGACCTTTCACAGTGAGACCTAAAGTAACTAATACAGCAGTGGCCAGCCTGCCCAGCCTGGTCTTGGATGGTCATCAGGTATGCTGAGCTTGATGGAGCCTGGTTGGCCCTGTTCTTCATATACCCTAAGACGGTCTCATCCTGCAGCTGAAGCAAGGCCTATGAGCTTTGTCTCCAGCACCGGGCCAGGAGCTCTGAGCTCTGTGCTTGAGCTCATTCACACCCTTGAGGCAGGTGCAACAATTAGCTGCATTTCACAAGTGAAGACATAATCCTAGAGAGATCACACATGAATTCCATACCCCCACTACATACCCCAACAAGGAAGGACCCAGGCAAGGATTTCCCAGAAAGGGGATCCTCCGAGGAAGGGGACCAGAAGAAACAGACCTCCTGCAGATACAGGAGCTGCTTCCTGAGCCTAGGAGCCTCCCCTCTATCCTCCAGTAACCAAGCCTTTATGACCATTCATAGGCTTTCAGGGATGCTCATTGTTCCAGGCTGCTCCCGGAACACACAGCCTGGGCTCCCCGGGGAGAGGCAGGCCAGGGTGTTAGGAGCAGCTTTGTTGTCTGGCTTGGGCTCCAGGCTCCAGGTGGATCCAAAGGCCCCATCCAGCTGCATGGATAATGCTCAAGGGCCAGATCCAACTGTAGACCGCAGGCCAAAGACTCTCAGCCAACACAGGAGAATGTCTTGAGTAGCTGTTTAAATTAGTGGTACCAAGCTGAGATGAAGAGAATCTGCTCCCTGTGACAAACTGTCTGATGGATATGGGAGGGAGATTTTATCTTGCCTCTTGACTTCAGAGGGTTCAGGGCATCACAGTGGGGAATTTCGGTGGAGTAGACCAGTTCACACCATAGTGCAGGAAGCCCACATTAGAGGCTTTCTCCTCTTATTCCATCCAGACCTCCAGGCCATTGGGCAGTGCCATCCACGTTCAGGGTGGGCTTTCCCCCACAGTTAATCCTCTCTGGAAATGCCCTCAGACACACAACCAGAGGTGTGCATGACTAACCGCTATAGTACATCTTGGGACAATCAAGATGACAGTGAAAATTAATCTTCATATGGGGCCCTAGTCCTGATAAGGTTCAGAAGACCCACTCCTGTCCACCCCTTGACTACTACAAATGAGTAAACTGAGGGGAAGCAAAAACCCAGAGTTGAATAGCACTGGGGCCAGGCCGGGAACTAAAAGTTCCCTCTCCCCTCCCCTCCCTACTTCTTCTCCCCAGTCTCCTCTCTTTTCTCCTCCTCCCTCCCTTCATTTCCTCCCTTTCTTCTCTCTCCTCCTCTTCCCCCTCATCTTCCTCAACACCTCTGTCCCCTTCTCCTGTCCATTTCTTCCTCCTTTTTCTTCTCATCCTTTCCTTTCCCTTCACTCTTCCTCTTCTACGCTCTTCTTTTCCTCCTTTCTTCTCCCTCTCTTCCTCGACTCCCTTTTCTTCTCTCTTGCTCCTTCTCCTCATCCTCTTCACCATTGTCTTCCTCCTCCACCACCTTCTTAACCCCACCTCCCACCTGCCAGTCCAAGGTCAAACACAGTCAGGGTGGTAAGGAGGCAGCAAAGCCTTGGCAACTGAACCCGGAGGCCATCCGTGTGACTGACCCCATCACAGCCGCCGCTGCCCTGTGCCTCAGAGGCCAGTACATGCTGCAGCCTTTTTTCTACTTGCAGAATCAGTGTCCACCAGCTCAAAACAGGCGTGGATCTCCAGAGGCCTTTCCTGCCTCTCCCTCTGGGCCTCCCTGAGAACACCCACCCCATTTCGCAGAAGCCCAGACAGGCTGTTCTTCATCTTTATAGAACTTGGCTTTGCCATTCGTGTTGCTTTGAGCTCAGATCCTGAGAAGGCATCTCACAAGCGTGGGCTCAAACTGTTTTCCCCTCTCCTTCCTTTATCCTATTAGAAAACTATGAAATCACTTTCGGCTGCTTATTGGGACTTCCCCCTCCCCCTTTCTCACTAAGACACAGAGCAAAATGATATTTGATGATGGCTCTGTTGGTGTCTCAGCTGCAACAGGGCATGAATGCTTGTGAGGCTGGTCTGCTGGAGTCCAAGGGCAGCTGCTGTAAAAGATTAAAAACAACAATTTGTAAGACCTCTGCTTCCTCATCTAATCTTCTTGACAGGCAAAACAGAACAACACAGAAAGAAAGACCACTACCACCCACATACACACAAATAGCTTGAAACTACATTTTCTTGTGGTTGATGCTCAGTGAATACAGGGAACTGTCAAATTTATTTCAAGGTCATTTCCCTAACCTCTAGGTCCTTTGTTAGCATATCTTAATTACACATAACAATGGGTTTCATCATGACATTTTTATATATGTACATAATGTATTTTGAACATATTCATCCCTCCCGCTTTTTCTCCCTGGTCCTATGCCCGTCAATCTCCTTCCTTTTTCCAATTAGGCTTTCTTTTATAAATATTTATTTATATGTGTATGTACCTATTTGTGTGAGCACGTTGAGTATGTGCATGTGTGTGTGCAGGTGAACACTCCAATGAACGTAGAGGGTGTTGGATGAGCTCTGCCACTCTCCTAGTCTTTTGAGGCAGGGTCTCTCTCTGTGCCCGGGGCTTAAGTTTTCTCAGCTAGGCTAGAATCCAGAAAACCCCAGCAATTCTGTCTCAGCCTCCCTTGGAGCCTGGGTTGCAGGCACCCAACTTGATACATGGATTCTGGAATCTAAACGCCAATCCTCACAATTGTGCAGTGAGTGTTCTTAAACCCTGAACCCTTGCTCCCTTCTATTTTCATGTATTTTTATGGCCCAATGGGTTTTGTTAGTATTGCTTACAATAGCACAGGTGGAAGTTTATTTACAGCGGCACGTATACCTTGCCAGTGGCTTCCCCACTCAAGAAAATATCACCCCATCAATCATTGTCTGTAGACAAATCCACAAGAAAGAGTGGGTCCAAGCCCCTTCACTTGCCATGATAAGGTGTTGGCAGGCCCAATCATTTTCTTTATTAGTTTGTTTTGTTTGGGTTTTGGGACAGGGTCTCACTCTGGCCTGGAACTCACTAAATAGACCAAGTTGGCCTCAAAACCACAAGGATTTGCTTGCCTCTGTCTCCCCAATTCCCCACCAAAAGTTGTCCTCCCCACTGGGGAATCAAACCCTCATCTCCTGAGTGAGAAGCATGGATACTATATTAAATCTATACTAAAGAGGAAGTCAACAGGAAGCTTCACACCTCACTTCAGTGTTTCTTTATGCAGTGGAGTCTTTTGTGAGTCAAATGAACACCCACACTCTCTACAAAATCCAATGATTCACTAGAACATTCCAGTCCCTCTTCCAGCTAACTCCAGGCAGTCCTCTACTTGGTTTAGGAAGCTGGGTTCAAAGTTGGTGAGTTGGCACACACTGAGACACCTGGAATGCCCACCACCCAAAGCTGTCTTTATACCTGCACTGTCAAAACTGGGTTTTTCTGGATTGGCCAATGGTCAAAGCCTTGACCCAATACACCCAAGGAACTACAGCTTCCCTATTTTCCCTGGCCCAGAAGGGGCCCCACTCTCCAGTGATCCGGGATCACTGGCAAGTTTCTCCCCATCAGTGGACCAGTTATTGCCAACACAGGTGAAGTGTGGATGACTCAGGGGTGGCTCAGGCCTCCTTCAGCTCAACCTGATGAGCCTGTGAGAAGTGGTCATCTCCCAACATGCAACTGGACAAGAGTGTCCCTGACCCTCAAGATGCCCTATCTAGTGGCAAGTATCAAAGGCCCTCCCACCTCCCAGGCAAGTCTCAGCTTGGGAATAGGAAAGAAGAGCCCCTGCCTGCCCCACAACCCCGAACCAGGAGAGTAGTCTCTGGTCCCTCTCTGACACCAAGAACCCAGCCTGAGCCAGTGAGGGCAAGTCCAGCCATCTTCATCTGTGAAATGGAGGCTAGGGGAACTCCAAAATGGTTTCCCTCTCCTTTACAGCACCAGGAGAGAGTATTGCAAACATGGAAAACTTCTCAGCAGCCCCCTTTGGTTTCTGCACTCCCTGGTATTTCTGTTAAAAAGACCCAGCGCCCATTCAAACTGCTCAAACACAAGGAGAAAGTCTCATTGATTTCTCCAAAGGTTGCTACCCTTCCTATGTCTATGTCTGAGAGAGCAGAAATAAGCATAGAGTTTGATGGAGAAGGGATCTGTTGTGGGAGGCAGTTTCTACACGCTGCTGCTATCGCATCCATTAGTAGTAGCTAGTGCAGAGTGCAGGCTCCCCCCAGGCACAACCCACACCATTTAATAAGAATGTCCATGGCCCCTAGACCAAGGAATAGAGTCAAGCTAAACAGTGGCTGTCTGGTCCACAGGTGACCCAGGAGTCAATGCAGAACTGCGCCACTGTGGATGCTGAACAGAGAGAACCGGTGTTCACCTCTACACTCAGGAAAATATTCATCTACACACTCCTGGCTTTTCCTGGAAGCTCCCTGACCACACCCATCCTGAAACAGGTCAGCCAGGCTATCTCCACATACTGCCATACTGACATGGCCTAGCTGTCAGTTCACTCTATGTCAGATGTGCCCTGTACCATTGACAGAGACCCTGTATGCACAAGCAGGTGAGAGCAGCTCCTCTCTTCTCGGCTCTGGTCCTGGTCATATTCACTGCCTCAGTCTCCCTTCTGAAACAAACAGGACAGGATTGTTGTGATAAAATACTCCAATCAAAAGAAACTTTGGGAGGAAAGAGATAATTTGACTTTCGCTTCCAGGTCATAGTTCATCACCAAGGGAAATCAAAGCAAGAAATCAGGCTGGGAAACCTGAAGGCAGACCTGCTTGCTATTCCATTCAGTGAAGAACTTACTCAACAGACAAGGAAGTACAGCAGAAACCACGGAGGAATGCTTGCTGGCTACCCAGGGCTCGTGTTCAGCAAGCTGCAGTGTACAGCCTCCGACCACCTGCCTAGAGAATGGTGCCGCCCAAAGTGGATGGGGTTCTCCCGCATCAGTAAACAAAACAATTCCTCACAGACACGCCCACAGACCAGTCCAATCTGGGCAATCCCTCATTTGAGACCCCCTTCTCAGATGACTCTAGCTGTGTCAGGTAGACAATTAAAGCCCATTCAGACACTTGCTTCAGCATGACCTGCCTGTCATCCTTTTCCCTGCATTTCATGCCCTGTGAGTCTTCTATAGTCATCATTATCAACAGCTGAAACAAAATACAACAAGTGTAACACTATCCCTGTTAGGGTTTCTATTGCTGTGAAGAGATGCCAAGCCCACTGCATTTACCTGGAGCTGGCTTACAGTTCAGAGGTTTAGTCCCCACGACGTTCTCTCACTGCTCTGCCTCTTACTGCCCTCAACATCCAAATCTAGGGACTAAGTTTTCAACCATCAGGCTTTAGGGGTGGCAGTCACACTGTAGCGGGCCTGTATAAAAATGTGGACTGAGCAAGAGCATCACAGGGTGTGACAGAAGAAGAGCAGGGCATGGAGAAAGCAGGATAGCTGGCTGTAACCTTTTAGTGCCTTTGAGCTATTTTATGACCGTGTAAGTCAGACACACCCGGTAACAATGCTGAACATTCTAGTTAATAGACATGTAAATAAATTCTGTCCTGAGAGATGTCTTTAAGTTACCTGGGGGCTGGGGAGATGACTCTATTGATAAAGGGCTTTCATGAGGACCTGGGTTCGGATCCCCAGCTCCCATGTAAAAATCCAGGCATGGCTGGACACATCTGCCATGGGGAGACTCCATGGGGAGTCAGAGACAGGAGAACCTCATGTATGTGCTCAACTAAATAGTGAGGCCAAACTGGTGAGCTCAGGGATCCATGAGAGAGCCTATCTCAAAAAAGACAGAGGAAGACACCCTATGACAGTCTTTGGCCTCATCATGTACATACACACACACACACACACACAGCACCCCACACATAAACACACCCCACATGCATACACATACATACACCACATCACATACATACTACACCACACACATACAAAAATACCACACACACACACACTCCAGTCATACACAGACACACAGACACACACACACACACACACACACACACATGCACATGCACACGCACGTGCGCATCATCTGGCCTCTGCTTTGAACCATAGCTGAGTGACTGGTGATCCTGGGAGCCAGGCCAAGGCATCCGGCATTGGCACCAAGCCTTGTCACCTTGCTCTTGGCTTGAGGAAGTGCAGCCACATGGGACCTCTGGCACGCAGTGGCAAGGGCCGGGTGAGCACTACGCAGGGGACACAGCTCCCACCTCACTGGGGTCTCGTGCAGGCAGACCTACTCCCAGCCGAGGCACCACTGGACCTGGCCAGCTGACACCACCAGCTGCTCTTCCGTGTGTGCACTGCACACAGGTATAAATCCAGTCAATGTGTCCAGAAAGAAAACCCAAAATGTCAGATCTGCAGAGATGGTTCGACTGAAGGGATATTGATTGTCACAGAAAATATTCTCACTTTATTCACCTACTTAGGCTGCTCCCCTAGGTACATATGAATTCATCAAATATTGTCACGGTGCAAAATAACACTCGTTCTCCTCATCGTTGTGATATTGGGGCATTGGTCCTGCCGACAATACCTGTCCCAGCTGGAGCAGTGGCAGGGATGGAGGACAGAAGAGAAACAACAATAGGAACTCATATCTTAGCTTTTTCCCCACGCAGCATCCGGAAGGATGGGCTTTCCACAAAACCGCATGAAGGAAGCAGGAGTTGTAAAACTGTCCAGATGGAATCACTGAGTGCAAGCAAATCACCCAAGAATCACTCTGGAGTATGAATTAGAATGCCTGCTTCGGTGTTTCAATACTGAAGCCAGGGCCATCTCCACCCCAGTATGCCTGGTGGTTGGGCACTGACCTTCAGGCTTCCACTTTGCTTGGTCAGTTATCATGCATTCTGATAGACTCCTCTTGGCTTCCGAATGGCTCAGTTCCTACCATGGACTTTGGAGGAATCCTTGGGGCTTCTGCCCTGATGGTTCAGTACCATGGATTTTGCATTCACTGTTGCCCCACCAAGATGCTCACACTGGTAGGAAAGCCAGGTTTGAGATTAACAGTGAAAGTTGTCAGAATGCTTTATCGGGGTCTTGACCCTCCAAAGGTAGTTACTAAGTTGACACAGGCAGAAAGCAAGGGCTGGAGGGTTCTGAGAAGACAACATGGGGCATCTTCACCCACTTGTAATCAACATTCTACAAAAGTGATCAAGAAGAGGGATGGGGTAATGAGTTCTAGGCAGGCTTACACAGTGAGTTCTGGGTCACCTTAGGCACTTCTTGAGTGTGTCCTAGATCTAAAAAGGTTTTGTAGTCACATAAAATTATTTCAGCCTGGTTAGTGCATACTTGTAATCTCAGTGACTAGGGAGCTAACACAGGAGGATCGCAAGTGTAAGGCTAACCAGGGCTACTGAGCAAGTTCAAAACCAGCCTGAGCAAGTAGTGAGGTCCTGTCTCTCAAGTTGGTGGCAGAGTGTGAAACTCCTTCAGTCCTGAGTGCCAATCAATCAATAAGTAAGGCAAGTTAGGGCTAATTAAAATTAAACAGACTGCTTTGATCCCAGGCCGCTCAGAGCCTTTATCATCCTGCCAATAAAAATCATGGCCCTGTTGACGGCAGCCTTTGGAAGTGGTTGTTCTCCATTTTACAGCAGAGTATGCCAAGGCTCAGAGTGAGTGACCTGCCCAAGGTCAGGAACTGATAAGTGATGGATGGAGACGAAAACAATGGCAGCCAGAGGGTCTGGCCCATGTCATCCAAGAGGCAGCTCAGCATCCGGCATCTGCATTCCCACTGTAGCCTCTCCTGACGCCCAGGCTCTGTTGGCCATTTGGGAAACGGTTCCAAGAGCTCACTGACTGGCTCCCTGCAGCAGCGCCTTTCTTCTGCACACTTAGGCACAATCAAGTTGACCTGGTATTGAAGTCTCTACTATTTCCTACCTCCAAGGAGGCTCCTGGGTGTGGCTTTTCCAAATCCGATGCCAGGCACCCCTGTGGAAGCCAAACACTTGGGTCTGTACTTCTAACCTTCAGTCTTCCTCCCCAGACAACTGAGAAAGGCAGGCTGGTCCACTGACTCTCTCCCCACCGCCATGCCCAACTGAGCACCTGCTCTGGCACATGCACCCCAGAGGCAGAAGCCGTCCATGAATTGGGTTCATTCAGCCTAGGGGACTAAGATGCTAATCACCGTGGGCAGCAGCCCCTCTCTTTGTCCTGCGCTCACCCCAGCCGCCCATAATTTCTGGCTTGATTGAATGATTTGGCTGGAGTCCTCCACAGGTGCAAGAAGTGGGAGATTTCATTCCCAGGAGCTCTTGCTGGGAGCCAGTTCCATCAGAGAGATTGGGGTGGGGGCATGGGGGAGCACCTGGTCTCAATATGGGAATAGCAATAAGAGCTCACGTGGGAAGAGTTGGCCAGGGCTGCTGATGGGGTAATTAATTCTACTTAAGTGAAATGTTACTAATAATTAAATGTACTAATTAAGAAAAATTGGATCAGCTGTGGCTGGTATGGTGAAGCAGGACTCTGACAGACATGTTTCTTGGGCAGCTTCCTACCAGGAGTAGATGGAACTAAACATGGCCAACACTGTCCTTTTGGGGTCCAGTAGAAACCAGAGGAAGCAGGAACTGGAGAAACCTTCAGCAGTGGCCTGAAGGGTGGAGAGAAGCCTGTAGGAGACTCTGGAAAGTTATGGTGTAAGGTTCTAGGACCTGACCCCTGCATGCTCGTCTCCTAGCAAGGCTAGGAAGGCTGTGCCAGGTGGGGACAGCAGAGAGCAGCTTGCAGGAAAGGTGCCCATGGGAGGATGAGGTAGGTAGATGAAGGGGAACTCCAGAGAGGGAGGAGACACCAGGAGAAAAGCTAGGTTCCTCCTCGGGCACTAGCAACATTCCCACTGAGGCAGTTCTTTCTGGTCCAGGCCCCCGTAGGATGTCATCCTAGTTAGGGTTTGTATTGCTGCTGCTGGGGCATGGAGAGGGGGGAAGCCTTGACCAAAAGGATGTTGAGGAGGAGAGGGTTTATTCAGCTTATACTTCCAGATTATAGCCCATCATTGGAGGAAGTCAGGACAGGAACTCAAGCAGGGCTGGAACAATGGAGGCAGAAGCTGATGCGCAGGCCATTCAGGGGTGCTACTTACTGGTTTGCAGGACTAGCAGCCCAGGGAGGGCACTACCTATGATGGGCAGGGTCCTTCCCCACTGATTGAGAAAATGCCTTCCAGCTGGACCTCATAGAGGCATTTCTCCATCTGAGGCTCCCTTCTCTCTGAGGACTCTAGCTTGTGTTGTGTTGACACACAAAACTAGCCCACACGCATCATCTCTGGCCTCTCTCCACCAGATGCCTGGAACAAGTCAACCAGAACAATCAGAAGTGTCTCTAGGGCTAGAGAGATGGCTCAGCCGGCAAAGTGCTTGCCATGAAAACACGAGGAGCTGAGTTCGTTCCTCGGAACTCATGTCTAAAGTCAGACATGGCGATGCATGTATGTAATCCCAGCACTGGGGAGGTAGAGACAAGTGGATCCTGGAGGCTTGCTGGCCAAAGAGGATAGTCATAGAAGATGCACACATGCATACAATGCATATACTATACACACACACATGTGCGTGTATACACGTGCACGCGCACGCACATACATGCCCGTGCCTCCACACATAAAACAAGGTCTGAAGAGCAATTGAGGGAGACACTCAGTGTTGACACATGAATACACACACACAAATGTGGGCACACACAACACATAATTATATATAATATGCATGCATGCACACATACATAAATATGTGTATCTATATGTACTGTACTACTCTAGTTATAGGCCCTGTCCAGAGCAAGCAGATCCAAACAGACGGAACTCAGCGGAGTGGCAACAGCAGGAAGGAGCAGAGGATGAGGGTGATTGAGTGATGAGTCAATGAGTCAACTTTGTAGCGCTGTTGGAGGCGCCGAATGCTATTGGATTATAGATGTTCAGTGGCTACTTTCATGTTACAAGACTTCACTTTGCTTTAAAAAAAAAAAAAAAACCAAAACAACACCAAAAAAAAGGTCTTTCCATCTTCAAGGCTCACATAGGACAGGAACCAGGTTGGGGCACCCAAGGTATGGAAAAATAGCTTCTGTCCTCCCCAGAGTCACACCCCAGATAAATAAGAAAACAAAAGAGCCTGTCCCTGCGTTGCCACTTGGTAAGTTCCACAGAAGTGAGTTTTGTACATCATAAAGCTCTCTACCAAGGTGGAAACATTATTACCAGGGAACTCTGTGTGACCTTGTTGGTATTCTGAACGCAGCTGGGGTGGCACTGGACGCAGAGTGTGTGAACTGCATAAATGTGTGTGTATTAAAGGCGAGCCCACGCAGGAGTTCTAAACACTGCAGCTCAGAGCGGCCATTATCACCAGCATGATGTAAATTAGCCACGAGGCTGCTCTCCCTGGCTTCCTGGGTGCCTGACACTGTCTGCCACACCTGCGGGCACCTGCTCCGTTAAACCTCTCTGCATTGGAACCGTGATTGGAACCTTCCCGCAGCTGTGCGGTGGAAAGGCGGAACCTTCTGTAATTTGCTGTGTTCATTACCCATCACCGGGGAGCAAATCGCCCCCAAACCTGGCAGTGGAAAGCACCATTCCTCTCAGACAGGATGTGTCTCCGAAATCCGGGCCTGGCTCCGCTGGGTCCTCTGCCTCGGGGTCTCTCATGGGCTGCAGATCAGGAAACAGGGTCTTTTCTGAAGGCTTGGCTGAGGACGGGATCACATCTGATGATACATGGCTGCTGGCAGGATCCAGGCCTTGAAGGCTGTTGGATGGAAGAGCTCAGTTCCTGTTCACTTGGGTTCATCCACCGTGGTAGTTTATTTAACTCAACAAAGCCTCCAGGCAGGGACAGGGAGGGTGGGCCTGTGGTTACGGCGCTTACCCCATGATCAGCATGCTTGAGGACTCAAGTTTGCACACCCGGAAGCCATGTGAGTGCCAGAAGGGCATTACACCTGTAATTCCAATGCTTGAAGATAGAAACAAGGGGATCTAGGGACAGGCTGATGAGCTGAACTCACTGAACAGTGAGCTCTGGCTCAAGTGATAGACCTTACCTCAGTGAAGGAAGTACAGGGAGATTGTTGACGATTCCAGACTCCTGACATCAGCCTTGGCCTCCACATACAACTGCATAAATGTGCATGTGCATTTGTCAACAGACACCACGTGTTCAAACACATACCACACTACAAATACATGAGAAAAATAAAATTAAAAATTCATAAAAATTGAAATCTATAAGCAAGCCGGGAAGGCTCTCAAAGCTACCAAAAAGATGGGATATAGCCTAGTCATAGAAGTGGCATGGGGTCACCTTGTGTACCCTGTGGGTTAGAAGCAAGTCACTAAGCTAGCCCATTTTCAAAGTGGGGGTTATCCCAGGGCATGATACCCAGGAAGTGGTGACCAAAGGGGAGTCAGCTCAGTTGCTGGACAGCTATGCTTGCTAAGAGTCCTCAGCTAATACAAAGCCCAGCTGCCTGTGCCCTGGGGTTTTTCAAAAGAGCTCAAAGTCATTTCCATGTTCTTCACTTATCCAAGTGTTTCCAGGGTAGATGAATGGTCAATAAGGGATTCAAGGGAGGAGAAAGAGATAAAAAGAAAGAAAGGGAGGGGGTGACACAGAGACAGAGGATGTCAAGCTTTTCCCAAGCAAGCCACTCTGATAAAGCTAGTCCTGAAGGGCACAGCCGGACTTCCCACTGCCCTAATGGTCAGGGTGTCCTCATTGGGGGCGTGTGAAATTCTGCCTTTTATTATTTTTTCTTCCCCCCACCCAAGAGCTGAGAACTGAACCTAGAACTTTGCACTCACTCCACAAGTGCTCTACCACCGAGCTCAATTCCCAACCCCTGAATTCCTGCCTTTTAATAGGAAGGACTCTGAGCACAGGAGGAAGCTTCACGTTCTTCTCCTCCTCCTCCTCCTGACTATGAATAGGCTTGGAACATTCAAGCTTCCACAGCCCAGGCTGCAGCAACTACCAAAAGAGGCAGCTCCAGGCTCCCTCAGCCTTCTTCATGCCAGCCACAGTCCTGCCACCGCAAAGGGCTACTCTCGGCTGCTCCCCGAAGGCTGGCACAATGTGGACCGGGACATGGACTTTCCGAGCACCTGAAGGCAGGGATGGAGGTTCCAACATGCCCCCACCAGACCTACTCAGGGAAGGGCCTCATCTCTTAGCCCTGTACTTCCAGCTACAGAGAGTGTGCTTCCCAGCAGGTGGGCCTCAGCGGATGGGGAATGAGTCAGAGGGTAGGCATTCAGTGGCCAAGTGCACACAGGAAAAAGTTGGTCCCCAGTGATGTCTCATTTCCCATCAGCCTTTGACTGAGGGGAGAGACTTCCGGGGACTCTTCAATGACCATAAGATCAAAGGATGAGAATACCTGGGATAAATAGAGCTTGTGAATTTACATTGTGTGTATGTGTGTGAGTTTGTGGGTGGGTGGGTGTGTGCGTGCGTGTGTGCATGTGTGTGTGTACATGTGTGCGTGTGTGCGTGTGTGTGTGTGTGTGTGTTAATTTGCAGAGCCAGACATCACTGTTGGGTGTTGTTCTCTATTGCTGTCCTGTGTTTTGAGACAGTCTCTCACTGATCCTGAAGCTTGCCAGTTCAGGTAGATTGGCTGGCAAGCGAGTCCCACGGATCCTCCTGGCCCAGCCTTTCCCAGTGTTGGGATTACAGGCACACACAACGTGCCTGGCTTTTTCACATGACTTCTGATGGGTCAAAGGCCCTACTGTGGGGCTGGAAAGATGGCTCAGTGGTTAAGAGAACTTGTTGCTCTTGCAGAGGACCTGGTTCCAACACTTAGATGGTAGTTCCAGAAAATCCAATATTCTCTTCTGATCTCTGTGGGTACTAAGCATGCATGTGTCATATGCACATACATTCAGGCAAAACATTCAAGTGTAGAATAAAGTGAATTAATCTAATCTAAGAAAAAAATCAAAGATCTGAATGCCTGCATGACATACTTTATTGGCACTGTAGAGACGGGACCATACAAATGATGACTCAACTCAAAAAGGGGAGCCCCTCCCCCAGTTTTAGAAGACTGGCACAGCCTCTCTAGAGCAGGCAGGCTGGTAACATCATATTTATTTGCAAGGCTGGTTTACATCTTAAAGTGCATGACACAGAAAGTTCATGGAGACCTCTTGGCTCTTCCCTTGGGTAAGTGAATGATCCTGTCCCTGAAAAGACTTGGCCAAGCAGAACCAAAGACAGCCTGGCTGCCCTCTGCTCTCCTTCCACACTCCCTCCCCCTCTCCTCCAACCACAGCCTGCCTCCTTACGCCTCCCCAGGCCCTGCCTTTCTGTACTGGGAGCAAAAGCAGCTTATTGAATTTTTTGTGAGTATTTTGCATGGCGTCTGATTTACAATTCATAACCTGGATTCTACCGCAAGTTCAGCCTTCCGGGGTCGGTGTAATTTAGACCTCGGAAATATTTTGCCATGCATTCAATTCCCCTGACATCTGAGGGAGAGTGGAAATGGACCCCTGGGGGGGAGGTTTACTGTTTGGTGGGGATGATGGAAGAGAATACAGGGGGTGATGAATGGGGTGGGGGAGCTGATCAGAGACAATTGAGGGATGGGAAGAGAAAATGTTCAACCCCAGCAAAGGCAACAAGAATATGCATGAGAAAGGGGGTACAGAAAAAGCAGAGTGATCAGGGGCTCCCTTCATCCATGCACCACCTTGGGCCCCACTGTCCACAGGCAGCAGCCTAGCTGTATGGCACCACGAAGAGTTTGGTCAAACATCCCTCCTTGCCCTGTCACAGGTCCTGCCTTTTGGGAATATGGACAAATCCTTGAACTGCTTTTTGGAAATATCTTTATTGAGATAACATTAGAGTCTCCTACAATTTGACATTTCAAGTGCATGATGCAGAGGTTTTCGGGATATCACCTCAGTCAGTCTTTGAAATTTGTCATTGTCTCACAAAGAAACCTGCATCCTAAGAGGTCATCCTTCCTCTATCCCTGAAGGCTGCAAGAGATTTCCACTGATTTGGACTTAAAATAATAAATAGTGATTCTCTAACAGTTCTAGAGAGAGATGGGACAAGTGAGAGAGAGAGAAGGGAGAGAACAAAACGAAGAGATAAGGGGATGAAGTACAGACAGAGACAGAGAGATTGGAGATTCAGAATGTCCAACGTCCTGAGTTTGATCCTAGCACTACAGAAAGTAACATACACACATGTCACTAGGTTTAGGGTTTACCCTAAATCTCAAATGGCCTCATCTTGGAATCTTTAACTTAGTTGTATCCATAAAGATTTGGGAGGCTGAGGCGAGAGGATTGCCGCAAGTCTGAGGCCAGCCTGGGGCCACTTTGTGACTTCCAGGCCAGCCAAAGAAAGCCAATAGAAAATAAAGTCAAATCTTTATTCATAGGTGCTACACAGTAGACCCTTTTGTACATTGGGGGAGCACCATTCAACCCGCTACCTTCCTCTGCTGTCTCCCTTTTCTCAGATCCTGGAAACCATTCATCAGTGTTCTACATCTATAGATTCCTGTTATGGACATTTGTGTGAATGAAACCCTGCAGTCTGTGGTCCACTGTGATTGGCTTCTTTTATTTAGCAACGCATTGTCAAGTTCCATCTACATAAAGCTTATCAATATCTATGTTGACTAATGATCATTATCAACATGGTCATATGTCAGTTTATGGACAAATGGGCTATTTCTATTCTTGAGCTAGTCTGAATAACGCCACCCTAAAAAATCACTGCGCAACCGCTAACAACTTCCTCCATTAGAGAAAGATCATGCTTTCCTCAAGGCCCAAGGTCAAAGTATACAGCAGCCAGCTCCCAAACAGTTTACCATGTTCCCCCACCTCCAGCCTGCTGTTCATGCTGTTGTGTGATCCTTTCCTTTAAGTGTGGGTGGTGATGACCCCCTTCTAATTAATAGATGTGGTGAGAAGGATGGACTGTCACTCTCAAGATCAAGCCACCAAGCACCTGACCTCTCACCTGCTCATGTAATGGAGCAAGCTGCCCTGCAGTGCATTGGCCTCTTGAGAAGCCCTTGTCCCAAAGAACTGAGAGAAGACCACAGCCAACAGCCCTGTTAGTACTTAGGCCTTCTGGAAGCCATGTGAGTACAGAGAGATGAATCCTCCCCAGCCACGACTACATAGTGGCTTTGGCCTCAGCGGGCAGTCCTGTGAGGTTCCTGAGCCAAAGGAGATAGATGGCTCAGCTGCTGGGATTCCTAACCTGAACACTCCGAGATACACTGGTTTAAGCCTCTAAACTTTAGGGCAGCTTGCTATGCAGCTCTGAATAGTTTATACAAAGAGGACCGAAGAGATGTCCTTGGGAATCCCAGGTTACTGAGATGTGGGGTCAGGAATATTAACGGGAAGTGGTACTTGTCTCACATGAACTGGGGTTTGGGTTTGGGCTGTGAACATCACAAGCTCAATCCCCATTAAGCAATCTGTGTTCCTTCATTGGGGTGGAGGGAAGGTGCAAGCTGGCCAGGGAGAGAGGGAGCGGGGTAAATGAAGTACAAGCGAGCTTCTCTGGATGAGCACTTTCAGTGTACCGCATACCGGATCAAGCGTCTATTGACATTTTACCTCCTTTGCAGTCTTCACAGAATCATCTTACAAGGTCAGTCTTCTTGTCCCTGCTGAGAGACACAGAAGCAGGCGCTCGAGCTTCCACAGTGAGGTTCCCCTCGCTCCGGTGTCCATGCTCATGTCACGCAGGGCAAGACATGCATGGAAGTTAGAGGGGAGGGATGAAAATCCAAACCCTTCTTGATTCGGGCAGGCCTTCCACGCATCTCTCTTCTGCAGCTCCTCGTGCCCTTTGCTCCCATCCTGAGGAGTAGGAAAGAATCTTTTTCTTTGCCGCCGAACAAAGAAGCTAAGAAAGGAGGCTGTCAAGGGCCCTGATGTGCCGTCTGCTGGCCTGGGAAACTGATGGCCAAACGGGAGCAGCTGTTCTGCCAGTGCTGAGATGGTGACTGCAACGGAGCAATGGTGAATGGCAGCAGCTGTGGTCGTGGTGATAGTGGTGGTAACGGGGACAGGATCTGTTGTCATCCGTCATACTAACAACAGTAGAATGGCAGTGACGGTAGCAGCGATGGCAGCGATGGTGGCGATGGCGGTGCTGGAACAGCATCCGTGCAGGCGGTGGTGATAGCAATGGCGGGCGTTGAGGATGGTAATAACCGTGTGGTGGCAGCCAACACAGCAGCTGTGGAGGTTGTGGTGACGGTGACGACAGTGGCCGTGGTGACAGCAGCAATGGTGTTGGAGGCAGCTGTGAAGGTGGAAGTGGTGGTGGTGATGGAGAGGCGGTAAGCAGGAGTAGAGGCCATAGCGGGCGAGGTAGTGTGGATGATGATGATGGTGGTGGTGGTGGCCGCAGTAGAGGGTGCAGTGATGGGGATGGTAGCTGTGTGGATGGCGGAAGTCGTAATGATGGTGGTGACGGTGGTGATAGTGGTGATGTCAGTGGGCATGCATGGTAATGATGGTGGTACAGGAGGTTGTGATGGCGGTGGGGGCAGCAGCCGTGACGGCAGTTCTAGGGATAAGGATGATAGTGGTGGTGATGGTGGTAGTTATGGCTGGAGGTTGAAACAATGGTGATGACGGTGGTGGTGGTGGTCGTTGTGGAGGTTATAGGTGTGGTGGTGGTGGAGGTGGTAGAAGTAGGAGATTGTAGTAATGTGAACGGTAGCGATAGGGGTTGGGGGTGGCAGCAGCTGCAGCAATGGTGTCACAGGGTCAGTTTAAATCTACACATCCTCTGAAGAAAGGGGAAACCTCATCTCAATTTTTTATTAATGCTCCAGTTGATGGAAGGAGACTTTATTTGGTCATGGGCAGGGTACGGCCCTGACTTTATTTGACCTTCATCTTGGGGTGCAGGTTGTTGGTGTGCTTACACTCTTGGGGCAGTTGACTGCATGGGGGTGCGGACGTGCGCAGCACTTGTGGCAGGTCATCTTGTCACAGTTGTACTTCTGAGCAAGCTGACAAGGGACAGCCAGATGATGCCTCCATGCAGGCACAGCACCAGGTGCAAGGTGGCCTCTTTCTGGATGCTGCAGTCAGACAGGGTGCGGCCATCTTCCAGCTGCTTGCCAGCGAATACCAGCCTCTGCTGGTCAGGTGGGATGGCTTCCTTGTCTTGGATCTTGGCCTTGACATTCTCGATGGCGTCACTGGGCTTGACCTCGGGAGTGATGGACTTGCCTGTCAGGGTCTTGATGAAGATCTGCATGTTGGGGTCTGCTTGGCCACCTGGTTGAAGAGAAGGAGCTCGTCTCAAAATCTTACCAGGCCCAGCCCACTTTGTTGCTGGTTTTGGTTTGGGTTTTGGGTTTTGGGTTTTAGAGACAAGATTTCCAACAAGCCCTGTCTATCTTGGACTCATTTTGTAGACCAGGCTGGCCTCTAACTTACAGAGATCTGCCTGAGTGCTGGGATTACAGGTGTGTGCCACCATACCCAGCTCTACTTTCCTAAGGTAAAGTCCACTGAAAGGATGGTATGTGTCACTTATAGAATTAAGCTGGTGACATAAGACCATCCAAAACACTTCTAATAGCCATGAATCCATTGAAGCCATTGGTACCTGCCCTGTCTTCCACACCGCTGTCTAAACCAGTTCATTGTAAGGGCTCTTTCTAATTCTAGTTCAAAGACCCATGACAAAATGTGTGTCTTAGTTAGTTTAACATACCATACCCAAGACTCAGAAGGGCCTGGTTTACAATAGGCCTAGCACTTGTGAACAAGGGAACCATTTGGCAAGTCCTCACTGATACTTGGAGAGGAACATGCTAGGCCAGGAGCTGAGCAGTCTGGATCTTCCCAGAAACAGATAGGGCTTCCAGGACCTTCTACCTACAGGAGACAGTATCTCACAACCACATTACTTAAAAGTGGAGGTAGGTTGGTTGCTGGGTAGGCCTTTTATGTGGAGTGGAGAAAACTTCATGTTGGTACTATAATAAAAAGTAATAGCTAATATTTCTCATGGTTTGTGCTGTGCCATTTTAAAATTTTGTGTGAGTTTGCTCGTTTAAAATCATGCTGACTCTATGGCACGTGTGCTATCATCATCACCATCACCATCATCACCATCATCATCATTATCATCACCACTACCACTATTGCCATCAGTACCAACATTCCCATAATCACCACAATCATCATCATCATCGTCGTCATCATCATCATCACCATTTTAAGAGGGGAAAAACTGAAGACACTGAAGTAAGCTTCCCATAGCTATGGAGCTAGTCATGAAGTGGCAAAGCTGGGAAAACACCGAGCTCTAGAGGCTGCTGTCCACTGATGCACACAGCTTCCCGGGGACCTGGCCCTGCGTTCAGCAATGGCTTCAGTTCCTGTGGTGGGTGGAACGTGAGAGTCTTTGTAGAAAGTCTTGCATGTTCCAAAGTGTGGTGAAAGGGAGTCATAACGAAAAAAAAAAATCAATGATGCTGAAACGAGGCTGGGGGATGCCAGGAATGGGGAACCCAGGCAAGGAAGGTCTAGCAAGAAAAGGAAGCTGGTAGTCCCTAGGGCTGAAAGGGAGACAGGAAATGCTTAGAGACATAGATGATACTGGACAGGCTCACTAACCACCACTGCCTGCCACCTTCTGGCAGGGAGGGAGCCAGGATAAGACATCCTAACTTCTCTGGTCCCACACTGAACTCTCCTTTCTGCCACAGCCTTGCTAGGCTGGAGCCAAGGTCAAAGGCTCAGATGCATCCCTCAGAGGCTGGCCCAGCCAATCGCAGAGACGGGGGAAGTTCAATGGAGTTCCAAAGCCTGAGGGAGGTGAAGAAGATCCCAGGCTCAGGTTGACCTGACACCGGAAGTCTTCCCCAGGCCACCACTGTGGCCCAAGTCACAGCACAGCATTTGACGGCGTGTGCGCGTTGTTGTGAATGATCACCCACGAGGCTGCCAGCAGCCTCTGCGGTGTTTTTATAATGGGATTTTAATTCACTACCCCATCGCCCTGCTGAGCTGAAAAGCACTCCTGTTTGTCTATTTCTTGTTAAGATCCTGCTTAAAACCAGAAAGAGAAGGCAAGCCCTCCAGTCCAGTGACCAATGGGAGAATCATTCACACTCCCCTCCTTCAGGAGCCCCAGAAGGGTCTGCAAAGGCCCTGATCCTACCTATGACCAGAGAGGATCACAGCTTCAGGACACTGCCCAGCAATTAGCAAGAAATGCCCATCCACTAGAACATAGGCAATGGCACCCAACCGAACCCAATTTCCAGACCCCACCCCATTCTCCCAATGCTAGGGGCGGCCCTAATATCTGTTTGAGAAAGACGTGTGAACCCCTGCTGAACTCTTCTTCTCACATGGACTACATCCAGCCATCAAGCTGGTAGGTTCCCCTCCCCCAATCTCCCAGGGACCTGACCCCCAGTCCACATCCAGCCTTGTAACATGCTGGGCTGGTTTTTGCCTCTTTGAACACTCCAGCCTTCATGCAATTCTCTCTAGACAAGGGGTGCATGTCTTTAAATTGGCGTTTCAACTGTATTTTTGTAAATTGAATCCCAGCATGCCATTGGCTTCCTGAAGCTCTCTCTCTCTCTGAGATTGGCTCCCAAGAGAATCCTAACGTTTTAACCTTTTCTCAAGAAAAGAGAGTCTAGAATTTTCCAAAAGGCATTTTGTTTTGTACTAATCCTCTCATAGTTATGATCAGGATTTTTTTTTCTCCTGGTTTTCTTTAACTGCTGGTCCATGTATTTACTGATCTTCTAGGCCGTCCCTGGGTTTCCCAAGGTGGCGTTGGTCATGATAACTGTGCCAGCCACTCTCCACTTGTCCCCGAATTTCCTCTTACCAGTCTTTCTTCCCTCTCCTAGAAGCAGCGTTGAACAGGCCTTTTGTTCTCTGTCTTCTAAACCAGGCATGGCCAGTCCAGGGTGCTGACTAGACCTTCTTTGTTTCTGGCTGAGTCTACGGTTCCTGTTGACTTTCTCCAGACTCAGGTACCCCTGTTCCTTTCACTTGTCCCTTTAGACCTTAGGATAGGACTGCCTCTCACATTATTGCACCTTGGATCTATACCACCTCTTTGGGTCTTGACTCTACACACAAGCCTATAAACGTCCTCTTCATTAAACTCCATGGCAGGGACGGTGGATAGCTCAGTACTTGCTATGCAAGCATGAGGACCTGTGTTTTCATGCCTAGTAAAAAGCCAGGCACAGCCCACATGTGCCTGGAACCCCACTGCTCTGAGAGACGGGGACAGACTTAGTGCCGGGCTTACCGGCAGCCAATGCGGCTCCAGATTCTGTGAGAGACCCTGTCTCAAAGTAATACCACAGCGGAGAGTGACAGAATAGGACATCTGATGTCATCCTCTGGCCTCTGCTCATGCAGGCACAAGCTCAGGCAGCTGAACATACATGCCATGTACACCGCGAGCGCCCACACAATAAACAAAAGTCACGAGCTGGAACCCTTGGGGGGAGGGGTACCATCTGCTGCATACAGGGCCCCGTCTGGCTTGAGGACAACCACAATAATGTTGTTGCCACACTCAGCTCAAAACTCTGTCTCTGGCTCCCGTCCAGGACCTTGACTGACTCGATTCTACCATAGAGAAGGCGGACCTTCAGGGGAAGCAGGGACACCAAAGGAGCAGTGTACCCACCAGGGCAGGCTGTCTCAGGCTCCATGCTACTGATATCAGAAGCTAGGTTATTCTTGGGGTGAGGGAGTGTCACTGCGGGGTGCTCCACAACATCAGCATCGTCAGGAGTGCTGCTTCCTAACCATGAGAATCTCCAGTGTCTCTTAGTGGGGACAAAGCTGTCCCTGCTTGAGAATCCTACCCTTCAGGGTGATAGGTGTGAGCTGAGGGTCAATCAAGGTTTGCTTCTCAAAGAGGAAGAGGGACAGAGCAACAGAGCAGGGACACAGGAAAGCATTCCTTAGAGGACGAAGTAGATGACTGGATAGCTCATGCTTTGTCCTTACAGCATGACAAAGAGGCACAGACTTGGTAAAGCCCACCCCTCACCTTGTTCATGCAACACGTGACAAACAGCCATGGGCTTGTGAAACCCACCCTCAGCATGATACCCTGCATAGCCAAGGTGCCTGAGCACAAAGTGTCTAAATAATCGGCACCTCCTGGCCCCATCCTGGCCCCATCCTGGCCCCCTCCTGGCCCTTACGAACATTCTCTTTTTCTCATCCCTTTCCTGCCTTGAAATGATTTGGGGAAGCAGCTGGTGGCAGGGGACTACAGCTGCCGCTAAGTTATCCAAACGATTTATCTTAAGATTCATGCAGAATTCATTGTGTGGGGACCAGGATGGGTTACGCTTTAATATTCATGCAGATTTGGAAGAAATGTTAATCACGGGTTTGGGTAATTTGCACTTTTGCTTAAATCTCCTCCTCCCAGGCTGTGCTGGCCAGCCCCCAGCCCCTTCTCTCCTCCCCTTCTGAGTCCTGAATCTCCTCCAGTCCATTGTGCCAGCTGGGGTGGGCTCAAAGGCTCCAAGTGCCTGTCTGCTGTCTCCCCCTGCCGAGCTGGTCCCACATGCCTTTGGGTGGGGGAGGAGGTTCCTGGTGGGCAGTCATGGGGAAGAGCTAGGAGCCCCTGGGACATCTTGACAAGAAATAGATAACAGCTCTAGCAACCAGATATGTGCAAATTAGCATTGATTAGTCTCAAATTAACAGCTTGGGCATTTCAAACCCCAAGCAAGGCCCTGGCTCTGGCTCTTCTGATCTCTCCCAGGCTTCCTCCCACAGCTCCACCCCCTAGAACTTCCCTTCTCCAAACTGACAGCTGTCTGGACCTGATGTAGGGAAGGCAGGTGTGTCCGGGAAAAGACCGAGGAAGCTTCACCCATCTCTGCTCAGCACTTACTTGTTTCTCTCTTTGTCTAACTTTTCAGAGGAGAGACCTTTCTGGAAATTACCCATGACTCTGACTGCTCGGGATAGCTAGATCTCTCTTTCCAGCCCTGGGTAGGACCATACCTAAATGGGAAATAGATGGAGAAAAAAATTCCTTTAGGACATGAGGCTACACCAAGAGAGCAGATCTGTCTCTCCCTCAAATATGAGGTGAGAACAGCTTGAGAAATCCCCAGTGTGGTTCTGGAAATCTGGGGGAGCCTAAAAGAATACCAGAAGTGGCCCCATTTCCTTTTACAGAGAAGAAAATGAGATCTTAGAGAGAGAAAGCTTCAAGTTCACCTGGCTGGCTTGTGGCAAAGAGAGACCCCCTGAGTGGGATGAAGGGTTACAGCCTTAAGAGCCAGAAAAGGCTTCTCTAAGCATGCAAAATGCGCCATTTATACCCAGGATGGTAGGGGTGAAGAAAGCCTGGAGAAGCCAAAGAGAATGGGTGAGAACTCAGAAGCCATGAGAAACAGAAAGCTGTTCCCACTAGGGCTGGAAGAATGAGGGCAAGATGGCATTTACAGATTCAAAGTTGCATCTCCAGTGCCAGAGAAGGACAGGGCCTGAAATCTCCCACCAGGCCTTCTCATCCAAAACCAGTATGAGCTTCCTACCAGGGCCAGCCCGGGGTGATTTAAAAGGGTGTGTGTGAGAACGGACAGCTGACCAGAGCAGAGGTTCTCAGCCCAGACTTTGTCCCTTCCCTCCCTCCAACCCTGCTGGGGTTTGCCCCATTGGAGGGCCTGAAGGGCCTGACCCCTACCACAGCAACAGCACAAACCACACAGCTGGACTGACAGGAAGAAAGGAGCTAGAGGTGAGGGAGGTCGGTACAACTACCTTCACAGTTGGCTCTCTGTCCCTCTGGCCTCATCCTCCTCCCTGCCAGGATCTGGTCACCTTCCAACCCCAGCAGCCAGTGTGACCTGCCACTGCCTGTCAGCTTCCTTCCCCCACCCCACCCCCCCATGCAGCTGTCTCTCCCCAGGATCAGAATAATAATCAGGACGTTACAGACATGCAGAAAATACACACGGCCAGATGGTCACCCTTTCCCTTGCCACTCGAATGTTGGTGAAGATAGGTACCCACACTCCTAACCTTAGCCACACACAGCACACACACTGAGGTGCCCTGGAATTAAAGTCCCCTGTCTGCCTAACATGCTGGCCCTTCAGGCACTTTCAAGGTCTCCTCAGGCACTGAGTATGCCTCAGACATAGTGACCTGAACAGTCTCTCCTCCTTGTTTACAGACAAGACCCCATAACCTCTGTGATGGCTATTCTTGGTTGTCAACTTGACTACATCTAGAATTAACGAAAATGACTAGTCACACCTGTGAGGGATTTTTTTTCTTAATTATATCCTTCAAAGTGAGAGATACACTTTTAATCTGGGGATTAAAAGGAAGATTCACCCTTAATCTGTACCACACCTTCTGCTGGAAGCCTGTATAAAGGACATGGAAGAAGGAAGTTTTTGCTTTAGCCCACTTGCTCTTGCTCTCACTGGCGAGTCCATTCCTTCACTGGCATTAGAGCCTTCTTATTCAGGAATCCAGCACACTGAAGACCAGCTGAGACGTTCAGCCTGGTGGACTGTACAACTACTGGATTCTTGAATCTTTCAGCCATAGGTAGCTTTAGGCTAATTGTTGGATTAGCTGGACCGCAGCCTGTAAGCCATTCTAATAAATCCCCTTTGTATGTATATAAAGAGATTCATTCTGTGAGTTCTGTTCCTCTGGAGAATCTTGACTGATACACCATCCCAGGCAACATCATGACATTCTGTGTGATCAAGTGATTCAGTGGTCATGACGCTGTATTCTCTGATAAGAACGCTTGGTTCAGTGGTGGACTGTGGTCCAAGCCAGCCAAGCAAAGTCTTAACTGAGTCAACTCTGCTACTCTGTCAGAGAAATCATGGAGAGTCTATCAAGTGTAATAAATGTGGACTAAGGCACCAATAGCAGGAGAGGGTATGGGGGGATTATGAGAACTCTGTATTTTATTACACAATTTAGCTGTCAACCTAAAATTCTCTTTTACAAACTGAAGTCTGGCTCTTTAAAATGGGAGGAGTCTTTAAAGATCTAAGGCGGGGCCAGTGAGATGGCTCAGTGGTTAAAGGGACTTGTCACCAAGTTTGACAACCTGAGAGTGATCCCTAGGACCTGCATGATGGAAGGAGAAAACCAGCTTCTCTAAGTTGTCCTCTGACTTTCACAGGCATGCGGTAGCATGTGGTCCTTCCTTCATATACAATATATAAATAAAAATTAAGGGAAATCCCCAGAAAGCCTGATGTAAATATTTTAAAAGGAAGAAATGGGTATGTATTTAATATTAAACATTTCTGGGTATGAAATTGAGATGCTGAGAGTTCTAATTTGCAAATTTACAGATATCCCTATGAAATCATGTCTCAGAGTTTAGAGGTGGTGAGGGCAAGTAGGCATTTAAAGTACAGAGAGTACTTTAATAGCTTTAGCTTCTATTGAGTGCCTTTTGTATAGGGGGTAGGAGACAGTGTAAAAGGTCATCTGCTACTATCCTTTTAAAGGTCATCTTTATTAAGTTTGAGCAAAATGCATACATTTATTTTTAAAATACTTTGCATTGGAGTTTCTGGCAGTGGTGGTGAGGCAGCCTGCAAGGTCATCCTTTAAGTTTCACTAGCCCAGGCTGCAGCAAAGCAATACCCTCCAAATGTATCAAGCTCCCAGCTCCTTTTAGTTGGGACTGTCCTGCTCAGGGGACAACTGTATGTCGTGGTGTTCTCATCTGACTTAGACCATGCACGCTCTACCACTGGTCTCATCTATTAAGTTGCACCAGACCAATTGCCAACAGTGACACCATGTGGTAGTAGGAAGTAATTGCAGTAATAGAAGGCTAAATAGGCAGTTAGCCAAGTCTCAGCTCACAGAGCGGAGTATAAATGGGCGCTGATATCGTCTGATCAAGCAGTGTGAAAGGAGTCATAGGAGGAAGATTCTGAAGTTTCTGAGGATTCTGCTTGTGGTGGTTTCAATAAGAATGCCCCCCCGTAGGCTCATGTATTTGAATTCTTTGTCCCCAGTTGGTGGAACTCTTTGGGAAGGATTAGGAAGTGTGGCCCTGTTGGAGGTGTGTCACTAGGGATGGGCTTTGGGGTTTCAAAAGCCCAGAGTATTCTCAGTTAGCTCTCCATCTCCTCTGTTTGTCTCTCTGCCTCTCTCTCTTATTGTTTCAAGATGTGAGGTCACAGCTACTGCTCCAACACCACGCCTACCTGCTTGCTGCCATACTTTCCACAACGATGATCATGCTGGACTCTAACCCCTCGAGATTGTAAGCCTCAATAAACTCTTCTAAAAGTTGCCTTGGTCATGGTGTCTCATCACAGCACAGAAAAGAAACTAAGGCACTGCTCTTCCATATAACTTGCCTTCTGTCTCCAGCACCCACTTTGGACAGCTCACAACTACCTGTGACCCCAGTCCCAGGGAAACTGACACCCTCTAATACCCTCTTCTGACCTCCAGGTGGGGATACTACATTCCTGTGTACAACCCCTCACAGAGATACATAATTAAAAACAAGAATAAACATTTTTACAAAGAATACGGAGGTCTGACTCCACCCTGGGACTACTTACCGTGTATCCCTTAGCAAATCACACTGCCTCTTGTTCCTTTACTGACGGCTTCTCTACCCCTCAACTCTAGCACTCTATGACACTGGGATGGGATCTGCTGGGCAGAGAGCCTGAGGAGGGTGATCCCTTTCCCAGAACTGACAGCTTCTGAGCAAAGCACCCTGTAGCCTTCCTACTGTCAGATGAGTGACCTCACCCCTTCATGGGGTGTGACTAGAGGAAGGTCTCCCCGTTTAGCCTTACTGGGGAGACAAAATGGCACTCGCGTAGGCTGCTGCATCCAAGGGTGCTTCCACACCACCTGCAAAGCAGCCCTTATCCCCACCCACCCACGCCTGGGGCCTGCTGGAGCACAGTCCTGACACCCGCCTGAACACCCACAGTGACCCTTCTCTGGAAAAAATGCAAATGAGGCGGGACCTCAAAAATGGGGAAGACAAGAGTCTGAGCTTGAAATTTCTGGAAGTTTCTCTAGGTATCTCGGTTTACAGACAAGGAAACTGAAGTCAGCAGGGAGATCTCACCAACAAGCCTCTCAGGGAAATAAGTGGTATGGCGGGTAGAGCTGACCTCAGTTTACCTACCCCACCTCTCATTTCCCCACACTCCTCCTCCCAGCACCTCCTTGGCCAAGGGGCCTCTCTTGATACTCCACAGCCAGCTAGTGGCGGCACAGTGAGGTGACAGGGACATACTGAAGGCTCCTCTGCCCATCCCTCCCACCCTTCTAAACAGGGCTTCCGGGATCTGAGCCCACTGTAATCTCCCAAGCGTCCAAGTACCAGGTGCACTACAGAAGCCCTGTCCGCGAGAGTGCAGGCTTGCGGGGATTTGGCTTGAGCTGGGAGGAAGGGTGGAGGGACCAAGGCCCAGGCTTGAGTTCCCAGGGGATTGGCTGGGGATGAAAAGAGCTTCCTGTATCAAAGCTGGATCCAGCTCAGACATAAACCCCTTCCTTAGAAGGAAAATAGACAGCTGTTTCAGTGGAGGATTTCCAAGGAACGTGTCCAGATGTTCCAATGCCCTCTTCCCAAGGCTTCCTACCTCCCTGTCCTGTTCTGCAACTTCCCCAGTCCACCCCTGCCCCATTCCCATCCCCCCAACCCCCATTCCTGTCCCCTCTGCCCCAGCCATGCCTCTCTTCTGACAAGCAGCAAAGCAGGAGTGACTCAATGTGGCCTGTTAATTAAGTCTGGCCTTGCAATGTGCTCTGGGAGAGACTGCAGCTCAGAGGGGCCAGACACCAAGCTTAAGTCCAGGGCCACATTGCCTCTGTAACTGGGTCCCTTATTGGCTGGGCAAGCTTAAGACATAGCTCTAAGTCTCTGGACTCCAACTTCACTACCTGCAAAAACAGGCAAATCTCTTCACCTATGCGGAGATTATTTTCTTTTCTTTTAGCTACATGTGGGTATAGTGGGGGCAGGATAGCATGAGCACCTGAGTGTGGGTGTCTGCAGAGGTCAGGGGCATTGGATTCCCTGGAAATGGAATGACCAGTGAGTCATGAGAGGCTTCACGTGGATGCCAGGGTCTGAACTCTAGTTCTCTGTAAGATCAGCAAGTGCTCTTAACTGCTCCTCCACTACCTTTTCTTGGAGTACATGCATGCATGTGTGACTATGTGTGTGTGTATGTCTATGTGTCTATTCTGTATATGTATCTATGTGCGAGTGTGTGTATGTGGGGGGCAGATATCAAAAGCAAGAGCCTTCCTCAATTACCATCCACCTTAGTTTTTGAGGCAGGGTCTCTCCTGATCCTAAAGCTCAACAGTTTGGCTAGACTTCTAGCCAGTGAGTTCCAGGGAATCTACCTGATTTGCCTGGACCCAGCACAGGGGGTCATTGATATATGCTGTTGCACCCAGCTTTGCCTGTGGGTGCTAGGAATACACACTCAACATCTCATGTCTGCATTGTAAGCCTTTTACTTTCCACACTATTTCCTCAGCCCCATTGCAGGCTATCTTAAAAACAGCTCTTTGCCTGGTGACGTGCCAGGCTCCATCCCCATGCATGGCAATAGAACCTCGGGCACACAATCCAGGCCGGCTGCCTGCTCAGGCTCTGCACACTGCCTGTGGCCCAGACTCCAGATTTAGCTGTGCATTTCACTTATGGTCAGACATTCACATTCTCTTCTGGTGCCCCCAATGTTTGCACGGATGTTCACATCCTGACGGACCTGTACGCACAGACAAGATCTGACACATTGGCCCCACCAAGCACACACATACACATACACCCACTTGCACATCCATACCTCGCCAGGCCCCACCCACCAGACACAGCCCCTGCTTGGGCTGCAGCTGCTCTCTCTGCTTCAAGCAGATCAACCAGCCGCCATGCCTGAGTGCTACATTCGGGCAGTGTCAGAGACCCAGCGGGTGTGCTCATCATCCCTCCATCCTGTCCTGGGTGTTGCCTCCTCCCTCTCCTGCTCCCAGAGCCCTGGATCCATTGATTGGCCTTGCAGCTCAGCAGCCAGAGATGTGCCCCAGCTGGAGGGAAACACTTATAATTTATGGAGTGTCTGATTTTTAATCAGTTTTTTGTTCCTGTGCTGTAATTGTCCTAATTAGATATACATATTTTGATGAAGGTTTTTCCAAAATAAAAATTGTAATCGAATCTTGCTTGACATTCTTTACACCCACTCTTTCTCATCCAGACTTGCAAGGCAGCGGCCCCGAAATCAGGCATGAGGCTTGGGCATCTCCACCCGCCTCCTCCTGGCCAGTCCAGGACCATCTTGCTGGAGCCGATGAACTAGAAGGCTCGTCCCCATTGGACAGGGCAGGGTCCTTTGGTTTGGGCTTTCAAGGGCTTCATCAGGATGGGGCAGTGTTCCCCATCACTATCACCCCATCTCATGTGGCTTGGCAGTATCTCCTTAGCCAGCTCCAAAACTGCTAGGTACCAATGTGCCTCTCTGCCTGTGCTCCTGCCTCTGGAGACCCAGCCATCTCCATAAAGCACTGAGAGCAGGGGCTGAGGAGACAGTTCAGTCAGTAACGTACTTGTCGTGCACACCTAAGGACTTGAGTTCCATTCCCAGTACTCATAAAAATCTGGATGTGGTGGTATGTGTTGATAATCCCAGCCCTGGACAGGAAGAGACAGCAGATCCCTGGAGCCCACTGGCCAGCAAGCCTATCTTAATCAGCAAGTCCCAGGTCCCAAAAAAGCAAGATGGATGTCTCCTGAGGAACAGCATCCATTGTTGTCCTTGGCCTCCATATGCTACACACAGCCACACACACACACACACTATTCTGATCAACAGTCACAATCCCCGTGGCTTCTCCACAGTCTAAGTGGGCAGGGCTCTTTGTTTTACATGCATGAGCCCTAATCTGCACTAACCCTCCAAGGAATTTTACAAGGAAGAAATCAAGACTTGGAGGAGGTAATTCGATAGCTCAAGGTCACACGGCAGTAAGTGGAATATTACCAGCTTCTTAGCTACAACAAGGAGAAGCAAAGGTTCCCTCCTACAAGGATCCAGGAGGGGGCTGCCCCTCTCCTGAAGCTTTTCTGTATGAGAGACTCACTTAGCTTATCTTAGCCCTGAACTCCAGCATCAGGATATGCCTGACCTTGAGTGATACAGAACAGGATAGAAGATTCCTCCTGGAGGGGGTAGGGAGGGTCTGCAGTACAGACCTTACATGGGATGTCTGGTGTAAGTCTGGGAGCTGGAAACTTTCATCCAGGTGTCAATGTGTTGCCAAGATGTCAGTGCCCAGACCAGCTGGGGAAGGGACAACAGCTGACTTCAGGGGCCCTCACGGCAAACCTGTTCTAACAACTGTGTTGGTGTGTGTGTGTGCGTGTGTGTGTGTGTGTGTGTGTGTCAGAGACAGGTCTCTCACTGAGCCTGGAGTTCCTCATTTTCGCTAGGCTGGATGTCCAGCAAGCCCCTGGCATCCACCTGTCTCCACCCAGTGTTGGGATTACAGACATGTGCCGCTGCACCCATCTTTTTCATGTGTCTGCTGAGCTAGGTCTTCATTTTCACAGTAAGCGCTGTACCTGCTGAGCTGTTGTCCCAGTCTGCACCCATCCTTTTCATGTGGGTGCTGAGGCTTGAACTCGGGCCCTCAGGCTTGCAGAGCAAGCACTTTATGGACTGAGCTGTTTCCCCGGCACCCCTGAACGGGTTTTTATGTGGTTGACGGAGCCCCAAACCTGCCTGGTCACGTTCTGCCTTGGGATGTGGTGCCCTGGGACTCGACTAAACACATCTCGCCTTGAGGACCTGCCAGTAGAAGCACTAGATAGCCCTGAAAGGCAAGTGCCACCGTGATGATGGGTCTTTACCTTCACAGTAGAGTTAGTTGGCTCTAATTTTAGTCACGGGCCACAGCTGACAGTCTTTCTTTCCCATGCTACCTACCCTCAGAACTTTAATGAAGAAACTTTACGGTTCCTCCATCCTAGTTTAACCAAAGCCCTTATTAAATTCTTTCAGTTAAAGCAGCTGGTATGGTGTTACATGGCATTACTCTTGGGGAGACACGAACAGATGTCTGTCTTACTACAGATGAAAGTAAATACCACCAAAGTCCAGCTTGACGAACCAATGCTTTTAGTGGGGTTACTTACAGGAGCGTGGACAGGTCAAAGGCAGCTGTATCTCTAAAGTCTACCCCACCCTGGAGCTCAGTGCTCAATTTCCAAGCAGCTCATCCGGTCTGAGCCACCTCAGCTGTCCTTACTGTTTATAGAACTTTGGGGAGGAAGAAGCCTTGTGCTTCTGGTCAGTTTCATGGGCTTCCTGAGACTGTGAGTTGTTTACCTTCTGAGCCTTAAGGAGTCTCTGAATTTTCTGAGTATTAGTGAGCTTCTCTCCAGTATGAACAGTTTCAACAGAGAGGAAATTGCCTACAGTACATGGCTGCCAAGTTTAGCACTCAAGGGTAAAAGCATGGTGCCCAGTTTCAAACTGGGAAAGGCTTATGGAGAGATGCGGTAGCCACACCTAGGCAGGGTTTCCTCACTGTGCTGGTTAATCTTGATTGCCTGCCTACCTGATAGGATTTAGAACTGCTATGGAAACAAATCTCTGGGCATGTCCCTGAAGCCTGAAGCATTTTCTAGATCATGCTAACTGGAGAGGAAAGATCCACCCTAAATAGGGGCAGCCTTGTGTCACAGTCTGGAGCTCTGGGCTAAATAAAAAAGAGGGCTGAGCGGTGCCCTGCCCCCTCTGCTTCATGACTGTGGGAGCTCTCTAAGCTGTCCCCCTGGCTTCTCCACCATGACAGCATGCATCCCCTCAAACTGTGAGCCGGAGTGAGCTTTTCTTTTGCTAGGCAATCTGTCACAACAATGAGAAAGGTAACTCTGTTAGTTATTTTACTACAGCAGAAGTAAGTAGAACGCCCACTGACCTGCTGAGTCCATCAAGGGAACAAAAGAAAAGGCTACCACCCCCACCTACACACCCAGCACACTCTGGCTGGAGGAATGAAAGAGGAATGAATGAATGGGCAGAATTAGTGAGCAGAAGAGCAGTCAGCCATGGGACCCACTCTAGACCTAGCCACACAGCTCTCTTCTTTAGTTTTTAATTTTTTTATTATACTTTATTTTTTAATTGGGGGTAGGACATACACACATGGAGGAGGTCAACCTGTAAGAGTCTGTTTTCTCCTTTCACTCTGTAGGTCTCAGCAATCAAATTCAGGTGACCAGGTTTGGCAGGAGTCATCCTCAACCTCTTTGCCATCTTTCTGACTGAGCATCTCTCTCCTCTTACAAAGCCTGGCACTGCTCAGCCAGACTTAAATCATACAGCAAGTCTAGTTCACTAACGGTTAATTCTATAAGCCTAATTGACACGTGATATAATCTTACCATGAAGGGGAATGGGACAATATTTGGAACAGGACAATGAGCCTGTGGTATATGATAATTAGGGTAATTGATGCTGGCAATCAGTCCCTAAGTTGCCAATTTAGGTTATTGGCTTAACACAAGGAGGTTTATTTCTTACCCAACTGAAGGGGAATACAGATGTTATGCTCAATCAGCTTTTCTGGGACGCTCTGCGCCGGTGGTAACTCAGGGGCCCTGGTTCCTTCCATCTTCAGGCTCTGCTGCCCATAGAACATCCACCAAGGGTTATCAGAGCTCCCACAGGAGCTCCTGTGTGATGCAGCAACCACTTTGACTTAGAAGCTCCAGCATCACCTCCATTCAGATTCCATCACTGAGAATCAGTTGTGGGGTCATCCCTAGACGTAAGAGAAGGTGGGATATTCAGCCCATGACTGGGCAGTAATTTTCTCCTGGGATTGTTCTCCGCTGTGCAAGTGCAACATGCTTTTTGTTAGCTGCTTCTCTCCCTGTGAGACATAACCTTGAGTCGATGCTGCAACATCAGGAACATGGCCAACGTCACCTCACCTGTGAGGAGCCATACACAGCCCAGACACATATAGATCTTTTCTAATACAGTAGTAAAACACATAATAAGGTTTCAGTGGAGTGAACGCTGAGCATAGGAAACACATCAAAGCTGTGCACCTTCTGACTCCAGACTTGGAGTTGGTGCCAGAGCAACAAGCAGAGAGGAACCCAAAACCAATTTTTGAACACAGATCAAGTTTCACAACGGCTGGACTTGGGCCAGCAGGATGGCTCAGCAGGTAAAGGTTCAATCCCTAGGACCCACATAGTGGGAGAGGACTAACTCCCTTCCAAAAGTTGTCCTCTGTGTTCTGCACATGCACTGTGGCACATGTACACACACACGTGCACACACACACAGATAGAGAGGGAGAGAGAGCAAATAAATGCAATTTAATTTTTAAAAATAAAATAGTAATATGGACAGCAATAGACCAAGACACCTGCCCTTGACCTGTGGCCTCCATGTGCACACAAGTGTACATGCACCTGCACATATGAACACATACATGCGTACACACAAAGCAGATTTCTGTACTTAACCCAACATTTAAGGTCCAGACTCTTGGGGGCCAGAACCCTGGCATCTGTATAGTGCCACCAGGGATGTTTAGGCCCACACAGTACTGAGCTTGTTGGGCCAGTGGGCTGGCTCCTGGTTTCAAGACCTCTGAGGACATCATGCTACTTGGGTGTCACACTTGGAGGCCAGGAGTCAGCAGGATGAAAACAAGTCACACAGGGCATGTAGGCTGCCCTTCCAATATACTCTTCAGAAATTGGGGTGTCTGGCCAGGGAAAGAATGAGTCCAGGGGGACGTGCTGTCTTCCACAATGCAGAATCTGTCATGCAGAAGTGAGGCAGATTGACTTCATGGTGTCCAGAGGCCAGGCCTTCAAACCAAGGGCAGCACAGTACCAGATTTTTAGCTAAACAAAAGGAAATAACTCCTCAACAATTAGAGCTTCCCCATAGTGAAAGGGCTGCCCCAGAAGGTAGTGGGCTGCCCAGCCTGACAGCATGCATACATCAGCAACTTGCCATCTGTCAGTTGCTCTGACTGGGGCTGTCACAGTGGACAGAAGGTTGGACAAGCTGCCCTTTCTCTGACAAGAGTCTATAATTTTAGAACGTGGTCTGGGGACCAAACAGGCCACACGTGTCAGCAGAGCCAAATGACCAGAAGGGGAGTAATGAGAATATGCTGGGAGGGACTTATAAGTGACACAAAATTCATGATAAATCCTGAAAGGCTGCGTCTTTCCTGTCCCACCCCAGGGAAGTTCCTTTTTTTTTTCATAACTGGGAGAGGAGGGTTGCACTACTTGCTTTTTAAAGGTAAGTCTCATACAGCCCTCTCAGCATATATCTCCATCAGCCTCAGTTTCCCCTGCAGTGTCCTTGGTCTCTCAGGCAGGCCCCCACACCCTCACACACTCTATTCCCTCCTGGAATGCCCTTCCTCTCTGCTACTCCTGTAACAGGACCTTTCCAAAAGCTGCCTCCTCCAAGAAGTCCCAGAAAACAGACCCTCCTTACCCAAGTCCTTACACCTCCCTCCTGTAGGCCCCATCTGCCCTATTGGATGCTGGATGGGATTTAGGTGATTGTTAGCCCTGTTAGACCCAGATCCCCAGGACCATGCCAGGGAGGCGGTGAGTCATCAGTCCCAGATGACTCAGTGCCGTGGCACCGAGGGCCCTGTGGACCATACTGGAAAAACCAGACACAAGAATAGCCCATTCCCTCTCTCCCTCAGGATGAGATCAGCTTGTAGTCTCCCTTCCAAGCATCCATTTCTCCTCCCAGAGGCCACTCTTTTCTGTTAGCTGATATTTATGGGTAATAAGCCAAGCATATCCCAACCCCACATGAAATGTCTCTTAAAATAAATACGCTCCTGACCAGCTGATCCACACAGGCGGGGTGGGCTCTGCTGGAGGCCAAGAGCACACAGCTGCAAGAGGGGTGGTAAGGGGCTCCAAGGGGATGGTGGGAAATGGGAAGAGGAGGTGGGTGTTTCATCCATCCCATACCATCATAAACCATGGGAATAGAACTCTGTGCACCGAAGGTTCTCCAGCGCCTACCACAGATTTGAAATCTGGCTCTAGACTGGCAGAGATGGACAGGGCAGCAGGGCAGAAGCCTCTCCGTCAGTGTGGGGAGGGTAAGACCAAGGTCAGTGGAGCTCAGTGCTGTTCTTTTTGGAAGAAGAGCCTGTGCCAGGAGCAGAGAGAGGCCCAGGGTGCCTGTGAGTGTGACGGTGACAGAGAGCACCTTGGAGATCACTAGACAGAGACAAGAACTTCACTAAGGCTTTTCTGGGGTGTGGCAGTCTCTCTGGAGTCAGTTTATTATTGGGTGAGTAGCCATTTGGGTGAGAAGGAGAGGGCCCTGCCAAGCTCTGTGCCGAAGGTCTAGAAATAGGCGGCCCTGGGGCCGGTAAGACACTGCAAGTAAAGACGCCTCCAAGCCTGAAGACTTGAGTTCAGTCCTCAAAGCCACATGGTCAAAGGAAAGAACCAACCCCCACCACTGTCTTCTGACGTCCACATGTGTGCCATGGTATATGTACCCACACACATACATACATGCCTATATACATATGATAGATAGAAACATAGTTACATAGATAGATGTTTTAAAATAAGGAAAAAGGAAAGAAATGAAACTCTCACTCCACAACTGCCCTTTCCCCACAGGACTGCAGCCTGTTTCTACTCCGGCGGTGACCCTTCTCTGCTGGGCGCACAGGCCCCTGTCCACACAGAAAGCCACACCCCAACAAGGGTTCTCAGGCAGAACATGGGTACAGGTAATCCAAAATGCACACACACACACACACACACTCCAGCTGCTCCCTGGATCCCAAGTCCCACCAGCATAGCCACACAGCATGAACACGGGCAATCCCACACTTCCTTTCCACCCCTCATTGTCAACAAAGGCCAAGAGCATTCTTCAGCCACTGGGGACAAAACAGGGAAGGGAGGTGAGGGTCCTTCCTCAGCTGCCTGAACTCCCTGGACCATGCCTGAAGTACTCACAACCTACGTTTTCTCCCCTTGATCTTCCCAGGTACAAAGGAGAATCTGAGTACTCCTGGAACTTGTCTAGCATGGGCGGGGGGTTGGGGGGGGGAGTGAGGGAGAGAGCAAGGGAGGCTGGGGGTTGGTGGGTAAGAGATTAGATAAGACAGGCATGAACAGGTTTCCAATTATGTTAGCAGGGGCATGGGATCCTAGCTCTTGGGAGGTGGAAGCAGGCAGATAGGGAGTTCAAGGCCAGCCTGGACCTCAGCTGGAAGCCAGCTTGGATGATATGAGTCCCTGTCTTTAAAACAATCAAACAAAAAGAAGAAAAGCAGACAGGCAGACAGGCATGCTGGTGGCCTCAGCAGCAAGAGCGTCAGGTCATGAAATACAATTAAGGCCAAGATGCCACACTGCCCTCTCTCTGCATCAGCCTGACTTGGTGCATCCTTTGAAGGATGCTGTAAGCCATTCTCATTTAGTATCTTTTGACCTCGAGCATCTGCTATTGGACACACATCCCTTTGGCTGCCTTCCATCTGGGCCAAGACAAGCAGGAGCCAGGATCTGGGTCTCCATGGTTTTTCTAAAGATGATGTAATTGGGTTAACCAATAGCCTGAGTGCAGCCTCCACCCCAGACGGCACGCATTTCTTATTTAGGAGCCAGGGAGGCCTCCCTGGTCCCTACGCTCTGTGTTGTCAGGATGGTCCAAAAGCCACCTTTCTCCCCTACAGAGGATGAAGTACACCTCAGCACAGCTGAGGAGTAGACATTCTCTGAGAAGTTTTGGTAATTCTACTCCAGGAGCATCTTCTGGGGAGAAGGCTGACGCTGACCCTGATAAAGTTAGACTGCCTCCATGCCCTATGCCCCCACTGGCTTTTCAACTTTCCCAGTGGTATTACCCTTTAATACAGTTCCCTGTGTTGTGGTGACCCCCAACCATAAAATTATTTTGTTGCTACTTCATAACTGTAATTTCGCTACTGTTCTGAATGGTAATGTAAATATGATATACGACAACCCCCCAACCCCTGCGCCACCAAGGTTGTTGAGAGCCACTGCTGTAGAGAAAATCCCTCTGCATCTACCTCAGTTCCAGAGAAAGAGAGCGGTGATTGATTAATGATGTCTGCCATTGGAAGAGAATGTGAAGGCTGGTTTGCTGGGCATTTGACACTGGATTTCATTCAAAAGGACTTAAATCATGGAATTTCACAACTGTGGGATGTAGCCCCTTGTGGGCCTTGCTCTAATTAGGCCAATGGGGTAAAGCATTGCCTGGCTCAGCCAATTTTGCCTGTGTCTACCGTCACTGCCCATAGTCATCCAAGCTGCAGTCAGAGCACACACAACTGGAGTTAGCCCTCTCCCTGGAGCCCTGGATGAGTCACACTCATCCCTCTGGACCAATGAGTTGGTGTGGATGAGTGGCCATGGAGAAAGAACAATGACCCCCTCCTGGGTTCAAGGTCAGGGCTGGGTAAGGCATGTTTCCGACTCAGCTCCTGCTCACAGCACCGCTTGGGGAGCCTTTAAGATGCACAGATGCCCCGGGTCCCACTTCAGAGATGCTGGCTTAATTGGCCTGGGTGAAACATGATCTCAGGGATGTTTATAAAGCTCCCTGGATGATACTAATGTGAAGACAATGTCAGGGGACTAGGGGGACAGGGGCACTGGGATGTGATTCAGGCCAGTGCATCTATAAGAAGCATTTAGATCACTAGAAAAACTTGTTACAAAACTTGTTATGCATGTGTGTGTGCGTGTGTGTGCTGCACACAAAGCTGGAAGGCAACATCGAGTGTCTTCTTCAGGCACTCTCCACCTTACCTGTGTTGGGGAAAGAGTATGTGCTCACATGTATATATCTACCTCTGAGGGCTCAGGCAGAGGCGGGGCTAGAGGACTCTACCAGGTGTCTTCCTGGATAATCCTCTACCTTGTGTTTTTGAGACAGGGTCTCTCGATGAACCTGAAGCTTACATTTCAGGTAGGCTGAGGATCTACTTGTCTCTGAAGCTGGGGTTTCATGCACATGGAGCCATGTTTGGAGTAACGTGCTGGGGATTTAAACTCAGGAACTCCTATTTACCCACTGAGCTACCTTCCCCAGCCCCTCCACATTATTTGCTTGAGACAGTCTCTTGTCGAACCTGGTGCTCACTGATTCAGCTAGACTGTACAATGGCTCCCAGGATCCTCTGGTTTCTGAGCTCCCAGAATTCTCCAGTTCCTTCCCCTCCTCCCCAGCACTGGGGTTACAAACGCACACCACCACACCTGGCTTCTTTTTTTTTAAATTAATTAATTTATTTTTTTATCAATCACAGGTTAGGTACTTTGCATCCCAAGCATAGCCCCCTCCATCATTCCTTCCCACCCTTCCCCTCCCTCCCTCATCTCCTCCCTGCCCCCTCCAAGTCCACCAACAGGGATGCCTGGCTTCTTATGTGAGTGCTGGAAACCCAGACTCAGTCCTCCTGTTTACACACCAGGCCTCTACGACTGAGCTCTCTCCCCGGATCCCCCAATGTACAGTTTGCTTCGAGCTGGACTGAGCCCAAGCACCCATCCCTGTCAGGCGCCCACTGCCCTGAGGCTGCTGGTCCCAGGACCACATTTTGCATAGAAAAGATTTAGGCTGGCAGTTCCGTTCTCAAAGGCTCATCCCAGACCCAATGAACCACACATGCTGGGTAGACCCAAGACATATTCAAGTTGGGAGCAGCAATCAGTGACAGAGTTCAGTCAGTCCTTTGTCCCCCATCTATAAGACGCCCTCAGAAGAGGCCTCTTAGAGGCACTTCTCCACCTGGCCCAGCCAGGTGAGTGTTTGGGGGGGGGGGTGATGAAAATAAATATGTAGGATATAATGAGTCCATACGTCAGTTTCTAGCAGGGAATAAATGCACACGGTAAGTGTACCAATGTCTGGTTTCAAGGCCCCAAGGGAAAAAGAAAAAAAAATCACCTGAAACACACCAGCAACACAGAGATGAAATTCAATTCCAAACTAAAAATACACATTATTTATCATTAGCTAGAAGGAGACGAGGAAGAGACCATTAGTGAGTGTTTTCTGGCTGGTGCTGTTCTCAGTAGCAAGAGCAGCGGGCTCCAAGTGCTGTTGGCCTACATTTCCTTTTGTTGTAGTTATGAGGCAACAACTTGAGTGCACACAAGGCCCCACACCACTTTCTTCCACCGGAAATGACTTTCCATTATCTGGAGACTTGTGGGGAGGAGGTATCTCAGAGTTGCCAGGTTCCCCGAGGGGCAGGGCCAGCTCCATCTCTCCAGGGAAGAATGAGAACCCAGCAGTAAAGCTGCAGATGGATGTTTGCGGGGTGTGTGTGTGTGTGTGTGTGTGTGTGTGTGTGTGTACCTGTGGGCGAGAGAGAATCACACTGGCTTGTGGGACTCTCTCAATACCTCCTGGGAAGCAGAAGGGCTTGGGGTTGGCAGGAAAAGGAAGGGTACATTCAAGGTCACTGGCTGTCCCCTACATGTCCCCTTCCTGAGAGGCAAGTTGCTCTGGAACCCATGTGGCTAGAGAGCTCCGGATTTAAATCAACCCTGGAAATCTGGGGAACGACCCAGGGAAGGGGGTGAAGTATGTGCAGAAAGCCAAGGCTGAGCCAGAACAAGGTAGGTTGAGGAAAGAAGGGGAAGTGAAGACACCAGACAGGACAGGTGCTCAGCACCGAGCAGGGGCTGCTCCTACCCTGAGGAACCAGATGGCAGCCATCACTGGGAACAGCCCAGTTAGGCAAAGAGAAAGAAGAAAATGTTCCCTAAAGCTTCTCAAGAGGGAGCTGGAGAGATGGCTTTTTCTTCCAGAGGATCTGGGTTTAATTCTTAGCACCCGCTTGGCAGCTCACAACCATCTGTAACTCCAGTCCCATGGAATCCAACCTCCTCTTCTGACCTCCATGAGTACAAGACACAGGCATGATGCACAGGTATGCATGTAGGCAAAACACCCATATACATAATATAATAAAACTTTAAGAAAAATTTTAAAGAATCTCAAGAGGTATGCCAGTGGTTGATACACCACACACACACACACACACACATACACACACACACTCTGCTGTCCCTGGGTCACACATGGTCATTCATAGGAATGATCTGTTCTGACCACAGCATAAATAACAGATTTAGAGCTTTGGGTCCAATCTAATGCCTCTGCTTAGTTAGCTAGGTGGTTTTGGGCAAGTCACACATCTGCTCTGCACCATACCATCTTCTCTGTAAAGGGGTACACATGACAGTTCCATTCACACAGGGTATGGAGAGTGTCTAGGGCATGCCTGGCACAGAGAAGCCACCAGTAAACATCAAGCCAAACGTATGCCAGCCTCTCGTATCCATGGCTGTTCCCTCTCAGCACTAGAGGCCCCATGCTTCCCACAGGAGAGTGACACTCCTGTCCTTTCTGGGTCATTGGGGTGGGAGAATGAAAATGGAAAAGGGAGAGTGAACGGCAGGAGAGGAAGAGAAAGCCCTAGTGAAGACTGGCTCAGGCCTAGCGGCTGCAGCAACCATAAACCTCAAGCCGCCTCTGCTTACCTCCCTTCCTATACATATAAGATGATCAGCCCTTACTCTTGGGTCCTAGGCACGGGAGCCTCCACCAGCCCATGTCAGTGCACATCGCTGGGCTGGAAAGTTACCCCACATGAGAAAGCACTAAGCCACAACCAGTCCTGTCTCTGCCTGGCACCATTGTCTCGTGGTTGTTTGCCAGCCTCTGTAAGCACCTGCTACAGGCAGACCATAAGGGACAGAGCCCTCTCCTTGTGGCTCATACTGAACTGCCATCCTGTGGACTCTGTAGGGCTACCATAGGGATGTGTGTGCATCTGGAGACCAGGAAGCATCCCGAATATGAGGTCACTGGCTCCCAGAGCTGCCATGATGTAGACACCCTCATTCTGTATCCATGGTGATGGCTGTATCTCTTGTCTCGTTCTTCCCATGGTGCCAGTAGGCTGCCAGGCTCCTGTACCCCCACGATGCATGTGCCTTCATATTGCCTTGTCTGTCCATAAAACCCAATTACATCAAATAGCCCAAGTGAGCCTCTGGGCCCCACAGCTCAGGGAACCTCTTAGCCACTATAGGTCAATCCCTTAAAATGCTGTTATGAAGACAGAACGAGAGCCGGTCAACAAAGCTGAGGGGTGAAGACAGCAAGTAAATTCAGCAAATGGACCATTTCAAGCCATGGACAAGGGTGAATTGGATTTCAAAGACATGCCCTCCAGAGAATCCACCTGAGCCTCAGGTTCTCCCTCCCTTGGAGCTGGCTGCAAGGGATGCCAAGGCAGGCAGAGCTAGTTGGCCCTTCCCATCATTACTCTAGACGTCACACCCCACAGCACAACCACCATCCCTTCCAGTACTGTGGCTTCTGTTGGGTCCTTACCACTGCTTTCCCACCCCAGCCTCCTCAGTTACCCAGCGTCATGATTAACAGTAAAGCTTGGAGAGATGCAGCCTTGTAGAAAGAAGGGAAGAAACACGACCCGAGAAGGGAACGTGTTAACACTCTTCCCGGCAGCCACACCTTCCTCTCCTCAGCAACAGCCATGAGAAGGCACCAGTCACGCCAGCTCTTCCTACCCAGATACGTGGTGCTCCCTGTTCAGGAGAAGGAGCACTTGACAATGTCTACACAGCCATCCTTCAGAGGTTCCAATGACAGCACAATACAATTTCACCAACAATCCTTTTGGATAACCAGTGAGGTTATTGGGCTTACTTACAGAGCATGGGTGGCGAGCTGCTGACAGGAGAACTTCAGCATGGCCCAGGCATTCATGGACCCCATACCCCAAGTCTTCCCCAGCCTGTAAACTCTAGGCCCTCTCTGAGGCTCCAGGACACATGCAATTAGGGCAAAATGACATGCAACTGGTTAGGAGGAATGGCTGGACACTAAGGAGAGGGTGTCATGACCCTTCCCACCTCTCCTTCTATGGGAATTGACAACAGTCAACAAGCCCAGCCATGGTGATTTTTGGCAAGCCAACCTAGCTGATACTGTTTGAGCTAGTGGCTGTTCTGCTTGGAGGATAGTTCTGTATAAGGCAATGTCCAGAGAGAGGGGCATCAAGGCCAGATGTGATTCTGTCTGCCAGGTAGTGATCTTCTGCATCATAATCCTTATCTATGAACTATGGGGACCGGGGATGTAGCTCAATTGGTGTAACACTTGCTTAGCACTCATGCTTGGCTTCAATCCCCGATGCTCCATAAACCAGGCATGGTGGCACAAGGCTGTAATCCCAGCACTGGGGAAGTGAAAGGAGGAAGATCGGAAGCCAAGGTCATCCTCGGCTACATACTGTTTGAAGTCAGCCTGAGTTGCATGGGACTCCGCCCCCACCTTTAAAAAAAATGGGTCTAGATCACTATTTCTCCACCTATGAGTCTAAACCCCTTTGGGGGTCAAACAAGCTTTTCACAAGGGTTGCATATCAGATACTTGCATTACAGTTTCTAACAGTAGCAAAATTATAGTGATGAAGTTGCGACAAAAATAATTTTGTGGTTGAGGGGTTGCCACAACATGAGGAACAGTGTTAAAGGGCCGAAGCATTAGGGAGGTTGAGGATCGCTGGTCTAGAAAGATGGCCCAGTGGGTGAAAGCATTTGTCACACCAGCCTGAGGACATGGGTTTGAAGCCCCAGAAACAGCGCAGGAGCCAGACAAAGCCAGCGCAGGCATCTGCAGTTCCAGCACTCCCGGGTGGAGGCAGCAAACAGGAGCTTGTGCACAAGCAAGTCTGGTATACTCAAAGGAAAACCAAGGTGGAAGGGAAATACCAATGACCAGAGTTGTTCTGTGAGCTCCACGCATATGCTGTGGCACGTGTGCCCACATTCACATGCGTGAATGCACGTGAGCACTCACACACAAAAGATTTTTAATTAAAAAAAAATTTAAATAGTATGTTGGCACTGTGCTCTTTGGCTTTACATCACAGTATCACAATTCTAGAGCTCATAAAATGTTTATTTTTGGCTTACAGTTTTGGAAGTTCTAGTCTATGAGAAAGTGGGGTTTCTTTGGTTTGGGGGGCCTGTGGAGGAAGCTCTCCTGGCACAGATGTGTCATAGAGCAGAACCTTTTACATTACAAGCCATGGAGAAAAGGGGAAAGGGTCTCACAATCCGCTTCTAGGGCACACCCCATTGACCTAGAGACCTCCCTTTATACCCTACCTTTTAATAGCTTCACTACCCCGCCATAGCTACAGACTGGCCAGCAAGCCTTTAGCAGGCACGTGTCTGGGGACACTTGACATCCAGTCCACAGCAGACTATTACTACTATAGTCTGGAGGATTGCCAAAACCTAGCAATATGGGGGGGGGGGGAGCGGGGAGCGGGGACAGGCATCGGTAATATTGAACATCAAAAATTAAAATCTATTTTCTTAAGCGCTATACTTGAGAGACAGGGCTGTCGAGGTGTAGGGATGCCTTAAGAACCACAAAGACTGCTTCATCCCCTTCCACTGTGACTACCTTCGTGCTCCCAGCTCCTCCCTAGACCCATTTAGCCAGACCTCTGTTGCAGAGGGAAGGGAGGGTCCAGCCCTCTCGCCTTCTATGCCTGCCTTTGTGAGAAGGCTCTGAGAAAGGCATGTCTATACCTGCTATGGCTGTCCCAACGTTCTCTTTTCTGACCCTTCCCAGCTACGTCTTCATTGAGGTATAATTTAAGCATCAATAAACACATCGTCAAAATCTCCAGGATGTGGGTGTTCATCTTGCAGACCTTTCTATTATGTGCTGGTCACCTAAGAAGCCATTCTGTGCTTCAGAGGACACTCTTGGCCCAGACCTTTCATCACATGCCAGGGACCTCAAACTCAGAGATCTCAAATCCTGCCCATAAATCTTGCTCTCCCCCTCCCCCCTGCATTCCCCTCTGCTGTGTCTGAAATTTTCCTGGAGAGACATAAACAAATGTCTTCTCATCCCACTAAAGATGCCAAGGGCAGAAGAAAGTCAAGATTCCAGTGAATCTTGCTTGGTAAACTAATGAGTTATCTACACTTCTCTTTCCAGGAGCCTGGGTGGAGCAAGGCAGCTGGTCACCACAGAAGGCTCGAATCTCAGGTGGGAGTCTAATAACCTCCCAACCTCGCGTCCCTGCTTTGAAAAATCACCAACAGGCCCAAACCTGAGGGTCTCCTGAGGCTATCCACAGCTTCTCTGATTGATGGCAATTTCCAGACCTCAGTTGTCTAAAGAAGGGGGGAAAAAAAGCTTCTTCTCTGACGGCAACAGCTTAGGGGACAGCCACTCACAGTATTTAACCTAGTGATGGCTCCGTTGCTTGTCCCCAGAGCCCAAGACAGGCAGGTGTCAGGCCTTGGACGCCACTGTCTTTCTATGCAGGTCCCTCCAGTGCCATCATCTGGTTGTTCTTGTATCTTGGCTCCCCAATCTATGCCTCAGGAGTCGGGGAGTATCCAAGGCATCTAAGATTCACATAGGGTCATGGCCACCCTACTGGAAGTCTTACCATGGCCCCCACCGACTTGGAAAACCAGAAGAGATTCCCCCAGGGGTCATCAGGTACCATTCCAGGACACTGCTGTGGTCCCTTGTCTCCATCCTCTGTCCCAAGAACACCTGCCCAGAAGAGAAGAGACTCATGAAGGAGTAGGAACAGACCCCAGTTCTCCCGCCTGCTTAGCAGCCCTCCTTAGCCTGTAAGGTCTAATTCTGACCACAGCTTTGGGCACGGGCGGGTCAGAGCAGAACTCTGGGCCCAGCACCTTCCTAAGCATCACTCACCTCATCAGCAAGCAGGGACATTGAGGCAGAGAGGCTAGGTTGCTTTCAATGAGAAATGCAGGAGAGGCCAGCTCCTGTGAAATCAGCACAGCTGGCTTTGTATCTCCGATGAGTTAAAAGAAAAAAAAAAGTGACTCCATCTATTTACAAAATAGGATTACAGTTTTGCAGAATGCTGCTGGGGCCTAAGGGGAACTTTGAAAACACATTCATTTTGTTTCATCCTTATCAGGGCCACCTGCTCAGCTTTCCCCCACCCTGGCTGACTTCATTATTCAGAGACCAACGCCTTAGCAGGCAGCTGGTGGGAAGCACAGATTTCCTCAGCCCTTAGAAGGCTGTCTAGTGCTTCCTGTCCACCTAGACTCTTGGCTGGGAAGGCTGTGGCCTTGGTCAAGAATGTCGCATCTAGAGAAACAGGTGATAACAGCCCTGCCAAAAGAACAGACCTATGGGTGAATGTGCTCCCACCTGAGACCTTTAAAGGACACTGAACCTGCATCTGGCAGAGAATCTGTCTCCTCACTTGTCTAAGAAAGGAAAAGAAAAAAAAAAGACACACCAAAGGAAAACAAGGACAAGAGAATAGAGTTGTGTGAATGATGTTCGGCCTCCTGGAATAATAAGCGTGTGAGCAAATTGCAGCCCCACTCCAGGGCAGCTAATCGTGATGCAATGCCTTTCCCCTTGCACTGAGCAGGGGTGGGGGACAGGAGGGAGGGAACCATGTGTAAACAGGAGCAGGGGGAATCAATTCCCAGAGCACTTTGTTCAAAAGGAGAGGATCTCTCTCAGCCCGTCCTTTCCTGTCTCCTATTAACTTTGTCCATCTCCCAACCCCTGCTCATCCACGTGAATTGCTGGTTTTGTGGTCAGGGTTCCTGGAGGGGAGCCAGAGGAGTTGTATGGACCTTAGGACAGAGACGTGGCCCTCTTAACCCTGTTATGTTGAGGTTTGAAAGTGGCTGAAAGAAATCACAGAATGAGAGGGGCTTCGGGGACACCTATTCAAACACCTCCCCCCCCCGATTTTACAGATTAGGAAAATAAATCGCAGAGAGGTGGAGATCTAGCCCAAGGTTGCAGCAGCCGGGCCCATAAAGGGGCTAAATGTATGGAGGGAGCAGTAAGAGGACTCCCGCTAGGCACTGCCTCGATTTTGTTTTGAGGTCGAATGAAGAACTCTTCAAGGGATAATGGCTCGGCAACTCAGGCGCTAAAGTAATGGAAGAGAGAGGGAAGATCGCATCCTGACTCTAAATCTCGGGGGGCTGCGGGAAGGAGAGAGAAGAGATGGGGGCCTCCTGATGTCCCTGAAGAAGCAAATGCAAGAACAGTGCTTAGGAACTAATTTCATCACAAGGGGAGGGAGGGGCGCCCTTCAGATGCTGATCACTCCCTTACCAAGGACAGCTCCTGGGCTCTCTGTGCAGGCTTTTCCCAGCCATGTCTGAGGAACTGGGCATCTCTTCCCTTCCAGAGGGTAGAGAAGGAAAAGGCCAGAAAGCTGGCTTGCCCCTGCCACTATAGAGGGGAGAATCAAAGGGCTGAGGTTTCATGCACTCGATTTGAAGTTACTGATTTATGAGCCCACCGGATTTGTGTTTGGGGTAAAGCATGGTGTGAGACATTTCCGGTATTCTGACAAGAGTTGTCAAAGCTCATAGGACAGAAAGAAACCATCAACACAGGACATGTGCACACCTAGCACCCCCATTATCTTCCCATCCCACTCACAAACAGGCCTCGGTGTGATCATTTGCCTGCTTCTCCCACGTGTACTCCATGCATGTGGACCTGGTGGTCGGATCCTGTTTCTTAAGTGACATCTCCAGTCTCTCCCCGAGGTCAGCGCACAGAAACGGGCTTTTAAGAGAGACCACCTTTGACTCCTTGGGCCTCCTTACCTTTTGACCCCAGAAGGACTTCCTTGTAGGGGCAGGCTGTCAAGGAAGGAAAGAAGTGACTTACATGCCCCAGTTCTCCAGCATCTTCCATATTTAAAAGTCTGGAGCGTTCTCAAGAGATCAGACGTCTGGGTCTGGGAAAAAAAAAAAATGACCATTTATCAGCCAGCCATAGAGCAGTGGGATTGAGGCTCCACCATCAGCCAACGAGGGGGACCCAGCAAGCCCCAAGTCACTTTTTTGTCTGCTCAGTGGGGCCTGGCTGCTTCTGAGGATGCTGGGGGCAGTGGAAATAAAAATGCTTTTAGATGGTAAACTACTATTCACTGTGATACCCACCGCTAATAAAACTGGACATGAAGTGGCACTGAGCGCCATGCACACTAAACAGTTTATACACTTTATCTCAACCTCTCTCAATTAATTTCATCATCACAAGCCTGCGGGGCAAGTCTGTTACGGCTTACTTTATGGCTGATGAAGCACCAGGGTGTTCTAACCGCCCGGTTCTTCCTTTGCTTAACGAACAACCCTGATTCTGGACCCGGGGCGCATCCATCCCCCCATTTCAAAGACAAGTTGGCAAGGGACTGCTTCTGGCAGAACTCCGGCCTTCAGGATAGAAGCCACAGCTGAGGGGCCCACTTCCTGCCCCTCCAAGATCACAGCCACAGAAGAAAGGGTCACTCGGCAGGAGCGAGGCGCCCGGCACCATGCTGTACACTTTGCTGTTCCCGTCTCATTGGTAAGAGGAACAAAGCAAATCTAAGGAGCCAGGTGACAGGTTCAGTCAGAGGGCTGGCACAGACCGAGTCTCTATTCCAACCCAAGCTATCCAATCCTCATTTCTCGTCTCTCTTATGCCAAAGAGAGAGAGAAAGAGTTACCCTCCTTCCCCTTCCTTCCTCTCTCTCTTCTCTTTCTCCTCCCTTCCCTCTTCCTCCTCTTTGCTTTCCTCTTCTTCTCCATCGTCTTCTTCATTCTCCCTTCCCTCTTTTCCTTCCTCTGTCTCCACCTGCTCTTCTTCCATTTTCTCTTTTTTTTCCTCTTCCTTCTCTTCCTTCTTCTCTTTCTCCTTCCTTTTTCCTTCCTTTTTCTTTTTACTAATGTGATGCAGGCTGGCCTCCTGGCTCAAGCTCCCAACTTCCAGGATTATAATGGGATGACCAGCGTGCATGAGCATAGCTTGCTAAAGACGCAGCTTCTTTTTCACTGCTATCATGGTTATCAACTGCTCAGCCTCACCTCAAGAACAGGGGCCTCTGTGTCAAGTTTTCTGAGCCAGGTTTGTGCATCCTGGGGTACAGACTCTAGAAAATGCTTCATGGTAAATATCTAACACGTTCCTTCCGAGAATGAGAGTGATCTGGGGTTGGGGTGCAAGTCAGAGCTAGCTGGAGCTTCCGCTTAAGCTCTGACACATGCCAAATGCTGTTGTGGGGCTCAGCTACCCAGATCACCCCCGAAGAATGAGGTCTCGGGTTGCAGCACCCTTACACACTCATCTGTCAGATCTTCAGTGCTCTGAGCTTGGTGCTCTCGAGTCGAGAAGCAGCCACCCCTCTTGCCAATTCACACTGCCCATGTGGCAGCCTCACCCGGGAAAGGAAAAATAGCTTTTGATGCCTGTGTGTTAAGAAGTGTATAATTCTGCATAATAAAAAGACGCCTGGCCCTCGTGTGTGTAAACACAGCTTTGACTGAGTGCTCTCTCCCAAACAGCCCTTCTGGCTCACTGTGCAGCAATCTAGCATCCGAAACATATGGTTGCCATTCGGGCCTTCAGGCAGACTCAGACTGGAGGAAGGGAAGGAGACCTGGACTGGGAGAGCTGAAGAGCCAGGGTGGAAGCCATTTACAGTCTAGACAGGGACTCAGCCTCCACCCAAGCTCAGCTGTAATATCTCCCAGGTCCTCCACTCACCGTACTTGAAGACCATACCACATTTACTGCAAAGAGGGGAGCCTCTGAGCTGGCTGGGTCTATCAGGGATACCTTCTGGCTTCTATTTGAGGATCCGACCCCTCTCCTAATTACCCAGTGCTGATTTCAGAACAATCAGCCGCAGAGCCCTGTGCTAGGTGGTAGGGCACACCTATCTAGGTACAACAAGAGTGCTTATGAAGGTCAGTATGTCAGGAGAGCCAGACCCCACTTCACTTAGGCGTGGCTCTATACTTCCAGATGCTCCTGACCAGACCAGTGACTCTCCTAGCTGGTACTAAGCTTCCAAAGCCAAGTCAGTGTCCCCAACCCAAACTCATGATGGCACCATGCTGCATCACGGAAAAGCGCTTTCACACACGGTCACCACTCTCAATGC
>CM053746.1:7212999-7237100 GCA_028658305.1 Pachyuromys duprasi | reverse complement strand
AGAAGCAACAAAATAATGTTAGGGCGGGGGGGGGGGTCACCACAACATGAGGAGCTGTATTAAAGGGTCTCGGCGTTAGGAAGACAGAGAACCACTAGTCAGATAGAAAAACTGGAGAGGTAGCTTCGAGGACCCAGTGCTGTGCTGTGCCCTTGTCCAGTGGCCCCACTGGGCTGCAGGGGTGAGGAGGGAAGACATGCAAACAGGGGTGGCTCTGACGCTCCTCATCTTCTAGGTATAGAATCCTTCCTCTGCGTCCTGGACAAGCTTTTCATATCAGCCTCTCTCTTCTTTACCTAAAAGCAGAGCCTGTCACAGGACAGGATTCAGGTAGATTGTGTGGGAGGCACCCGGATGGAGGGAAAGGGGAGCAAGACCAGGAAAGGAGAAAAACATTGACGGGCTGCACTAAGGCAGGGCCAGGTGAGGGTCCCCTCGTATGGAGCTGTCTACAGGGACAGACAGATCAGACATGGTGGAAGGACGAAGAGCGGGAGCACACACGGATGAATGAATGGAGGCGTGAAAGAAGAACCTTACAGTTTCTAGGGGTGGGGTGACTCCGCGGCTGAAGGTGCTTCCTGCTCTTCTAAGGGCCTCAGTTGGTTTCCGGGACCCAGGTTTTGCAGCTCCCAACCACCTGTAACTCCAGCTCCAGAGGATCTAATGCCCTCTTCTGGCCCCTGTGGGTATTGCATGCACACGGTGCACTGACATACCGGCAGGCATGTATAAAAACAAAATAAATTTAAAATATAAAATGAAGATTTCTAGGCTAGGCATGTTAGATCAGCACTCATAATATGAGCCTGAGGCCAGCCTGAGCTATATGGCGAGACGCTGGAGTCCAGAGAGGACAGAAAAGCCACCCATTCTCTGCCTGAAGATCACCTTTCTGTGAGTCAGGCTTAGCTCTGGAAAGGGACCGCGTCGGGCCGCGTTAGAACAGTGACATGAGATGGCTGACACCACCGTTGTCCTCACTACAAGTGGGACCCACTTGGTTCTGGGTTTTGTTTTACTTTTGAAGTACTGGGTGGGGTGAAACCGGGGGCTGCCCGTACAATAGGCAAGTGCTCCGTCACTGAGTACACTCTACCCATGAGAGCTTTCACAGAACAAGCACGAGAACATCACAACCATGAGAGCAGAGACCCGTCAGGCAGGGCAGGAGGCTCCATCGGCAACTGCAACTCTCTCTTGCTAAGCAATGAGAAGTGGGTTTCCTACCAACCCCAGGGGACACCTGGGACAAGACAGGATTTACAGTGTGGCGTGGGGAGACAAGTTTAGGGTCTTCTGCAAGCCCTCCCTACTAGCTGACACACACACACGCACACACCAGTGTAGACACATCCTCAAGAGTTGACAGTAAGATAAAAGTACCACTCTGGGCTCTAGAGAAGAGCTCTCAAGGGAGGAAAGAAATGATATATTTTTGCTTTAGAAAAATCAGAGTCAGGTATGATGATGGTTCTGCCCACAATCCCAGCCACTCAGGAAGCTGAAGCAGGAAGATTGCAAGGTGAAGGTCAGCCTGAGCTGCACAGAAGAAACAAACAAACAAACAAACAACAAAGGGAGGGGAAAGAAGGAAGCGAAAGGAGAAAGGGAGAAAGGAAAGGAAGAACGGGGAGAGAGGGAAGGAGAGGAAGAAGAAAGGAAGGAAAGAAGGAAAAAGAAAGAAGATATAATTCAAAGTTAAGAGAGTGACCCCAGGACATTTGGCTAGCATCGAGTCTTTTTCCTTTGGGGCCTGATGGTGGGGTGCAGGGGAGGCACTGCTGATGGAAGGGGCAGGAGAGAACCATCTTACAGTACACAAACTATCCCCCACCCCGTAACAAAGAGTTCTCTATGTAGAGACTAGAGTGTCCCCTCAGGAAGCCTTGAGAGGAGGAAGAGTCAGAAGGAATGACTCCTGAGGCTGAAGAAGACAGTCAGGTAACAATGGAGGAATGTGAGCAATGGCTTTGGACCTGCTTGGTCTCTCCATGTGGTCATCACAGAAAACCAGCAACTAGCTGGTCTAGGAGGAGAAGAGAAAAGAACAGAGCTCAGGGCTTCTCTGGGGTCCTCCTGCAAGTATAAAAAGATAGGCAGGGCAGGTGGGTGGCCCCAGAACAAGGGGCAGGGACAGGAAGGAGGGGCCTATTGCAATTCTCACGTCCTTCACAGGGTTTCACATCAGAAAGATATGGGTTTTTTTTTTTCAAGGCACTGGTAGCCAGAGGGGGATTGGGGATGCTAATTTCCTTTCATTAGATCCCAGCAGCTTTGGATTACAGCAGGCCAGAGAGAGAAAGCAGAGCTGATGTGCTTTAAAAAGCTGCAGTTTTGCGCTGTTTTTAATTTAATGCTGCCGGTAAAAGATGCCGCCTTGGAGTCACTAATGATGCTCGTGAATTATTTTAGTTGATTTACACACCCCTCCGACTTTAAATAACGAGGAAGGAAGGAGCGTGGGGGTCCTCCCTGGAACCGTGTACCTGCAGCTGAAAGCTGATGTTGCCATGGCTGGGGCTGGGTCCTCCTTATGCCCACCCTCAGCCTCACCCCCATCACACGTCTGTCTCCCTGGGATTTCTCTTCAGGACACAAGCTTGGACGGCCTTTCTCCTCTAAACTCCCCTTCTCCATTCCCCGAGGTGAGATGCCGACCAGCCCTTGCCAAATACTGACAGTGATGAGTGTATTGGAGTCCTTTTGGTATGTCACATCCTGGGCAAGGCTCTTGATCCACACAAACTCCAGTGGTTCTCACATATGCTGAGAACTGGTGTGTGTCTGTGTGTGTGTGTTTATTTCCCTGAGTCCCCAAAAGGAAAATGAGAGGTTATACAGCTCGCTGCAGGTCATCCAGCCAGGAAATGGCACAGACACTCCAGGGCAGCAAGACTGTCCTGTTTGGCTCAGTATGGTACCTGCAGAACCTGGGGGTGGGGAGAGGAGCAATGAGTAAGCAAATGAACTTAAATCTTGGGTCAAACTCCCTCCATCAAAGACACCTCCCCCCACCCCACCCCCGCCACACACACTGCTTCTCAAGCTGCAGCTGTCTCCAGAGGGTCTAAGTTGACCAGCAAAGCCTAAGACCAAAGGCAGGCTGGACAGCAACCCTCTTCTGACCCCAGCATCCTTGGGCATCCAATCAGCCATCATGGCTAGCCCCAGGGCACCTGGCAGGAATGTGACCAGGAGACTCTTCTAGAAAAGCCAAGCCCAGTGGCCAGTGCAAGGAACAAAAAGACCATCCATTTATCTTGATTCCCAGCTTGTCTCCACCAGGGAAAAACGTCTCCTGTCCTCCATGCCCCTTTCCTTCGCCTTCCCTTCAAAATGAAATTAGAGGCAGCCGGTAAAAGCATTAAGCCCCGTCCAAATTTTCTTTCCTCATCCATCATATTAGGGCCAGAGCCTCAGCGCAGCAGCCTGGGATTGAGGGTCTCTGTGGTGATGGCAGCAGGTGAGGGACATGGGCAAGGAAGGAGCCGGGGGAGGCCAGTTCTTTCCATCCCCAGGGAGGCAAGGCAGCTGCACTTTTGATCAGCACAGCAGGAAGCAAGGGAACCAGGCTGGGCCAAGACAATCAGAACAGCAGCCTGAATCAGGATCTGAGAACTCCAGTCCCGGGAAGGGAGCCGTGACTTGCATGGTAAAGGAGGAAAAAAAAATCAGTGTCTATGCAAAACACTACAGATTTCCCTCACTGGCTCTTTATCCTGATTCTTGGAACAAGAAGAAAGGTGAATTGTGGAGGTGAAAGGCCTGGGTTCAAATCCCAGCTTTGATACCAGGAGGTGGTGGTACATACCTTTATCTAATCTTGGCACTAGGGAAGCAGAGGCAGGCAGATCTCTGAGTTCAAGACCAGCCTGATCCAAAAAGCAAATTTCAGGATAGCCAAGGATACACAGAGAAACCGTATCTCAAAGAAAAAAAAAAAAATCAGCTCTACCTCAAGCAACTCCCTGGGCTTCTTCTAACTACATTTATTTGATGTAAAATTGACTCATTGGAGAGCAAGTGGCATTGACCAACACAGTGACCAGGTCTGCTGTGGACCCCAGTACAAAATGCAAATGCAGGCCCTTGCTCAGAAGTATTATTTAAAACTCTACATGTCCTGGGGGCTTCATGAAAGTAATTCTAGCACTGAGGAGGAAGAAACAGAAAGATCAGAAGTTCAAGATCATTCTCAGCTGCATGTCAAGTTTAAGGCCAGCCTGGGCTACATGAGACCTTTCCTCAAAGTGTAAAGGATTTCAGGGTGAACCAAAGGAATGATGGCTCATGCTTATATCCCTAGCTCTCAGTAGGCAGGGGCCTGAGGATCACAAGTTTGAGGCCAGCCTGGTCTGCATACAGAGTTCCAGGCCAGCCAGGGAAATAGTAAGACTGTCTCATGGGAAAAATAATGTCTTAGTCACTCTTCTATTTCTATGAAGAGCATCACCAACAGAGCTAGCTCTTAAAAAAGAAATCATTTTATTGGGGCTAGCTTACAGTTTCAGAGGTTTAGTCTGTTATCATCTTAGTTGGCACACGGCGGCAAGCAGACTTGGTGCTAGAGAAGCAGCTGAGAGCTACATCCTGATCCCACAGCCAAGAAAGAGATTCTGGGCGTGCACGGGATTTTGAATCCTTGAAGCCCACCCCCATTGACACGTTTCCTCCAAGAAGCCATGCCTCCTCAAACAGGGCCACTCCCTGATGACTACGCATTCAAATATATGAGCCTGTGAAGGCCACTCTTATTCAAACTTCGGCAAATAATCATTTGAGGATGGTAACAGAAGGACACTAAACCAAGAAGACCACCACAAAAGCCACGTGCCTGTGACACTGGCCCTGTATTGGGCTGTTCACCAAGGCGTGAGACAGGCGAGACCTTCGTGGTAGTCTGGAGGGACTCGGAAGCCATGGCTGGCCACCCCCTCACGGTGGGAGAATGCTGGAGGCACGTGTGAGAGTAGAAAGATAAGACACATGCCGCCCTCTTACGTGCCCTGTCTGCAGCAGCAGCTGAGTCAAGAGAGCCTGGCTTCTGCAGGGGTCTCCAGACACAGGGCGGGCAGCCAAAAGGTAGAGACTAATCGCCAGGCAGTTAGGAGGACTCTGCAGATGTCTGCAGGGTGGTGTCCTGGGATAGCCCCACCTGGAACACAGCAAGTGCTTAGGAATTAATGTATACGTTGAAAAGCTCTTGTTACAGGTGGAAGTTACCTGCTCAGAGCAGGCTAGGGGTGCAGATGGGGGTGGGGAAAGGCGGATGTTCTCACACATCTGGAGACCAGGAGACAACATTCAGTGTTATTGCTCAAATGCTCTTTCCTGTCCCTCCTCCCTCCCCTGCCCTACCCATTCATTAAGAGTTTCTCACTGTCTTGGAACTCACCAAATAGGCTAGTTTGGCTAGCCAGCAAGCCCAGAGATCCACCTGTCTCTGCCTCCATGGCTCTGAGAATACAAACATGCACCACTGCCCTCCAGCTTATGTTTTTCCCAGTAAGTACTGGGGATTGAACTCAGGTCCTTGTGCTTGCAAGATGAACACTCTACTGTCTGAGCTGACCCTTTGCCAGTCCTTTTTACAATGAACCTCTAAAATTAATCCTCCTTGGTGAAGAAGAGCAGAGAGAGAGAGAAGGAAGCCAGGCAAATGTGGTAGTTCTTCAGGACAGTTACCATACACCAGGAGACACAGGAAAAGACATGCATCCAAGCAAAAGGATTAAAAACCAGAGCTGAAGACACTCAGGATGGAGCTAATGAAAGCTGGGGTGCTTCCAGAGCCTGACCCAATCTTCCCTCCTCCTGTAATCCCTCAGGGAAAGTGCTACAGGGACAGCAGAGGGCCTCAGCACTGGGTGACCATGGAGTCTGACCTGAAATCACACCCTCAGTGCAGGAGTGAAAAGCTTCCTCATGTACTGAAAGCTTTCAGCATCTCCCTGTGGTGCTAACTGCAGCCTCTCCCTGTGGCAACCCTTATGTAGTATGTCTCCTGACCTCCTTTCCCCTTCCAAGCCGCAGGGGTGGGGGGAGGAGAGAGAGCTGGCCTAAGTCAGCGCTAAAGGCTGACTTGAACAGATACCATGCTTCCTGGAGAGGCTCGGCGACAGGTCCAGTTTTAGAAGGACCGCTAATTGGCTCAGCTCATAAGGTAAGGGACTCAGCCCCCCCCTCACCCCTGTGCTTTGGACCTAACCCTAACCCCATGCCAGGGACCTGTGCTTGCCGGCAGGTCCTGCCCTGGGCTGTCCTGTGACCTGAAGAAAACCTTGCTTCTCCAATTATCCAAATTCTGCCTTACCATGGTCATGGTCAGGCTTCCCAAAAAGCAGACCCTGAAGGAAGGATTTGAGGGTGAGCTGTTTATTTGACTGGCATAGGTGGGAGGGGGGTGGGGAGGGAGTTGGGAGGGTGAGGGGTCGGGGCAAGGGGAGTGAGGAGAGGATCAGTCAGTGGGGAGAGGGGAGAAGAGTAATGGAACTCTATTACCACACTGCTGGGGCAGGTGGCGAAGCTTAAAGAGAATTTCACAGGCGCATATAATGCATTTTGATCAAATCCACTCCCCATCCCCTGCCCTCTCATTTCTCCCCTGTCCCCACCGCTTTTCCCTCCCAACTTCATGCGCGCTTCTTAAAGCCTGCCATGTCCACTTAGTGCTGCCTGTGCGTGCGTGGATGTAGGACCATCTGCTGGAGCTTATTCAGCCTCTTAGGGGCTGAAGGAAACTTACTTTCCCTCCCTTACCAGCCATCAACTTCCAATAGCTTCTCAGCTAGGGGTGGGACTCCATGAGACCTTTGCCCCATCCATGCTTGGCTCTAAATGCTACATCTCCATCCCCTCTCTCCTCCAGGCTCAAAAGAGGGAAGATTGTAAGAGTTGGGGGCAGTGGGTGTCTACAACAAAACAATATTTGCTGGACATGACAGGACCATTGCACACATGAACTGGAAGTGGCTGTGACTCCATGCACAAGACTGATCAGCCACAAGTTCAGGCGGACTCTTAACAGCAGTGAAAACAACACAGATTTGAAACACTCTGCATCCAGCCTCAGCAAGAACCATCGACAACAATATCTGCATGCCCCTCCCTGAGGGCTGTGCCTGAAAGGGCCAGGTACAGCTTCTTCTGGCTTGCTGCACAGGAGGACATCCAGGGAGTGAGCGAAGGAGGCCGGGAGCTTGCCAGGGTCCATCCAGCCAGACAAAGAGGCTGCAGCCCCTTAAGACACTGCTGGCAGACACTGAGTGGGACAGAGAAAGATAGCTTCAGGCACCGAGGGACAAGGTGAGAGTCAGACTGCTATGAAGCTCAGAAGAGAAAGCTGGAAAACAGGGAGCATCTCCATGAAAAAGAAAAGTCTCATTCATGGGCCATAGGGGTAAACCTACTGCTGTTATTTTGTTAAATGGACACTGAATCAAACTTCCTTATAAATCTGTATCTATGTAGCCATGGAAGAGTGCAATTCTCAGCATCTTTGTGGCGTGGACTCAGGTTAACAGCAATATTGACAACCGGTCAATGTGCAGAAAATACGCTTCTGTGGAGTGCTCGGTCATAAATGAGACGTATATATCACAACCCTCCTCCAAGATTCAGGGAGCACGGAGGAAGAGGGGAAGAAAGATTGTCAGAGTCAGAGGGCAGAGAAGACTCGGGTGAGGCAGAGTTCTCTGGACATAACAGGACCGTTGAATTCATGAATGCACAGCATTTGTGGTTGCCTGCACAAGACCTGTGCAAGAGCAACCCAGTCAAAATTCCACCGTGGAGTGAGGGAGGAGTTCATGAACCCTCACCCCGAGTGTATAGTTGAAGGTTTCTAGAGGAGGGTGAATCAGTTCTCTTTAGGGGTGTGGTCCTTGGTAAGTTGGCTATATTCTAATATATGGGCCAACACCCTGAGTATATGGGCAGTACTTACTGGACTCAGTGGGCCCCATATAGATAATAATAAAGAGAGGAGGATAAATAAATTTGAAGGAGGATCTGGGGGTTGGGATCCAGGAAGAGCTGAAGAATTGGGAGGGAATAAAATCAAATTATATTGTATGCATGCATGAAATTCTCAAAGAATCCATGAAAATATTTTTAAAAGAGTAATCACTGCAGCAGGTGATGTTTTGACACCATTATGCAGCAATGACTCACACTTCAATATTACAGCCTTACCACTTCCCTGCATTCCAGACTCGTAGACCTAGCCGCCCATCCGACATTGACATGAGGATGTTTAATTTAGAACGTGTTTCAGCTATCTGATGCTATGTAATGAGTGACCCTCCCCAAGAGATCAGCTTAAAGCAGCTGACATTAGTGATATCACACTGTTTCTGAGAGCCAGGGATCCAGGAGGGGCCCATCTGTGTGGCCTGGCCCATATCTGTCTTCCATGAAGCTTTAGTCATCTGAAGAATGGACAAGGACCAAAGCATCAGATCCCAAAAAGACTTACTCGTGAAGATTTTTGGCTAGAAGCTTCAGTTTCTATCCATATAGGTCTCTTTGGAGGAAGTGTTGGACAACCCCTAGGCAAGGAATTTGAATGTGAACGGCAAAGGAGATGAGTTCTAGTCTGTGGCTGCTGTTGTTTTGAGATAGTATCGCACTAGCTTGGCTGACCTTGTAGCCCAGACTGGCCTCAAATTCGTAATCCTACTGCCTCAGCACCTTGAAGGCTGGAATTCCAGGCATGAGTATCTCACAGGAGGTATTGTCTTGAACAAACTACCCTCCATAATGGCATTACATCACTTCTATCAGTCACTGGTCACATTGACCAACTGGTCAAGTGTGGGAGGAACTACACAAGTGTGAGTCACTAGGCCAGTCTTGATCTGGTGACCACAGCGTCTAATATTTAAAATGGCACAAATGTAACTTCTGAAGTTTCTCTCTGCTGTCTTCTTCTTAGGAGAGAGCAAATCCTTCCCAATTGCTCAGACCAGACCTGTCCAAACACCTTTGCTGGTTTGAACGAGAATGGCCCCCACAGGCTAAAACATTTGAGTGTTTGGTCCCTAGCTGGTAGAACTGTTTGAGAAGGATTAGGAGGTGTGAACTTGTTGGAGGAGGTATGTCACTGGGGGTAAGCTTTGACATTTCCAAACTCACACAATTCCCAATTCTCTCTCTCTTTTCTCTCTTTTCTCTCTTCCTTCTCTCTCTTGCTCACTCACTCTCTCTCACTCTCTCTCTCTCTGCCACTTCATTATCGACTCAAGATGTAAAACTCTCAGCAAGATCTAGTAGTGCCTTTAGTCATGGCATTTCAGAGGCAGAAGCAAGTGGATCTTTGTGAGTTCAAGGCCAGCCTGGTCTACATAGTGGATTCTGTGATACCCAGAATTACATAATAAGACCCTGCCTAAAATTAAGAATTAAAAATGAATAAATAAAAGATGATAGCTCTCAACTACTGCTCCAGCGCAACACCTGCCTACCTGCTGCCAGCCTTTCTTCCATGAAGATCATGGACTCGCCCTCTGAAACTGTAAGCCCCAATAAACACTTTCTTCTCTAAATTGCCTTGGCCATGGTGTCCTCACAGCAATAACAAAGTTGCTAAGACAATACCCTTCGTTTCTCTTTCTATCACACCCATATCCACATTCAGAACACCTTTGCCCACTTCCAGCTCCCTCCATTGCTCCCTCCAGGTTTAATCTTACCTGTGTCCCTGCAATGGCCTCCCCGTGCTTCCATCTTTGACCCCTACAGAAATAGCAGCCCTGGTACAAGGTGGCTCAGAACCCTCCCATGAGGGTAAAACACATTCTCTCAGAGACCCGTACTGTCAAAGGTCACCACCGCCATTCCCATGGTCTTGCATTGTACTACTGACCTGTCCCTATTCCAACTTTCGCTGGCGCCAGACATGCCCCTGCTCCAGGGCCTTTGCCCTTGAAGTCCTCTGTGCCTTGAGGCATCCATGTGGCTGGTTCCTTGTTTCCTTCTAATATTATGTTACATTACGTTATATTACGTTATATTAATTATGTTATGTTATATCACGTTACATTATATTATACTTACCGGATAGGGTCTATAACCTAGGTTACAAACTCCCTATCTACTTGAAGTAACCTTGAACTTTGGCTCCTCCTGCCTCTGCCTCCTCGTGCTTGCAGGTATGTGCCAAAACACCCTGTTTATGAGGTGCTTGGGACCCAACCCAGGATCTTGTGTGTTGCTAGGCAAGAGTCCTTCCGCCTGGTTTTGTTAAAAAAAAAAAATAATAATAATAATAAATAAAATAAAAAACACTTTATTATATTTAATTGTATATACGTGGCTGAGACTGCTAAGGCATAGGTATATGGGTTAGAGGACAACTCTGGGTGTCCTGGTCTTTCCTTTTACCCAGAAGAACTTGGGTATCGAACTTAGGTGGTCAGGCTTAGCAGCAAGCACCTCTCCCCCCTGAGCCAGCATGAAGGCCCCTTTATTCAGCTCTTAATGGAAGGCCACCTGCTGGGAGAGGCTCGTCTCCACTGCCCTACTTACACACTCTGTGTTCCCTTTACCGTTGTTTTTCTCCCCGTGCACTTTCGCCACTGTGTTCTTTATGTTTCCCACTAGCCTGTCTCTGTCGCTAGCTCACAAGCTCTGCGAGGATTCCTGTCGGCCTTTGCAACAATCTATTCCTAGCATGTAGAATTGTGGCTGGCTCGTGACGGGTGCTAAAAAGTATTTATTGACTGACTAGGAGGAGGGACTGTGGAGGAAACGTGTTTCAGTTACCTACGGCTTCATTACAAAGCACCTTAAATGGGAAACTTAAACAGCAACACTCATTTGTATGCCTCCTGAGTCTCCAGCGTGGGCCAGGCCTAGGAGGAAAGCTCGTCTCCAGGCCACATGATACGGGCTGGAAAGGCTCAAGGTAGGGGTGACCTCAGAGCAGGGAGACTTCTGGAGTCATCTCATTTCTTTCTGTCGGTTGTCACCTGCTACCATCTGTGACCTCAGCTGGGGCCAGCAGCCAGAGCACCAACCCTGGCCTCTTCATGGGGCTCTTTACTTCTATACAATATGGCAGCTGAGTTCTAAGAGCCACTTAGAAGAAGGACAAGTTTCTACTGGTTGAGTCGTGACAGAACCCAGACTTGAAAGGCAGGCATAGCCAAGCGTGGTGGTGCATGCCCTTAATCACACTTAGAAAGGCAAGAGGATGTCTGTGAGTTCCAGGCTACCCAAGGCCCTACACCGTGAGACACTGTCTCAGAAAATGTGGGGATGGGGCAAATGTAGACCCGTCTATACATGCCTTTTGATTTGAGAAGCCACTAAAATTACAGGGCACCATAAAGGAAAACAGGAAGATGTTTTCAGGGTCTGACCCTGTGGCTATCCCAGCAGGGGTGTGGACCTCACGTCCATTGTTCATGGAAAACAGCATGCATCCTGATTCGTCATAGAATGGGGTATGCCTGCTCCCTGCCACCCCAGCTCAAGAACATGGGGATCCCTGCGGATTCACAGTTCTCCCCTATGCCTTTTTAAGTGAAAGAAGGAAACATTTTTACTAGGGAGAAAGCATGTACAGAGCTGTGAGGACAGAAAGGTGCCTGGGTTCCAGACAGGGTGTCCCTTTCAGCCTGCTCTGTGCACTCCAGCTCATTTCTTCAAAACATTCCAAGCATCTGCAAATGAACCATCCCAGCATCCTGATAAGACCATGGCCACTCCTGCATCCTCCTGCATCAAGCTGGGCTGGGCTGGGCTACACAATAATGGGTGGAGACTCAAGTCTGGCCTTTCTATCTTTCCCAGCCAAGAATTGCAGAGATGGAGACTTGGCATCACACTGGACAAGATCAACTTCCCCCCAGGGGCCTTATTTACACTAGACCTAACTGGTTTGCATTAAAGGCACAGGGAGGGTAGAGTGGGCCTTGTCCATCGGGGCACTGATGACATTTGGCATCAGCTAGGTTAGGGGCCATGTGTGCACTGTGGGGTGCCTGGCAGCCCCTCCAGCCACTCTCTGGGTACCACCACCGCTGTCTCACATGTAGCATTAAAATAGCACAGATTTTTCCTAGCCTTCCCCATTGGAGGCACAGCGAGCCCAGGTGGAAAGCCGGTGGGTTAGAGAGAGATGAAGGAAGTCATATTTGCTCCATTTCCTCTGGACTGGAGTTGTTTGATGTTCACTTCTCCAGCTGAGTTGTAACTCTGGTCCTTTTCATCTTCTGGACACTGTGAAGCACGCACTTGACTGTGTGGCCCACTCACCTTCATCACTGGAAAACGGAACCGAGGCTGACTCCATGTCTGTCCCACCGCAGCGTTCATTTGCAGCATTACTTTGGCTCCGGTTCATCTCCTTTCTTCTTTGACCAAACATTTCATTTGTGTCGGCCTTCCTATATCTTATGCATTCTTTATGTCTGCTTTATATCTTCGCTAGAGGAAGGGAGGGTATGGGAAGCTAAATAAATAACTGCTGTCTGGGTAAACATCCACAGGGAAGACATCATAGAGAAAGCAGACACGTGCCTGCGGGGAAAGAGGGTAAACCAATAATAAGGGGCTGGCAGGGACATGGAACCAGGCGCAGCCAAGCTGCAAGATGGAGTGCGGGGGGAGGACCACTGGGATGACTGTTGGAGGGGCAAATGAGAGGAAAGGGGGCTAGAGACAGAGCTCGGCAGTAGAATGCCTGCCTGGTACACACAAGGACTTGGGCTCCAGCTACAGCACCCACCTCAAAACATTAAAGAAGGAGCTACAGAGATGGCTCAGTCAATAGTGTGCCCATGAGGACCAGAATCTGGATCCCCAGGACCCACATAAAAGCCAAGGTGTGTCTATAACCTCAGTACTCAGGAGTTGGGGGACCAGAAACAGATGGATCCTTGGACTCATTGGTTAGCTGGCTAGACTGTTGGTGAGCTCCAGGTTCAACGAGAGACTCTAACAACAAAAAAAAAGGAAGGTAGAGAGTGATCCACTGAGGAAAAGATTGACCTTTGGCCGCCACATGGACATGTATGCATGTACACACACACACACACAGAGAGAGAGAGAGACTAGATGATGGCAAGATGTTGTGAGAGTCTCAAACCTCTTCCTACAAAAGGCTACAATGACTGATTCCTGATTTCAGGATGGTGTTCTAGTTGGTGTGTGCCAATGGCCAGACCCAACTTACAGCCATGTGAAAGAGTCATCCTAAAAGTGGAGGCCTAGCCTGGGCCAGGGACCCTGAAACCAACATGGGGTGAGGCACCTCCAGGCCCCACCCAAATTGCAGGTCCAAAAACAGGAGAGATTTTTGGTTTTAGACACCAGCTTCTCACCTCTAGACTGACCTGTCATGACCAAGAGATAGTCAGAACCTGCCTGGATAACTGTTCCCAATCCCGGAAAGACTCAGTCTCCTTACTGAAACGAACGACAGTGCCTGTGATGGAGGAGAGCCTCTGCGCCTGGCAGGTAGTGCTGGTATTGCTGCAAAGGAGTATGGGTAATAAGCCAAAACACAGCCACGACTCAAAACCAGTTGGAGAATAAAACCGATGTGCATCTGTAGAAGCTGAAATGGGCGTTGATTCATTCAGATACAACTGAGGGAGGGGCCGATTGCTGCCAAAGGAAGAATTAGGAGGAAGGAGAGACCATGTGTGCTCTATCCTGGTCGCTTTTCTCTCTCCTATTTTGCTCATTCCCACAGTACATATTAGCAGTCTGCATGCCCAGTCTCCCCTCCAGAGATCCTCACCCTACAAACATTCACAGACACACACACACACCATCTTCCCTGTGGCCTTCTGCTCCCCCAGCTTGATAAGTGGCCTTGTCTAGGACCATGAATCACTGGCGGCCACCCTGACTCCTCCTCTGTTCTCCACATCCTAAATGTCGCTGAATCCTGATGGTTTTGCTCCTAAATACCATTCAGACTGGTCCATTGCTTCCCATCCTACAGATGTCCTCCTCCACCGCCTCCTCTATGGATCATTGCCGTGACCCCCTTAATGGCCCTCCTACCACCTGCCTGTCCATTCTCCACATAGCAAGAACAAAGCCTTTCAAAACAGAAGCCAGGTCAAATCATCAGCTTAAAACTTTCTCCTGGGCATCTCAGTCAGCAAAGTGATTGCCTGGAAAGCATAAAGAGCTGGATCTGATGGTGACTTGCATCCGTGATGCCGGCACTAGGAGGCAGGGGCAGGAGGGTGCCTGGGGCTCTCTAGCTAACCAGCCTAGCCTACTTAGAGAGTTCCAGGCCAGTGGGAGACCCTATTCCCCCCCCCCAAAAAAAATCATCCCTCAAGGCTGAATTCTGGCCTATACACACACATGAACACATGGTACCTGCATGAGTATACACACATTTGTAACAAGGCCAATGACAGCTCCGGCCCAACCTAGACCCTGACTCCAGTTCACACCAATTGCCCTGCTTTCTTCATTCCAGCCTCATGAGTCTTTCTGTTCCCTCCAACTCTCATGCTCCCTCCTGCCGGAAGGCTTTTGCACACAGTTCCCACAGCCTGAGATGCTCTCCTGCATATCCCCTTTCCAACGCCTTCCTTACAGTCCTGACCAAAGCAACCCCTCACCCCAGCCAAGTCCCAAGGAGCATCCTCCTCCCTGCCAGGCACCGATCTCCATCCCCCGTTAACATTGTCTGTAGGAGTCCTCGGTAACTTGTTCATCTGGGCGCTGAGACTTCTGAAGTTGAGGAGTGGGTTTTGTCACATTATAACCCAAGAAGACAGTCCAGTGCCCTGACACACAAGAAGCGTTCAAGAATTTATGAAATGAGTGACAAAATTTATGGAGCAGGTGGGCAGTGAGATGGCTGAGTTTGATGTCTTGAACCTATATGATGGAAGGAGAAAATCAGCCCCCAAAATTGTCCAATAATTTCCACATGCATAGTATGGCATACACACATAAATAAATAAATAAATATGTTTTTTTAAATAAAAATATTTGTGGGGGATGTTGAGAGGCAAGACCCTTAATAATTGCCTCAGGGAGCAGGTGAGATGAGCTGACCTGGAATGATAAATGGGTTTTATATTGAAGGAGACACACAGAAGTGTACTCTAGGTCCATGGAACAGAATAAACCAAACGGTAGTTATGACAAAGTGTGTGCATATGTATATGCGCGCAATGTGTATGTATCTGTGTGTGGCTGTTGGGATGATGGGAGAGGAGGGATGGACCAAGTTACACAGATGTGGTCTGGGAGAAGATGTGCCTCCACATGGGCTGGCAGCTGGCTCACAAGAACCCCATGGAGGGCACGGGATGTGACCGGTGGTGGGACGCAGGGGGGCCAGTGGTCCCAGAAGGTACTCAACAGGAAAGTAGAACCCCAAATCTCCCGGCAGAGGAATGGGGACAGATGGAGATGTCTCCATGCCTAGCCACATGCCTAAAGGGACCTGGCATGGAGGGCGTGGGGGTGCAGGGGCCAAGGTTGCATCAAAGACACTAGCTTAGTGACAACTGCCCACAAAGGACACAGAAGGGGGGCCTCCTCCACAGCAGAGCATGCGATGGAGCCAGAATGTCAGACGGAGGGCAGAAATTGCCAGTGCAACGTCTAGACTCTGTCCTCATGTGACTGCCCTCTCTCCTGTCCCCTCCCAGCCCAGCCACCAGGGCTGGTGCCAGGGACAAAGGACAAGGTTAGCCATCTTTGGGGAATGCACTGCAAGGCCAGCAGAGCAGAGCTGCCCGGGTGACTTATTGCTTATTAATAATATAAATATGTAAATGCTGCAAGGGCCATATTGATTCCGACATGGGAACCATCCATTATGAGGGGCAGGAACAGGGTGTCGTAAATATTAAATAATAAGTCTGCAGCCCGAGATGTGTCAGTGTAGGTGGGCTGAGGCTGAGCCCAGCTTCAAGGCAGTTACACTTGACAATCCCTGGCCACCCTACTCAGTATGGACAGTTTTGCAGCAGAGGGAAGACTCAGAATCTTAACAGGAAGGGAGATAGTCCTGTACAGGAAGCCTAAACAGAAGCTGTCCCCATCTACCCCTCTACAAGCAGGCGAGGCAGCCATTGGAGATGCTGAAATTGGAATCTTAGAGCCTGGCTAAGTGTCCTCCCAGACACGTGGAGTCACCCCAAAGGGGCTGTGTCCGTGTTAGAACTTTGCCCCTGCTGTGGTACCTGAGCTGTGTAGACTTCCAGCAACCTGCAGTCTCTCCACCAACCTCCCTACTCTCTGTGGGGTTGAAGAACTCGGGTTACCTCCCTGTGAACCATGCCTTTTGTCCCCCAGGCCCGTCTGCACTCGGCATCTCCTTCATAACCGGCCTTCTTCATGCCGACTTGATTTTATTATTACGCCAACACACTTGCTTAATTCTCCGCTGTCTTTCTTCTGCACTGTTGATTTACACTGTTAGTGTTTTAATTATACAATTCAGCACTCCTTAAAACATGAAAAACTGCTCAACTTTTCAAGCAATTAAAAGGCAGCGGAGTATATCAGCAGATCTGAGACGAGATAAGTAAATCAAGCAATTAAAAAGCTCATTTGGTAAAAATGTAGCTACCCACCCAAAATGAGGCAGGCCGGTGGGGCCTACGGAAAAGAACTCAGGAGCAAGCCGCCTTCTCCACTGCACCTGCCTCCTTGCTGCTTGACTTCCCAGTCTGTTCCTGCCTTGCTTTTCCACATTGAACTCCATGCCTGGCTGACCCAAGGCCAAACTCTTGTGTTCAGAAGAGCTGGGGGGGGGGGGGGGCCTGGAGAGAGCCTGGGACTGGGACTGCTAAGAAGGAGGGGTTTGCCTGGCCAGTGATCAGTTCCTAAAGTTGACTTTAATCAGTCCGGTATGGCGGGGCATGCCTGTAATCCCAGCACTCTGGGAGGTCAAGGCTTAAAATAGCATGAGTTCAGTGGAGGTCAGCTACATGAGGTGGCTCTGTCAAAAATGACTGTATCGTGCCCCTCTGCACCCATCTCTAAATGGGATTGCAACCCTGGCTTTGGGTGGAGGTGAGGGGCCATGTGTGGGTGGGTGCATGCACATGAGTGCGTGTGTGTGTTAAAATACATATAACCCAACATATCATGAGGAACGGAAAATTATCTTTTCTTCACCTATCTTAAGCTCACACTTGAATCCTCTATAACAAGACAGATTAACAAGGTGAAACCATGCACATTTGTTTAAATGTGAATTTTACACGACACCAGAGACTTCATGAGGAAATGAAAACCGAAGAAACAATTAAGGCTGAATATTCCTTATGGTAGATTTGATGGAGAAATGGACAGGAATATAGAGATATATACAGAGACAGAGATGGATATAGATAGATATCTGATCTGGGGCTGGAGAGGTTGGTAAGGTGGGAAGTGAATAAAAGCACTTGCTGCATGCATGTGAGGACCAAAGTTCAAATCTCCAGAAACCATGTGCAAAAGCAAGGGCAGAAGAGGCAACCACCTGTAATCCAAGCCTCGCTCTCGATGCAGAGGCAGGAGGTCCCTGGGCAAGCTGGCCAGCTAGAGCAGAGGGAATCAGTGAGCTCTGGGTTCAAGTGAGAGACCTTGCCTCAATGAATAAAGTAGAGCAAGAGAGGAAGATATCTGTGCCAGTCAGCTTTTCGTCAACTTGACACAAGCCAGAATTATCCTGAGAAGAGGAAACCTCAATTTAGAAAACACCTCTATCCAAACTGGCCTGTAAGCAAAGCTATGGCGCACTTCCCTGATTAGTGACTGATGTGGGAGGACCCAGCCCGTTATAGCAGTGCCCACAGGCAGGTGGTCCTGGGCTGTGTGAGGAAGCGAGCTCATTGAGCCATGGAGAAGCAGCCAGTAGGCAGTGTTCCTTCATGCTCTCTGCTCTAGGTTTCTATATTGAGTTTCTGCTCTGACCTCCTTCAGGGACGACTATGACTTGGCAGTGTAAGATGGAATAAAGTCCCGTTCCCCACCCTCGTCCCACACACATACCCAAGTTGCTTTTGGTTTTTTTTTCAATTATTTATTTATTTTTATTTTTTATGTACATTGGTGTTTTGACTGCATGCGTGCCTGTGTGAGGGCGACAGATTCCCTGGAACGGGAGTTACAGACAGTTGTGGGTTGCCATGTGGGTGCTGGGAATTGAGCCCAGGGCCTCTGCAAGATCATTCAGTGGGGCTTTTAACTGCTTTTAACAGCCCCCAAGTTGCTTTTGGACATGATATTTATCACAATAGAAACCAACTTAAGATGACACAGACACACACGAAACCATACATACATACATACATACATACATACATACATACATACATACATACATACATGCATACCACACACAAACACATGCAGGTTGGTTTAAACTAAAAATCATAGTCATGATAAACAGGAGGACTTGGCAAGGCCCAGGCGTTGGCATCTCATTCTGCAGCCTGTGTCTCCAGAGCTGTTTCAGGAACAGGGAGGTTACTTCTCAGGCCAGGGTCCTCAGGCCTACCATAAGCTTGCCCTAGGTTTTATGACCTGCTTCGGGGAAGAAAAGCGAGAACATGCCAACAGTCCTGTCTGCTGCTGGTCCCTCAACTATCAGCTTGCCATTCCGAGGGAAGCCCGCCTGAACCCATCCCTGTGTTTCACAGCTTTAACTGTGTGGCTCAGCGTCGTGCTGTCCACACCGCTCACGTGGCTTATGAGCGCTGGTGCAGCAGCCATCTTGCCATCCCTTCCAAAGCTCCTCCCTTCTTGCACAACTACGGCTCCTGCACCCTAGAGGCAGCAGCTTCCCATCCTCCTTCCTGCGCCACTGGCTTTTACTGGCCTCCATGGACACCAGGAGCTGTTCTCAGGCCCCCCAGAGCAGGAACAGGTAAGAGCCAAGGGAGGAAGTGGGTCTCTGCCTTGGTCATTCCAGCTCTTGAACAGCTGGGATTGATTTCAATTGAGCCCGAAAGACTGTGCAGGTCATTTTTGGAACCCTGAAATCGGGTGCTGTTGTTTGATTCAGGCTCTCGCTTTGTAACCCAGGGTCCTCCTGCCTCAGCCTGAGAATATAGGTGTGCACCAATCTCTGCACCTGGCCTACAGGGATGAATTTAAAACCTCTGGGCTGGAAGTACCTGACTGAGGGGCTCTTCTCAAGAAGAAAGCCCAGCCCACCAGCACCAAGGGTGAGGTCCTGCTCTTCTGAGGCCGGAGCAGGGAAGAAGGAACTCCCCGGTGGGATACCAGGCATCTCAACCCAGCCCACACCAGGCCCCAGCCACTCCCCTCCCCATATCTGAGCAGCATCCTGACTCTAGAGCAGCGTTTCTCAACCTTCCTAAGGCGGCGACGCATTAATACAATTCCTCATGTTGTAGTGACCCCCACCATAACGTTATTTTGTTGCTACTCCCTAACTGTAATCTTGTTACTGTTATGAATTATAATGTAAATATCTGATATGCAGGATATCTGATATGTGGACCCCCTCCCCGCCCCAGGAATCACGACCCACAAGTTGAGGACCACTGCTCTAGCAGTTTAAAGGTGCTGACATTTGTGGAAAGTTGTGGAATGCCTAGGAGGTGGAGGCTTGCTGGAGGAAGTAGGTTGCCATGAGGGAGCTTTGAGGTCTTCGTAGCCTGGCGCCACCTCCTTGTCCACTCTGCTTCCTGACTGTAGCTGCAACGTGGCAGCCACCTCCTCCTGACACTATGCCTTTCCCTCCGCAACAAGCTCCATCTTTTCCTAAACCGTCAGCCAAAACAAGCCCACCCTCCTCTAAGCTGCTTCTCGCCGGGTATTTGGTCTCGTCAATAAGACAAGTAACTAACACTGAGGGTAGGGATGAGGCGAAGCAGGGTCAGGAGATGCACTGCCGCTCATCCGTCAAACGAGCCCGTAAAGCTCAAGGATTCTAGAGCCCACTCACTGGGCGGGCTGTGTGAAGACAGGTGCCGGTAGAAGAGATGTGGCAGGTGAACAAGAATGGGAGCTAGGGGAGAGGGAAGGGCCCAGAAGCAGCCTCCACCAACACACTGCACGTGGTCTGGAGACCAGCCTGCATAGGGGGCAGAAGCCCCATCCATCAGCCCATGCTGGTTGTGGATGCTGAGCAGCTATACCTGAAGCGTCAGTCACATTGGTCCTCGAAGGAAGAGGCAATGCCTCCGCACAAGGCCCTGGGACGGAGTTCAAACCTTGCGCAAGTAACCAAGCACACCCCAGGAAGGTGCCTGGCCCCAGCCCTGCCTCAAGCTTTCCATGTCAGGTGAAAGGGCACAGTGCATGCTGACTTCCCACACCCCAAGGAAACTGAGGGCTTCTCTGATACTTCCTCCCCTATGCCACCTGAGGAACCAGGACCCCTTCAGCCATTGTCCATGGTGGGAGGTGTGGGAGAATACAAGTTCTCTACAGAGAAGGGTGACACAGGGACACACCCAGGTCCACTTCTGGGACCAAGTCTGTAGACCAGGTCAGAACTCCCTGGGGTCACCTCCTCCCTGGGGAAAGCCTCCTTGACCTGTCCCAATGGCCTCCTCAAGGTCACTTCCCCTGAGCAATTTCTGTTCCCAGTGGTTTCTCCTGGCTGCTCTTTGTAATTCCAGAAGCCCCATTAATCATTCCTAGGCTCTTTGAATGCAATATTTTCTCTAAGAACCTAGATTTCTTCACAATCGTGCTCCCTCCTGCCACCTCCAATTACCCACGCTCATCCGTCATTAACATAACACATTAGCATATCTATAACTTCTGTATACCTTGATTAATCTGCCTTGCATTTTGCTCTCAATTGCATCTAATTGGCTGAAGAGTGACCAGGCTGGGCGAGAGCATTTGTGCATGAACTGGGTCTCAGAGTTAAAACCACAGGAGCCTGAAACACTCTTGCTGCTAAGCCTAAACAGCTGGGTCTGAGCCCTGAGAAAGGCCAGTTGTCCTCTGATCCCCTCATGCATGCGGTGTCATCCTCACACGTGTGTGTGCGCGTGTGTGCCAGCATGTGACAAGCAAGTGTAATTGTTAATAAAGTTGTAACATTATCATAACAATCTTTCTCCTCTTGTAGATAAGGAGACTGAGGCTTCACAGACCTCACTTTTTCATGCCTCAGTTTCTTCCCCTCCCACAGTATCCCACCCCACCCCCAAAGGCATGCTTCCTGCAAACCTGTTCCCAGGGAGAGAATGGATACAGAGAACGGGGCCTGTGCTCATGTGAATTTTGCAAAGTGTCAGCATATATCACTCTCTTGGTATTCAAAACATAGGAGCTCATCAAACGGTCTTTGAAGAAACATGCTAGTCCAGGGGAACACCGCAGAAGAGTGGGGTGGGGGGTGGGGAGAAGGATCGCAGGAGCCAGAGGGATGAAGGACACAGTGAGAACACAGTCCCCCAAATCAACTGAGCAGGACTCATAGGGGCTCACAGAGACTGAAGTGGCAAGCATGGACCCTGTATGGGTCTGAGCTAGGTCCTGTGCATGTACCTTCTGGTTGTGTAGCTTGGTGTTCTTGTGGGACTCCCAACAATGGGATTGGGCAGCGTCTCTGACTTTGGCCTGGGCTTGGACCCTTCCTCCCACTGGGCTGCTGTGTCCAGCCACGATGTGAAGTTTTGTGCCCAATCTTATTGTATCTTGTTAGGCCGGGTTTGAGGGATATCCCTAGGAGCACTGCTCTTATTTTTATTTTTTGAAGGGAAATAGAGAAGGAATTGATCTGGAGGAGAGAAGGGAAGGGAGAGGGACAGGAAAGGCGTGAAGAGAGGGGAACTGTGGTCAGGATATAATGTATGAGAGAAGAATAAAAGTTAAATAAATCAATCAGTAAATTAGTTTATTGAGGGGGGGGAAAGAAACATGCTAGATGTATTTATTCCAGTATGCACATGTGTGTTTGTGAGTGTTCATGTATATATGTGTGTTTGAAGAGTTTAAGTTAGCCTGGGTGACTCCATTTTGAAATGAGGAGCCACCTTGACCAGGAGCTGAACTCAGGTACCAGGAAATATCACAGAATGTGCACTTGGCAGAAAACAAAGTTAACTCTCCTAGCAACAGCCTCCAGGAAATATCACAGAATAAATACTTGATAGAAAATAGAGACAATCTTTCTGGCAATAATCAATGAGAATTGGTTGGGAAAATTCTCTCCAATGTTCCAGATGTAGTTTAGAAGAATGGCAATTGTGATTATGTAGGTCACCTCGCCCAATCCTGTAACGTAAAGGCATGAATTCCCCACTCCCCCCACCCCGCTTGCTGTCATGGAAACCCCCTGCTTGTGGTTTTTCCCTTTAAAAACCCTGCTCACTCAGGGCTTGGGGTCCCACTTCTCTACTGTTGCACCAGTGAGCCTTGGGTCCCGAGTTCGATTGCTCTCAGAATAAAGCTCTCTCGCTCTTGCATCGAGTCGTCTCCTGGTGGTTTCTGAGGATTTCATGATCCTGGCACAACATGTTCATGTGGAAGCCAGAGGTGATGAGAAACTGAGCTTCTCCTTAGAACCCATGTAAGAAAACTGAATATGGGGGCCGGAGAGATGGCTCAGACATTATCAGTACCTCAGGGGTTGTTGGAGTTTGGGGGGGGGCAGTTCTTTTTGTTTGTTTTCTGAGACATAGTCTCTTTTTTGCCTAGAGCTAGGCTGGCCACTGGCCAGCCCCAGGGACCCACCTGTCTTTGCCTCTTCAGGAGTGAGAGTACAAGTGAGAACCACCATATTCCACTTTTTGTTGTTATTTAATTTATTAATTTTTATTTTATGTGTTAGCACAATTTTGCCTACATGTATATCTGTGTGCCGTTTGTGTACAGTGCTCACTGAGGCCAGAAGAAGACAATGGATGCTCTGGAACTGGAATTAACAACCACATAAGTGCTGGGATTCTAATCCTGGTCCTCTGGAACAGCGGCCAGTGCTCAAAAGGGCTGCACCATTTCTCTGGTACCCACGCTTAGCTTTTTCACACGGGTGCAGGTGATAAGACTCAGTTCCTCACACTTGGACAGCACCCACTTGGCCGCCTAAGCCATCAGCCCAACTGAAAGCCAGGTAGCATTAATTCAAAACAGGGAGAAGAGGCTAAAGTTGCCTCAGTTAGTCAAACGCTTGCCAGGCAAGGGTGAGAACATGAGTCTGAATCCTCAGAACCTACATAAAGCCAAGCGTGGTGTGCATCTGTAATCTCATCTTGCAACAGCAAGATGAGAGACACAAACAAGCGGATATCCAGAAGCCTGCAGCCAGCTCTCCAGGAGCACACGGTAGCAAACAACAGAGATTATCTTAACAAGGAAAGAGTGAAGACTGACACCTGAGATTTTACTCTGACTTCTACATGTATGCTGTGGCCTTCCTCTGTCCACATAAACACATACACAGATATGCACACATAATCACATGACACAACACTAAAAAAATTAAACTTCAATAAACATGATATTTTTGATGGTTTTTTTTCTCTAGACGATGTATAATGAGTTATACATTATGTTTAAACAAAATTACCCTTGGGGAAGGGGGGCTAGAGAGATGGCTCGGGTACTAGGAGAGCTTGCTGCTCTTCCAGAGGACCCAAAACATGTTCCCAGCACCAGATCAGGTGGCTCACAACTACCAGTAACTCCAGCCCTGGGGGATCTGCTATTCTCTTCTGGACTCCATAGGTATCTGCATGCATGTGGTACACATTTATACACGTAGGCACACATTCATAAGTGTGAAATTAACTGACTGACTTTAAAAATATCACCCCCAAACTACAGCTAAAAGCAACTGGTGTTGTTGGTGAGGGTCAGGAATGAACCTCACCTGGGGACCTGCTTCCAAGATGGTACCCTCACCTGAGGCTGATTGCCGTGCGGAGATCTCACTTCCACTCCATGTCAGCTTCTCTATAGGGTTGTTGGGAGTGGCCTCATGACATGGCAACTGGCTTCTGCCACAGTGCAGAGAAACTTTGTGACCCGTATGGAAGCCACACACCATGTTTTCTCAATCTCTTTGGCTACACAGGTCAGCCATTTCTTTGGGGGGAAAGCCTGAACAAGGGTGTGAATACCAGGAATTGGGAACCTTTGGCCAATCTCGGAAACTGGCTACTATGTCACCTGTTAACTCT
>CM053746.1:7187302-7212899 GCA_028658305.1 Pachyuromys duprasi | reverse complement strand
AAGGAAGGCAGGAAGGAAGAAAAAGAAAGGCTCCAAAATAACCTGGGTCTGGAGAGATGGCTCAGTGGTTAAAAGCACTGGCTGCTCTTCCAAAGGTCCTAGGTTCAATTCCCAGCAACTAAATGGTGGCTCATAATCATCTACAATGAGATCTGGTGCCCTCTTCTGGTGTGCAGGTGTTCCTGCAGGCAGAACATGATAATAAATAAATAAATAATAAATCTTTAAAAACAAAACAAAACTCGGATCCCCAGCCCTATGGGATTGTGATCCAACACCACAGATGGCCTGGCCTGCCTCCTTCCTGGGGCCTTCTCTCCAGCCTAAGGTTTTGACTGGCTCCATCTTTCCATAAAAAAATACCTTCCTCCTGGCTGGTCCAACTATATACCTGGGCCTGGTGTCTCCCATAAGCCAAAGGCCTCTGATCTCCAAGACTGAGTCCAGAAGCCATCCATATCTACACCACAGACAAGCTGCCCACCTCAGTGAAAGCAAGCCTGACTCTTGTTTTAGCAGGGAGCTCCAGCCAGAAACTTCGGATCTCCTGAGGCCTGTGTGAAAGCAGCTCCAAATTGCTCCCACTTACATTCTTAGGGTCTGCCAGGCACTGGGCCAGTGGCTTCTCAGGCACCAGATCATTTAATCCTCACAAACTTAAGAAGCAGTTTCTATATGCCTGCTCCATGGCATATAGAAATATGTCAAAAAACACAGCAGTTAGCTGAGATGAAACGGAAACCCTCTGAGCCCATGTCCCCTCCTGTTGACTTGTAAGCTGTCAACTCCAAGTCCCAGGTCACCTGTAAGGGAGGGATGACGGGAATATTGGGGCCTTGTCCTGGGGGTTCTTCTGGCTCTACTGATCCTCTCTGGCTTTACTGGGACTCCATGACCTCTCCCTCCTCCTGGAGGAAGATGGCCTATGCCTTTTTTTGCTTTCTGTTCCTGAGATAAAACACTGACGAAGATCAACTTGGAAGGAAAGGGCTGCTTTTCACTTACGCTTCCTCATCACAGTCTATCACTGGGGAAAATCAAGGTAGAAACTCAAGACAAAGGCTGAAGCAGAAGCCATGGAGTGCTGCTGTCTGGCTTGCTCCCATGGCTTACTCAGCCTGCTTTCTTACAGAACCTAGGACCTCATGCCCAGAGCTGCCATTGCCCACAATGGACTGGGCCCTCCCATGAGGAAAATGAGGAAAATGGCGTGTGTGTGTGTGTGTGTGTGTGTGTGTCCACACTAGCTCTTGTGTATTCAGGAAGTGTACACGCACTTATGCATTTGTATCCATGGAGGCCAGAAGTTGACACTGTCTTCTCAGTCACTACCCCTACCTCCACCTATTCTTTTGAGGCAGGGTCTCTCACTGAACCTGGAGCTCCCTGGTACAGCTACACCAGCTGACCAGAAATTTCCAGGAATCCTCCTGTCTCCACTTGCCAGGCACTGGAATTACAGACGCATGCTGGGATTACAGACACACGCTGCCATGCTTGGCTTTTCACATGGTTACTGAGAATCCAAACTCACACTCCGTGTTTATGCAGCAGACGGTTTATTTAAGCCCCCCGAGTCATCAGCTTTTAAAAAAGGGAAATCCACGGACAGATGTTAACTCAAACAAGCTCTGCCAACAATAGGAAGCCATTTGCCCACCTGCTCCCTCAAAACACATTGTGAAAAACCAAGCTGTTGAAAGGTAACCAGCGTGGTGTTGATATGTATTATGTCTGTGGTTGTAAAAAGCATAGTAACCGAAGAACAAAGGAATGGAATAAATAGACGTTTCCTGTTGTAGGATTCTTACATTTCAGGTTAAGCGCTACAACATTGTCTAAGCATGCTGTGATAAATTAAGGATGCAGAAAGCAAGTATTTAGAGAAATACAAAGAAAAATACAAGGACAAAAAGAGATGAAAAGCAGGTTGGGGGCTGGGGAGATGGCTCAGTAGGTAAAAGTACTTGTCACTCAAGCCTAACAGGTAGTGAAAGAACAAAGCGAGGTGTTCTGGCAATCCCAGAACTCCGACGATGAGATGGGAGCCAGAGGCTCGTAGGCCTGGGGTGTGCTGCTCAGCAGCAGAAACAAGAGATGCCTACCTCAGCAAGGCGGAAGAGAGCCATGCTCTAGGGGTTGGCCTCTGACCTCCACAGCACACACAAGAACACAGATACACATGCACTTAATTACTTGGCTAGAAAACAACTCAGGCCAAGTGTATGGCACACCCCTTTAATCTCACACTTGGGAGGCAGAGGCAAGCAAACTCTGTGAGTTTGAGGCCAGCCTCGTCTACATTGATAGTTACAGACTAGCCAGGGCTATATAGTGAGACCCTGTCTCAAAAAAATAAAATAAAATCAGGTCTTAAAATTGACTTTGTTGTTTGTTGTTGTTGTTAATGCAGGGATAGAACCAGGGCCTTAAACACACTAGACTACTCTACTTCTGAGCTACATTCGAAATCCTCCTGAAAAGAACTCAGAACAAGTGAGACAAAAAGAAAAGAAACAGCATGTACTGAAGACAGACTTTAGGGTGAGCCCCAGCAGCACCCGCATTCTGTACTCGCCCTTGAATTAAAAAGTCCTTTGAGTATAGACAAGAGCTGCAACTTGCTTTAGGCCAATAAAATATAGCAAGGGTGATAGGACTCCCACCTCCTTCCTCAGTTACACTGCAGAAAACTGTAAGTTCTTATTAGAACAACCTCTCCTCTGAAACGTGAGTGTGTGAGGTGTGTAAATGTGTTTCACGTGTGTGTGTGTGTGTGTGTGTGTGTGTGTGTGTGTCGTGCACAGGCTTGGGTGCAGACGTGCACATTTGAGTGGAGGCCAGAGGACAACCCCAGGTGTTGTTCTTCAAGTGCTGTCAGCCTTATATTTTGAGAAAGACCCTCTTTTTGAGACCCAAGGCTCACCAATTTGTCTCTCTAGGATGGCTGGCCAGTGAATTCTGGGCCTCTGCCTACCCAGCGCACACACCAGCACACTCGGCTTTTCTAGGGATCAAACTGAAGGTTCTCATGCTTATATATCAGGCACTTCACCATGTCTCCACACCTAAGAACCTGTCTTCTTCTGACTTTGCTGAAGTGAGCTACGTTATGAGCGGTCCATGGAGACACTTGCATAGCTAGAAACTGAAGAGGGCAGGGCACCGACAGGCAGCAGGAAACTGGATCCCACCAAGCAGCAAAGCACTGGATTCCACCAGCCACACAGAGACATTGGAAATGAATCATTCCCCTAATCAAGATTTGGAAAGTACCTTAATTGCAGCCTTGTGAGAGATCCGAAAGCAATTAGGCCATTCTCAGCTTCTTCACCCACAAAGACTATAACATTATAGTATCTGTTGTCCCTAAAACCACTAGGTATATGGCTCTCTGTCATACAGCAATAACCACAGCTCAACAGGTCAAAAGCAACCCATTTCAACAATTACATTAAGTATAAATGAACTAAAAATTTAAACTAAGAGACAGTGGGGCTGGAGAAAGGACGTAGTGGCTAAGGTTTTTACTGCTCTTGCACAAGAACCAGGTTCAGTTCCCCGCACCCACATAGCAGCTCAGGAGCAATTGTAACTTCAGTTCCAGAGGATCTGATGCACTCATCTGTCCCCCAAGGGCACTTAACACATGTGCTGCACGTTCATGCATCCAAACACTCATACCTGTAAAACAACAATCAGTATTTTTAAAGAGAATACACAAGGGTTGGGTAGGTAGGGAAGGAATGAAGGATCTGGAAAGAACTGGGGAGCCAGGGAAGTAGATGTGATCAAAATACATTTTATAAAATTCTCAAAGAACTAAAGACAAATTTAATTTTAAAAAGAGATATGTCTTAAAAATAAATCACAGCTAGGTTGAAAGTGAAGTATTAAAAAAGCTATATTGTACAAAGTATTGCCATTAGAGGGACCAGGTGCCTATATATACACACAAGGAGAGCAAATTAAAAGATGGAAAGTATTACCAAATGTAAGGAGGAACATTCCACGAGGATAGATGGATCTATATATCAAGGAAATACAGTAACCTCAAAATGCATGCACCCTATAACAGGCTGTCAAAAGATATTAAGAAAAAAACACATTGACACGCATAAAGAAATAGACCCATAATCATAGCGAGAGGCTGCAAAGCCTCTCTCTGAATAATTGATAAAAGATCTTTTTAAAAATGAACACATATAAAGAAGTTCTGAATAGCCCTGTCAATCAATTTGACCTAATTGATGTTTATGGTGTTCTATCCAATGACTATGGAATGCACAGCCTTCCCAAGTTCTCATGAATTCACCACCAAAATAGATTATCTTCTACAGCATGAGTTTTGATAGACTTCAGTCATTGAACTATCACAGTATGTTTTCTGAAGAATTAGAAATATCTACATTGGCATCTAGATACCTCCCAAATATTTATAAATTAGCAGCACGCTTCTCAATAGGAGGGAAACAGAAAACATGAGTTAAATGATGATAAAAAATATCAAAATGTGTGGGGCAAACTCTCTTTCTGTTCACAGAGAATTCACTATTGTAAGAATTGCCCAGCAGGCTGTGGAGGTGGCTCAGTGGGTAAGAGTACTTGCTATGCAAACATGAGGATCTGAGTTCAAATCCTAGCACCCTTATAAAAACGACACATGCCTCTAACTCAAGTGTGTAGGGGCAGAGACAAATAGATTCCAAGAACTCACTAGCCAGATAGGCTACTAAAGATGACAAGCTTCCTGTTCAGTGAGAGGGTAGGTCTCAAGGGAATGAGACAGAACAATAGAAGAAGATACCCTACATCCTCTCCTTACCTCCAAATGCACACACACAGAGAATCAGAGAGACAGACAGGGACAGACACATACACAGAGAGAGACAGAAAGACAGACATACACACACAAAGATAGAGAGACGTAAAAAGACAGGCACAGAGAGAGAGAGAGGAGAGAGTATTGCCCAATGTCACATCATAACTATAGACAGGCATTGTGGTACACACCTTTAATCCCAGCACTGAGGAGGCACAGGCAGGTGGATTTCTGTGTGTTCAAAGTCATGTCTACATATAAAGTTCTGAACCCATCTAGTGCTACGTAGTAAGAATCTCAGATAGATGGGTGGATGGATGGATAGATAGATAGATAGATAGATAGATAGATAGATAGATAGATAGATAGATAGATAGATAGATAAACAGACAGACAGATACCTGTCTCTGCCCCAAGTCCCTGGAACTCTTGTAGATAAGGGAACCTCGGGGACTTTGAGTTCTAATGTCTGTGTTTGGCTGTGGCTAACACAGCCACTAATACAGTTGTCGTTTTAGGAGTGTTAGGAAAGCCGGGTACAGCTCCCAAATCCCTTGGGAATTCCTAGTGACCAGCAGACCCTTTATTCTAATGAGATGACTTTTGCTGAGCTCCTTGGTAGCCTCAGGAAAGGGTTGCCAGGGGAACCAACCATGGATCACAAGACTGTAGCTTCAAGTCCTACTTCTGGGAAGGAAAGATAGGCTGAAAGTTTAGCAAACCAGCAGTGGCTAATGTTGGAACCAGCCATGCCTGTGTAATGAAAATCCAGGAGGACACGGTCCAGTGAGATTCCAGACTGCTGAAAGCAGATGCCTGGAGGGTGGGATGCCCGGAGACTGCTCAGATGCTCACAGCCCTTCCCATGTACTTGCCCCTCCGCATCGCTTCCATATGGCTGTTGGTTTGCCTCCCTTGTCATGCACGAGTAAACAAAGTGATGTGCTTTGTTCTGTGGGACACTTTAACAAACTAGTCAAACCTAGCGGCAGGGATCAGAGATCCCTGATAGCAAGTTCTCCGGTGAGAAGCCCAGGTACAACCTGTCCTCAAATGAAGCTGAACCCTCCACCCGTGGGATCAGCTGTTATCCACAGACAGCAGCAGACTGAAGTATAGGATGCTCAGTTGATGTCCACCAGAGAAAAGCCTGGCATTGCTAGAGAGAAATTCCTTCACATCTTGGTGACTGGTGCTAACATGTTCTGTTAGTGTAAGCGTGTTTGGTTTTGCCTTGCCTTCCTACTGTAACCTCCCAGGAAATATGACAAAACACACAAGAAAGCTGTTCTTAGACACTGGGCAACAGAGAGGCTATAACAGTGACGCCTCCTATGAAGAAATAAACAAGGTAAATCTCCCCCCTTTCCCCCCCTTCACTTCTGAGACCGTTTCTAAACCTCAGCAGAGGAGCGGGGAGTCAAACAGAGCAAGGGGTATGTCTGAGACAAGAAAAGACAAGTTGGACTTGGCAGAGGCTGTGCAGCTGAAATTGGGAACACACTCACTGGGCAGAAAAGAAGTGGAGAGAGAGAGGAAGATCAAGCGGAGGTCTGTGAGCAGTTCACCCTGAATCTTTGGTCAAATGTTGATATTCATGGAGCGAAGGGTAAAGAATTGCAGCTAGGGCCGGTGAAATGGTTCAGGGGGCAAATGTAGATACAGTCAGGGGTTCTGTCTCCAGATCTCCCCCGTCAAAAATGCCAGAACCCACAGCAGCAAGTGGTGCTCTGGTCACCACACGCAAGCCATGACATCACTGCACACAGACACACAGGACACACAAAATAATTTTATAAGGAATGATACCTAATAAATAGATAAATAACTTTTAAAGGCTACTACTAAAAAGTAAGGAAGGGGCTGAGGAGATGGTTCAGTCGGTAATATGCTTGCCATGCAAGTGTGAGGACACGAGTTCGATCCCCAAGTGTCCACGTAAAAGCCAAGTCTGGCAGAATGCGCCCGTAACCCAGACGCTGGGGGGTGGGAGAGAGGCAGAGACAAGCAGGTGGCTGAGGCTCACTGACCAGGCACTGTAGCCAATCAGTAAGCTACAGGTTCAACAGGAGAACTTGTCTCAAAAAATAATGGCGAGGCATTGAGAAAGACACTGAATGTCAGCCTCTGGTATCCCATACACCTGCACCTGCACCTGCACCGCACATATATACACACACATACATACACACATACACCTGCACCACACATATGTACATACACACAGATACACACATGCACACACACACAGATATACATACACACCCAAATATACACACACTGGTATACATACACACAGATATACATACACACACACAGATATGCATACACACACAAATGCACATGCACGCACACACAGATACACACACACACACCTGTACCACACATGGGAAGGACACACATATACACACACACACCAAGAATAGGGCAAAATCTGCTAAAGCAAGAAAGAACCTTCCTCAAGGTGTTCTTCCCAGCCACCAGAATGACAAGGCTTTCATTATACACAGAGTTGCAAATAGACGCCTCAGAAAAATATTGATTTTGCGATAGACTGAGAAAACAGATGAAATGACGCTCGGGTTGTCTTCACGAAGACTAAAGCAAGCCTCACGGGGATCAGATTTATCCAGTTAAGTTCATTATGCAGCACAACCAAACTATGAAGAAACTATGCAGCGCAAATTCAGCATCTAACACAATAAAAAAAAATAGTCCCAAAGGGAAATAGGAGTCTGGAGAGACGGCTCAGTTAGAAGATGCTTGCCACAGAAGCCCAAGGACCTGAGCTCTATACTCAGCCTCCCATGGACAGCTGACCGCACAGTGGTGGTGCAGAGAGATGCCTGAAGCTTGCTGGCCGCCAGGTCTCAGCAACTGTTGAGTTCCACATCCAGTAGGAGAATCAATCTCAAAAAAAAAAAAAAAAAAAAAAAACAGAACATGGTGAGTCAGGCGCTGTGGCACATGCCTGTAATCCCAGCACTCAGGGAGGTAGATGCAGAGAGATCTCCATGAGTTCAAGCTCAGGCTGGTCTACAAAGAGAGTCCAGGACAGCCAAGGCTACATAGAGAAAGCCTCTCTCAAAAAAGAAAAAAAATATGGTGAAAGGGGGACCGATGAGGTGGCATAGCAGTTAACAGGCTGCACTGCTCCTGTAGAGGACCCAGCACCCACCCAGAGCAACTTAACAACGCCTGTAGCTCCTCCAGGCGATGGTCTTCTCCGGCCTCCTCAGGTACCAGGCCTGCATGTGGTCCACAGACATGCATGCAAGCACAACACTCATACACATAAAATAAATAAGATAAAAAAAAGTTTACAAAAAATTAACTTGCTTTTGCAGAGTGGTGATGGCACTTGCCTTTTATCAGCACTTGAGGCAGAGGCAGGCTGATCTCTGAGTTCAGGGTCAGCCTGGTCTACAGGGCCCAGGATAACCAGGACTACACAGAGAAATCCTGTCTTGAAAAACCAATGTGTATGTGTGTGTGTGTTTATAAATAGATATAGATAGATGACAGATAGACAGATAATGGATAGATATATTTACTTTTATTATTTTTATTATATGTACATGTATGAGTGTGTGCACACACGTATAAGTGCTTGCCATGAAAGCCTGACCACCTCAGTTTGATCCCCACACCCCACAAAACAAGGACAAAACAGACTCCACAAAGTTGTCCTCTGACCTATACACACACACACACACACAGAGCAGCATGCACCCCCATACACATACACGCTGTGGCATGTACCCTCACACACACATAAACACACACACACACATGCTGCTGCATTCACCCTCACACACGGATATCACACATGCACAAACACTTCACTAATAATAATGTTTTAATTAAAATGCCTCTGAAATAAGAGGGTGAATGCAGACATTTTCAGACATCGGGTATCTAAGAGACTCCTCCGCCAGCAGGTCCGTTTGAAAGGGCTGCGACAGGAAGTCACCCTGCAGAAGGGAAGTTGCCAGCACAGGAGAGTCTGAATCCACTCAAAGGAAGGAAGATGGTCAGAAATGGCGAATGACACACATTTTCTCAGGCATGGCATGGTGGTTTACTTCTGTAAAGCTCAGGATACTGAGGCAGGAGGATTGCCTTAAGTTTATGGCCAGCCTGGGCTATACGGTAAATCCAGTCTCCCTTGGGCCACAAACTGAGAGACTCTGTCTTAAAAAACAAAATCTTCATTTTCAATCTCTTTAAAATAAAATTGACTGCTCAAATCTAAATAATGGTTCCACTTCTGGCCAAGATGGAATAAGGGAAAACAGATTTACTCTGAGAGTACAAAATTATACAGTCACCTTGTAAAGTTTCCTGGAAAAGTAAATACACATTTACCAGACGACCCAGAAACTCCTGTGTATTTATCTCAGAGAAGCAAACACACATGTCCACCCAAAGGCTTGCACAGGGATATCTGTAGCTGCTTCACCTATAACAGCGCTAAACTAGACACAGGCCCAACACCCATCAACAGAAGGCTGTATCCATGCAAAGGGCACCGTGACGGAGTTCTGCCCAGCAACATGAACATGGGTGTACAATGAAAGGATTCTGAAAAGTGGGCAGAGACAGATGCAAACTACATGCTATACAATGTGACTGATAGGAAATTCTACGAAGGGCAAAACTGTAGTGATAGAAAGGAAGTCAGGGTGGGGGTTGAGTGTGATGACTCAGTGGGTAAAGGTGACCGCAATGTTCAAAACCAGCAGTGGAGGGAGAGAACTGACTCCCACAGGTTGTCAGTTCTTCACATGTGTGCCATGTGTGCACACACTGCTTGGATGGATGGATGGATCGATGGATGGATGGATGGATGGATGGATGGATGGATGGATGGATGGATGGATGGATGGCTATTGAGAAACAAGGGAAGGGAAGGAGGGAGCAAGGGAGGGATGGAGGGAATGATGGACCCTCCACATCTGGATTTCTGCATCTTAAAAGTAAAACAAAATTGGGAAATAAAATAAGAACAAATCCTATTAACAATAGCTCTCAGAAATGCAAACTACTTGATAGTAAATCTAGGAAAAGATTTGCCAAGCTACTCACTACTTTACAACATTTAACACAGCTGAAAAAAAAAAAAAAACAATCAAAGAAGAGCTAAATAATTGGAGCAGTGTTCATGAACTGAATAACTCTACCAGGCAAAGACATACTTTCTCTCTATTCCAAGCTGTATATCATAATCCCCATCAAAATACCATCAATATTTTCTCTTGAAAATAACCATATAAAGATGCCAAATGTGCTGATCTCATCTGTGTATTCCAGTGCTCAGGAGGCTGAAGCAGGAGGATTATTGAATTCACTAACAAGCAAGTTACAGCCCTTGCTGCTCTTGCAGAAGACCCAGGTTCAGTTCCCAACCCCACAAACATGGTGATCCACACCACCTGTAACTCTAGTTCCTGGAAATCCAACGCCCTCTTCTGGCCTCTGAGGACACTGCAACAGATGGTGCACATAAACTCATACAGACACACACACAGACACATACACACACACACACACGTAACTTTTTAAAATTAGGTCTTTATTAAGGATCTTGACTTGGATAGAATTTAAAGCATCTACCACCTCGGTGTAATCTCTAGTGCATCCCATGTTTCCTGTTCTAATCAAGCTGTGGTTTAAATGAGGAGTAATCAACACAGCAGATTCGTTTTCACTGCACAAACTGAATTAAAATGAAGGGGGTTCTTCATTATGAAGTCAAAATCCTATTGGCTGCACCAACAAGAAAGAACACTACAAAGCCTAAGAGACCTTCAGAGCGGCCATTGAGCAAGTTTTGTGGAAAGCCTCCGTGCCCTGGTCAGGTAGGTAGGATAATAGACGGGATAGTGTAACACATGAGGATTCTTTTTTTTTTCCTGTTTATATTTTTTAATTTAATTTTTTATATTTTATTCACTTTATATCTCAATTGCAATGCCTTCCTCATCTCCTCCCAGTCCCTCCCTCCCTCTTCCCCCTCTTCCCCTCCCCTGTTTCTCAGAAAGGGGGTGCCCTCCTCCCCTAACACATGACCTCTGACTATCAGGTCCCATCAGGACTGTCTGCATCCTCTTCCTTTGTGGCCTGGCAATGCTCCCCAACCAGGGGGGAGTGATTAACGTGTAGGCAACAAAGTCCATGTTAGAGACAGTGCCTGCTCCCCTTACTAGGGAGCCCATATGGAGACTAAGCTGTCTATTGGCTTCACCTGATCAGAGGGTCTAGGTCCTCTTGATGAATGGTCCTTGGTTGGTACATCATTCTCTGCAGGTCCCCATGGGTCCATATTTTTTGGCTCTGTTGGTTTTTTATGGAGCTCCTCTCTTCTCTGGGTCCCTCTGTTCCCCTGCTCTTTCCTACGGCTCTCTGCGCTCTGCCCAAAGTTTGGCTGTGAGTCTTAGCATCTGCTTCAGTCCCCTGGTGGAGTGCTTCAGAGGATGTTTATGGTAGGCTCTGATCCTATTCCCTCTCTTCAACACCTTCTGTTGTCTCTTCTATTTGCCATTCTGAATGAGAATTAAGCATCCTCCCTAGAGCCCTCCACAATGATCCTTTTATTTATTTTTTGTAAGTTCTAAGCATGTCTCCAATGTGTCTTGATCACATTCTACTCCCCCAAGCACCTCCAACACATCTCCCTCCCAATTTCATGTCCTTTGTTTTTATATAGCTCACTGAGTCCTACCAGCACTGATCACATACCCATTTGTGTAGGGTCATCCACAAAGCATCGGGAGCCTGCCTCTGGCCACCCCGTCCCCAGACTCTCCCTCCCCCAGCAGCCATCAACTTTCAATAGTTCCTCAGTTAGGGGTGGTGCCTGGGGAGCCCCTCCCCCTTCCGCGCAGAATTTTAACCGGCTTGATTTTGTGCAGGCCTTATTCAGGTACGCACAGCTGCTCTGGGCTCCTGCATGCGGAAGCCATGCCGTGTCCGAGGACCGTTCTCAGCACTCTTCCACCCTCTTGGTCTCACATCATTTCTGTCTCCTCCTCCACAATGTTTCCCGTGCCTTGGTGGGGGTAGGGTTAGTATAGTTGTCCCATTGAGGCCTAAGCATTCACTCTTCGTCATTCTCAACTCTTTGAACAGTTATGGGTCTCTTCAGTAACCACTACCTACTGCATCAACACTAGGTGAAAATGCAAACGACACAGAAGACCAAAATAGTTTTGAAGAAGGGCATCAGAGGACTCACATTGTTCGATTTTAAAACAATGGTGAGTCCATAAATAGGCTCCCAAATATCTAGTTCATTGATTTTGTATGTGCATGTATTTGTGTATGTGATATGAATATGTATTTGCATGAATGTGGGATGTACATATGTGTATATTCGCCTGTGTGTGGAGGCTAAAGGTTGATGTCAGGTACTTTCCTTGACCACACTCCAACTTATAAATCAAGGCAGGGTCTCTCAGTTGAACCTAGGGCTCAGCAATTCTGCTAGTCTAGCTAGCCAGCTTGCTCAAGGGATCCTATCTCTGCCTCCCATGTGCTGGGATTACAGAAGGCCCATTCAGTATGAACTCCTGTCCTCATGTTGCATGGAAGGCACTTGACGTGCCAAGCTGTCCCTCCAGTCCTAATGGGTATAGCAATATCCTCTGAGATAAAACAGTTCATCTTGGAGAGAAGCTCCTTAAGATTAATAATGTCCTAAAGGAGACTCCTTAAGACTCAGGAGACAAACAACTCAGAAACTTCAGGAATTTCCTGAAACTGACCAGATGCACTAGATCCCTCCCTCTCCAGGTTTATGTAAGCAGTAAGGCCTGCTGAAAGGTATGCTTTGACCAGACAAGCTACCTGGAGGAGACAGTCTCCAACCTGTTAAGCTGCCTGGAAGTCATGCAGTAACTCCAGGTCCCCAGCTTTGGTGAGCTGTCACCCATGCTAGGGTGAGCTTTGATGATACAGCTGTTATCTTTGATTCATTTCTGTTACTGTAACCCCTCACCCACATTCCCATAAGTAACCCCAATAAAACCCATTGATTCACTCTCTCAGTTAGGGTTTCATTGCTGCGAAGAGGCACCTGACCGTGGCAACTCTTATAAAGAAAAAAACATTTAATTGGGGCTGGCGTACAGCTTCAGAGGTTTCTCCCATCATCCTCATGGTGGGAAGCATGGCAGTGTGCAGGCAGTCATGGTGCTGGAGGAGCAGGGAGTTCTATACCCTGAGGCAGCAGGAGACTGTGTGCCACACTGGGCGTTATCTCGAGCGTAGAAGACCTCAATGCCTGCCTACCACAGTGACACACTTCTTCCAACAAGGCCACACTTCCTAACAGTGCCATTCCCTATGGGCCATGCATTCAAATACATGAATCTATGGGGGCCACATCTATTCAAACCACCACGTCTACCGTATTGACATTGGACAGATCCTTCCTTAGCTCTGTCATTGGTTACCTGGCTGGGGTGAGCAGACATTCGTTCGCATCTCCCCGGGGGGGGGGGGAAATTCAACTGCTTTTTTTTCTTTCAAGATACCAAGACAATTCAATGGAAAAATATTTCCAACAAATGTTGCTAGAAAAATTGAGGACCTGTTTAAAATATGTTCCTACCCCATGCAATACACAGATTACTGTAAGAAAAATCACAGTATAAGAGGTTAAACTGTAGCATCTCAAAATATAGAAATAAACATTTGTGTGAACTTGGTAAAGAGCTTACAGAGAAGACTAAATCACCTTTTTTTGGTTGGTTTTTAAGACAGGGTCTTGCAACAATATGCCCGGTTGACCTAGTACTTGCTTGGTAGCCCAAGCTAACCTTCAACTCTTGGCAATCCTCCTGCCTCAGCCTCTCCAGTGCTGGTGTTCCAGGCATGCTCCACCACAGCCGAATACCTCGATGGATATATTTGGATACATATGGATAAATGCGTATCTACGTTGTTAGTTGAGATCCAGAGGATTTTTTAAAAATTATTTTTAAGATTTTATTTTTATTTTTGTGTATGTGTTGGTGAATGTGTGCCATATGTATGTAGTTGCAAGCCCCCCTGGATTGGGCGCCAGGAACTGAAATCAGGTCCTCTGGAAGAGTGAGAAGTATTCTTCACTGATGAGCCATCACTCCAGCCTTCTGTCATTTTTGCTTTTAATGATAAAATTAACTTCAATAAAACTGGAAAATCTCCAGTAAATCTTTCAATAAAACTAAAAGACTCCATTTAAAAAATTAAAATACAAATACAGGCTGAGAGAAAATACTTGCAATATATGTATCTACTAAAGACAGCTCAGAAAGAAAGAAAGAAAGAAAGAAAGAAAGAAAGAAAGAAAGAAAGAAAGAAAGAAAGAAAGAAAGAAAGAAAGAAAGAAAGAAAGAAAGAAAGAAAGAAAGAAAGAGAGAGAGAAAGAAAGAAAGAGAAACAGAGGGCAATACAATTGATAAAAGACAGACAAAATAAATATTAGATAAAAAGTGTAGAACATACACTTGAGGAAACGGAAGACAAAAACCTTTATGTAGCCCAGTATAACACGGTAACGATGAAAGGCACGGGGCTGTGGGTAAAGCCTGTGCCACAGGGAAGCCCATAACTCATGTCAAAGCTGGAACGGCAATGCACTTCCACATCCCACAGTTCCTGAACATGGGAGACAGAGACAGGAGAATCTCTGTAAGCCTGTAGGCCAGCTAGACTGGCCTGTGTGTCAATAAACAAAAGACCCTGCCTCAAAGGAGGTGAATAGTGAAGACCTACAGTGAAGGTTGTACACACACACACACACACACACACACACACGATTAAGGAAGAGAATAGACCGGAAAGATGGCACACAGCTTAAAGCGCTTGCCACAGAAGCCTGATAACCTGAGTTCATATCCCCAAAAGTCACATAAAATCCACACAATAGCACAACTGAATCCCAGCGAAACAACTGGGGATGGGAGGGAAAGGAGTGAGCTGCAGCAATAAGAAACCTGATCTCAAACAAGGCTCTCTTTTCTCTCCCTCTCCTCCTTTTCCCTTTCTCTCTCACATATACACACATAGACACACACATGTTGCTTTTAAAAGATGCAAAAATGGCAAAATGGGCCTAGATTTTTTTTATTTGATTCACTTTATTTTTCCTTGTATAAAAACCCTCATGTGGTAGCCACAGCTGGAGCCTGGGTCCTCTGAACAGAGACTCTGGTGTGGGTTTTCACAAGATGATCAGTGAATTCCTGATAAGGAGACTTGGTGAACACAGGTCAGGGGTCAGGTAGCTGTAGGTCTTGGAGATGGCATCAAAGGTGGCCTTGGCAAAGTTGCTCAGGGTGGCGGTGCAGCCCCTGGCTGACGTGTAGCAGTCATCAATACCGGCCATCATCAAGAGCTTCTTGGACACAGGAGCAGAGACGGTGCCAGCGCCTCTGGGGGCAGGGATGAGACGCACCAAAACAGAGCCACAGCGGTCTGTCACCTTGCAGGGAACGGTGTGGGGTTCAGGGAACGGTGTGGGGTTTGCCAATCTTGTTGCCCCAACAGCCTCTCCACACAGGAACAATGGAAAGCTTGACCAAGATGATGGCCCCTCGGATGGCAGTGGCTACCTCCTTGGAGCACTTAACACCAAGACCAACATGACCATTGTAGTCTCCAATAGTGACAAAAGCCTTGAACCTGGTCCGCTGGCCAGCCCGTGTCTGCTTCTGCACTGGCATGATTTTTAGAACCTCATCCTTAAGGGATGCGCCCAGGAAAAAGTCAATAATCTCAGATTCCTTAATAGGCAGGGAGAACAAGTAGATCTCCTCTAAGGACTTTAACCAGGCAGCCCAGCATGGTGACAGGGATCCACTCCTTGTCTTTGGCTTTACCTCCACGAGCCCCGGGGGCCCCGGCCACGCCCACGCCTCCCCCCCCCCACAACCGAGGCCCCTAAGACCACTGCCCACTGCCGAATCCTCTGCAGAAGCCGCCCAGCCCTCCGGGCCCTCCGGCTGCACTGCACTGGCATCATCCGCCATTTGGTGTTCTCCTGAAGAAGAAGCATGGGCCTAGATTTTTACATTCTGAGTCATCAGAGAAATGCAAATTGAAACTTTGATGACACACACGCCATACATTCAGGAATTTGCTTTTAAGATTTTTGTTGTCCTGAGTGAGGTATCCCAAAAGCAGAAAGAAACACATGGTATATACTCACTTATATAGACCTATAGCATAGGATGGTCATGCTGAAATCTATACACCTAGGGAAGATAAGCAAGAAGGAGGACCCAGGGTGGGATTATCAATGCTCGCTTAGATGGACAAATGGGATGGACGTTGAATGTAGGAGAAAACAAACAACAGGACAGGAGCCTACCATAGAGGGCCTCTGAAAGACTCTAGCAATGTATCAAAGCAGATATTAAGACTCACAACCAAGTCTTCGGCAGAGGGCTGGGAATAATAATGAAAATAGGGGGAGTTAGTAAGACTTGGCGAGGACAAGAGCTCCACAAAGACCAAATAGATCAGGGCACAGGGGTCTTTTCTGAGACTGTTTCTCCAACCAAGGACCATGTATGGATATAACTTAGAACCCCTGCTTGAATGTGGCCCATGGTAGCTCAGTATCCAACTGGGTACCCTAGTAAGGGGAACAGGGACTATTTCTGTCATGAACTCAATGGCTGGCTCTTCCACCCTCCCCCCCCCACCCCCAAGGGAGGAGCAGCCTAGCTAGATCCCAGAAAAGGACATTGCAGCCAGCCCTGAAGAGACATGATAAGCTAGGGTCAGATGGAAGAGGGAGAGGTCCTCTCCTATCCATGGACTTGGAGGGGGGCAGGGAGAAGATGAGGGAGGGATGGAGAGAGTGGGAGGGAATGAGGGAGGGGGCTACGGCTGAGATACAAAGTACGTAACCTGTGATTTTATAAAAATAAATAAATTATGTAAAAAAATTGTTGTTGTTTTGGTTTAGAGTTTTGTTGTTGCTGTTGTTGTTTTGGGTTTAAGGGTGTGGGGTTTTGTTTACTTGGGGTTTTTTTTGGTTGGTTTTTTGTTGTTGTTTTTTGTTTTTTAGGTTTTTGGCTTTTGGTTCTTGGAGACAGGATCTCACCATGCAACCCTGACTGTCCTGAAACTCACTTTGTAGACCAGGCTGGTCTTGAACTCACAGAGTGTAAACTGGGATTAAAGATGTGCATAAGAGTACCCTAATTGCTTTGAATGATTCCTGCAGCTCAGTCCCTTGGACACAGAGTAGAGATGGGAGGAGAAGGAAGCTAAGCAGGCAAGCTGCATATCCAGGGCTAGTGTGCCTCCTGGCTTAGTCCATCAAGTGAGGGTAAGTGAGCTACAGGTGCACCAAAGCTTCAGGAGACTCTCACAAGCTCACATGGTTTTTACTTTGGTTATTTTTAAGGTTATTTTATTTTTAATAACACATATGTGTATGTATGTAGAAATATGTGCCCGTGAGTAATGCAGTACCCTTGGAGGACAGTAGAGGGCACTAGATTTCCTGAAGCTGAAGTCAGAGGCAGCTATAAATGAGTCATCCAAAGTGGGTGCTGGGAACTGAACTCAGGTCCTCTGCAAGAGCAGCACATGCTTTTAACCAGTGAGCCATCCCTCCAACTCTCTTTTATTCAGAGACCATATTTTTAGTAGCTTCGCAGAAAACCAAGAAAGTACAGAGCTCTCAAACCCCCTTCCTACCCACTTCACAGTCTCCCTTAATATATAAGCCTCCGCTGTGTGGTACATACCATCCTACAGTGGATGGGCTGACACTAAAGCCCCCTCCCCACTGACATCAAGTGGTATCATCATCCCTGTATCCCACAAATGCCTATGTTCCATCTCTCCATCCCTGCCCCTGTTCCCAGTGAACCCATGACAACCACTGGCCAATCTTATCTCCATAGATGTGTGTGTGTGTGTGTGTGTGTGTGTGTGTGTGTGTGTGTGTGTGTTTTCTAGAACGCTCTATAACTGAAATCATGCAAGGACTGTCTCCATCTTTTTGGCTCAGAGGACTTGTAATACAGATGTTACACAGAGAATTTGGATGCATGGCTTCAGGGCACCTTCCTTTTGCAGAGCTCTGGGTACCTTGGAAGGGCTGATCCAGGCTCAGTCCTTATTTGGGGTCCAAAACCTTCTTTCCATTCTCATTTTTCCTTCCCCTCCCTCTCCCCGCTCTCACTCCTCATCCCTTTTAAATTATACCGAGATTTCCTCCTATGAAAGCTAATTTAGGCGCCATAACCGAGACTATATTTAATGTAAATGGAAGAAGCAGAAGCAGAAGGATTTATGGTCATAATAACCTGCTTGTAATAACAGGAAGCGGGTCACCTGCTTAAGAAACAGTGGATTAAAAGGAAAGAAATTTACCTCCCCAAAGAGCAAATGTCACCAGAAAACTGCAATAACGCCGTCTTGGATGTCCTTATTAAACCCCATAGATCTCAGTGAGCTTTCCAGCCACTTCTCTCCTGGCTATAAGAAGGGCCACAGAGAGGCCTGAGGCTGAGACACAGAGTGGGGCTTAGGTCCCAAGAAAGGCTTGAAGTCAGTGCCTACTGGGCTCAGGGCTCATCCATACAGACGTTCATCTAGCCAGCCCAAGACATGCATCGCTAGCATCACATTGAGCACTGAGTGGAAAGGGGTTCCTGGCCCATGCTGAACTGGGAGAGAAGAAAGCCGGAACCATCAGCTCAGAAATCAGTGGCATGCCCCTTTGTGGACCTGGATAACAAGAAGTCTCCATCAATAGGTCATTCAGTGGGTGTGCAAAAACTGCCATGCCCCACATACAGGCTTTGGCTACCCAAGTAGGCTCTATGTTTGAAAAGATCTTGGCCCAAAGCCCCACCACTTCTCAGCTGTCAAAATTCACTGTCAGCTCTGGGTGACTCTCCAACTCACTCCATGTCTTCTGTTCTTAGGAAAGTGATCCAGGGACCAGTTACCATGGGCTAGAGGATGGAAGCCAACAGGATGCCAGGCAGATTCAGAGCCCGGAGGTCTCTTTGGGGACAACATGATGGGTAGAACATACTCTCTCCATCCCACCCTGCCTCATCAAAGTCTCTTTCTCCACCATAGACACCCTACGCTCTGTCTCTGCCGAAAGGCACCCTGACCACTATCAACATCAACTCTGCAGTGGGGTTCTATTCTTAGTGTCCTCCCTCCTTGCACCCAGTAAATTAGATTAAATTAAATTAGCCACACTAATCTCATAACCAACTGCTTGCACCCTCCCACCTAAGCTCAGGTTCTGATTCCCTCCAAGACACCTATCATAGCTTCCTTTCTATTGCTGGGACAAATATCTTGACCAAAAGCAACATATACCAGGAAGCAGTTTATTCATCTTATAAACAAAGGTTATACTCCATTGTTTTGTGGAATTCAAGGAAGGAACTTAGTGGCTGAACACATCATATCCACAGTCAATTGCAGAGAGAAACAAATGCACCCATGCTGCCTGCTTGCTTTCTCATGCCCAGCTTTTTCCTCTCTTATACTATTTAGGACCCAAAACCAAGGAAAGGCCACACCCACAGGGGTTTGGGTCTGCCTACATCAGTCAACAATCAAGACAACCTCCCACAGACATGCCCACAGCCCCTCAGTTGAGGCTGTCTTCTGAGATGACTCTAAGTTGTGACAAGCTGACATTTATAACTAACCAACACCTTACTACAACTTAGCAAGTTACCATGATTCTTACTCTGACCATCTCTCCATTAGACTGTGAGCCCCATGGAACAATGATTGCTCACCCCCGTTTCTCAGCGCCATCTACCAATGACAGGAACTAGATGAGCATTTCTAGAACACAGTAGATAATAAATGCCTCTTGACCGAAGGTTTCACTTGGGTCCATAGAAAAAGAAGTGAGGTTGCCTCACCCCATTGATTCCCAGCCCAGGTACTGTTCCCAGGTCTGCTGGGGAATCTCGATCTAGACCCAGAATACCCCAAAACCTGAATGGTGTCCCCCAACCTACACACTGCAAGGCCTTTTCTGGAGCCGATAGAAAAGCTGTGGACAAGCCCAGGGCTTGGTTGACAAGATGCTCTGTGACTCTGCACACTCTCAGAGGTCATTAGGATCCCTGATGCTGAGGGGTACAGTGGACAGACAGAGGACAGGACAGTCCCACCTGCTCCCTCCCACAGTCCCCACCTGCAGCCTTTCTTTACATCCCAGAAACATCTGTGCTTGCAGGTTGAAATTAACATTTGCCTTGGAAGATCTCCATTTCATTAGAGCCTCCTAATGAAGCATTGTTCCCACACACACCCCAGCACCCACACATACTTCACCTTGCCATGGAAACTGGTTTCTATTTGGATTCTGGAGCAGGGAATGTCCAGAGATACCCAGTATCTGAGGCAGACTCTCTAAGCCTAGGCTGGCTTCTTCTCACCCAAAAAGCTCTCTGATTCATGCTAGAGTCTCCATTACCTGGGGCACTTTGGAGACTGAGTCTGAATTCAAATTGTGCGGGAAGCCCATGGAGCTGGGAGATGGCTCTATCAGTAAAATGCTTACCACACAAGCCTGAAGACCTGAGTTTGGTACCATATGACCTGCATAAAGCCAGATGTGAGGCTGGAGAGATGACTCAGCAGGTAAAAAGCACTGGCTGGTCTTTCAGAAGACCCAGGTTCCATTCCCAGCACTGACATGGTGACTTATAACTATAACTCCAGTTCCAAGGTCTCCAACACCCTCTTCTGACCTCCGTGGGCACTAGGCACATGTGTGGTACACTTACCTAAACGCAGGCAAAACACTCATACAATAAAAATTTTAAAAATTAATTAATTCAGGTATACTATTTTCATGTCAACTGGACACAAGCTAGAGTCATGAAAAAAGAGGAAGCCTCAATTTGAGAAAATGGCACCATAAGATCTAGCTATAGGCAGGTTGATTTGGGAAGACCCAGCCCATTGTGGGTGGGGTCATTCCTGGGCTGGTGGTCTTGGGTTCTATAAGAAAGCAGGCTGAGCAAACCAGGAAGAGCAAGCCAGTAAGCAGCACCCCTCCATGGCCTCTGCATTGGTTTCTCCTTCCAGGTTCCTGCCAATCAGTAAGCTCCAAATGCAGAGACCTTGTCTCAAAACATAAAGTGAAGTCCCTGAGGAAGATGGCCTGTTTCAACCTCTGATCTCTACTTGCACATACACAAACATGCATGTACATCCACATGCATGTACACATCAAAAAGCAGATGTATGTGGACGGCCCCAGGTTTGACCCCCAGAACTGTTCTCCCAGTCTCCCAGGCCAGGACCACCATCCATGAAGGAAAGCAAGAAACAGGAGTTGGAAGCTATAGATGGGGTCCTTGCTCTATCAGGGAAGAGCTGGGGTTGCTTGGGTCTCAGAAGAGCAGATGGGCCCTAGAGCAGCAGGCATCCCCCCAAAATTACATCTTTTCATCAAAATTTGATGAGACGAAGCTGCTTCCAAGTTAAGAGATAAGAAGAGGGGCTGCCATGGACTGCTGCAACCCCAGGTCCTGAGGCCACACACAGGCCCTAGTGGTGTCTCCATTTTCCATGCTAAATGTTGTTTTGTTTCCTCTGAAGAGGGGATGAGATAAGAACTATACAGGCTGAACCCAGAGCCTTTCTATCTGACTATCCCTATGCTTGAAAGCTTGTAGCCTCTGTGTAATCTCATCTTCTACAAGCCTGGACTTGAAGGCTTCAGCCTCCAGCCTCCATCTGCTAACCTAGGCCTAGAATGTTTTCAGCCTTCAATACTTACTGCTTTTTAGTTCTTCCTGAACTCTTGGCTGGCTGGTTCAACTCAGCTATTCTGGGCTCAAATCTCCTCTTCAAGCTGACTGATTCAAACTGGTTTCTCTCTGCTTCTCACTGAATTGTTCTGCTTGGAAAATTTGCCTGTGAATTCCACGAACAGAACTGTACAAACTCAATGGCACCAAACTGTACTGTACTCCTGAACTTCACTGTACTGTCTCCACAAAACTCTCTCTCTCTCTCTCTCTCTCTCTCTCTCTCTCTCTCTCACACACACACACACACACACACACACACATTTTCTTAAGCTCTCTGTGCTGGTTTTAAGTATTTTCTCTTTCCTGTCTGTTCTCCTGAGAGTTGGACATATCCTATCTCTGACTCATTCTGTCAAATATTTCTCTGATTCTTCACTTTGTCTTCCCCTCAATTAGACTGTCATTGTTTGAAATTAAAGGTGTGTACTAAACTCTAACCAGAGGAGTTAAAGGTGTGTCATGCCTATATTCCAGCCAGAGGGATTAAGGGTGTGTAGGGTGTCTAGGTCTTTGGATGTCAAAGAAGCCATGTTGCTAGATTAAAATTCCACTATACCATGCCACCAGGAAAGCCCAGATGCTAGACACATATTCTTCAGGAGAAGGGTTGCTTTCCCAGTCACAGCCCAGCAAGAGCTTCCTCTAAGGAAGGTGATAAAAAGGACTGGTTAGCCTGGGACAAAGAGATTTCCCAGGACAGAGGTCTTACAATGCTAAAGCTATGACAGTAGCAAGCAAACCAGAATGGTGTGTTAACTTGTTAGTGTTTATGGTTCACTGGACACAACCTTGAGTCACCTGGTTAGAGGAAGCATCAAATGAAGAATCAGACTGATCTGTAGTCACGTCTGTGAAGAATTCTCTTGATTGATGATTGACGTAGGAGATACCATTCCTAGGCAGTTGGTCCTAAGCAGTATAAAAAGGCTAGATAGGCAAGCCGGTGAGAGAACCATGGACTGTGACCTGGAAGTGTAAGGTGAAATAAACCCTTTTTCCCCCCTAAATTGCTTTTGTTCAGTGTTTTATCACAGCAGTAGAATAAAACTAAAATAGCTGGTCACCCTATTTCTAAGAAAGTTGAAAGGGGGTTGTGAAGCTGGGGAGATAGAGAGCTCAGTTGGTGACCCAAGTTTGATCTCCAGGACCTACATAAAGAAAACACTGTGGGAACATGCTCGTAATCCCAGTACTTGGGACAGAAACAGATCCCTAGAATTCACTAGCTAGTCAGCCTCCCCTATGTGGTGAGCTTCAAGCCAGTGAAAGACCCTGTCTCAAGAAAGCAAGATAGACAGCTCCTAAGGAATGACACCTCCACAAGCCTCCATAAGCACACGCACACACACATGCAGCTGTTCAGGTGCAAACCCCAAACGCAAGGCATGGGACTCCTCCTCTCACTCCCTTCATCCATGCCTCTACCCTGCACATGCTACACGGCATCCACTCCTTCCAAGGACTCCTTCTGCCCACCCTGAACTGCCACTACAATCAGCAGCTAGTCCAAGCGAAAAAGGGCCAACAGATTGGGACATCTGGGCACAGATGTCAAAGCAGAAGCAACACACAAGATGTAAGTGGTCGAATTATAACACACACACACACACCCCCAAAAAAGAGAGATGATGTTGAAGTCCCAACCTCTGGTCCTATGAATGTAGCCTTGTTTGGAACTAGGGTCTTCACACATGTAGTAAAGTTACAGTGAGGTCACTAGGTCTCAAATGTGATGTGACTGGTGTCCTTATATAAGTAGTGAAATCTGGACAAAGACATAAAGATGGGAGAAGACAGTATGTAATAATGGAAGCAGAGGTGGAGTGACACATCTCTTAAGGCCAATGGTTGTTGGAAAGACCAGCTGACACAAATGGCAGAATGGCAGGCATGACATGCCCTCCCTACTAACCCAGACTCTGATGCCCTAAGTGTGAGAGCATCCATTCCTGTGATTTTAAGTCACCCAAATTTGGCTCTTTCCCCAGTAAATTTTCAGGCAAAGAAATAGGCTGGGACTAAAATCACACCAGGCAAGTGGCAGCCAGAAGAGAATGAGGCAATCGTGGGGTCTGGAGCTAGGAAAGTGACACAGTGCTCCAATGAGCAAGCCACACACACAGGGCCTCAGCATGGCCCAGGCCCTTCTAGGGCCTGCTCTGTAGCATGGGTTCTCAACCTGTGGGTCTCGACCCTTTGCCAAACCCTATCTCCAAAAGTATATTTACGTTGTGAATTTTTGATTATAAAGGAGCATTGTGAATTCTCAATTATGAAGTAGCAACGAAGACAATTTTATGGTTGGGGGTCACCACAACATGAGGAACTGTACCAAAGGGTCACAGCCTTAAGAAGGTTGAGAACCACTGCTCTACCGCACTACCTCATCCAAGTTCATAGTGTCCGGGTTGTGGGCCATTTTCGGTTGCCACTGAGTCTCACGTCACCCATGCCCCCTCCCTGCCTCCTCCTGTGCAAAACAGAAGTGATAGCTCAGATCACCCTGCAAACTTTTCAGCCCCTGTTTATTTCCCATTGCCCCCTGGAAGTATCCTGACTAGGACTGGGACATGGCCTGAAACATCCAAACCTTGGTGCCTCTTTATGTACGTGGTGTCTATGGGGACCCTCTGAAATGTATGCCTCTTAGACTGGGTACTCCCCAAAGCAAAAGGCCGAGATGAGAACCCATGGTGAATCCCTTTGTCATCTGGATCTAGATCTGGAGTTGGCCAGGTGACCCGAGAGAGTGCGGATCAAAGAACAGGAGAGAGAGAGATAAGCGTGGAGGAAAGTCCACACACAGCGAGCTGTCGAGGCCACCACTGTGAGCAACTAGGACTCTTCCCCTCCAGGACCACCTAGGAATAGAACAAAGCATTCCCAGGACTGTGTCCTGGCAGGATGAGGAGGGGGAGGACTCACTCATCACCCAGGGAATGCCTCACCCCTGCACTTTCCAGCTGCACAGTCTTGGAACTGAACAAGCACCTGCCAGGCTCCCGCTGGGCAGAAACGGGGACACATGCCTTACCTGAAGCAAGATGATGGTACCGGTGTGAACACTGCAGACCCCTAGAGAGAATCCTGGCCCAGCTGGTCTGGCTGTGGCTCAGGTGCCAAGTCCATCCTTCTGCAGACCTCATCTTTCATTCCCATGTGGGATGTACACTTTCTTCTTTCAGATGTAGGCTTGGAGTGGGAATGGCATTTAAGGCCTTTTTATGGTCTATGTACCCAAGTGACAAACCCAGGGAAACCATCAGTGGCCAGTGGATTGCTCGGATTCTGAGCAAGAGAGCATTTGCAATGTGTTCTTTGGGGACACCATGGAATAGAGAACCCACAGCAGAGATGGTTGGAGGGAGAGAAGCAGCAGGAGGCCATGGCCACACTCACATCAGCCCTTAGGCCTTTCTAAGGCCAGAACTGACACAGGCTGTGCCTGCCCTAGGGACAGGCTAGACTGCAAACCTGCTTGGAAAACCTGCTGTTTGGAACTGGAGAGCGTAGATCAGAGCCTTCCACTGGTACAATATTATGCCTGGCACTCCTGGCCCCAGCCCATGCCGCAAAAACCCACTGAGCAAGAGCTTCCAAAACCAGGCCTGTGCACTGGGGGAGTTCATAGTGAGGTCCACAGGGAAGGTACAATTAGGACTGCAACCTGGGGAACCAGGGGGATGGAGTCCTTGTTGGGTCCTGTAAAGTCTGGGTCAGAAACCTGATCACCAGTCAAATAGTGCGCAGGGTGGGAACTGTCAGAGGGCAGAGCCTTCTGGAGAGGCTTAATGCCAGTATCGTGAGACTGGGTTAGCTACCCCAGGATGGGTTTTTGATAAATGATTTATTCAGCATCCCTTTCGTCCTTCCTTCCTTCCTTCCCCAGTTCTCTGTAAACATTCTCATATATTCACACTGATGCCATCTTGCCCTAAGCTTCTGAGAAGAGATC
>CM053746.1:7156688-7186802 GCA_028658305.1 Pachyuromys duprasi | reverse complement strand
TTGTCTGGAGGACTCCTGTCGCCTGCTAAGTCCTGCTGGGCCTCAGGTCCCCCTCCCACACTCCTCCAGCTCAGGAGTCTATGCCCAGCCGGGACCCCCAGCTCTCTCCTCAAAGGAAATAAGAGCTGGTTTGTTCTGGAACCAGACGTGAGTGACCATGGCCTGGGAGCACAGAGTTCAGTTACCCCAAACAGCATATCCATAAAGAGTCATAAATCAAGACACCTGCGGAGATGGGGAGATGTCTCAGTGGTTAAAAGTACTTGCTGCCCAATCATGAGGACTTGAGTTCAAATCCTAGCACCTACATTGGACAGACCACAATGTCTATAACTCCGGCTCCAAGGGATCTGGTGCCCTCTTCTGTCTCCATGTCCACTGACACACACATAGGCATACACATACAAACACAACCACACACAAACACAACCACACACTCACAAACACAGGTATACACACACAGAGACACAAGCACACACTCACACAGACTCGTGCATACACTTACACAGACAAAGGCACACACACATATGTGCTCACGCACACAGAGACACAGACATATACTCGCACAGACAGGCATACATTCACAGACTCAGATGCCTACACTCACACAGACACAGGTATACGCTCTCTCATCTATCTTTGCGGTTATTTAGTCTTCGCCTTTAAAAAAAAAATCAACTCTAAATAAATAAATAAATAAATCGACTCCAAACAGCTATCGGGGAAAGTGAGACTGTGTGAGGAGGGAGGAAGAGGCCCCTCCAGTACCACCTGAAGCAGGGCAGGAAGTCCTTCTCATTTCCTGAGGACTAGGAAGTCAGCCAGCAGCCACTCTGACCTGTCCACACACACCCCACTGCAGCGACACAAGCAGACACCTCCCTGCTGTCCCCAATGTCCCGGCAAGCTCTCTTCCAAGGTCTGTTGCAACTCCAGGCCGACCCGCACTCAACCCCTCCTCGGCCCCTCTCCCAAGCTGAGGCCAATCAGACAGCTGACTGCAGCCACTCCTCTGTGAAGAAGCCTGGCTGAAGACTTCGCCCAAGGTCATAACCAGTCTGCTGCGGCAGTCTCGATCCACTAATAACCGAGCAGCCTGTCAGGCAGAGGCTTCTGAGAGGGAGCTCGCGGCAGGAACAGGAGGGAGGAAGGTAGACAGAGACTGGCCTGGCCAGCATCTAGCACACTTCCTTCTCCTCAGCCTGTTGTCCCTGCTTCTCCTCAGCCCCAAGGCTGAGTCTCCCCTGAAATCACAAGCTTCTGGGAGAGACAAGAGCAGCCTAGGCTTGAGCAGGTAGAGCGGAGGGTCAGGCAAAGACATAGCCCTAAACAGGTCACAGTTACTCCGGCCTCTTTCCTTCCTTCTCCCGAAGGTTTTGTAGTCTCTCTGCCTAGGAACAGGACAAGGACTAGTGTTCTTCCTAGAGGAGGTGGCGGTGATGTCTGCTTACCACGGAGACCACTGACAACAAGCTTCCCCCTGGCCTGCAAGCAAGTACACACCCCACGTGTCCTCAAAACAAGTCTAGATTCACAAGGATTGCTTTCCCAGTCCTGGGCACATCAGAGAAGAAACAGGAAGAGAAGCCACCTAAATCATGGGTCCTTGGCTTGCAAGACTGTGTTCCTGCTGTGTCTCCCTCCTCCTGGTCTGGGCTCTCCCCATTGCATGCTCAGAGGTGGGGCTCTGTGCACCTGCGCTGCCTCTCTTTATGCTGCCCACACACCCTGGAGCCTCCATTTCCACCTGCGTACCCCACCTCTCTCTCTCTCTCTCTCAGCTCCACACCTTGGAGGCATCGCAGCGCTCTGGTAATTGCTTTTGGAAATTCGGTCACCAGTGGTAATTGGTAAAACCTGTCTTGGTCACTGTCACGCAAGCAAGCAACACCGGGCCCGTCTTTCTCTGGGTGCAGAGGGCAGCGGAGCTGTGTGGGAGGCAGCAGGTTGGGCTGTGCCAACCTAGGTGCCCAGACAGCCTGCCAGAGCTCTCTTCCATCTCTGAAGTCTTCCTAGAGCTGAAGACCCAGTCTTGGACAAAGGGACGAGAGAGAAGGGGGTGGGGAGATGGGGGAAGCAAGGGCTGGTAAGAGCTCAAAAAAAAAAAAAAAAAAGGCGAGATTTCAGAGAATCCGCTTGATCCCAGAGGTTTTCTCTGCCTTGGGACCATGATGGAGACAGCAACACACTGTTCTAGCCCAAGCCAGCGCTCCATGACCCTGTGAGGTTTCAATAATGTAACTTTCTGTTAAGGAGGAGCAAGACAGTGAACAGAAGCTGTTCACTCCCAGCTCCATCCCTGGGGAGTCCCGAGGTTCCATTCTGCTTGCATCCTGGGCTGTCTGAGGTTCTGGTGACAATGTCCTGCTGGAACCTTAAGCCACTACTACTCACCTAGTCTCAGTAGAAGTCGCCTGTGGCCCTGCACCCCACAACCACCCCACCCCCAGCTTTCTGAGCCTACCTCAAACAATCCCTGGCTTGGCCTGTTTCCTGATGAGACCTCAGAAGCCCACAGGCTGCTGAGGATGGGTCTGGGGGACCCAGGAAGCTTCTGCCCTTCAACTCAGGTATGTGACGTGCCCTTTCCTTTTCTTAAGGAGCCTTAGGATGAAGAGATGACTCAATACTTCACTCTCCTACTTTTCCCCCTCAGGGTCTCTAGATCAATTTTTCTAACCACTCTGCCAGGACTGTCCCCTCCTCCCTGCCCCAAGGTAGTAGAACAACATAGTAAGAAGCCAGGACCACCCTGGCCTCCCCACAGTGACTGTTAGTGAGAGGCTTGAGAGAGAGCCCAAGGCAGAGCTTGTGGGTGGGTGCGTGGTCTCCAGAGTTAAAGACTGGAAGGCAACCAGCAGACCTGACACATGAACTGAGGTGAGGGGAGATGGATGGGGGTGACTAGGCAGATAGGGATGCTCTGAGACCATTTGTTGTTGTTGTTTTCTTTTGTTTTGTTTTTCAAGACAGGGTTGCTCTGTGTAGCCTTGGCTATCCTGGAGCTAACTCTGTAGATCAAGCTGTCCTGGAACTCACAGATCTGCCTGCCTCTGCCTCTCAAGTGCTGGGATTAAAGGTGTGTGCCACCACTGCTCAGCTCTGAGACCCATTCTTGTGGGCCAAAGGATAAGCTTAAACCTTGGGGGACTAGAGCTGTCTAGAAGCAGTCACCAACGAGCAATAGGCACCCCACTACCACCACAGAGATCCTGCTCCCCTCCATCAGTACACACACACACACATCCCAGCAAGGCAGGAAGCCTGCACTACCTTCCCACCCCTAATCTTAAGGGCACAATCGGGGAATGACAAGCCACTGGCCAGCCACCAGCCTCTCCAGGGACTCCCACCAGGCAGAGGGCCCTGGAACCTGCACCTAATCGGACACTACTGCTGATGCCGAGCATCTTCCTGTCATTCATGCCAGGGGATGCTCTCCGCCGCGCCTTGTGATTGATGGACTTTAATTTCCTCGGCCCTCAGTTGTGCCTCTGCTTTCCTCCGGCCTGTCAGGGTGTACGTCTCCTGGCCTCCCGCGCCCCTTTCCCTTCCCTGTTGTTTAATTTGAAGCATCCGTCTGGAGCATCCCGGGGTGGGGACGGTGGCAGGACTGAATGCATTAACTGCTGACAGCTCTATTGATTTTCTCTCCCACACTGCATAATGCAAGATATATACACACCGATAGGCTGGCCCTGCCCTGCTCTCTGAACGGACAGCGCCCTTTCTCTTCCCTCTCCAGAGTCCCCTCACCCTGGCACGCGTTGATATATAGGAGGGGTGCTTGTCTCCTGCACTCAAGATGGATTCTCCTCGGCCTCGACATTACTTTCCTTGCTGCACAGAGACCGGTCCAATCTGTCCTTTTTACCGGAGCAGATTGGATGCTAGGGATGCCGCTAGAAGAGGGAAAGAGGCCTATGTGGTGAGGCAGGAGAATTGAAGAAGCATCATCTGTCATGGAGGAGTCTCCTGGGGCAAGGTCCCTGCTGCCTCAACGAGGCTGGGCAAGGGAGGGCGCTCACTCTGTAGCCCACCTCCTCCAGGCCCTGCCTCGGACTCGCACTCTGTGTGAACAGCCACAGCGCCACCTGCTGGCTGAACCGGCCTGCGTCCCTCGGGTCTCCTGGATGCAAGGCTGGTGTGGTCCAAGACTGGACCCACAGATAGCTACACTGGCCTGACACAGAGCAGGTATTTACAACCCCTCCTTGAAGGAAGCCACAGCCACAGATTTCTGGAGACTGCTTAGCCGAACACTAGGGTGAACCCGGACTTACTGTGTCCAGGAACACTGTCCTCTTCCCGGGAGGGCATCTGTATGAAAGCCACCCAAAGTGATCGTTCCTTTGCTCTTGTTCCCCTGGAGTTTCTAAGCATGAAAAGCTGGTACATTCCGGAAAGTTGCATGGGAAGGAGCGGGGTGGATTCTCAGGGCAAAGTGACCCTCCTGGGCCTGACCCATTCACCTTGTGTGTCCCCCACTCCCAGCCCCTCGCCCCGTGGAGTCCTGCTTCATCTCTGCCTTCACTATTAGTCTTTGGGTTCCCTGTGGTGGGGAGAGAGGCGGAGATACCCAAATGTGGGCCAAATACACATCATCTCAGCAGGGAGGTGAGACAGGGCCTGGCCAACAATGTGTGCTAGGGAAATGAACTTGGCTTGAGGGAATGTTTGCTCTCTCTTGGGCACCTTAACAGCGAATTAGGTGTGGTGCCTCCCGCCTACCTGTCCCACACAGACACAAGGCTTTCTGGTGGGAAAGTTATTCTAGCCATGCTCCTTGGCTGAGAGCAGCTGCCTTGCAGCTCCAGGGCAGAGGACAAACTCTGATTGCCTGCAGAAAGGCTTTGAATTCCTAGGCTAACTGTAAATATAATAAATTGAAGCGGAGTGCAAAGACCTGGCCTGAAGGCAGGCATGGTGGTTATCCCGGCACCCACCATGCTGAGGCAGAAGGATTGCTGTGAGTATTAAGAACCAGCTTGAACTACATAGGAAATGCCAGGTTGAGTCATGCCTACTTAAACAGACCCTGATTCAAATAACAAAATAATAAGAACAGCGGTCTGGGCCCAGAAATAAACAAACAAACAAACAAACAAATAACATGGCCATGGGACTGGGAGTGTCGCTAATATAACTCATCAGGAGAATGTTTGCCTAGCACGGGCAAGGCTCTGGATTCCAGCCTCAGGAACAAAGGGAGGGGGTGGTCCAGGATGGAATATTCTTGAATATATATATATATATATATATGTGTGTGTGTGTGTGTGTGTGTGTGTGTGTGTGTGTGTGTGTGTGTACGTATGTATTCCCTTGGCTTTGTCCTGCTACCTCTGGGGACTTCCTACCAGCACGACAGGGCAGGGACATCTGGCAGTATGTATGGGCATTTTTATTCACCAAGATTGTGGAGATCTGGCATCAATTGTACACAAACCAGGGATGCTACCACAATCCCAGTGTTCCAAACAGCCTTGCCCCCAGCCCCAGAGACAAAGATCTGCTCTGGAAAAGGTCATCAGTCCCTCTGAGACCCCGGCTGGGGATGTGGCTCAGTTGGTAGAGTGCTTGCCTAGTGTGTGTGAGGTCCTGGGTTTGACCCCCAGCATCGCATAAACTCAGTATAGGGCTGTTTGTCTGTAATCCCAGTGCTCAGGAGGTGGAGACGGAAAGATCAGAACTTCAAGGCTACCTGAGAATCTAGCTATCTATATCTATAACTGAGTTCAAGAGGCATCACTGCTATCTGACTTGTCATGCTTTGTAGCACTTGGCTCAACAGGTGGTTGTGCATGTCTGCTTTCCACGGCCATATACAAGTCTTGAAGATTGTAGAGGCTGAAAGGAGAGGGGTTTACTCAACACCCCACTTAGACTTCCCACCTTAGATTCCAAAAAGCGCAGCCTTTCCCTCCTCCCCCGCCCTATCCCCACCCACTCTTCCAGGTAGCATGGAGAACCTCGGGCTGTCCCTGTGCTGAGCATCTGGGAGGTTTATGGACAGCTCCCAGAGGACAGGTTTAAAGGCCAGCTCTGCTGGCAGCCAAAGGCATGTGCCTCCTGGGGGCTTCCTGGAGACTAAGTGTGATGGGAACAAAGAAAGCACTCCTCTAGGTATGAAATACTACACCAATCGCATCCACAATTTATAAGCTTGAGATTTGGGTTTCCAGCTAGAAGGCAGGCTCCTTGCCAGTCTCCAGTCTCAGCCTCAGCACCCTCGTGTGGTCACAAGTGGACACTGCACTCATAGCCCAGGCAGCCAGGGAGGAAGCCAAGAAGGCTGCTGACCTTCCAACCCCTGCTCTACTCCCCGACTCCACCACACACACACACGTGAGAGGGAATCAGGAGAATCAAGTCTGCATTGAGCACACAGAACTTCCCGACATTCAGCGAAAACCCTACTCTCTCCCAGCTGTAGGTTAGCCATTCCCTCTGTCCTTCCCATCAGGAGCCATTCCATAGATCCCTTGTCCCAGCCAGATGCCAGGCAGTCTTTTCAGCCTCTTTAGATCACACTGTAACAACACTACCCCTCTGCCTACCTGTGAGTGGGGTCCCGGGTCCCTGCCCCATTCTGGTACCTCTAAACACTGACTGAGAAACATCCAAATGGATGGGCCTTCGGGGTTCCCATCCATTCCCTGGAAGGAGAGGGGAAAAGGGGGTGCCTCTGTAGGTTCCTGCTTTCCCCTGCAGCAGACCCTGCCAGGGCCAGCTCTGAGGCCCGGAGGTAAATAAAAGCAAGAAGGACATAAGACCAGAAGATACTCCCTAGACCGACTTACGCCTGGCTCCAACCTCCAACAGCTCTGCCTGAGAGCCCTCTTTCAGGCCCTTCTAACAGTACTCTGGCTCTCCATGGTGCCTCAGCTTCCCACCTGGGACTCTCTAGTCTACCCTCCCAGCTTCACAGACAGCCACCCTGACTGGCAAAGTGGACCCCACTCTGGCTGGCTCTCAAGTCTGAGCCCTCCTTTCCTGCAGGATCCCCCTCTAGCATCTCCCATCATGCATCAAGGACCTGTTCAGAAGCCACAGGGAAGCTACAGCCCAGGCCTTGCATGAGGGAGTGGCTCCAGCCCCTTTTTGTCTGAGTCTCAAGACACATCCTGACACCTGAGGTTCCACCACGGAGCCTGAGGAACCCTCCCTCTGGACACCACACTTTGCCCTTCAGTGGCTGCTGTGTATTTTGTAATTCGTTCCCCCTGGGGAACTGGAGAAGACCTTGGCCCTTGAACAAATTTGCCTTCGTGTTTGCTGCTATTCATCTACACTCTCTTAAATCACACAACTCAAGTGGACCAACATCTGTGTTCCTGGGAAGGCTGCCAATGAGATAAGCAGCCCTCCTGATTGGTGAGGCAAGAAGGAGCAGAGGCACAAGCCATTCACCTAACACAGATTTTATGTACCTACTGTGTGCTGGACTGCTTGGAGCACCTGACCTGAATCTCTTTTACCCCTTCCTTCCTGTTTATTTCTTATTCCCTGCACTCTTCCCTCTTTCTGTCTCTTCCTAAAGTGAGCGCTTTCAGACGTCACATCCAGCTTGAGAATCCTCTAAGATCAACATTAAACACCTCCTGTATACATGAGCCTCACATTCAAGAGCTGCCTACAGAACGTTCTACACTGTCCTTGCCCTCAAACAAAGTCAGTTCAAACACATGAAGAGTTTAGCCCTGCCAAGAGGCTAAGGGTACAGTTCAGTTGGCAGAATGCTTGCCCAGCACGTAGAAGTCCTGGGTTCAGCCATTAGCACCAGGCATGGTGGCTCACATCTGACATGCCAGTACTCAGGAGGTTCAGAGACTGAGGAAGGCCATCCTCTGTTACACAGTGAGGTCAGCCTGGGCTACAAGATATCCTGTTCTTTAAAAAAAAAAAAAAAAAAAAAAAGACAGGTTGTGGTGACGCAAGCCTTTAATCCTAACACCCTGGATGCATAATCAGGAGGTCTCTGTGAGCTCCAGGCCAGCCTGCTCTACAGTGAAGTTCAGGATAGCTAGTTCAACACAGAGAGACCCAGTCTTTAAAAACAAACAAACAACAATAAAAATAAACAGAGTTTACCCCTGCCATTGCCATGGCCTAAGCAAAGGTGACGAGAGGACATCAGAGCTGAAGGTCTGCCCAGGTGGAAGATGGATCGGATGATGAAGGGACACTGTAATATCTGAGGGCACCACAAAAAAATCCTTGCAGACCAGAAGCCCAGCAAGTTAAGAGGTCCTTGGTTTGGTCGAAAGGACAGTTGAGGAGTAGGGAGGCAGAAGGGACCAGAAAGGCATCTGCCCAACAGAAGCTGTCAGCAAAGTCAGGCAGTGAATTGTGGAAATGTCCTGGGTCAGGACAGGGAGCCGGCCCCAGACGGCTCTCCCAAAGCCCACCGGCTTCTCCAGTTACCAGCAGACAGGTTTCCAGTTGCTGAAACACAGTTCTGTTCTCTAAAAAGACTCTTGTATAATTAGTTTTTCTGCCCTGTATCACCGGGAGGCAGGAGCTCCACCAACATTCCTTCATCCAAAGGGAGGGAGGAAAGAGAGGGGGGGGTGTGAGCCTCAAATAAAACTCCTGGCCAAGCGCTCATCCTCCTCTGGGGGCCCCCTTCTACAGTAACAAGTACAAGGCAATTACATTCTGTTGTGAGTTATTAAATTGGGGGGAAGACACACATAATAAAATGGAGACATTTGTAGAGAGGTTGAAACAAAATAAAAGCAGTTAAGAATAAAATCAATAGCTAAAGTTTCCTGGAGCCTAACCTCCAAGCCATTATTATATGAGAATCAAGGCTAACGAGGTGCTAAGGAAGTTAGTGCCTGGTGAGGGAGGGAGCCGGGAGGGAGGGAACGCTGCCTGCCGAAGCGGACACTGTCTTACAGGTCTGAAGAACTGGTGTGTGGTGAGGAATCCGCCCAGGGGAGGCTCAATTCTTGGCTTGGGCAATGGGACTCAAGATGCAATAAAGGAGCCACTTCCGCTTACCCGGAAGTTCTGCCCCGCCTGATAGAAGTGAGGCACACAGGTGTCTCTTCTGCCAGGCCTGTCACGAGCATGAAAAAGGGTTATCCGACCCTGTCTCCGCAAAACAAAACACCCCCTCCCCAAAAAAGAAAAAAAACAATCACTCTTGGACCTGGAGAAAAAGCTGGACCGTAAGAGCCCTGGCTGCTCCCCCAGAGCAGCTGGGTTCGATTCCCAGCACCTACATGGCAGTTTCCAACGGTTTGTAATTCTAGTTCCCGCATGTGATGCCCAGATATACATGCAATCGAAATACACATAAAATAAAAATAAAATATAAGAAAAAAATTTTCTGTTTTCTTTAAGAAGGTGGGTGACCGGAAGAGGGATCATGGGGGTGGGGAGAGGATGAGGGAAGGGTTGGCAGTCTGTCTATCCTTTACATTGAAAAGGTGCACTACTAATCTGAACCAGAAGAGGGCAGGGCTGCGGAGATGGAAAGTGTGAACGCCTGAAGGGTTCTTGGCCCTTGGCAGACACCGTACTGGATTTCCTCCGTTGGGCGGGTTTAACTGCTCGGAAGCGGAAGCCTCGTTCTTTTTCCGTTCTCTTCGGTTCTTACCGCTGCGAGTGCTTCGGGTAGGAGGGGAAGGGAGTCCAATCCGAGGCAATCCGCGGCCGTGTGGGGTTTGAGGAGCACGGGTCTGAGGGGAGCGTGTGGGGGAGGAGAAGGGAGTGCGGCGGGGCGAGGTGGGGAAGCAGGATCGCGGCCGGCTAACTCGGAGGACTGTTCCCACAGGTGCGGTCGCCAGCGCCGAGCGCCCATCGCCATGGTGAGTCCGGGACCAGGGATCTGGGCGGGCTTTAGCGCCCCCAGGACGCGTATGTCCCCCGAGCTTATTCCGTTTCTCCTGTGTTGCAGCCTCGGAAAATTGAGGAAATCAAGGACTTTCTGCTCACAGCCCGGCGGAAGGATGCCAAATGTGAGTGGGGGCTTCCAGAGGCTCGGGACGAGCCCGCCGGGCGGGCCGGCGGAGGGATTGGGCGTCTCTGAATAGCAGTTTCTGAATGCCATGGGATCTCCGAAGGGATCTTTCAGTTCAAGAGCTTGGGGAATCCAACATGTCACACACGCTAAGGTCGACACTTAACGCACTGTGACCAAGTACACACCTGGTCAGCGCGCTTTATCGTTAGGTACCTTACCAGGCTTCGCGTGATACAGGCAGGAGGATCCCTGTGAGTTAGACCAGCCACGGCTGCATAGTGAGACTGTCTTCAAAAAGAGAAAGAAAAAAAAAGTCGTCTACCTATAATAATCTCCAGTTGCTTGTTTTTGTTTTTCAAGGTAGGTTTTCTGTGTGTAGGCTTGGCTGTTCTGGACTTATTTGTAGACCAGGCTGGTCTCGAACTCAGAGCGATCCATCTGCCTCTGCCTCCAGTTTTCAAGTAAAGAAGGGAGGTGATGAATCAAGTAGAGCCAGACTGGTGGCCCATGCCTGCTTAATCTGAGGAGGCCGAGGTCATCCTTGGTCTACATAGCAAGATTTTTCCTCACAAATCCAAAATAGAGGCTGGGGGTGTCACTAGGTTGGTAGATTGCTTGACCAGCATGCAGGAAGCTGCTAGGTTCATTTCCTTTCTCCCCTGCAGGGTCTGGTGCACAGAGGGTAATCTCCCAACTTGGGAGGCAGAGCAAAAGGATCGGGGGGAATTCAAGGTTCTCCCTGGCTAAGTTGTCTCAAAATAGATGAATAAAACAAGCAGGTTCAAAGTTGTTTTTTTCAGCTCCTGTTGGTTTTGAATTGTTCTTTTATACACAGGGAATTGTCCCCTATTTAAAGGATGTTTGGAAGGATGTGCCCAATGAAAGACCTTGGATGACGTTATCTCACATAGCAGGAAAAAGGGAGTCTGTGATAGCCCTGTGTGTGTCTTCCTTTTCCTCTCAGATATTTCTTTAAAAGAACCAAATAATGAAGTAGAACACGATAGGCTGTCTTGTTAGGTTAGACAGGAAGAGCCTTTGAATGAACTGCAAGGACCATGTCAAACAAGCAGTTGCCTTTGATCTCGTGCTGTGTGGACTGGCAGCCACCTGTGGGAAGGATGTCTCCTGCTGGTGGGCTCAGCAGTGTCTGCTTGTGTTTTCCATCCGGGCTGTAACATTTGGCACTACCTTCCCATGTCCCTGCTCTGGCCTAGGTGTCTTTGCCTCCTGTTTAACATGTGTGACATGAGATTGATAAGGACATCTTAGCAGATCCGTCAAGTTCTTTAACAGGTTCAGAAATTGAGTCAAGAGTATTTGCTAGAGGAATACATTCAAACCTGATTTCTGGTGGGTTTTGTTTTTAGAAACAGGCTGTGGGCCCTGAGTGACCTGGCACTCACTTTGAAGCCCAGGCTGACCTCAGATCTAGAACTCAGTGATTCTTTCTCCCAGGTGTTAGGATTGCAGACCTGTGCCACCATTTCTGATTTTTTTTTCTTCTGTGTTGTGCTTTGGATTTTTGCTTATTGTGTATGTGTGCTGATGTGGAGGGCAGCTTGCAGGAGTTGGTTCTTCTATCTGGAAGACCTCAGGAACCAAACTCTCAGTCGTTGGGTTTGGCAAAAGGTGCCTTTGTCCACTCAGCTATTGCATTGGCTTTTCTTTTTTGACCTTGAACTGCCTGTCTCCCAAGTACTGGTATTACAAGCATGCTTCAGGATGCCCTGGTCAGCATTTCCACTGTGTGTGGGCACCACATAGAGTTGGTGGACGCTGGGCTGCTTGCGCATAAGTGCCTGGCTTTGCATTTATTTCTTCGTCTTGGGTACTTATCCAGAAGTGGAACTGCTGCATCACACTGTGGCTGGCTGTCCCTGGAATAATGCTGGGAGTCTGGGGGGTATGAGAGCACCTACCTAGGACCTGAGGCTCAGAGGTCATTTCCCAGCGCTGACTGAGCTGGACATAGTGGAGTGCCACTATAACCCCAGCGGTTTTGGTTAGAGGAAAAAGGTCCTCCTCAACCATGCAGTGAGTTCAGGGCCTGCCTGGATACATGAGATCCTGTCCCAAGAACTGACTCATCTCTAGGAATAGAAATAAGGTTTGACTTAATTTTCAGGAGTGTGGTGGCTACAGTCCAGATAATCTGAATTTGGAAAGATAGGAGCCAGAGTGGCCAGTGCCTTGCAGGCTCTGGGTCCCAGGGCTTCCTGTGACGTGCCTTGTCCCAGCAGCAGTTACTGGCAGAGGTGAAGTTGAGAGTGCACGTTCTGTTTCCACGAGGTTAGGGACCAGGTGAATATCCCTCGTTAGGTTTGAGTCTTTGAAGCATTAGGCATTTCACTGCTTTTATAACCACAAGTTGTTAGTGTCTGAAAGGTTTGCAAGGAAGTTGGAGCAAGGGATTTATCAAGTACTCAGTGATGCTCGTCCATAGGACATAGATGATTGTCCAGCTGCTGCATAGCTCGGCTATGGGTGAAATGTCTCCACATTGGAACAAAACCAGACCCAGTCCAGTTGATTTGAGGCGTACCTGGAACCCACCTGAGCTGGAGTCACAAGATAAAATTAATGCATTAAGAACCAGGAGACTGGTTTCTTAAGTTGCAAGCTCTCAATGCTTGCAGAGTTTGGTTCCCAGCATCCTTGGCGCTCAAAACTGTAGCAGTGATGTCCTCTTTTGGACTCAGGCACCTGCAGTCACATGCCTACACGTATTTCCACATAATTAAAATTTTTTAAGACCCAAGTTCCACAAAAATTTAGGGGGAGCTTCCCTGTGCACTGGAGTAGAGCACCCTGAAACTGCAAGTCTGGTGTCCTTGTGTGTGGAGTTGGTTTCCAGAAATGGAATGTTAGTAATCCTAGCAGATAACTCATTTCCTTCCTTTAGAGACTGTCCCTTTAAAAAGATTGTCATGGGTCATTCTAGAATGTGCTGTGCTGTGTTTAGTGTGCCAGGTATGGATTTTATGTGCACATGCAAATGGATTGGGTAAGCCCGAGACCCATGAAGTATAATAAGAAAATGTAGCTTTCCAGAATGTTGAGCATTTAAGAGCGGGGGAAGTAGAGGAGGTGAAGCTTGCTCCGCTCTGGTGGTGAAGTGACAGTTGCACCCATTCGTTTCTTGGCGCTTGCAAGAGTGTAAGGCCCTTGACCTGTGGTTCTGCACCGGTTCTCTGGCAGCTTCATCCTAATTCTGGTCTCCTTGGCAGCTGTCAAGATCAAGAAGAACAAGGATAATGTGAAGTTCAAGGTTCGCTGCAGCAGGTACCTTTACACCCTGGTCATCACAGACAAGGAGAAGGCAGAGAAGCTGAAGCAATCCCTACCCCCTGGTAAGTAAGACTGACATAGTGGTGGGGGTTCAGGTCACCCCCAGGATTGGGAGAGCCACTTTGTGGTGGAAGTGTTTGTCTTTGCTGTAGATGATGCCACGGCATTGTTGTGATTCTCAGGTTCTGTCTGATCCCAGAAATAGCTTCCTTGGCCCCAAGCAGGTTATAGTTTATTTAATCCTCATAAGACCCTACTCCATGATAACCCTGTGTTTGCAGAAGGAGCCCATGAAATGCAGTGGATGTCAACCATCTCTCTCTCTTTCCCCAGGTTTGGCAGTGAAGGAGCTGAAATGAACCAGTCCTCTGCATTTAACTATTAAAAATTCTGGAAAGTCTTTGTGTGCTCAGTGTTTATGTGGAGATGAGCTGTAGATTCTGGTGCTACCTTCTGCACCCCAAATCTTGAACTGGGATCTCAATGGATGAAAGAGTTGCCTTTTACCCTGAGTTTGGAAAAGCCTGCTCTTCGTGGTGGGAAACCTGTGTACACTCCCATGGTTTGGAAGTGGTCTGTGGAATGGGTTGCCTTCTGATGAAAGGAGAGGAGGGGTTGAGCTCTGGCAAGTAGCTGCAGGCTGCTGCCCTTGGAATATCCCCTGGTGCAAGAGAAAGAAGTGTTCCTTACTAAGGAGATTTGGAATGTGAAGTCAGGAGAGCATGGGGCTCTATGAGGTACTTGGAGAAAGGATGGTATGTGGGGTCTGAAGAACAAAGAAGATAAGCTTACTGTGGTCTGCCTGGGAGCAGGTAGAGCTGGGGATCTGCTTCTGAGCATTGCATTGTACATGGTGCAATACATGCATGCAAGCAAAACAACACAATTTTCTTTAAGTAGACAATTTCTAGGGATTTAAAAGAAGGCAAAGCAACCATTAACAGCCTTAAACTGTTCCTGGACTTGAATGCCAACATCTTTCGATCCTGCAAATTGGCTGTGAGCCACACTGCCCTCCACCAGGGGGCACTCTGCTAAAACAAGCCCCCAAATTGGGGGGGCGGGGTGGGACATGATCATGTGGATCCCAGGCTGTCTTTGAGTCCTATCCTGCCTCCTTCCTGAATGCTGGGCCTGCAGGTGTGCCAAACCCAAGTTAACGAGCTAAGATTGGAAGTTCTTAACCTGCCTTTTAAAATTGAGTGCAGCAAGCTGAGGGTTATGCTAAATGCTTAAACAGGCAGGTTATAAGCAGAAGCCATCTGCTGGAAGAGGTCATTTTGGGTGTGCTGTGAGCTTTTTGGATGAGCTTTGTTTATCCTGGGAGAGAGTGGGACAAGAGTCAACCCGTAGTTTAGAATTCCCAAGAAAGTTTACGGCTTTGGCCTCCTTTGTCCCCAGCACATTTCTCAATGGCTCACCCCAGTTCCTAGGAGACAGATGGGATTTATCTGGCCTTGTGGTCCACTGACGGCCCCTTTTCATGCAGTGCCGCCTACACTGGTGAGCCTGAGCCACCATGCTTCTGTGGTCCCAGGCTGGCTCCAGAGACTAATATCTTTGTGCCCTCAGGTGACAGGGCTCACCACTGCTGAGGTCCCAGCTGTGGGGAGCACTAAGCTCAGCAGTGGTGGGCCCCTGGGTGGCTTCTCTCTGGGTCAGTACCCCAGGAGCAGCTAGAACACCCTTGTATTGAGCTCACCCTCAGGTACACACAGGTGTCCATGCCATATCCCTGAGAGCTCCGACCTTGGCTTTTGTAGTGTAGGTCCCTCTCAGTATAAAGGTGAGCAGCATTATCCTGGAGCCACTGAGGGCAGATGTGCAGGACACTGGATGGCACCTCATGGGCTTCTGATCTTGGCTGTTACTGTTGCAAAGGGGCCCCACGGGAGATGCTTCACATTTCTCTTCCTGCTTGGCAGCCAGTTGGGGGGGTTCGCACATAAATCTGCCCCTCGCTTCAATCAGCCTCACGTCTTCCTTCTCACAGGGTAGATCAGGCTGACCTTGAGCTCAGAGATCTGAGGCCCTCAGCTCAATGCCTGGGCTGCCTTAAGCTTGCGATCTCTGCCTCTGCCCCCTGAGGGCTGCAAGTACAGGCATAGGTCGCTTCACCAGCTCTTTTCATGTAATGGGATACATTTATGATCATAGCACCTGGGACACAAGCAGGATTGCCACAAGCTCAAGGCCAGCCTGGGCTACATACCTCAGGAAACTAGGACTATGTAGCAAGACCCTGGCTTAATAGCAAAGACTCACCCTCGGGTATAGGTCTACAAATCTTAGTTGTGTAATGGCTGCTCAAGTCCAAAGCCCCTCTCCCACCCTGGCCACTGGGAAGCAGCTCTTGCGTTTTTCCTGACTGGATTCCCCTTCTGCTCTGCTCTGCCCACTAGTCCCTGATTGCCACAGATTCCCATCTGTCACTCAGAATCTTCTGGATACATCAGCATCACTGTGTCCTGTGTACGAATCCCTAAACTACCCTCCCTTCTTGTGCCAGTACAAGACTCTGAAGCAATGATCATGTTCATAATTAATCAAGATTTAAAGCCTCCCTTCCCCTACTAAACACTGTAAAGACGGGAAACTTGGGTCTTGATCATCACTAGATTGCCTTAGGGAGGATTCCTAGACAGTGTGCTGAACTAGTGAGACATCCGTAGCCGTGGGGGGTGTCCCCTCGACTCTTGTCTGTCAAGTTCAAATATGGTAGCAGCCAGGCTTGAGCAACTACAGAATGGAGCTAATTGTGAGGAGAGGCCCCAGTGGCCGGCAGGGCAAGGCAGGACTTAACTTCTAACAGGGTTCTTTGATACAGCAAGAGCACCTGTTCTTATGCCCAGCAAAACTTGCTTGCCTTCTCTGGCCACCACCGTCACTGTAGACGAAGCTGGCCTCAGATCCACAGAGATCTGCCTCCTGAGTGCTGGGATTAAAGGTGTGCATCAGGCTCTGTCTTTAAAGGGCTCAGTGGTAGAAGCCTTGTCTACCATGCTCAAGGCCTGGGTTCTAATCCCAACACTGCAATAAATAAACCAGGTTGTGGTGGTGCATGCCTTTAATCCCAGCACTAGAAGGCAGAAGTAGGTAATCACTGTGAGTTCAAGGCCAGCCTGGTCTATATAAGGAGTTCCAGGACAGCCAGCACTACATAGTGAGACCTAGTCTGGAAAATAATAGTAGAAATAAAGGAATATTTAACGACTATCCCAGCCTCCTAGGCCAAGATTACTAGTTATGTATGTATCGACTGGCACTTTATGGTCATTTTTCTTTTATCTATTTGTTTGTTTGTTTAAGATCCGGTCTCACATAGCCCAGGCCGGCCTCCAACTCTCTTGAGGATGACCTTTGAACTCCTGATCCTTATGCCTTCCTGTCCTAAAACATACACCATCCAACCTAGGCCACTATTTTGATATGATAGCAAGGCATTGCTAAGAGCTTAGAGACTCAACTTCACACCTATTTTTTTCGTAGGATCAGTGTATGCTTTGGAGTCTTGTTCATGTTGCTGGTGGCTGTGTCCAGGAGAAGTGGGGCGGGGCCTGGGCAGAGCCTCGCGCAGGGCGGGGCGAGTCCCTGTCTAGGGCTGGACATGGGGCGGGGCCTGGGTGGGGCGGGACCGATCGAGTCCGGAGCGGGTGTTAGCGACGCTGGCAGTTGCGGTGCAGCGGCTGCAGTTTGCCCAAGCCATGCCGGCGGCGCGCGTGGAGTACATCGCGCCCTGGTGGGTCGTATGGCTGCACAGCGTCCCGCACCTCGGCCTGCGCCTGCAGCGAGTGGACAGCACCTTCAGTCCCGGCGACGAGACATACCAGGAGGTAAGCCAGTGCGTCGCAGATCCGAACCACCTAGAGGGACCCTCCGGGTGGGAGCCAGAGCTGGCCCGCGCGCGCCCAAGTTCCCACTCCATCCTCTCTTGCCTCGGCAGCCCGCGCTCTCCGCGCTTCTCAGGCCCCCTTAGTCTTCAGTCGGGTCCTCTCCGCTCTCCGGGGTCCCTTCGCCGGGACGCTCGTCCTGGCTGGGAACCTCGGGGTTCATTAAGCTGGAAAGGTTGGAGTAGAGAACGCTGGGGAAGGAGAGATAAGACGCGGAGGCTGCGAGGAGGGGGGTGGGGAGGAGGTGAGCCGTCCGGAGACTTACGGTGGGGGTGGGGCGTCTGAGTAGGGGTGACTGACGGTACGTGGGTGGGCAGAGGTGCTCCGAAGTTCCCCTCCCGAGACTGACTCCAGCCCCAGACGTGTTCTCTTCCGGTCCTGACGGCCTGAGAGAAGTTTAGGCAGAAACTGACTTGAATCTCCGGAGTCCTCAGCGCTCCTTTTCCCAGCCCCAGCCTGTAGGGTAGGAGCCGCTGCCAATACCTCTGCCTTGGCCCCTTCTCAAAGGCTGCGGGGCTGAAAAAGTGGCGTGGGTGACTAACCTCTTGGACGCCAAAGTCCACAGCTGTTTGAGTCAGGGAAGGAAGGTGGCTTCAGATCAACCCCATTTTACACCATGTCCTGCAACTGTCCTGGCGTCCCTATACCTTCTAGGTCCTGAAATCCGGAGGTCTTGGTTCCTAGGCCGTCTACCCTCCTCATTCTTACACTTCTGAATTGTCCCTGGTGAATTGGGCCTTTCCCTTGCTGGTTTGGTGGTCAGGTCCAGGCTTCTGACCTCCCTTCCTGACCCAGCTACACACAGTCCCTCAGCCCATCTCAGCTTCGGTCAAACCCACCACGGCCTCTGCTGCCCCGGCTGAGTCAGTCCCCACTGCCAGGTCAAAGATTCAGGAGCTGGGGCAACGTAGGAAGAGGCTCATTATTATTAGTTCTGTGCCCATGTCGGACTTTGACCCCTTCCCTGCAGTGGCAAGGCACCAGGTTCTTATCTCTGTAATGGGGCTCTAAGCAGGGCTTCTCTAGACTGCTCAGGAGTGGCTTCTTGTCTTCTCCACCTGTCCTCATTCTGAGGCCAGGGGCTCCTGATCCCTGCACTGTGCACTGCCCAAGAGCCAGTACCACGGAGTCTAATTATAACTCGAAGTGGTCCTGCTGCTTGCAGGCTTGGGCAGTTAGTCCCTGTTCTTCTGGGATGATAGGACCCCTTTGTGTTGCTAGGGGGCATTGTCACTCCCAAGCAATACAGCACTAACTTCTCTGGACTACACCCCCACCCCAGTCTTGTCTGGCCCTGGAAGGAAGGCTTGTTCCCTAAGGACAGGAGGCTACCGCCTAGCTCCAGGGAGTCTTCCTTAAGCAAGTGCTTGAAAAGGGACGGATATGGTTTCCCAACAGCTGTGCTGGGGGTGTGCAGAGATCTCAGATCCTGTGCTCTGGGTTCCGATCATATTTTCTCCTCTCTTCTGGAAAAACAAAACAAAACTAGCCCCTCAGCTGGGTCAAGGAGACCCCTGGCTGGCAGAAGGATGGGATGGGGGCAGCCCCTTATTCCCACAGCCTGAGCATGACTCCACCCACGCCAGTCTATGGGTAGATGGCAGCTGTGTGGTGCTGGAGAGTCCCACTCACAGTCCCTGCCTCTAGGGTCCTGACCCCCGAGCCCTTTGTTCTGGCTCTTTCCCATGACCACTGTACCTATCCCACCCCTGCTTGCATCCTGGTTCAGCTACGCGTGGAAGCCAAGCTCTGGGAGATGAATGTGGTGGGCCTTAACGGAAGTCTGGCATGGGGTGGTATTTAAGACTGCTCCTATTTTGTCAAGTTCCCTTGTCTGACCACAGGTCTCTTTTCTCCTGAGCGCTGGAGTTAGGCAGCCAGTTCAGTTGATTCACACTGTAGCCTGGGTGCCCTCTGTCCTAAGTCGGCTTGGTCCTCAGCAAACTGAATTTGAGGCTGAGTGCTGTGCTAGGGCCTGGGTGTCATGATAACTAGGATAGCAGTGGTAGAGACATCTCTGAAGCCAGCATAGTTTGAGGCAGGCGATTGCCAATCCACTGGCTGAGGCGGATTCCAGTTCTATGGCTGTGCGACCACAGGCAGATGGGAATTCTTCCCCTCATCTGCAGGTATTCCGTGAGTTATTCTACTGAGTGTTCAAAAAACAGGCATTTACATGGGACATAACAGGACCCAATGATGCAATCATTAAACAAATGGCCTTGAGGTGATGGCTGCCTAAGGACAGTGCCCTATACAATAGAGAGGGAGAGAGCTGAAGACCCTGAGCAGGCAAGACTGAGAAAAAAGTGCATGTGAAAGTCACAAACAATGTAGGCTTTAAGGGTCAGCATGTGCTTGTGTATGTGAGTTTGAGTACATACACGCTCATACACGTATACACCCATTCACGTACACATGTGTAGGTAGGCTGGAAAGAGGCAGCTAAGCTCCAGGAATGACTACAGTGTGCTTGGGACCTAGAAAGCACAGCAGGGCTTAGAAGAACAAATGGCTGAGGAGCTGGCTGCCTTGTAACCATATGTTGTGGTCTAGAACTTCCTGAGCACCATGTTTACAGGTGTGTGTCCCCATTCCCTGTTTGTGGGGTGCTGGGGATGGAACCTGGGGTTTTATGGTGGACAAGCACTCTACCAACTGAGCTACATCCCCATTCACCCCTCCTCTCTGTTCTATTTATTTTCTTATTTATTTCTGAGGCCAGGTCTCCCCGTGGAGCTGAGACTAGCTTCCAACTGGAATCTATCTACCTTTGAGCCCTAAGATCTGGAACTGCCACTGTGTGTCTGGCTTCTGCCTGGGTTCTGCGGGCACAGTGGAAGTTTCTAGTTTCCTGATAGTTGTTCCTCCTCAACCTCTCCCCATTGAACTTGAGCCTGAGTCCTCAGGAAGTCTCTACATCCCCAGCCATTTGTAGGAAGTGGCTTGGTAATTCTGCTGGGCTCTGTGCATGTAACAGGGAGCAGCCTCGATCCCCACCCCAGATCTCATCCTGTTTGATAGGAGAGCATGCCTGGAAGCTGGAGATGATCCCTGCTTCAGAGAGCTAGCAAAGGGGCCTAAGAGCTCATGGTGGGAAGCTTATACCCAGTGTCATACTCCCTGCTTGAGAAGGAGACCCCAGCTGGCTAGATGCCCAGTGGACAGTGCTAGGGACAGTTAGAAAGTCACGAAATTCCCTCCCATCTAGGGAATTGTCACCCTTACCATACACTCAGGGAGGCCAGACTCTGATGATGTCATGTCCATAATACTTCCTGTTGGAGCTGAGGACAGCACACCCATCCAGGCCTTCTGCAGGCTGTGTGTAAGAAAGCATGGGAGATGTTCATTGTTGTGGTTTGGCTTGGACTTTCCCAAGTCTCAGTTCTCACAGTGAGAGGTTGCATGTGTAGCTAGGCTGTGAGTGCTTGCTTAGCCTGCATAAAAACCTGAGTTCCATCCCCAGCCCCCATAAGATTGGCTGTGGTGGCACACACCTGGAATCCCAGCACTTGGGAGGCAGATGCTGGTGGATCTTTGTGAGTTCAAGACCAGTCTAGTCTACATACTGAATTCCAGGACAGCCAGGGCTGTAGAGAAATGGTGTCTAAAAAAAATAATAACAATAAAATAAATACAAACAAGTCACTCTTGGCTTCATAAAGAGTTTGAGGCCAGCCTGGGCTATAGACTCTATCTTTTTGCCCCAACTGAGTGCATTGAGGATAGAGTATGGAATTCTGGGAGAACAACAGGATACCCTGGCTCAGCTGGAGGCAGATCTGAGGAGGAAAAAGCAGGGTTTAGAGCCCAGCCCCCTTGGGAGAAGAGCCAAGGTCGGGATGAGGAAGTCCGTTCATTCCATCTGAACTTGGAGTCATGATCATCAGGCAGTCACGCCAGTTCCCCAAGGGGTTAACCCTTCCCAGGCTTCGAGGTGGTGCTCTCCTTCTAGAGCAAGAGGAGAGGCCACCTGCCTCCACAAGAGGGCTGGCATGCCCCTGAAGGTGTAATCCGTACTCCCTGGGGTCTGTCCACAGTGGCCACCGCTCTCTCCCTAGCCTGGGTACCAGGATGGTGCTAACCACAAATGATAAACCAGAAATAATCGAGGGAGCTTTGATGACAGAGAGACTGAATTTGGGCATGGTGCTGGGCCAGGCAGTAGTGGGGGTGGGGCAGAAGGAGGCACCGTGTGATGTGGAGACTAGCCTTTCTAAGCTCTGGCCATTGCTGGAGGGTGAGAGCAGAATTATCCTCTCTTCTTTGATTCTCCCTCCCATCCCTTCCCATCCCATCCCACCCCATCCCATCCCATCCCATCCCATCCGTGCACTAGTTAGAAGCAGAGACATAATGGCCTGTTCGAGGAGCGGGTGACACAAGTTGGCTAGACTTCCCTCTGTCTCTCCCAACCGCCTTTCTTTTCTTCATGCCTTCCTTCCCTTTTCTGTTCCCTTGGCCCTTGACCCACTGACAACCCAACTTCCAGCTCTAATCCTTTAGTTGCCCAGGGTTCTTGGAGTGAGCAGCTAACAAGCCACGCCCCACCTGCATTTGGCCTTCCTACTCAGGGCCTTCCTGCACTGGCCTGTGTTATCGGTGACCTGATTGAGACTAACTGCTTGGCCTGGAGAGGGCCTCTAGGGTTGTCCCCTTCATACAGGGCCCCTCACTGTGTTTGGATGTGGGCTGGGGACCAGCAAGCCTCCTTCCTGTCTTCCCTCCTTAGTTCTGGGGCTACCAGGATGGCTATGTGTCACCATTCACAGCCTTTTACATAGGATCTGGGGTCCCAACTCAAGTCCTCCCGATTGACAGCAAGGATTCTTACCACCGAGCCATCTCCACAGCCCTCAGCATGTATGTAGCACATGTCCTGAGGCCAGGCGTGGTGGTACACTAGTGCTCAGCACTAGTGTACGATCCTTGTCATGTGTGCCCTTGACCACCCTCGGCACCGCTGCATCTGCCTCCATCTCCACTGCCTGCCCTGGGAGGTCTTCTCTGACTGCAGGCATATAAATTCAACCTGTCACTGCTACTCTGTTGCCCTGTCATTCCTGTTACATATACACATTGTACATAGCTGCTGATGCCCACCCATGCCTGTGTAGTGTTGTTCCATTGTGTGACTGCCGCACACAGCGGGTGTCTTTGTAATGAACAGTGTGCTGTCTCCAGCGTTTGGTGACTGCCTAGACTAAGTGACTGAGAACTTTTTTTTTTTTTTTTTTTTTTTTGGTATGTGGATCTTGGGGGGGAGGTTTCCACACACACGCCCTCCTTTCCTTGAAGTAGACTGGCTGGGTCACAGTGTGTACGGGAGCCTGGTGGCTTACAAAATTATCAGGAGGGTGGGGGGGAAGATAGCCACTTCTTAGCAGTGGGATTTCAGGGGCTATGAGAAAAGCTTGGGGCTTATTTTTAGTTTTTGGAAACAGGATCTCATTCTGAGGTCCAGGCTGGTCTGAGCTTCTTGACTGCTTGGATTATGGCCACAGAGTGTCAGTTCTCGAGCTGGGTGTGGTGGGACACACTTACAGGGGAGGAATACCAAGAGTACAAGGAGAACCTGGGCTGCATAGTAAACAGGGCAGTGGGAGACCCCCTCCAAAAAAGAGCTAAATTAAATTTAAAAAGCCAACAGTGGCATTCATACCCACAAGGCTCTGTGTGTTGGACCCCGAAGAGTGAGTCAGTTTGAAGGAGAAGAGAAGCTACTGAGGGAAGAAAGTTAACTTCTGTTGACATTAATCTGTTGCTCCTTCACCTGAAAACACTTGAGTGAGTGACAGTTGGCACGGGGTCAGCTCTAGTCGGTTCTTTGGGGGTTTGTCCCTGTCATTTGTCCTAGTTAGGGTTTCTATTGCTCTGAAGAGACACCATGACCATTTCAACTCTTATAAAGGAAAACATTCAGTTGGGGCTGGCTTAAAGTTCAGAGGTTTAGTCCGTTATCACAGTGGCCAGAAGCATGGCGGCACGCAGGCAGATATGGTTCTGGAGAAGGAGCGGAGAGTTCTACATCTGGATCAGCAGGAAGAGCTCGAGGTTTTCAAAGGAAGCTGTCATAAGGGCAAGGGCCTGGGTGTCCCCTCTAGGGGAGATTATAGGTGTGCACCACCATGCCCAGTTTATGCAGTGCTGGGGAAGGAAACCTAGCCTTCCAGCTTGCCGGGCAAGCACTCCACCTCCTGTACCACTGTCCTCAGTGCCTGCTAGCCCTCACTGTGACAGGCTTGGCCCAGTGTGGGCTCCACGGAGGTGTCAGAGGCCAGCGTGCAGCATGCTGACTTTGTGTAGTGAGTCTCTACAGCCCTCCTTCCCTCCTCTGCTTTCCAGGAAGGTGGGCGGTGACGTCCCACTATCTCATTGGACAGGAGCCTCTCAAGGTCATTCTAAGGGGCAGGTGTGCTGCCCGGTGGTCCAGGTCCCATGCCTTACCCCGAAGGCTGTGGAGGATGCTGTGCATTGAGCTGCTGCCCTCCCTCCACCTCCCTGGAGGGAAGAGGATGAGTTCCCTTCCACTCTTGGGTGTTGCCCAGGTGGAAGTGGTGGCCATGTGCTTTGTGTCAGGACAGCCCAAGTCAGGGCTCCTATGGGCTGCCTGCATCCTCACAGGGAATGAGCAGTTTATCTAGCCTGCAGCCACCAACCTCTTGCACTGCAGGTCATCTCCCCGTGCTTGGTGTCCTGTGGCCCCTGCCCTGATTACTGCTACCACCCACACAGGCTCCCTGACAAAAGCTCTAGGGAGAGCCACCCCCAACTGGGACACTGGATGAGGGCATTGCTGAGGCCACATGGGAAGCCAGGAGGCTGTCAGCTCAGGAACCTGACTTAGAGCCAGGTCCAGCCCTGGCTGTTGGCCACTGATCCTGGAGCCATCTGGTGTCCATCTGGCCAAATAAAGGGATTGGAAGATGCTGCCGAGGGGAACACCTAGGCCTCCTGACAGACAAAATGGCTCCTTTTGAAAACCCTGGCCTACTAGGCGGGCCTGAAGAGCCCCACACATCCCCTCAATATTCCAGCCTTCCTGCTACCACTGCATGTGGGTCAGCTGTCCCTGACAGGGTACAGCAAGAAGGACACCAAGAATTATCTATTCTGGCTCCTTTCTATCCACTCTCCTGCACAGAGCTGCCTTCTAGGGATTCTGGATAGCCCCAGCACCTGGAATAGGCACTTTCCATTTGGCATAACAAGACTGGTCTGGCAAGGTGGGGCCTAGGTATGGTAGCACCTGTAATTCTTCCTGGCCCTAGCTTAGTACCGCTTGGTACCTGACGTGTGTCCTGCCTAGACTCTGCCTCTTTCCCATCCTTGTGGCCATAGTACTAGTCGTCCACAGCCCTGTTTGCAGCTGGGGTTGTTTCTTGTTCTCCCAAGTGGCTCAGGGCTCATCATCAGGCCTGGCCTGGACTACATTTCTGGAAACCTGGGCTTAGCTATGCTTAGCTGTGTTAGTTAACTTTCGTCATTGCTATGACAGAATTCCTGACGAAAGAAGCTTAAAGAAGGAAGGGTTTATTTCGGCTTACGGTTTGATGGGACATCCATCCTGGCATCGTGCACGTGAAGCCACTGGTCACATCGTACCCACAGTCAGGAAGCAGAGAACTGGGTGCTGGTGCTCAGCCGGCTTCCCTTTTGTATTCAGGCTGGAACCCCAGCCCATCAGATGCTCCCTCCATGTTACCGGTGGATCTTCCCAACTCTATTAAACTAATCTAGAAACACACACCACACACACAGATTTGTCTCCCAGCAGATTCTAGATTCTGATGAGCTTTGATAATGGGAATCTTCATAACAGCTGTCCCCCTCCACCCCCTCCCACCGCACCCCATTGCCTAGCTTGTCCATTTCTCCACCATCCCCACCCCGGCACCCACAAATGCAGGGCAGGCTGTTTAGAGGGCTGGGCAGAAGGATACTGTACAGTGCCTAAGACTCCCTGCTCCTCTGCTGGGCCAGAAGCTGACACACAGCCTGCCCATCTTACAGTCGCTGCTCTTCCTGGGGGTGCTGGCTGCCATTGGCCTGGGCCTGAACCTCATCTTCCTCACCGTTTACCTGGTGTGCACATGTTGCTGCCGGCGGGACCACTCGGTGCAGAGCAAGCAGCCCAACTCATTCTGCATCACCTGGACGGCGGTGGTGGCTGGGCTCATCTGCTGGTGAGTGTCCCATGCCTAAGGCCACATGGTTTCAACTCAGCTTACAAGGGGGTGGGTAAGGAGGGGACCACTCAACAGACACGAAACTAGCCTGTGGCCAGGACGGCCTCCATGTCCGACAAGCTAACACTTGAATGAAGAAACCTGCCTCCCACAGTGAATACTGTCCATTTTGGGGCCAAGCATGGAGTATCAGTCCCTAGTGTGGTGATGGGGGTCCGCATAGTGGTCCCCCCACACCCTCCTACCATACCAGGGCCAGGTCTGACAGCCACATGAGTCCCTCCCTGAGTTGACCAGGTGGAGAGTGGACATTTCCCCACCCCCTTCCACCGCTGCCCTGGGTCTGCCAGACTGGAAATTAGCCCCAATCACTTCCATGGTCTTGTGAGAACAGGAGCTTTGCATGCCCATAGGTAGATCTCCTGCACTCTGACTGAGCAGTGAAGTTTCCCAGCACTGTGTGAGAGCTGGACCTGCCACCCCCACCCAACACCCAGCCAGCATGCTGGCTCTGTGTGCAGGAATTGGTGTATTTTTCTTGTTTCCATATCTGTAGGAGTTTTTCCTAAAGTGTAGCGCCCCTTGAGCTACTGAAGTGTGTGGCCACTTTCTAGGCTAAGAGTCCCTTGCTGCTTGTCAGAAGATAAATCCCAGGTTCCAATCTGCTGTAGGGTCACCTAACTCTGGGATATTTCTTTTCTTTTTTTTTTTTTTTTTTTTTTTTTTTTTTTTTTTTTTTTTTGGTTTTTGAGACAGGGTTTCTCTGTGTAGCTTTAGTCCTGGAACTTACTCTGTAGACCAGGCTGGCCTTGAACTCAGAGATCCTCCTGCCTCTGCCTCTACAGAGTACTGAAATTAAAGGTGTGTGTCCCCACCGCCTAGCTCATATTTTTCTATTTTAATGTATTCATTAATTGTATCTCAGCCTTTTGGCCAAGATGGAATGCTCAGTGGCATGTTCATGACTGCATCATGCTGGGAGTGTGGGGCTCACTGAGACCAAAAGAGAGGCCATCCTCAAAGTAGTGAATAAGGACTGACAACTGGTGACACTCAGGGCTGCAGCCAGAGTGTGGAGAAAGCATTCCCACCCAGATATGAAGGGTCAAAGAGCGGTCTGACTCCCAGACGCCCATGAAGAACTGCGTTGATAAAATGCCTACCTGATGTGGCGCATTACAGGGTAGTCAGGGAAAGGTAGGACCCAAAGACACACACCAATGCTTGCTAACATGCCTTGATCCCTGGGTCCTCAGAGACCTGCAGGTGCTCCTAGGTTTTCAGTAGGGCTACTGCCAGATAAGCATGTTGTCAGGTACAAACTTCATTCGATTAAAATGCATTTAATGCTGGCTAATCCAGCATCCAAGTAGAACCACCATAGCTGGGCAGTGGTTGCGCATACCTTTAGTCCCAGAGCTTGGGAGGCAGAGGCAGTCAGATCTCTGAGTTCCAGGCCAGCCTGGTCTATAGAGCAAGTTCTAGGACAGCCAGGGCTGTTACACAGAGGAACCCTGTCTTGAAAAAATAAGACGAACAAATGAATGAACAAAAAGAGCACTGGCTGCTCTCCCAGAGGACCTACGTTTGCTTCTCGGCTCCCACATGGTGGTTCACAACCAGCTGTATGTGACTTCACTTATCACGGTGTCCAACACCTTCTTCTGGCCTCTGCAGGCACCAGGCACACACGGTGTATAGCCATACACTCAGGCAAAACACCCATACGTGTGAAATAAATACTGAAAAGAAAAACAGAAAAAGAGAGTTTTCAGAATAGTTACCCAAACAGGGCACAATGGTACATGGCTTGAGCCAAGCACTCAAGGAGGCAGTGGCAGGTAGATCTCTGTGAGTCCAGGACAGCCTGGTTACACAGAGAAACCCTGTCTCAAAACAAAACAAAACAAAACAAAAAAGAATAGTTGAAAGAAGGAGAAAGAAGAGCAGGAAAAACTCAAAAATGGAAGGAAGGGGTCACGTGGCAGAATTCTACAACTGGTTCCAGGCAAGAGCACATCAAGGACATCAGCAATTTAAAGAAAAAAAAAAAAAAAGGCAAAAGCAATGGCTATTTTCCACCCTCTAAACAGGGTTTCTCAGTGTAGCCCTGGCTGTCCTGGAAATTGCTCTGTAGACCAGGCTGGCCTCAAACTTACAGAGATCTGCCTGCCTCTGCCTCCCTAGTGCTGGGATTAAAGGCGTGTGCCACCACCACCTAGCTGCCTTTTTTGTTTTTCAGATTTTTTTTAAGCATACTTTTCCCACATGGATGTCTTCCTGTGTACGCGACACTCTGGCAATACTGTGGGAAAGGTAGATAGAGCAACGGTGCAGTGAGGGGCTGGGCTATTGATTGAATGTAAACAATACTGACTGGAGTCAAGTGTGGTGGAACACACCTTTAATCCCAGCACTCAGGAGGCAGAGGCAGGCAGATCTCTGTGTGTTCAAGACCAGCTTCTTCAACAAATCCAGTTCCAGGACAGCTAAGCTACAACTGTGTCAAGGAAGGAAAGAAGGATAAGCATCAGTGTGTGTGTGTGTGTGTGTGTGTGTGTGTGTGTGTGTGTGTGTGTGTGTGTACTTCCTGCCGGGTTAGAGTTAGAGTTACGGGTGAGAGTCAGGCTGCTCAATTGGTCCTGTGATCCCTGGAGGGGTGGACCACATGGAATATGAGAGATGAAAAAGAGTTAAGATTGCAACTGATTTACCCAGGCTGGCGGGTTGGATTCAAGCCAATCATGAAATTTCACACAGATGGATTTCAGATTTGGCTTTTGGTTAAAAATCAATAGGAAAGAGAAGAGACTGAACTGGGCAGTTCCTGAGGAGAAAGTTCTGGGAGGGGCTGTTTGCTGACCATGATGTCAGTGAGGGCACAAGGGCAGTCCAGTTGGGGGTGGGGAGGGAGGGTCCTAGAGCATTAACACGCAGCTCCCCATACTCTGCTCAGTCCCAGTTGAAGAGTGACATTGGAAACCGGGCATGGTGGCCCATGCTTACAATCCCTGTGAGACATGGAGACAGGAGGCATCAGGAGTTCAAGGTCATCTCAAACAACACTCGGCTTGGGTATGTGAGGCCCAGCTGGGGATACATGAGACCCTGTCTCATATGTCTGTCTCAGAGAACAGAAGGCAGGAGATGACAAAGGGGCCACTTTGAGAAAGGTGGGCAGAGCAACCAGAGGGAAGGAAGGAGGAAGACCGACAGGTGCAGTTTGTGGCCGAATTGGAGACTTCTTCCAGCCACCCCAAAGCATGATCCAGGGCCCAGCAGATTCTGGGTTAAATGAGACAGGCAGGCTTCAGCTCTGTAAGAGGGAACTTGCTAGAAGCTAAACCCTCATGGTAGAGGACTAGATTGGGGATATATAGGGAAGTCAGGGGGCAGGGGAACCCCAAAATCCAGGGTTCTTGATCATGTCAGGAGGAACTTGGAGGTTGGTATTGAGTGTGTCAGATCAGGTCTTGGAGCCCCACCAGAGGCTGCAGTTTTGTGCCTTTCAGAAGTCTGTACCAGCCAGGACAAGCAGGCTTCTGCTCGGCCGCTCTGGGTGGCCCTTCACCGTCACCCTTAGACAATGCCCCCTGACTCCAAGCCGCAGAGTAAAGCTCCCTGGCTAAAGTCAAAAGCCCATACTGGGGCTGTTAGTAGTGGCTTTTATTCACAGTTCCCCAGACCTGGAACCAAGTAAAAGATCCTTCAGTAGCTGAGAGAATAAATAAACTTGGACATATTCAGACAATGGAATATTATGCAGAGCTGAAAGCAAGTGTCTTGTTGATCCATGGATGCCTGTCACTAAGGCAAAAAACAAAACAAAACAAAACAAAAAACAAAAAACCCGAGTGAAGGGAAGATGCTTCGTGATGTGACTACAGCTGTATGACATTCTAGAAAAAGCCTTGGAGACTGTAAGGCCTGGGGTGGGAGGGGGTGGGGCACTGGAGGTTTTAGGGCAGGGACAATACCAGACACTGTGTGTCCACCTGTAGAATTTCAGCCAAGGGGGACCCCTGTGCGCACAGTGGGCCTTGGGTAGTTCCCTCCGTCCCACCAGGTTACCCATTGGAGCAACGACTGCTTCGTAAAGGAGGTCGTAACGGGGCCTGTCCTCAAACAGAGGAATTCTGCACCTGCTCAGTTTTGCTATGAACCTGAAACCACTCTAAAAATTATTTTTTTAACATCTATTTTTATGTGTATGGATGGCTTGCCTGCATGTGTGTCTGGGCAACACGGTGCCTTTGGAGACCAGCAGGGGCGTCAGATCCTCCTGGAACTAGAGTTTCACAGTGTGAGTGCTGGAAACTGAATGTGGGTCCTCCGGAACAGCAGCCAGTGCTCATAACCACTGAGTTCTCTCTATGGCCCTAAAAGCAATTTGTTTGTTTGGTTTGAGTATTCAAGGAAGGGTTTCTCTGTATAACAACCCTGGATGGCTGTCCTGGAACTCACTATGAAGACCAGGCTGGCCTCCAACTCACAGAGATCCACCTGCCTCTGCCTCCTAAGTGCTGGGACTAAAGGCATGCACCACCACTTCCTGGCTATAGAAACATTTTTTTTAATTTATTTATTTTTATCTCAATCACAGGTTAGGTACTTTGAATCCCAGGCGTAGCCCCCTCCCCCATTCCCTCCTACCCTCCCACTCCCTCCCTCATCTCCTTCTTCCCCGCCCCCTCCAAGTCCACCAACAGGGGAGGCCCTCCTTCCCTTCCATCCAACCCCAGCTTATCCTGTCTCCTCAGGGCTGGCT
>CM053746.1:7117224-7156188 GCA_028658305.1 Pachyuromys duprasi | reverse complement strand
GGCGTAGCCCCCTCCCCCATTCCCTCCTACCCTCCCACTCCCTCCCTCATCTCCTTCTTCCCCGCCCCCTCCAAGTCCACCAACAGGGGAGGCCCTCCTTCCCTTCCATCCAACCCCAGCTTATCCTGTCTCCTCAGGGCTGGCTGCAAAGTCCTCCCCTGGGATCTAGCCAGTCTGTCACTCCCCGGCTTATATGGGGGAGGGTCAAAGAGTCAGCCATCTAGATCATGACTGAAACAGTCCCTGTTTCCCTGAATAGGGTTATAGAAACATTTTTAAAAAGATAAATGCAAGGGCTGGGACTGTACCTCAGTAGTAGATTGGCTCCCTAGCATGCCTGTAGCCCTAGGTTCAATACTCAGTACAAAGAAGGAAAGGAAGGAAGATTGACAATACTTTCTGGACTGGAGAAATGTAGATAGAGTGCTTACTCTACAGACATGAGGCTCCATCTGAGTTTGGATTCCCACGGAAGAAGCCCACACATCTGTAATCACAGTGCTAGGGATGGGGACCAGGGACAGGCAAACAGATGAGGCTCACTTGCTATCATCATAGCTATTTCAGTCAACTCCAGGTTCAGTGAGAGGCTTTGTCCCCAGGGAATAACACAAAGTAACAGATGAAGGCATGCATCCTCTTCTGGCCTCCTTGTGTACATGCACACATGTATCCACACGCGCGCACACACTTACACCTCTTGCCCACAAAGAGTGATAAGTGTGTTCTCTTCTGGGTCTTGTTCCTAACCTTTGTTTGGGGTTCTGCTTGTAGTGCTGCAGTGGGTGTTGGTTTCTATGGAAACAGCGAGACCAACGATGGGGTGCACCAGCTGATCTACTCCCTGGACAATGCGAACCACACCTTCTCTGGAATTGACGAGCTGGTAAGGACTGTGGGCAGGTGGCTGGGCACAGACACAACTCATGAGATCAGCAAAGGCCAGAACAAGGGTGCCAGTCAGATCTCAGGAGCCCAGCTGCACCCTGTAGAGCTGTGTGATGGCCGCTGTCCGCTAGGCTCCTTCCGAACAGTGGTCCTGCCAAAGGCAAATGCAGGCCAAGAGAGGTTTCGGGGAGGCTCAAGCCCACAGGTTCCAGTTGGTTGAAGAATATCTGGACACTTCCCCACCCTCAAAGGAAACCTTGAACATGGGTTCTGGAGTTATTTGTTGTTGTTGTTTTTAAAGCAAGGGGTCTTCCCTTGTAGCCCTGACTAGCCTGGAACCCGCTATGCAGAACAGCCTCACCTGAAACTTCCCGTGATGTCTTGCCTCTGCATACCCAGTGCTGGACACACTGCCACTATGGTGCACTGGGCATGAGTTGTTTGCTTGTTTGAGGCAGGGTCTACCCTGGAACTCTGTCTGGTTTGTTTGCTTGTGTGTGTAATGTGCTACCATGCCTGGGATGAGCGATGGTCTGTCACTTGTATACAGGTGTGCACTACTGTGCCTGGTATACGCAATGCTGGATGGAGTTTGAACCCTGAACTTGGTGCATGCTAGGCCCTCACTCCACCAACTGAGTTACATTCATAGTCCTGAATGTGAACTCTTCTCTAAGTACTTTGTACAAAGTTCTGGTCCATATATCAAAAGGGGAAACTAGGGACCAAGCATGGTGGTTAAAAATAAAAAAATTGATAGAAAAAATCTTCAGAAACAAGGGAACACACACACAGTGGGGAGAGTCCTCCTAAACCCTGGGGACTCTGGCTTTTATCCCATCACCCTGGCCCCTGCCTGCCTGTCATTCTTGCAGACTGCCAATCTTTCCTGCTAATGTTCTATGTGGCCCCATGACAGCTCCTGGTACTTGTCCTGGTGCACCTGAGGACTCTGGTGGAAAAGGCCAAATACAGATTTTAGGAAAATTAGTCTTTGGACATCTGACTTTCTCTAAAGCAGGTCTCTCCAGAGTATCAAAAGGCACATTTGTGGCAGCGGGCTTCACCCCCAAGCCCAGCCCTAACTAGAGGAATCGTTGACTGCCTGGCATCCTCCGAGGGAGGGCTCAACCTCATCTGCCCCCTCTGCGATGCTCCTTTAAGCTCCTCTACAGTTCTAATCCTTCCATCAGCCCTTGGGGGGCAGGGACAGAAAATCTCACCTTAAAGAGACAGGCTGTGTTGCCCCAGTTGTTCCCTGCCCAGCATTTGTGGGAGGTGGCCCCTGGGAACTCATCCACTCTTACTCACTTAGGTCCTGATAGGGATCAAGCAACCAAGGACACCTTCTGCCTGTCCTTGGCATTGTACTGTCTCCTCCGTCTGCAGCCATCAGCCTCCTTGCAAGTGGGAGAAGCTTGCATGCTCCAAAGCCCCAGTGCTGTGACCTTCACTGCTGGGAAAATTCCGTCTTTATCTCAGGGGAGGAACTTGCTGCTAACTGGGAAGTTGTCCTAGGCTCCCAGCCCTCCAGAGCCAGGTTTGAACACTTGGCTGTAAGTCCTGCTTTTTAGACCTTCTGTCACCCTGTCCCTGAAGACAGGCCCTTACTACTACTACTGTAGTGTGGGACGTTTGTCCCAGGGCTTTGTGATGGTGCTGCCAGCTACAGAAGCTTCTGCCTCTCTTACTTAAGGGGTGATGAAGACTCAAGGTGGGTGCCTAACAGCCTCAGGCCTGAGGACTCCAGGGAGATGATAGATCCTTATAGCCCCTTCCCCCTCATCCAAGGGGTGGAGTCCAAATTGCAGGTAACTGGCTAGATGGCATCAGGTGAATTACCACCAGCGAAAGTGGTAAACTATAGCATGCTCTCTCCCAGGAGGATTAAGATAATGGTGTCATTATAATAATTACTGCAATAACCATGAAGTAGAAGTGCTGGGGTTGTGGGAGGCTGTGGGTGGCAGGGTCAGGATGGAGACTCACCCTGCCAGCCGGGATGACTTAAAGCTGGAGCACAGGTCTAGCAGCCCCTCTGCTAGAAACCCCCACCATCCTGAATCCAGAGTAGGCCTATGGGAAACCGCTCAGTGGAGAAACTGAGGCACAGAGAGGCGGCATCTCACCACAGCTCAAAACTAGGACATCACACAGCAAGAACACGGAACCCAGGGCTCCGGTCCTAGCCTTATGTTCTTTCCCTCCTCCTACTTGCCTGAATCTGAGATGGTGTTCCTCTCAACCCGCTCCGTAGCCAGCCCAGTGCTCCCTCCCAGAGGTCCTCACCTGGCACTTGCGTCAGAATCGCCAGGAGAGCTTGTTAGGCTGTGGTAGCCCCACCCAGCGGGGCTGAGAATTTGCCTTTGAAAACCACACCCCCGTCCTTAATGACCTTCTATGTACCCACCTGGTGGAAGAGCTGGGCTGCCCCCCTCATCCTTGCTTCCCAGCAGAAAGCCACAGTCCATCTTGGGGCCATCACACCTTTCTTCTTGAACCTCAAGGACTGAGAACCATGTGAGCAAGCACAAGGCTTCAGGGTGGCCACTGTTGTGATGAGTTCTATCACCCGTCCGTCCATCCATCCATCCATCCATCCATCCATCCATCCATCCATCATCCCTTCCCATGAAACAATACCAGAAAAAAAAAAGGTTGTCCTGTAGCTTGTCTTTCTTTCCTTTCCTTTTTTTTTTCCCTCTTCTGCAAGGTTCTGCTATGCAGCCCAGGCTGTCCTAGAACTCCTGATCCCCCTGCCTCAACCTTCTGAGCTTTCAAATTACAGGCCTTAGACACTGTCTGGCCTAGTCTCTAATTTTTATTGTTGTTTGTTGTTTGGGTTGGTTGATTGGTTAGTTTTTTTTTAAGACAGGGTCTCTCTGCAGAGCTCTGGCTGGCCTAGAATTCTCTGTGGAGACTAGGCCCATGACACCACACCTAGCTGTTCCTAAAATTTTAACTTTTCTATTTCCTTTGGTGTTTTGTTTGTGAGAGGGACTTGTCTGTTATCTTTATGGTTTTGTTTTGTTTTGTTTATCAGGGTCACTGATAGCTCAGGCTGGCCTCAAACTCCCTATATAACCAAGGATGACCTTGAACTACTAACCCTTCTGCCTCAGACTCCTGACTGCTGGGATTATAGTGTTCAGTACAACACCCAATCTGCTGGATGCTCTGGATCTAAGTCAGGGCCTCCCGCATGCTAGACAAGCACTCTGCCACCTGAGCTCTATGCCCAATCTTGACTTTTGTTTGTTTGTTTTTGTTTTTTGAGACAGGGTTTCTCTGTGTAACAGCCCTGGCTGTCCTGGAACTCTCTTGGTAGATGAGGCTCACAGAGATCTGTCTGCCTCTGTCTCGGTGCTGGGATTAAGGGTGTATACTATCACTGCCAGGCTTGGGAAGGCCTTTTTTTTTTTTTTTTTTTTTTTTGAGATAGCAGTTCCATCTGTCATCCAGTCTGGCCTTAACTTCAAGGCAATCCTCCTGCCTCAGCCTCCCAAGTGCTAGGATTCTACAGATATCAGCCAGCATGGCCAATCGTATCTGTCTCTATCTTGGTGTCTTGTAGTAATCTGTCACCACCTCCAAAGAACTCAGCAGAAGCCAGAATATGCTGACACAGAGAGAAACAGAGAGCCCTTCTTTCTTCTAGAATCAGGAAGTCGCAGCATAGGGAAGACCTGAAAAGTCACAAGGTTAATGTGAAGTTCCCATGATTCCCTGAGCTCAGAGTGCTGACCTGTGGGCTTCATTGCTATGCCCTCCTCTGCCTCTCTTCTGTGCTTTTCTCTTGCAGGCTGTGGGAGCCAAGCCTGCTGGGTAAGGATTAGCAAGGCACCCTGCCCTCCTTCCAGCTGTTTGAGTATGACAACGTCAAAGCAGCAAAGCCAGACAGACCCTGGTAGCATATTGTCTCAGCTATTACAGAGGCTGGGGCAAGAAGATCTCAAATTCAGGGTCTACCTGGATTACATACATAGCCAGTTACTGGCTAGCTTTGGGAATTAGCAAGACCCTTGTGTAATTAACAAGAAAACAAAATAAAACAAAAACAAAGTCCTTCCTCCCTCAGCTGCCAGCATGCAGGCCTCTGTTCAAACGGCTGTAGGGCTGTAGCCTCCCAAAAGAGTATGAGCTTTGCAGTATAAGCTTCCCCTTGCCCCTTGCTTAGGAGCTAGGGAGGACAGCCACTGAGCGATTCTTTCATTTCTGTCTGTATAGACAGATGTTCTTTTGTGGTCCACTTAAGGTCCAAGGAAATGACAGGTGCCTCTACACTCACCTAGCAGGACAGACATCCTGGTGGGTGGTGGGACATGAGCCCAGGCAAAGACACTGATTTCCTCCTCCTGTCCTAGGGCCTGGCTGGGAGGAAATGGCATCTGTTCTCTGTTTTCAAAACGTCATTGTTCTGCCTTGTGGTTGGGACACTACAAGCTGATTCTAACTCAAAGACAAACCCCTTCTCTTGGAGGGTGTCTGGGAACCCTACAGGGTAAAGCACAAGACAGCAGCCCAGGGCTCTAAGTCTTTGATGTCATAATCCCAAGTGATTCAAACTTTAGGAAAATGTTTAAGGAAGAAGAACGGATTGTTTTGGCTCCCTATTTGGAGTCCAGGTTGAGCCTCCCTCTCTGAAATTCAGGAGGCCTGAAGTGTTTTGGACTTCAGAGTTTGGGGTTTGGGGGTTATATTTGGAGTTATTTGTATAGGGTTTCCTGCCAGAATGTTAAGAAGGATTGAGTTTTCAGATGAGAGAAACTCCAGCTGCAGCCTGGCAAAAGCCAGAACAACAGGTCTAAATGTGATTGACTGAACTATGGGTCTATCACCAGCTTTCCAGCACTGTAACAAATCCCTGAGGCCATCAAATTTATAAAGAAAACAAGGTTTGTGCACCTGTAACCCCAGCACTTGAGAGCTGGAGGTAAGAGGATCAGGAGCTCTAGGTAATTCTCATCTTCATATTAAGTTGGAGTCCAGCCTGGGCTACCTAAGACCCTGTCTCAAACATATCAGCCCGGTGGGCAGTAGTGGCGCACACCTTTGATCTACGCTCTCGGAAGGTGGGTGGATCTCAGAGTTTGAGGCCAGCTTGATCTGCAGAGCAAGTTCCAAGATGGCCAGGGCTACACAAAGAGACCTTGTCTCCAAGAACAAACACACAAACAAAAGGATTCCAATGTCTTCTTTGAGGAAGGGCAATCCTCAAAGGAAGTCCTGTCACAGACCTAAGCACCTCCTAAACACTCTACCACTTCCCAGTATCGCCAAGTTTGTGCCTTCAACATGGATCTTTGGGGAACATTCCAGACCCACACAATGGCAGTAGGTGAAAAGACCTCTGTCCTTGGCTACTCCTCTGGGGCAACAGTCTCACGAGCTCCCAGGTCTGTGTCAGTGAGGAACGTCCCTTCAAGCCCAGTTGGCCAATTGTTTCTTCCTCCTGCAGAGCCCTTCCAGGGCTATCCGAGGGCCAGACTCCTAGCCCCCTCTACCTCCCCAGGTGACTCCTAGCCCCCTCTACCCCCCCCCCCCAGGTATCTGGAGACACCCAGAAGATGAAGGTGGAGCTAGAACAGCACCTGGCCCGGCTCAGCGAGATCTTTGCTGCTCGGGGTGACTACATCCAGACCCTGAGATTCATGCAGCAGATGGCAGGCAACATCGTCAACCAGCTCTCGGGGCTGCCCGTGTGGAGGGAGGTCACCTTGCAGCTGACTGAGCTGTCCTACCAGACTGCCTACATAGAATACTACAGGTGAGGAACCGCCGAAGCAAGGGCAGGGACGAGTGGGGCTCCAGAGGCAGACCCAGCCGCTCCACCCCCCAGCCTCACTGTGTACCACCTGAGTAACGAGGCGCTGAGGGGTGCCACCTCACCTCTGCCACATCCACTGTGTTTTTTTCTCATTTCTGTGACTAAATATCTTGACCCAAACAGCTTAAAGAAGCAATAGGGGTTTCTTCTGGCTTACAGTCTGAGACTGTGGTCCATTGTGGTGGAGAAGCCATAGCGGCAGGAGCGTGAGACAACTGGTCCCATCACATCCACAGTCAGGAAGCGAGGGATAAGTGTTGGTACTCAGCTTTCCCATCTATCTTAGGTAGCATCCTAGTTCAGGTTTCTACTGCTGTGATGAAACACCAAGCAAAAAGCAACGTGGGGAGGAAAGGGTTTACTTCACTCACAGTTCCTTATAACAGCTCATCATCAGAAGCAATAAGGTCAAGAACTCAAGCAGGTTGGGAACCTGGAGGCAGGAGCTGATGCAGAGGCCGTGAAGGGTGCTGCCTACTGACCTGCTCCTCATGGCTTGCTCAGCCTGCTTTCTTATAGAAGCCAGGACCACCAGCCCAGGGAGAACACCACCCACAATAGGCTGAGCCCTCTCTCATTGATCACTAATTGAGAAAATGCCCTACAGCACTGGTTCTCAACCTTTCCAATGCTGCGGCCCATTAATACATTTCCTCGTGTTGTGGTGACTCCTAACATAAAATTATTTATTTGCCATTTCATAAGTGTAATTTTGCCACTGTTATGAATTATAATGTAAATATCTGATATGCAGAATATCCGGTGTGCATCCCCGGAGGGATCACCACTCACAGGTTGAGAACTGCTGCCCTATAGGCTCGCCTGTAGCCTGACTTTATGGAGGCATTTTCTCAACTGAAACTCCATCCTCTCTGGTGACTCTAACTTGTGTCAAGTGGACATCAAACCAGCCAGGGTACCACCTCAATTAACACGACCCAGGAAATCTTGGGCTGTTGAAATAGCTTAACTGGTAAAGGTCTCTGGAGCCAAGTTTGACAGCCTGAATTCGATTCCAGGACCCCACATGATGGAAGTAGAAAATTGGCTTCTGCAAACTGTCCTTTCACCTGCACATTGTGTGACATGCATGTGTGCATATACACTCATGTGAACACATTTAAAAAAAAAACGTTTCTCAGACATGCCCAGAGATTTTTTCCTGGGTGATTCTAGGTCTTGTCAAGATGACAAAGTTAATCACCACACCACCTCACATAGGTATCACCAAGCTCATCTCTGTCTCATCCAGCCTGTGGCATCTGTTTATGTCCCTCTGAAACCCCATCCCTTGTGAAATGGCTAAACTCAGGTCATAGACTCCAGACTCACTGCCCTCCTTCCTAATACAGGGTCTCAGAAGGGTGGGTCACTGCTGAGAGCCAAGGAAGGAGACAGCTGTCTCTGTCCTAGGCTGACCTTCATCAGAATGGTAGCATGCAGTCATGTAATGTTCAAGCATCGTGTGTGACATGCAAGTCATTGTGCTCAAAGGGTCAGGCATCCAGCACCATAGACACGGGGTGGAACAGATATGTGGGTCTTGCATGACAAGCGTCGGCTCTTTGAGTCCGTTCCTCACCCAAATGACTTGGCACCTCCTCAAGCCATTGACAAAACTCAGGGCCTCTGGGGCAACATGGCACAATGTGCCCTTGGTTTTCTGGACTTGTGTCCTATTATGTCATAAAGTCCCACCCAGGAGGCCGCTGTTGGGCTGAGTCCAGAGGAAATGCTCAAGACCTCCCATCTCAGACTTCCTTTCCCAAAGGGAAGTACTCACCCAGCCCTGAGCTGTATGTGGTGCTCTGGGATCCAGGTGGTGCTCCCACCGCTCATCCCACAGATCAAGTTCCTTGATGTCAGATATTCTAGATGGACAGAGCCCTTTGTGTTATTCCTCTCGGACCCTCACGGGCAAAATGCCTTCCTGCTAGGGGGCTGAAAGCTCTGAGGAGATGGTCTGCCATCACCTGTGGCTCTCAACAGTGGGGTCTGATAAGCCTCTTGTTTGGGGTACTGCTCACTGCCCGAGCCTTTGAAGTCACACCAGGACCAGTGGAGTATCCTTGGGGATGAGGGCGGTCCTTATTGACCTGGCCTTTTTTCTTGAGTGTACCTTGCCAATCTTGTGGCCATCTTAGTAAAGACTGGGATGAAATCGGTAAGGATTTTACATATCTGAGGAGCCAAAGGGGCTTCTTATTCGGGTCACGTTAAGGAGCAAGACTAGTTCAAGCAGGAGAACTAGCAGCTCCCAACCTCTGCTAGTGTTTGCAGCTCTCAGGCTTCTGGGGAGCCTTCCCAGAAAGGCTTTCCAACAGCTGTTAAGCCAGCCATCCACTCCCATCAGAGCACTTTACTAGGGAGACATGTCCAGCTCGGAGGACATAACGAACCGAGGCTTACCGCCTGGGGCTGAGATGTACACACTGGCTTACAGATGCCGGATGTGGTAGGGTGGGTGGGGTGAAGCCAGCAGCATTAGCTCAGCAGACAAGAGCCAAGTTCGTGGTGAGAACTTCCCCTAGTTCCCAGGGGCTCCTCTGGGAGAGCATCCGCCCAGGAGCTGTTTCTAGGAACAGCTTGCGAAGGCAGCAGCAGTTGGTGCGGGAGTTGTGAAGGCACAGCTGGAGAGGGGTCAGGAGCCCTTCTACATCTGGATTTCCTGCAGATGGGAGCGGGGACAGAAAGAGCAATGCATCTTTAGGTTGGGAGCATGGAATGCATGTTTTGGACTGTGCCAGGAGTGTGGGAGGTTGGGGGACCTATGTCCCTAGAAGGAAGGAGAGTGTGGAATTCCCCATGCAGCTTGTAGACATCTCAACTGCCATGATTCGCCACCTTCTAATGTGTAGAGTAGCACATGACACAAAATGGATTCCAAAGTTCCTTCAACTCTCTCAGAGAACTGGCTCGTTGGTGGCCTCCAGCAAGTGGCAGGCCAGCTCTATCCATGTATCATAGTCGCATTCCCATCTCTGGGACCAAAGAGGCCTGCTGTCCGGGTGCCTGCTGCTCTGTTTGGGGATTGAAGGTTTCTATTAAGCCCCTGCTTTCAAGCGTCAAACCCCCATTCACAAAGACAGAATCATATCCGGCTTCTGGGGACCTCCAGCTTGCTCCATCTTCCTCAGAGCCCCCTGTCACTTCCTGCCACCTCCATCGTGTCCTACTTACACCCCATGTCCAGTCCGCAGCACCACATAAGATGTATGGTGGCGCACGCCTGAAATCCCAGCACTTGGAAGGGGAAGGAGAAGAATCGCAAGTTCAAGGTCCTCCTTGGCTACATACCATGTTTTGAAGCCACCCTGGAATATGAGACCTTGTCGTTAAATAAAAAAAAATTTTTTTTAAAGTGAAGGAAATAGCATGCCACCATCTCCAGCTGGTATAGGACAACCTTTTGCTAGAACTCAGTAGGGAGTTCATAGGTTAGATGAGACCCAGGGGTATCCTGACACTGGCTCCACCTAAACTTCCTGATAATCAAGAGCAAAGCCCTCTCACGCTGGCATCCCGACCCCAGGCTCAGCACCTGGCACAAATGTTGGTTGAAGAAGCCTCTGATAGTACACAGGCTGGATGTGCAAGATGAGAGGCCTTGGGAAAGACAGGCGGACTTCCGTCAAAGCAGGAGGCCTCTTGGGTCTGACTGTAGTGTCAGTCCTTACTACATTTACTCTCTGAGGGTTCTAGACACAAAACTAAGCAGATGGGGGCACCTAATTTGGGGGCAGGAGCTGCAGAAACAGCTATGTGGTCCACTGCGACCACGAATGTCAAAGTGCATTAAAATCTGGGCAGGAGAACTGGGATATAGCTCAAAGGCAGAATTCTTGTTAGCAGGTGTGGGACCCTGGGCTTGTTCCCTAGTATTATAAAAAATAGTAATATTAAGTAAACCGAGCCATTCATATCCTTCGAGGGGATGGGCTGAGTTTCCCATATAGTCCAGTTAGGCCTAGAACTCCCAAGAGCTTGGATTCCAGGTGTCTGCCACCACACTTGGCTTCATTTTCTCTCTTGCATAACTACATCTCGGGTTCTCAGTAGGCAGCTGTGAATAGTAGCAGGCAGAATGGACAAAACAGATGTAGATTGTTTCCGCCGTGATGGAAAGTTCCAGTGCCCAGTACTAGTCTAGGTATTCCACTAGGCGGTTAAGGCAAGGGGCAGGAGAGTTCAGCTTTGCCCCTGCCTCAGGTCTGTGTTCCCGCTGGCCTGGGCTGCTGTTCTGGCCTCCCAAGGGCAGGAGGTGGGGAGTTCTAGTCTGCCAGTCCTCACCTCGTCTTTGCCTCCGCCCAGGTGGCTCTCCTACCTCCTGCTTTTCATCCTGGACCTGGTTATCTGCCTTGTCACCTGCCTGGGACTGGCCAGGCGCTCCAAGTGTCTCCTCCTCTCGTGAGTAGCCCTGTGTATGGTGCCGGAGGGAAGAGTCGGGCTTGGAGCCACCTATAGAGGGAGAAGAGGGCAAAGCCAGGCTGTGAGCATAGCCAGGATCCCCTCTTCAGTACCCAACTCGCTTGCAGGCAGGAACTCCTTGTGTGTCACCCAGCTATCTCTGTGCCTGTTACAGCTCGGTCTCATCAGCCAAAGCCCTGGGATCCACAGCCCTCCCTAGCAGTTAGCGGGGTGGGGGGTGGGGTTGGGGGAATGGGGCGGGGGGTGTCAGTGCTCTGCCTGTTAGGAAGGGTGCTGAATTTTAGGTAGGATGACTGCTGTCCAAAAGACCCCCTCACAGGATCCCAGAGTGTCTGCTTCTCTCCTAGCATGCTGTTCTGTGGAGTACTGACCCTGATCCTCAGCTGGGCTTCCCTGGCTGCTGATACTGCTTCAGCAGTGGTGAGTGGAAGGGATTGAGGGTGGCTGGTCTGACTGGGACACTGTGTCTGTCCTGTCCTGTCCAAAGACCCCAGGCAGCTTTGGCTCAGTCTCTTATCCACCATCTCAGAGTCTCAGAACTAAAGAGGCTTGGGATCACTTCGGCCGGGCTTAGAGACAGGAAGGGGCTTGTCCAAAGTTAACAGGGCTTCGGGGACAGAGCCAAGACAAGACACACTGCTTGTTTGGGCATGCAGAGAACTCGTGGGTGTCCAGGTTAGCTTCCGTGTGGGTGTGAAGAGCGAACCCGGTGGAAGCTGGGTGGTTCCGAAGCCTGTCCCTTTACCTGCCTCCTGGCACACATATGTAGAAGACGGCATCTCATACCTTCTGTCCCTGCGGTCCTGTTGCCCTCACACTCACACCCATGTGTACATATGCTTCTGAATGTGATGCTTCGATGTTATGGAAGAGTGAGGGACATTCTATATGAGAATGTTAAAACAGCAACAGCAGAAACCTTTGATCTTGGAGCTGAGCTGACTGAGGGCTCACTCACTCAGCAGGTGCATGTCTCTGTGAGCCTTGGGCTGCAGAACTCAGGAGAACACGATGTTCCCTGCTGACAGTCACTCAGTGGAAGACAGACTTGTAGGCAAGGTTATCTCGACCTGGTGCGAATCACTACTTATAGGTGCTTGCTCTATGAGTGTGTGTCAGCTGTGTGCCTGTGTGAACATGCACTCACAACTGTGCGTGTGTGCTGGAGAAAACACGTTTTACTAGGAGATTTCAAGGAACCGCTCTGATTGGAGGACTTGTAAGCCGACCCTCTGGTCTGCTCTGCTCTTCCCTGCCCATATCACACTTTGCCTGGTGTCCCCGGGAATGGCTAGGAGCTCGGGTCTTGGGCACTCTGTCTGTTATACCTACAGAATAAATGGCCCCTGGTGCCACCTGGCAGTGCCACTCTTATTAGAGGCTTATTCAGAAGTGCTAAGGAGCCAGTTCTGGTGACATAAGCCTATGGCCCCAGTTACTCTGGAGACTGAGGCAGGAGGGCACCCTGTTGCTATTGCAGAGGATCCAGGATCCATTCCTAGTACCCATGGGTGGCTTGCAACCATCCATAACTTCAATTCTGGCAGATCTGATGCCCTCTTCTGACTGCTGAGGATACCAGGTACACATGTGATACCCACATGCATATATGTACACACTACTCGTGCACATAAAATAAGATAAATCTGAAGTGGGTGGGACTGGAAACAGCTCAGTGGCAGACCACTTGCCTAGTGTGTAAGAAGCTGTAGGTCTGGGCCCTAAGGGGGCCGGGGGCTGGGGATGCTCAGTTGGTAAGTAACTTGCTGACACACGCCTTGAGTTCAGTCCTCAGCTCTGCATCAAGTGGCCTTGCTAGTGCACATTTGGTATCCCAGCACTTAAGAGCCTTAGAGGCTGGGGGGGGGGGGGATGTAAGTTCAAGGCCAGTTTGGGTTACATGAGATCCTGTCTCAAAGCTAACAAAGAGGAAAGGAAATGGGTTCCTCTCATCTCCCCTCTCTGTGCCATGACCACGTACCAAGGACTGGTACCGAAAACACAGTGTTGGAGCCGAGGCTGTGCTCAATGTGGTGGCCTTTGGAGGTTGTAAACAGTGTGGGGAGGGGCTCTGCTGCCCAGAGTGATGGGCACAGCTGCCTGGCTGGCAGCCTCTTCTCCAGAGACAAGCACGCTGAAGCTCTCCGTGCTGAGCCTGTGGGGCCGGTCCCACTTCTGGCAACCTCTGCCTTTTGAAGAAGCAATGCCATCCAGCTTGTCACGGGTGAGGTACCCCTTGGGAGCTGGCTTCCTCCGGCAGTGCCTTCTCCCACCAAGCATCTTGCTGATCAAGGAGCCCATAGGCTGTTTTATCTGCAGCCGGGTGCTATGGAATGTCAGGGAGCTGGGAGCCATGCCATTTCCCTAATTCCTTTAGTCAGGCCCTTGTGCGGGAGAGGCTGGTGTGAGGGCACTGAATGGGCCTTTGACAGAGCTGGGGCTGCTGTAGCATTTTAATAGGAAGAGGGGTGAAGAGTAGCTGCAGGGGGCGGGGAGGAGAGCACCAGCTGTCAAGGGGTCATTGTGCAGAGCTTTTGTGTTCCTTCCCTGCCACCCTGTCCTCTGAAGCCTATTTTGAGGGCAGTGGGGCCAGATTCACACCATCACCCTTCCCCCAGCCTGATCACTAGGCAGGGCATCCATAGGACAGAGACTGTCCCAGGGTATGCCGAGTGGAGGGAAGGTGGGAATTGGGGAACCAAGCCCAGAGCCTCCTGACCTGTGGTCTAGGCCCTCACTGCTGGCCCTCCTGGCTAGTCCTGTGTAGTCAGTAGTGAGCTACAGACAGACTTTAGGAGCTGAGGGCCCTTTGTACAAAGAAGAGGAAATGCAAAGAAGGAAGAGAGGAGGAGGAGTTGGTGAGGTGTCCCTGTGGGTGCTTTGTCTGCCACCAATGGGACAGGACAGACCCAGAACATACAGACCTGAGGGGCAGCAGGCCCACCTCCTGGAACAGAGGCAGGAGCATCGCTGCTTGAATCCTTAGCCTTAGCCCTGGTATCCCTTCATCCCTGCCCAGCAGCAGAACCTCTGGAAAGCTACTGAGGTTCTCTGTGCCTCAGTTTTCTCCTGTGTAAAATGGGGAGAATAATAGTATTTGGCACCTCAAATGGCACATGGTGACTATTCAATACGTAGTAGCCATCTTGGCTGTTGGCACAGTTCTCACCACGTGAGAGTCACAGGGATGACCCCTTCAGATAATCAAGAAGCTCCTGCATGCTCAGCCACCACCTGGGCCAGGCGTTTGGTGGCTCTCCACCCCCTGCCGCCACCACCTCACTTGCACTAGGTGCTCTCCTCCTCACCTCCGCCCTTCCTCCATCCTATTCACCATTGAATGAATGATGCATGGACACAAACATGACCCTATCCTAGCTTCTCATCTCTACTGCTCCAGTCAAGAGGTGAGGGTACACCACCAGGCCTGCTGACGCTGCACCTCTGACTCATAATAATAGGCTGGCTAATTTATTATGTATGCTGGTGGTTTGCATATAAAACCATGCTCCATGGTCCTGAGTGCATGTGGGTGATTGCATATGTTGGGGGGAAGGGTGATCATGTTTGTGTGGAAGGATGAATGTCAGGGTACTTTGAAGAAATTTTGAATCCAAAGGGGCCTCCCCAGGGCAGCAGGAGCCAGATTCACTCCTCCCAGTGCCTGAGGGTCTGACGTTTCTCTACCCACTTATGTCTCCATGACTCAGAGCACCAGTGACTTCTGTATGGCTCCTGACATCTACATTCTAAACAACACACAGAACCTGGTCAGCTCAGGTAATGTCCTCTGGGACCTTCTGTCCATAGGGCCATTCCCCACGCTCAGGCTAAGCCCACAGGATCCACTCCCCACACTTTAATTGCAGTCACCTAGCCTCTCCCTACCCCAGACCTAGGTTTCTCTAGACCACTGGGCCCCTTCTGGAAAACTGCCTCCCTTGTGAGCTTGAGGAAAGAAGGGAGCGGGATGGACCACTGAGCAGGCAGAGGGTCTGGTTTCCTGTGAGCTTCCTGACGCTGATGCTCTTTCCTTGCAGAGGTGACCCGCTACTACCTGCATTGCAGTCAGAGCCTAAGCAGCCCCTTCCAGCAGGTACAGCCACCCAACCTCACCCTCACCCTTCCCACAGCCCCTCATCTCTGGACCTCCCTCTGTCTGGACCCTGAGCCCCACCATGTACCAGGATGGTGGACAGTTGGGCATCACTTCATTGTGGTCCCTCTTTTAGCCACTCTCTTGGAGGAAGCTTTGCTCTTGGTTGCTGCATTCTATCCCTTTCTCCTATGCTCATGAGTGTGCACCTCCCTATAGAGCTGGTTGCTCTGCTGGTGCTATGCAGGAGGTAGAGGCAGGCCCCAAGTTTCTTCATTTCCCACAGTCTCCCTGACAAGATCCATGCTGTTCGTCTGAGGAGCCCATCTGAGTAGCTAGAAGCAAGAGAACTGTGGAGCTCTTAAAGAGCTAAAGAGATGTGGGAAGATCATAATCACGCCGTAATGCTTGGATTGACCAGATGGCTAGAGGTCTGAATGCTGGGGAATAACTTCCCTCCATGAGTCAAGGTCTTCCAGTGTTCCAAAATCAATGGGATCCAATTTATTATGCCTGTCCCCTGAATTCAAAGTTTAAGAAGCCTTTTACAATGGTTACAGCCTGCCCAAACACCCCTACATATTTGCCTGTTGGTGATGTGGGTACAGGAGGACAGGCCTCCTGGTAGCTGTGGGACTTCTGGGAAATGGATTCTCATGGGAAGCTTTGGTCTCTCCATCTAGTCACTGACCATCTTCCAGCGCTCGCTGACCACCATGCAGATCCAGGTGGTAGGCCTGCTGCAGTTTGCTGTGCCCCTCTTCCCTACAGCAGAGGTAAGGGAGCCCTGGTTGAACCCCACCCCCTAGCCACCCTTTCTCTGCCAGTCTCCTACCTGTACCGCAGTTTGGGTGAGCATTCTGACAGCTATACACCCCTCACACTCCTGTGGCTTAGCCCTTTCCTTCTATCAAAAGGCCTCTTTGCACATAGCTCTTTGTAACCTTCTTTGTTTTGTCTTGGTTTTTGTTTTTAATTTTTTGAGACAGGGTTTCCCTATGTAGCCTTGGCTATCCTGGACTTGCTTTGAACTCAAAGATATCTGCCTACCTCTGCCTCCCTGAGTGCTAGGATTAGGTCTGTGCCACCATGGCCAGCTGGCTCTTTGTAATCCTTCGTTCACACCCTCCTCAGCTTCTCACTCTGATTTCTCTTTTCCTCTTAATTCAGAAAGAACTTCTTGGCATCCAGCTTCTGCTAAACTCCTCTGAGACCAGCCTACACCAGCTGACTGCCATGTTGGATTGCCGAGGGCTGCACAAGGTACTAGGTGACCAGCTGTGGAGGGTGTGCGGTACACCAGCAGGTATATTTTGCCAGCAGAGACCTAGGGAAAAGACTGCCTGGGCTCCCTCAGGCCCATAAATAAGGCTGAAGCCAAATAGTGAGAAATGGAAGGAGGTGCCTGGCTTCTTGATTTCTCTGATGGCTGATGGGGGGCACCCCATGAAAGGAACTTAGGTTAGGGACCTAAGAAGGCTAGGCAGGTTAGTTTTAGAACATTGGAAGACCCGGACTTAAATGATAAATGTGTAATTGCCCACTGTCTAGATTTCTGGCCATCTGGTCAACCCATCCATCTCCCCATCTTGCAGGTCATTGTTTCAATCTCATTGCCAGGATAGTATGTACCAGACATGCTGATGCATGCTTGTACTCCCAATACTTAGAGGCAGAAGCAGGAAGAACATGGATTTTAGACCACCTGGGCTATTTACTGAAGTCGTATCTCAGAGACGGGTGGAGGGGGAGAAAGATGGAGAGAGCGGGGAGGGAGAAAGAGACATGGAGAGAGAAAGGGAGAGGGAAGGAGAGAAAGGGGAGAAGCTATATTGGCACATGCTTTTAATACCCAGCAACTGGGAGCCAAAGGCAGGTGGAAACAAAAACAAAACAAAAGAGCAAACCAAAATAACAGAAGGGTGGTGATGGTCTTTAATCCCAGCACTTAGGAGGCAGAGGCAGAGGCAGGTGGATCTCTGTAAGTTTGAGGCCAGCCTAGTCTACAGAGTGAGTTCCAGGACATCCAGGGCTACACAGAGAAAACCTGTCTCAAAAAAACAAAAAACAAAAACCAGCCTCATATATATACAATAATGCAGAGGACACTTGGTGTACATGAGCACCTCACTCCCAAAGCAGTAAGCCAATGTATGTCAACATCTTCCACAACCCATATAGATTTAAACACATGGGTATACTCATACTCAAACATACATCATATACACTTATACATACTGTCATATAAAATAAACTTTTTTTAAAATGAAAGATTTATGGATATAACTAGTTTCCAATTCTACAACTAGCCACCACCTCATCTATTTTGAGGTCAGCCTCCAGTGTCTGGCACACAGTATGAGGTCAGCAAATCCTTATCCCAAGGGGCCTGTCAGGTAGCTCCAGAGTGGGAACCCTAAAAGGAAGTGGGGTATACTTTCGGTAGGAAGCAACCAGAACACTGGAGGTATAGGCAGGGAAGAGAGGGACTTCATAGAAAAGCTCAGATCCCAGGCTTTGCCACCACCCATCTGCAATGACACGTCCCTGTTTCCTCAGGACTACCTGGACGCCCTTACTGGCATCTGCTATGATGGCATTGAGGGCCTGCTCTTCCTCAGTCTCTTCTCCCTCCTGGCTGTCCTGGCTTTCTCCATCCTGATCTGTGCAGGGCCTCGGGCCTGGAAACACTTCATCAATAGGTAGGGTACCAGAAAGTCAGAGTCCTGACCCTCCCCGCCACACACACTGTGTGGAGGTTTTATGCAGGGGGAACCGATGTGCTAGTCACCTGAGACACAGGAGGGTGGCAGAGGGTCTGATACTCAGCCCCTGGCTGGGTTTCCCTGAGAGTTAAAATAGACCCTTGCAAAAGCAACAGGGCCACAGATGGTGACGACCCTGTCTGACAGTGCCCAGTAGACCTTGCTTTTCTTCCTAGGCAAGACCTTGCAAGGTGATGTGATGAGAGAAAGGCCCCAGGAAATAGCAAGGAGGGTCAAAGATATTACTGTTAAGATGGAGCCTATAGGCTCCTTGGGGAGAGAGACAAAGATAAGGTGGGATTTCAGGAACTCGTGGATGTACAAGACAGAGCAAGTGGGCCACCCCTTCTACCCCCCTCCACCCCCCCGTATGCAGCCAGTATGGTGTGCTGCCTGGAAGTAGTGGACAGGCACTTGGAATCAGGTGGAATAAGTTGTGCCTCTGAGGACTACGCTCTTGTAGATGTTGAGGAAGATGCATATGGCCTGAGAGTATTCTAGAAAGAGAGATTTGGGAGCATAATAGGACCCCACAGCCTTGAGCCTCACCCCTCATGGCTGGCCAACTTCTACATCTCATTCTAGGGACAGAGATTATGATGACATTGACGAGGACGACCCTTTCAACCCCCAAGCTCGGCGCATCGCGGCCCACAACCCGACGAGGGGGCAACTGCACAGTTTCTGCAGCTACAGCAGCGGCCTCGGCAGCCAGTGCAGCCTCCAGCCTCCCGCCCAGACCATCTCCAACGCCCCCGTCTCCGAGTACATGTACGCACAGTAGGGTTCTCGAGTTGCCCACACCCAGTAGGCCTCCTGAGTCACCCACAGTCACCCACACCCAGGCTGAGCCGCATGGCCTTCCCAAACCTGCAACGAGGCTGGATTTACAGACAGAGTATTTGGTCCCCAGAGGGAGGGAAGGAAGGCATCAGAGGCAAACCCTGGTCCCCTGACTGTAGTAGCCCAGGATAGCCCTTCCACAGCCATGTATGCTCCGCAAAAGCGCACCACAGGTGTCAAGCCGTGGACTTTTGCCACAAGCCCCCAGGTCAGTCCCAGGTCAGTCCCAGGCTGCACTTCTCCAAGCCATGCAGTCCCTTCCTTGGTCTCCCTAGAGCAGTGGTTCTCATCCTGTGGGTCTCTACCCCGATAGGGGTTCCATATCAGATATCCCTCATACCAGATATTTACATCATGATTCACAATAGCAGCAAAATTGCAGTTATGAAGTAGCAACACGGTGATTTCATGGTGGAGGGTCACCACAACATGAGGACCTGTATTAAAGAGTCACAGCGCTAGGAAGGCTGAGAACCGCTGCCTTAGGGTAGTTCCTTTTGACTTTTTTTTTTTTTTAAAGCATTCTCACACTATAACCCAGGCTGTCCTCCGCCTCCCAAGGGCTGGGATTACAGGTGGGAGCCACCATGCCCAGGTCTTTTGCCTTTCTTGTCCTACCCATAACCCCTCCACCACACCCACCACCACCACCCTGAACTCCCGTGAGCAGGAGTTCATGCACTCACACCTGATCTCCTCTCGGCCCACAGGAACCAGGCCATACTCTTCGGTGGGAACCCACGATACGAAAATGTGCCACTCATTGGGAGAGGTTCCCCTCCGCCCACGGTGAGTACCCTTCTGTGGAAAGGCACTGCCCCCGTCCCTGTCAGAGACATAATCAAAGATAAAGCCTGTCAGTGCTGTGTGGGAGCTCCACAGAGAGCGCTTTTTCATCAAGCGAGTGTTAAAGCAGACTGCCAGACGGCCATCAGCTACCCAGACTGTAAAGACAAAGCAGTCTCAACCCTGTTAGATGGCCTCGAGGAGGGGGCCCATTGCACAACTGTCTCCAAGAGAAATAGTTTCTGTCTCTCAGCAAGAGGACCAGTGACAGCACTTGCCACGCTGGCCCATCATCAATCCTCCGGGTAGCTAGGTTAGCCATGCTTATGGTTATTGTTTTTACTCAGAAGGAAAAATGAATCTCTTACATCACCTGACACTCAGGGTGCTCCAGCTTGGAGCCAGGCACAAAAACTGTCAACAGGGGTGGGGTTTGGGGGAACGACACAGGACTGTCTTCTTTGATAATGACCTTTACATAGCCCTCAGGAAACTGCTCCTAAGGCTAGGGATGTGGATCAGTTGGTAGACTTCCTGCCATGAAGCCTTGGGTTCAAACCCCAGCACCACGTGAAACTGGCTGTGGTGGTTTGGGAAGTTACAAGTCACCCAGAACAAGTTCAAGACCGGCCTGAGACATATGAGATCCTACTTCAAAAAAGAAAATGAAACAAACAAACCAAAAAGAAACTATTCCTGCATTGTAAGACCGCACTGAAATCGCTTTGGCATTTGTTTAATGTGCGTGGGTGGGTTTTGTTTCTTTTGTTTGTTTGTGGTTGTTTGCGTGTATGTCTATATACCACGTGCATACCTGGTCCTGTAGAGGTCAGAAGAGGGCATCAGATCCCTGTGGAACTAAAGTTACAGATGAATGTAAACTGCTATGTAAACCACCATGTGGCTGCTGGGAATTGAACACAGGTCCTCTGAAAGAGCAGCCAGTGCTCTTAATCACTGAGCCATCTCTCCACACCTTCTCCTACCTTCTAAAGAGGTTAGGGCTGAGTTAGCTCAGTGGTAGATCACTCACTTAGCAAGTCAGAGGCCCTGGTTTGCTTCCCAGAAGTCACTCACAGCAAGTTTCCTACAGGTGATAAATTAAGGTCTCTTTCCTTCTTCCTGTCTGTCTGTCTGTCTGTCTGTCTTTCCTGTCTGTCCTAGTTGGCTTTTCACTGTGATAAACAATAGGCTACTTGGAAGGAGAGGTTTATGAGTCCTCATCCTTGTTCATCACTGAGGGAAACCCAAGGCAGGAACTGAAGCAGAGGCCATGGAGGACCACTGCTCACTCACTGGCTTGCTCAGCAGCCTTTCCTATACAGCTCAGCACCACCTGCCCAGGAATGGTGCCACACACATCCAGTTGAGCCCTCAGGTGACAATCATCAGCCAGGAATATGCCCCACAAACATGCCTATGGGCCAATCTGATGGACACATTTTCTCAGCTGAGGTTCCCTCTCCTCACATGAGTCAAGTTGACAGAAAACTAACAGCACGCTTCCCTTTTCCGTGCTTATGTTTTGAGACGGGGTCTCATATAGCTGAAGATGACCTTGGTACTCCTGATCCTGCTGCCTCCACCTCCCAAGGTGCTGAGACTATAGTCCTGTGCTATGGGCTTCTTGTTTCCTTTTTAAGAGATTGTTTCCTTTAAGAAGGTTTCTTTGGGCTCTGGTGCTAGGGGATGAGCCAGGACCTCATGAGCAGCCAGTAATTGCTAAGCCATTGAGCTGTATCCCCGGCCCTTTTCTTTATAGTCTGTGTTTCCCCTTGGTGCTGGGGCGTGGGTGCAGTAGGCTGCTTGGTGCTGTGGTGCCCGTCCAAGACCACTGCAACCAGTCACGGCCTTCCTCCACCCCAGCAAAACTCAAAACCCCCTGGGGCCATGCCCACATGAGGTCTGAGCCTTCTCTCCTTGCTGCCACTTCCTACCAAGAAGCAGGACCAGGGTAGGAGCCCAGGATGTCCCGGGTGGGTGGACAACTGAAGAAAATGCCATGCTGTCTGTTCCCGGAGTAGCATACGCAGAGCCCAGGGTTGTTGCAAATGCAGAGAGCTGCGGGTAGGAACAGTCTGGACTCTGGAACCCAGTGCCTGGGTTCAAATCCCAGCTTATAGCTTGTGGCTTCTATGACCTGGGACATGGCCTCTGCCTCTCTGGCCTCAGTTCTCCTATATGTAGAATGGGGATGGGGGTGACACGCCTGAGCACTGAAGGGATGGATCATGCACAGTATGATCGTGTATAGTATACAGCAAGTGCCATGAGACAACAGACTGGTTCTCTCTTTAAAACAAATGGATCATGCACAGTATGATCGTGTATAGTATACAGCAAGTGCCATGAGACAACAGACTGGTTCTCTCTTTAAAACAAAACAAAACAAAACAGAAACCACTTCTTCACAATGGTGTGGCATTCACAAGAAAATGCTAGAGAAAGAGGCATTCCACCTGCCCATCCATGTAGTTCCAAGGGGACCACTGACTGATAAGGAACTAGATACCAAGGAACAGTGACGTGGGTATCCAGGAAGCACACAGATGGGCAGTTAGCAGCACCCTGGCCTACCCGCTGCACAGCCTGCCGCAACAAATCCTGCTTTTCCTTTCCACGACTCCACTTTGGTGTTTTGCCTCAAAAACTTTATCTGCTTTTCTTTTATTACTGTTATTTTAAGATCTGTCTTTATTTATTTGTGTGTGTAGGTGCACACATGCGTGTGTGCACCGCACGAGTCAGTGCACACAGGACGGAAGAGGGAATTGTATCCCTTGGAACTGGGATTACGAGCTTCCTGAGGTAGATGCTGGGAGCTGAAGTCAGGTGTTATGGAAGAGGAAAAGCAGGTGCTCTTCATTGCTTATCCATCTCTCCAGCCCCCTTATTACTTTTTAAAACAGGGTCTCATGTAGCCTGAGCTGAGCTCTAACTCACAACTCACTAAAAACCCAATGCTGCCTCTGTTTCCCAGAGTTCTCGGTTGTGCCCTTCCATGCGTGACTTATATAGTAGTGACTTGGAGGTTGCACCTTCAAAATCCCACCCTGCTTCCCCTGCTAATCAAAGCCTCCCAGATCCTTCTGTCTATCTCCAGCTGCCCAGCCCCAGGGACACAGACTGACTTTATTATTAATCTAAGCCAAACATGATTCGGGAAAATCTGCTGCCGTGAAAAAAAGAATTAATCACTATACTGTGATTGTAAATAAAAGTGGTTTTTAGATTACCTTCTGTTTGAGGCAGCCAGGCCACTCCGTGTCCTAAGCTGAGGTAAACAGTAGCTGACCTTATTTGTAAGGCTGGAGGGCGGAAAAGCCCTGGTTGCTTTGGCAAAAGGTGAGTACCAGCTGCCTCCATCTCAGGCAGCTCTGGGGACAGATTCCCACCCTCTGCCCCTGCTAGGGACATCTGGGAAGATAGGTACTGAGGATGTTGTCCATGGAGACAAGCAGGATGAGGGTTTGGGCATCTGCCTCAGGGAAGACAGCATAGCCGGGTGCCTTCTACCCCTGTGCCTGTCTCTGAACTCTCAGAGTTCAGTGCCGTGAGGTGGATATACTCCACCTGTGCCTCTGCCTCACTCCCTCCAAAAGAGCCAGCCTAGTTAGAGGGTGAGTGGAAACAAGGCCATCAAAGGTTTAGCCCATTCCTTGGCCGATAAAGTGTCTTCCTTAGCTCTGCCTCCAGGGAATCTCTTTTCTCTTTCCAGACCCTTTCCTAGACCCCCAGCAAAAAGTGACCCAGAGCCATGGTGAAGATTCCTCAGTTCAGGACAGTCACTAGCTTTATTTTCAATTCTAAACTCTTCCTTTCTATAAAACAGCAGTTTTGCTGTAAGCCCTGAAGGGATAGTAAAGTTTTATTTGAGGTTTGTTTGTCTTGGTGCTAAGGACTAGAACCAGAGGCCTCACACATGCTCTGTCTACCACAAGCTATGCTCCCAACCCCAAAAGATGGGCTTTCTGACAGCAAAGGACTAAGGAAAGCAGAAACAGGGAACAAAATGTGGATTCTTCTTTTCAACGTTCTCTATCTTGTATAAGAAAAAAGACATTTTGTTGTTGTTTTGTTTTGTTGAGGCAGGGTTTCTCTGTCTAGCCTTGGCTGTCCTGGATTCACTTTGTAGACCAGGCTGCCCCTAAACTTATAGCCATCCTCCTGCCTCTGCCTCCCAGAGTGCCGGGATTGCAGGTGTGCACCACCACACCCAGCTGAAAAAAAACTTCTAATCTCATCATTTTGGGTAAGGATTAAAGAAGAGGGAACCTCATGATCACCCTGCTTAAAATGGACCCATTTCAGAGGAAACCTGGCCATTCTCATGTGTTCGGAGCTTTAGCATGAGTGACTCCATTTTGATTTTCTGTCCAGTCCAAAGCAGTGACCCCTTGTCATTTTCCTGTAATAAGGGCAGCATTCACAGATTCACAGACCCACAGAAGCAGACTCTCCCAGGGAAATGGCCTGGGAGATTTGAAGTCTAACAAACTTAGCAGGCAAGTTTAAGGAACACTGCTCTCATGAGGGTGGTATGGTGCTTATGTGCACACTGGAATCTTTTAAAGGGCTTGTGGAATCTGGGCGGGGACCCATGGAGTCTAGCCTATTCCCAGGCAAAGCTGCTACTGCTGGCCTGGGAGCCAGAGTGGAGAATCACCACTCTCAGCTGCCATGTGCTTTGATGGACAGGGTGGTCGTGTGGGTTGAAGTCGACCTGGGCATTGTGGGATGTTTACCTGGCTTCTGCTTGCTAGCTGTCAGTAGCAGCCCATTCCCAGTCCTACCTCAGCTTTGACAACTGCATCATTATTAGAGATTATAGGTGTATCTGAGAGGCATCTCATGGAGATGCACCAGCCTACCTGAAGTACCTCATGCCCTTTTCTCCTCATCCTACTTCAAGTGCTATGCTTGCTGCTGTAGGTGACCTAGACCTCAGAAATGACCCTGGGGTCAGGAGACCAGCAGCAGTGACAAGCTTGTTAAATGCAGACTCTCAGAGCTGGAGAGATCGATCAATGGCTAATAGCACTGGCTGTTCTTGCAGAGGACTCAGGTTCAATTCCCAGCACCCACATGGTGGTTCACACATCTGTTACTCTAGTTCCAGGTGATCTGATGCGATGCCCTCTTCTGACCTTTAGAGGCCAAGTGCACATGTGGAGCAAATACATACATGCATGCAAATCAATCCTACACGTAAAATTAATCTAAACATTTTTTTAGAAGAAGAGGAAATGTGTTAACACAGGATTCTAGGGACCTGTGTCAAAGGTCCCTGGGGTTTTGGGCACGGGAAATGAAAGGAGAAGCCTCGTCTGCTCCTCGGAGTGTGCCTGGGTCTGCTGGGCTTGCGCATGTGTTAGAGCTTCTTCCGCTCTGGGATTTCCAGAGCAGCACTTTAAAACTGTCGGTGACACTTTTAAAAGCTTTGTTTCCTATTTTGTGTATCCTATCTCAAGACAAACAAACAAACAAGCTTGATTGATGTGATTTTTAAACTCCTTAGATATTTGAAGACCCCTATAGAAAGAGTCTTGCTGAATTCTTTTAGGTCCATTTTTCAAGTGGGGAAACAGAGAGGTTAGAAAGACCTCAGCCAAAATCACAGGCAAGGAAAATGTATAGGGACTGGGTGAAAGTGCACTCAGTAAAGTGTGTGCCAGTAAAGTGTATGCCTTGCGAGAGCCTGAATTAGAGCCTCCAGAACCTACATCCTAAAAAAGCTAGGTGTGGTAGCCTTTGCTGAAATCTCAACACTGAAGAAGTAGAGACAGGTGACTCCCTGGGGCTCACTGGCCAACCAGGCTCACCTACTGAGCAAGATTCCGGTCAGTGAAAGACTTTGTCTCAGATAAACGAGGTAGACGGCAGCTGTACATGTAGGATTCGAACCGGGCTCCTAGGATCTGTGGACCCGTGCCCCGCAGTCTGCTGGCTGCTAGGTAACTGAATTTCCCTGGCATGCCTGATACAGCCCAGTGCTGTGCCTCATGAGAGCAGAACATGGGTGCTGCTAGGTGTGGGGGAAGGAGGGTCCCCACTCTGTGTATGCATGCTATGCTAGAGGCTAAAGCCTGGTGTCCCAGCGAGCGTGAGACTGGTCTTGCCTCAGAAGGGTAGCATCAAGCTACAGGATACCCTGTGTTAAAGACAGTGTCTGGCTGCTGTGTCTGCCCAGGTTGTCATCTGAGAAGTTCCTGGCACCTTTGTCCCCAGAGGCCTGGCCCCAGGAACCCCAAGAATACCCACCCAACTTCTGGGGAAGTTCCAGCCTGTTTTGTAACAGGATGTGCTGGTTTTCCTGTAACCTGCTCGCATCCTCCCGTATGTTCAGGATCCCAGTTGGGTTGCCTGCAGTAACTAATGTGATGTAGCTGTGCAGATAGTTGCTTCATTGCTTCTGGGTGTGGTGACACACGCATACAATCCCAGCTCCTTTGGAGGCTGGGACCAAAAGATCCTTATGAGTTGGAGTCCAGTCTGGCTACATAGGGAGTCCTGAGCTAGCCTGAAATACAAAGTCTAAATAAATAGCAGGAACAAAAGGAAGAAACAAAAATTACGTATATGCTCAAAAGTACAGATATGCTCAATACAGGCTTTTTTTTTTTTTTTGCTTTTTTTTTTTTTTAGCTTTGAGCCAAAGTTAGTTGACTCCATGGGTGTGGAGCAGGGAAGGCGAGCTGTATAATGTCGCTTGACCCAGGAGCGAGCTGTGCCCTGTTTTAACTGTCCCTCCTCTCCTCCACAGTACTCTCCCAGCATGAGGGCCACCTACATGTCTGTGGCAGATGAGCACCTGAGACACTACGAGTTCCCATCCTAGGTACCTGCCTCCTCCTGCCAGCTTGGTTTTCAGCAGATTGCAGAACCCAGCTGCATTTCTGCAATAGAAGCCGAGGGTTCCTGGACAAGAGCAGGCTCCCATGGCTGCAGAGACACAGCTGGGACTCCTGACCAAAGCCCTCAGGTGGATACCAGGCCCGGGACTAGACCAGCCTCTTCTGCCTTAACCACCGGGGACTCGGCTGCTTTTCTGGAGCCGGCTGCCTGGTTCAGCCCACCCACCCTCAGCAGACGAGAAGCGGCAGTGAGAAAGGGCCACCACCCTAAGAACCCTGTTCTCTCTAGGCCCTGCCACCGGACCCCCGCCTCTTGTTAAGAGTGGCCCCACGCCCAGGCCACACCTTCCAGTTACTCTGTCTTTGGTTCCTAGGCAGGGGACAGTTGGAGGTGTGTTAGGAGAACACTTGGTCCAGGATTCACATTCTGGCACCACACAGACTCTGCCTAGACCTCAGAAGGGTAGCATCAAGAGAACTCCCCAGAGGGGATTGGTGGCTTCAGCCTGGCAGCCTTGGGCAGAAGCATGAGGAGAAGGCCTGCCATATTCCCCAGCCTCTGCCAGCCATCTCCACTCTGGAACCAGGTCTCAGCTGCTGGTGGGGACTGTCTCAGGTATGAAAAGACACTTCAAAAGCAACCGAACTCTCGTCCCCAGTGGCTTAAAACATTCTGATGATCCAAAGACTCACACCTCCCTCACGGGCACATCCAGGTTTTCGGGAAATTCAGGCTTAGGTCTTCCTCCTGATCCTACTGTGGCTCTCACACATGCTCTCCTGTAGGTCTGGAGGAGAGGCCGAGAAGAGGGTTGTGGGGTTTGGGGGTTTGTTGTGGTCTCCTTATATAGCCATGACTCACCTAGAACTCAGAGTATGGGGTTTAAAGGCATGTGCTACCACACCAGGCCAGGAGTGGATTTGTTTTTGTTTTTAGAGTTTTTGGTTTCTTGGGGACAGGGTTTCTCTGTGTAGCCCTGGCTGTCCTGGAACTCATTTTGTAGACCAGACTGATCTTGAATTCAGACATCCATCTGCCTCCACCTTGAGAATGCTTGGGATTAAAGACGTGCACCATGATGCCCTGTCCATTTTGTTTTTTAATAAAATAAAAAATTGGTGAGACATTCTGTCCCAGATGGCTGGAGAAGTATATCTGGGGCCTTGTAAAGGGAGAGACATGAAAACAAAGAAGGCTGAGGACCTTTCTCTATGCTGAGGAACAGCCATTCTCTGGCCAGGATTAAATAATGACCCCTGTCCTGCCTGCTGAGGGACCAGGTTAGGGCCTTTGGTGCTTCCAACCTCCTGCCAACCCTGAGCACACACTACACACCCCGTGGCCTTGTACGGCTAAGCAGGGCCTGGGTGATGGTGTAGGACAGGGCTGTTTCCGTTTCGGAAGAGCCACGCTGCCATCACACTGACAGCTCCCAGCCGGGCCACGGGGTACCGGTGTCACTGTGTCCCATGTTAACCCGTGTATACTGTGAGCTGCCTTTACATGTCTGTGTCCAGTGCAGACTTGGAGCTGCAGCCTCGGACATCGCTTCTAATGTTTCCTCTGCAGCAACCGAAGGACTTTAATGCATGTACATTAAACTAAAACTCCTCCGGGTTCTACAGGAGCCGGGTGGGCTTCTGCTTGACACACGGTTTGCCCTCACCTGAGCCAAGAAATAAACCACTTCTCTTAAGATGTGCAGTTGACTGTCACTTCCTGGATAAGCTCTCGGGACTCTCAAGGGTGCATGTCACCTCCACAGAGGTCTTAGTGGGAGGAACTACAAGAGACTGGAGAGATGGCTCAGTGGTCAAGAGCACTGTGCTTTTCCAGAGGTCCTGAGTTCGATTCCCAGCAACCACATAGCTTCCGACCATCTATATGGGGATCTGATGCCCTCTTCTGGCATGCATGTGTACATGCAAATAGAGCACTCATGTAAAAATATGCAGAGAGACATATGTAGAAACTAGAAGGCAAGTTGGGGCTGTAGAGATAGCTCTGTAGTTAAGAGCTCTTGCTGAGAACCTGGGTTTGGTCCCCAGTACCCACCTGGTGGCTCACAGTCATGTGACACTCCGGTTCCACAGAATCTGAGGTCTCCACATAGAATGCATGTACACAAAGGAAAGCGCTCACACACACAGATCTCATTGTGTAGCCTTGGTTGATGTGGAACTGAGTATGTAGACTAGGCTGGCCTATGGCTCATTGAGATCTGCCTACCTCTACATTCCAAGTGCTGGGACTAAAAGTCACTATGCCTAGCATTTCATTTGTTTGTTTGTTTTTGTTGGTTTGAGACAGACAGCTCTGGCTCTATTGGAACTCTCTGTAGACCAGGCTAGCCTCAGTGACCTCTGCCTCCATACCACTAGGACTAAAGGTGTGTATCATCAACAAACCTGGCTATAACACCTTTTTTAAAAGGGGCTATGAGTGAACGTCTCAGGTCACAGGTGCCTATGGCCTTTACCTATTTTGTTGTTTTTGTTTACTGTCGGTGGTGATGGTGTGTATGTGTATGATATGCACATAGGCCAGAAAACAAAGGACTTTGGCTCTTCTGCTCTGCCAACTCCTCTACCTTAGACCCTTGAGATGGGGTCTGTCGCTAGGCTGACCATCAGCAAGCCCAGAAACACTCTCATCCCCCAACTGAATTTAAGGGCATTTACCCACAACAAACAGTTTTTCAGGTGAGTGCTGAGGATTTGAACTCAGATCCTCATGCCTGCCCAGCAAATGCTCCTATCCATGGACCCATCTCCCTAACCTCTGCCTGTAGCTCCTCTTACAGAGCCAGGGCCAGTTTTCATTTCTACTCTGGGCTTTCCCCAGCATTCTCTCTGAAGGTCATTCATTGCTCATCATTTGCTCATTGGGCTACTGCTGATAAGTGGCCTTTATTAAGTGTGTTCACCAGGAGCCGCCAATCCTGGTATTGATATTAATTTTTCATGAACCCTCAGAATAAATCTATAATGCGATTTGTTTTGCAGATTAGCAGGTGCATCAAGGGTCAGGGCATGGTTGGTTTGAGGACAGAACCAGGGCGTTTCACACAGAGAGCCCCAGGCCCTGTGCTGGGTGTCTCTGGGTGGACATGGGATGGGGAGGTGGCCAACCTGGAGTTGCCCAGGCTGCACCCCTCCACCAGCAATTCATGGGTTCCTGCTGTCTTCCTCAGCTCCTGACACATAGGTTGCTGCTTGGGACAGGGATTCCTGAACACGATGTCTGGGGCAGCCCCTCAGCCCCCACTCCCACCCCAAGTCCCTGCTGGCTCAGCAGTACCAGCACCAAGTGGCTGCTCATACCCGTGTGCAGCTGCTGTGCTCTTTGGGAGTGTTTGAGGGGAGCAGCTGAGAGCCACACAGCGGATGACCTCACCGCCTCAGAAAGACACGTGCTCTTGTGGCTTTTCCTGGACTCTGCCTGCCCTGAGGGAGCCCACAGCCATGGGGAGATGAGTAAGAACAGTGTGGGAACTCCCATAATTAGTTTGATTTTTGGAGAAAACTGCAACTCAGCACCTAGGAGAAGGCGCAGCGGGGAGGTTGGGGGAAGCTTTTATGGGCTCTGCAAACTAGACGAAAACCTGAGTTGCAAAAGATCTACAAGATTTAGAAAGGTCAGGACTGGAGAGATGGCTCTGTGGTTAAGAGCATAGGCTGCTCTTCCAGAGGACCCAGGGCTTGATTCCACATGGTAGATCACAAAGCTCTGTAACTGTAGTTTCAAGAGGTCCAACGCCCTCTCCTGGCCACTCTGGACACTGCATGCACAGAGTGCACAGACAACACAATCAGTACACCATAGACATAAAATAAAATTAAACTCAAAACTCTAGTTTTCTTATTAAAAAAAAAAAAAAAAGGAAGGTGAGGTGGGCAGGTCAGCACCGCCTGTCATCACTTCTGTATCTCTGCCACCTCTCTTCCTGCTAAGGGAAAGTGCTATAGTGTTGAGAGGTCACGGTGTCACTGTCCACCCCTGGGGTCATCTGGCAGGACACAACTGCACACCCAGAACGAGCCAGCTGCAGGAAGAGGAAGAACGAGCCAGCTGCAGGAAGAGGACAGCTGTTTAGCCTGCTCGCCGGGAGAAAGCAGGACTCCACAGAGGCCCTCAGTGAGCACAGCCTGGGCACAGATGTAATGAACTATGCTGCCAGTGGACATACCACAAAGCCAGGTCCCTTTGACTTGCTCCCCGTGTGCCACTCCTGCAGCTTCCAGTGATTCCAACTGAACCCAGCTCAGTACTGCCTCTTAGCTCCATACAGTGACTCAAGAAGCCTGCCATGTTCATTGACTAATACACTCAGATAAGAGCTGTCCTTACCAGCCCCCATGAGGGCTTTGGTTTGTGCCTCCTAATCCACAAAGCCTAAATATTTGATGGCTTCTTACTTTCTCTGAATTCTAAGGTAGCTGAGGTGTCTAGGCAATTGTGGTCAAGGTTCTGGGATGGAGTTTACAAAATTATCATGTGTAATTTTGCTTTCTTTAAACAAACAGAGAAATGTTACAGGAATATGCTTTCATTTTAATCCTAGGAATTTGCAGCAGTTGACTGTGATTTGCCTCGTGCTCTGGCAGAGTCATAGTTTTGCCAGCTGCAGAGAGTTTCTGCAGGCTGGCATTTGGAATTCTGGGGACTTTTCAGAGGATATTTAAATGCTAGAGCCCCATCGGTGTGGCTGGTTGGTGGTTGGTTGCTGTTGGTTTCGCTTTGTCAAGTAGTCATGTGCAAAGAAAAGAGAAGAAATCAGATATCCTGACACCGAAGATCAAACTTGCCCCCAAGGAACTTGATATCCCTAATCAGCAGGAAGTAGTCTAATGATAATGATGCCCCCTTTCCCCTCTATCCTTTAGAGGGAAAGGAACCCTCCAAGTAGCCAAAATGCAGGTTACACTTGAGTTCCTCTTTAGTTTGATTTGTGTGACCGAGTGTGTGTGTATGTGTTTTGTTTGGTGGTTTTGGTTTCACTCTGTGGCCCTGGCTACCCTGGAACTCCCTGTATAGACCAGGCTAGCATGGAAATCTGAAGTCTGTCTGCCCCAACCTCAGGAGCACACTGAGATCAAAAGGAGCCCAGCCTGGTCTAGTTTTGTTTGTTGTTTGTTTAGAGACAGTCTTACATAGCTCACACTGGCCTTAAACTTAGTATGTAAGCCAAGGTTGACCTTGAATTTCTTATTCTCTATGTCAGAGACAGAGATATCATATTTTCACTTAATTTTTAAAGTAGAAAAACAAAACACAGAATCAGAAAGTAATGGGGAGTAGATATGATCAAAGTACATCTTGTGGATGTATGCAAACACTATAATGAAAGCCCTTACCCTGTATTATTAATATACACTAATAAAAATTACTAACTAATCTTTTCATAGAAGAGTTCTAAGGCCTGGTGTGTTGGAGTGTGCTTGTACTTACAGCATTTGGAAGGCGGGAGCAGGAGGATCAGAAGTTCAAAGCTAGCCTGAGCTACATGGGACCCTGTCTTGAAGAGGAAAAAGGGGGGGGGGGAGGAAGACAGTGCTATAATAGACTAGGAATCTGCCTGGAGTTTGTCTAGGGCAGGAGTTTGCCAGTTATGCTGTGACTGGATGGAAATCTGAGAGCCTGGAGTGTGTGTGGCTGGGGGGGGAGGGGGGAGATGGACAAAATAGGACTCCTAATTATATGACCTCATGTTGGCCTCCCAGGGTGTCTGAGCTGAATCTGCCAAGAGTTTAAGAGCTAAGAGCCTGTGAGTGAGCAAGCAAGTGAGCTAACTATTTCCAGTAGTGGTGGGCAGTACGCAGGTCTGAGTGAAAGTAGGGTGGGGTAGGTGGGAAGCCAGGGATAAAACAATTGTCCTAATAAAAGTGACTGTGGTTTCCTTTCCAACCTCCCTCCTTCTTATCTGCATTCACACACACACACACACACACACACACACACACACACACACACACAATGTCCCCCAGCTTGCAACCCCAGCCAGCCACATTGTGCCATCCTGGAACTGATCAGCTTGCAACTCTGATTCATACTGTGCCCCACCCCCACTCTGGGAGTCACTCCCCACTAGTTCCCCTGCAACTCAAAACCGTTTTTCTAGGGCCCAGTTCCAGCCCCAAATCCCACATCTTGGTGACTCATTTTTTGTGGGGGAGGGGTGGCCTGGCTCTATCCAAATCTCCAGTGCCCACGCCTGACCTCGGGTTCACCTCATTCTCTGGAGCCTGTAGCAGCAAGCGCAGTGCTGGTGGGGCCTCAGAAAGGGCTGGATTCTCCTCGGTGTCTGACCACGTTTCCTGAAGAGCTGTTGTCACTGTTCTGCTGTGAGGGTGTAGGAAGTCAGGCCTCGGAGATGGAAAGTAGGGCTGGGATGTAGATCAGTGCCAGAGCTCTGACCTATCAGACTCAAGGCCCTGTTCAATCCCAGTACCAAAGGGCTGCCTCAAGTCACTGTTCAATCACTGTGAAGAGACACCATGACCAAAACAACTCTCACAGAAGAAAGCTTTTCACTGAGCGTTTGCTTACGATTTCGGAGGGTTAGTCCATTATCATCATGGCGGAACACAGGCAGGCATGGTACTGGAGAAGGAGCTCAGAGCTACATCCTGACCCACAGACAGCAGCAAGAGAGACACTGGGCCTGGTGTGGGCTTTTCAAACCTCCCAGCCCAGGCCCCACTCACAAACTTCCTCCAACAAGGACACGCTTTCTAATCTTTCCTAGACAGCCTGCCCAGCCTCGGACTATGCATGCAAATATATGAGCCTAAGGGGGCCAATCTTATTCAAACAAACCATCACAGGGAAGGGGGAACGACTTGCTAAAATCATATGATAAATAAATGGCTAATCTAGCGTCCCCTCTGGGAAGGTAGATGAGATGATTCTGTAATTTTCTTTTTCTTTAAAAATCACTTATGTGTATGTGTGTACACACTCATTCGTCATACATAGCACAGTATGGAGGTCAAAGGGCAACTTGGGGAAATCAGTTCTTTCCTTCCTTCACCATGTGTGCCTAGGGCTAAACGCCACATCATCAGAGGTGAGCCCTTCTCCCCACTGAGACATCTCACCAGCCCTAGATATAGGACTATACCTCCCTTCTGTAGGAGGTCAGAGGACAACATTGTGGAATCCATCTCTTTTTCCACTCTTACATGGGTTCTAGGGTTTGAACTCAGTTTGTCGGGCTTGTACAGCAAGGGCGGTTGCCCCGAGCTCATGTGAAACACATCTCGCATTGTGTCATCCATGCATCCAGCAGCTCATTCACTCATGCAGTGAAACCGTATTCATGTGCCAACCACACAGCTAAGCCGAGCATGCATTCAGCCTGACCCTCAAGGAATTTCCATGCCGGAGATGACTTCAGAAGGGTGGTCTTGCAGGACAGACAACAACAGAAGAGGCCAGGACATTGCAGCAAAGAGTGACAAACCAGACAAGCTCAGAACTTAACAGAGCCGGCTTTCATTAACCCAGGCCCAAGGCTTCCCACGCACTGCTCACTTTGCTTGCGTTTTCGGGGGACTTTGCCGGATGCATAACTGTAGGCTTGCGCTTTGGCAAAGCCTTTCACGACCGCTAGTGGGCTTTTATGAATTAGTTAACTTTCCTACACTCCTTCCGCAGACCTCCTCCGGAGAAGGGAGGGGAGAGGGAGGGGAGAAGGGCTTTGCTTCTCAACTACAGGGACCAACATCACGTGCCCTCCGAACGAACAGCGTCTCGGCGGGCCAGGGTTACTAGGCAACCGGTAAACTCCGCAGTTCCCAGCCGTTTGAGCGGCTCTGGAGCCCGGACTTGTCTTGGGCGCTTCCTAGGGTCTGTGTGGCCGGAGAAGCTCAGCCAGGATAAGGGTCAGGCGTCCGGAAGGAGTCCAAGCCCGAAAGAAAACCTGGCGAAAGGAGGGAAGAGCCCCTAGGGAAATAATCACCAACAGTGCAAGATACCTAGGAGATAACTTCTAGGAGATCTGTCGGATGCTGGAATCAGGACCAGCGCTCCTAGCGTTCTCCTCGCTGCCCGGAATATTCTCCAAGCTCCAGGACTTCCGCAACCTCCAAGCACCTTGACTTCCGCACCACTATCCCACCAGGTCCTGACCTGGGCTGTGTCCTGGATTGGGCGGGACTTTTTTCAGGCTTTCAGGTGAATGGAGCAAAAGTTCAGTCCGGGGAGGATGGGGCTGTTAAGCAGAAGAGCTTTCAATTAAGAGGAGGGAGAGGCACACGCCTGTTGATGCAGGAGGATTGTCGAGAGTCTGAGGCCAGCCTAGACTACTCAGTGCACTCCAGGCCAGCTGGACTAGGAGTAAGACCCTGTCTCAAAAGACTAAGAGATGGGGCTTGAGGGATGGCTCAGCAGTTAAGAGTGAGTACTGCTCTTGCAGAGGACTAGGAGTTCGATTCCCAGCACCCACATCAGGTGACTCACAACCCCTGTTAACTTCAGCTCCAGGGCATCTGGCACTTCTGGTCTCCACCCCACCTGCACTTGCATGCATATATACCCACACACAGAGACACATGCACATGATTAAAATTAAAATAAATAAGAAAAAAGGGGTGGAAGCGGTAACTGGGAGATCACAAGAGCGTTGTAGGCTGGGTACAGGCACTGTATGTAAATGTACCCTTTCATTTGCCCCTCCGCCTGGGGGGCAGGCCATTTCAGGCACATTAGGATCATGAAAACATTTTCCTAGCCTTGTCCAGAAGGTTCTCAAAGACATGGGAAAGACACACAGATTCCTCCCTCTGTATTCCTCCCTTAAGCAAGGCTGCTCAGTTCCAGGTGCACAGGCCTGCTGCCCGAGGGACAAAGGCTGCACCTCCTCCCAGCCTCCTCCTCACACTGACACCCCTGCTTCTTGCTGGTCCCTGGGTTTCCCGCCCAGCTGCAGTACCATGCTTTCAGTTAAGCCGCAAGAGGTTCTCTCTAGGAATGACTTTGCTCATTATCCTTGCAGGAGGCAAGTTTTGTTTTTTATGTTGAGCCACGATGCAGGAAATGATTGCGTGTTTGGTGTTTGGACCAGGGTATGGTGGGCAGATCTTTGTGGCCCTGGGTTTGAGACTTGTGGGTGTAGCTCAGTGTAGCACTAGTATGTGTGAGGTTCTAGAGTCCACATTTAGCCGTGTGTGTGTGTGTGTGTGTGTGTGTGTGTGTGTGCATAAGAGAGTGTGTGTGTGAAAGAGATAGGGAGGGAAAGAAAGTGACAGAGAGAGAGGAGACTGATTCTTCATGCTTCTGGGTCTGTAGGTTCCCACAGGGACACTCTCCCCTGAAACTCCTAGGCAACAACACTCCCTGTCCCCTCTGCTCTCCGACCCCCTTTGCAGACACCCTGCGCAGACCCTGCTTGGGGAAGCCCCACCCTGCAACACTTGTCTCCCAAAAGAAGGAAAGGCTCGGCTGTGACGCCCTTGCCTGACCTTGCCCGTTTATCTTTGTACCCTGTTAGCTTGTGAGAAAAGAGCCTGCGCTGGGTCTTTGAACGTCCCCCTTTAAATGTCCCCTCTGTCTGCACAAGACAATGCCTCCGTTCTCCACGAGGGCTTGGCCTTGGGAAACACCAAGTCAGGGAGCAGAGCTGTTAGAATCTGACCGGGGCTGAAGAGGCTGGTGTTTTCTTCCCAGGATTTTCTCGTTCTCTTAAGCTTCCTTGTGTCGCCCTAGGAGCCAGCTGTGTCACGGCAATTGGAGCTAGAGAGAGACAGCCCCTAATTGCCTGGATCCAGCTGCTGGGGCTGGGAGACACAGGTGCTTTTCACCGGGGTGGAAGACAGAGAGAGTTTAATTGACTTTGCATTCTTTTCCCCAAGGCCTCAATTCTGTCCAGACCGAGTGAAGACATCAGGGCACCCTTATGCAGACTGCTGCTTCACCCACCCCTCCGCCCTCTGAGCCATCACTCCCACCCGTAAGGGAGACTTTCCAAACCACTGTCTCCAAGAACATGGTTTGGGTTGGCTTTGGGGGTGGCTGGAAGCACCCTTTTATTGCTTTTGTGGTTTGTTTTCGAGAGAGGGTCTCATGTAGCTCAATCTGGCCTTGCACTTCTGCTTCTTCTGCATCTGCCTCCTAAGGACTGGGCTTACAGGCATGGGCCACCATGCCTAGCAGGTCACGCTACCTTCAGGGAGTGATATATAGATGTCAAGAGACTGAGGAGTTAATCTTACCTCCCTTTCTTCTCACTCACCCCCTATTCCAGCAGTTCCCTTCCACCCTGGCACTGCTACTAGATGGACCGCTCAGCCCCGAGGCTTTCAGAACTCAGCAACTAGAGCCATGGGTCTGATCCTTATAGCCATGGAGGCATATGGTTTCTGCTCGTAGATTTAGAGCTGCAGCCCATTTTGAGTTCATTTTTGCACATGGTACGGGACAGGGCTCTTAATGCCTTTTTGCTTGGGAATACCCAGTCGCCCTAGCACTGCAGTCAAAGAGCCCATTCTCCCTCTGTTACATCCCTTGGTGGTTTGTCAGAGATCAGCTGACTGTAAACATGAAGGTTTATTTCTGAGCTTTCAGTTCTGTCCGTTGATCATGTGTCTCTTTGCATCAGGACATAACTGCTTTCATTACTCATGGTTGGTTTTATTGACTGATCAGATCAATTGATCACTCAATTGACTTTTTATTTCTTTAAAGATCTATCTGCTTATATAGCATTCTGTCTGCATGAACACCTGCACAGCAGAAGAGGGCACCAGATCTCACTATAGATGGTTGTGAGCCACCATGTAGTTGCTGGGAAGTGAACTCAGGACCTTTGGACCTTTGGAGGAACAGCCAGTGTTCTTAACCTCTGGGTCATCGACTGATTTTTTTTTCTAAGTTTTTTTAGTGTAGGTCTCACTGTGTAACCCTGACTGGCTTGACACTCATTCTATAGATTAGGCCGGCCTAGAACTTGCACTGACCTTCCTGCCTCTGCTCCTTCAATGTTGAGATTACAGGCATACCACCATATCTAGTACATACTTGGGTTTTATTGTCTGTCTCCTCTTCCTCCTCTTTCTCTCCTCTCTCTTCCCACTTTCCCCATCTCCTCTCTCTTCCTTCTCTGTATGTGTGCATCTGTCTTTGAAATGGAATAATTTAATTTTCAAAAACAATGTTTTTAAGACTTTTTAAAAAATATTTATCTTATGTGTATGAATGTTTTGCTGCGTACATACTTGATACCCTCAGAGGCCAGAAGATAACATCAGATCCCCCAGAACTGGAGTTACAGGGAGCTCTCATGTGGGTGCTGCCAGTCAGACCCTGGTCGTCGGAAAGAACAAGTTCTCTTTACCGCTGAGCCATCTCTCCAGCTTCTTGGGAAAGTTTTATTTTTATTTATGTGCGTGTGTGTTGGCCTGCTTGTCTGCATGTGCGCCATGTAGTGCTAGGAACCATACTCCTCTGCAAGAGCAGGTCAGCGTGTGCTGCTAACCTCCCAGCGATCTCTTCAGCACCGGGTAGGGTATGGCGTAACTCAAGCTGAAAGACTAAGTCCACATAGTTGACATATAATGGCCCAGATGGCCAGCCTCCTGTGCTCAGCTCCTGATGCACGGGGTTGGAAGGATCAAGGTTCCTTTGTGTTGAGTGGAGGGAAGTTGGCAGGATTTACCTTCTGTATTCACAGGACTGTGATAAGGAGACCCCTTCTTTCACTGTGTCTGCATGACAGCCCCATTATGGAACCTTTGCAGTCAGGTCTAGAATGACTAAGTGACCTAGCCGAGGGCACACTGCTGGTGAGGGCAGAACTCCAGGGTCTGGCCAACCTTCTTTACAGTTATTTTTTTTTTAATTGAGAGAGAGAGCACGCATGTGCAAGCCACTGGGCACACATGGAGGCTAGCCAACGACGCATTGGAGACAGTCCACTCCTTTCCACCAGTAGGTTCCGGGAGATTGAACTCAGGTCATGAGGATTGTGCTGCAAGCACCTTTACCTCTGAGCCATCTTGCTGGCCCTCATTCTTTATTCTCATGACCAAGTCACCCCAACCGGGGAGTTCCCATTTCTGCTTGGCTTTGTCCCTTCTGAAAGCGGCTCACAGCTCCATATAGGTAGAATGATGCACAAGGCGGAGATGCCCAGTGTGGCAACCAGAGGTGAGTCAGAGCCTGGTACTCTGGCGCTCTGGCACGGATGAGCCTTTGGCACCGTGAGCAGCTGGGGGCTCTTAAGAGATTGTGGTCTCTCTCATCTGTGTGCCTGGTGGTTTCAATCTCGAGTGAGGTGGTGGATTTAGCTCAGCGTCATAGTCCTCAGTATTGCTTTCTCCTCCCAGTAAGTGTATTGATTTGGTAGAAAGTGTGCAATTTTGTGGGTAAGAGCTTCAAAGCCAGGCAGACCAGCCAGTGTGCTTGTCAGCTCTGTGACGCCGGGCAGGTCAGCTAAAGGTATGAATGTTCTTCAAGAAAAATGGTGGTTTATACTG
>CM053746.1:7057498-7116724 GCA_028658305.1 Pachyuromys duprasi | reverse complement strand
GGCTGCTGATTTTGCTGCCTGTACCTCCCAGGTGCTGGGTTTGCTTTTGTCTGTTTGAGACAGGGTCTCACTGTGTAGCCTTTGCTGACCTGGAACTTGCTATGTAGACCGTGCTGCCATGAACTCACAGAAATCTGCCTGCTTCTGCCTCCCGGGTGCTAGATTAAAGGTGTGTACTATTATTTTAGCATTTTCTGTGAGGCAGGGTCTCCATGTGCAGCACATACAGGGCTCAAACGAACTCACTGTGTAGCCTAGGCTCCTCTAAAACTTGCATCCTCCTGCCTCAGCTTCTGAGCTCTGGGATTATAAATCTGAGTCACTATTCTTAGCCTTGCTTTGGGTTTAATTACTCTTGTTTTTCTGATTTAATTTTATCTTAGCTTTTGTTATTTGATCATGTGTATGTGTGGGTATGTGTACCTGGGTGCAGTGCCCCTGAAGGCCAGAAGAGGGCATTAGAGTTACAGGCAGTTGTGAGCCTCCCAATGTGGCTGTAGGAAAACCGAACTCAGGTCCTCTGCGAGAACAGTATATATTCGTAGCCACTATGCTGTCTCTCTAGCCTCCTAATGTATTTTTGTTTTAAAGACAAGGTCTTACTTTGTAGCCTAGGCTGACCTTACATTCCTGATTCCCTGAGGAAAAGGTTCTGCTGGCTCTCCCTCGCCCTCTCTCAGACCTAATACTTTCCTGGGGGAGCATCCAGGCTGTCACAGCTATGGGCCCCATACATTTCCCTGCCCTATTATCCACTGTCTGAGCCAAAGACCGAATCCAAGTTGATGTCATGACTTATTCAGCAGCCTTCCCCACTCATTATTCATGACCCCTTCCAGCAGCTTTTCATACTTGCTCAGAACAGCTCAGCTCTGGGGCCCCGCTACCAAAAGAAGGAGACCCCAGCAGCAGTGACATCTGGGATCACAGGACTCACCATGGAGCACTGCTTTGCAGAGAAGTTAGTCAAAGAAACACATTTCCAGGCCAAGACCCAGACTGGGAGGCTAGCAGGTCAAAACTCATGAGCAAGTGAGTAGGTTCATTGGTTTACAAAATGGTCTTTCATGGAAATGGCTCTGGGTAAGCAAGCATGTGCACCCTTGGTACCCTCAGGAAGAAGTGAAAGCCAGATATATCAGGGCAGGAAGCAGGCAGGCTTCACCCCTTTGTTGGCAAAGCACAAAGATGGGGTCATGGTAGAGGCTTGAACACTCCTGTGAGTTCCTTTTCTTCATAAAAATTTCTTTTAGTTTGTGTGTATGTGTGTGTGCTCACAGATGTCTGTGTGAGCATGTGCCACATGTATGTGTTTGTGGGGATTGTCTGAAGAGGGCATCAGAGCCCCTGGCGTTGGATACAGGTGTTATGAGCTGTCCACTATGGTTCTAGGAACCAACCTCCTCCACTCTGCAAGAACAGCAAGCGCTTCTAACCACTGGGCTGTCTTCCAGCCCCCTCTCTGTTTTATCATTTAAAATGTCAGACACATGTGTTTGTCTGTGTGTGGGTATCCTCCATAGCGGGAGTTAAAGGGAATTGGGAGCCGCCCAGCATGGATGCTGGGAACAGAACTCTGGTCCTCTGTAACAGCAGCAAGTATTCTTAACCGATGAGCCATTCCTCCCGCCCTCTTTTTTTATTATTTGTAATTTACATCAAAAAATTATTGTGTGGGAGGGATACACCTATACCCCCCACCCCGTGCATGTAGAGGTCAGAGGACAGCTTGAAGGAACTGGATCTTCACTACCACATGGATCTCAGGGGTTAAACTCGGGTTGTCAGGCTTATTATTATTATTAATTTATATATTTATCTTATTTTGTGTTTGCATCTTTTGCCTGCATGTATGTGTGTATGCCATATGTATGTCTAGTTCCCAGAAATGCTATGGGGCCCATTGGAACTGGGATTTACAGATGGTTGTGAGCTACCAGGATGGGTTTTGGGGATCAAATCCAGGTCACCAGACTTTAACACAAGAAGTTCTACCCACTAAGCCGTCTCTCCAGCTGCCCTTCCATGAGTTTCTTTCATGCATCAGGGAGATCTGCCCGCATTCTTGGGGAGGGGGTTGTCTCTGTCTTTGTTTCTCTGCCGTGGATCCTGACCTCAGTGCCCTGCCTGGCCAGCTCTGCCTTTGCTCCCTGCCACTTTCCCCTCAGACCTTCCCTGACCAGCCCAGCCTCTCTACTTCCTGTCCCCATACTTACCTCTCCCAATGCTGAGCCTGGCCCATTCCCACAAGCTTCACCAGGGCATAGGGCATTGCTCAGAACATGGCGGGGGCACAATGAATGAAGCCTGTGCTCCAGAGGTCTCTGCATAGATTGTGTGGGGCTGGGAGAAAATGTAGGCTGGTTTGAATGTAGCCCTGATTCTAAAAATCCAGATAATTTTCAAAGTCAGTAGCAGTGTTCTTCCAGCTTGGCTCCTTTATTGGGCAAGGAATCACACCTCCTTCACACACACACACACACACACACACATACACACAAAAACACAATTCTCAACTGAAAGGAAAAGGAGAGACAGTTCTAGAGTCAAATATGAATGTCCATGGTTACCCCAGACACTAAGTTCCAACCTGAAGAAAACTTCTAAAAGTTCTTAGAGCCACACAGCAACAGAAAACCACTAACCAAGGAGGGCCCTTTTCAGACACCATGGCGAAGCCACAGTGACTGTGAAGTCTGTAAACGCAGTGCTCTGGAGGTAGAGGCAGGAGACTCAGCAATTCATGGTCATCCTAGTTATATAGTAAGTTTGAGGCCAGCCTGGGCTACATGAGACCCTGTCTCAAGAAACTAAGACAAAACAAATGAACACCCACCTCCCACTGCCAAATACCAGTGAAAACAACAGGCAGGTGGGTGATGACAGTGCAGGGAATCTACTATATGTCCCAGATGTCATCTGAGGACATTCTTCTTTTGTCTGATTTTTATGTATTTTGAGACAGGGTCTCACTTATGTAGGCCTGCCTGCCCCTGAACTCGCTGTGTAGACCAGGCTGGCCTCGAACTCAGTCTCCTCAGTCATGGGAAAGCTTTACTACAGGTTTGGTTTGGTTTTCTGGGCACTTGAGTTCATAGCCTCATCTTCTCTCCTCCCCTCACCCCCACCCCCGTCAGCCTGCTGGGACACCCGGAAGGGCAGCCTGGTGGCAGAGCTGTCTACCATCGAGTTCAGCCACCGAGACCCAGTGTACGGCACTATCTGGCTGCAGTCGAAGACAGGCACCGAGTGCTTCTCAGCGTCCACGGATGGGCAGGTGCCACCTGGTGGGACCCTGGAGGGAAGAGGAAGGCCTACCCAGAGAACATCGCCTAACGTTCTGTTTTCCAATGCTCATTTTATTGTGCAGCCGGTGCTGGGGTGGGAATCCAGAGCCTCATGCATGGGAGGCAAGTGTTCTATCACTGAACTATACCTCCAAGTGTTCTGTCACTGGAATATACCTCCAGCCCTCTCTGCCTTTAAAGAGAGAGAGAGGAGGCAGGGGTCCTTTTGTCCCCGGCCCCTGGCAGCACTGACCAATGATGACATCACAGGTACTAAAGCAGCCTGGGAGTAGGCTAGTGCATCAGGATTCGTGAACACTGAGCGCTGGGATTACAGGCATGGATTACCATGCCTGGATCCTGTGTGTCGTTTTCACCTTACTAGATATTGCTACGTAGGAGAGTCTTGTAAAATCCAGCTTCTTGCGCCTGCATCTGAATTGTATACAGTTTGCATTTGAGTCTTAAGAATATGTTTGTTCTCATTGTTCCAATATCCTTTGAACCCCTGGATGGTTGGGGAGGGGGACAGTCAAAAGTCAGGTTCTTCAAGTTCTCAGTCACCCTTCCATTCCAGGTAATGTGGTGGGATATCCGCAAGATCAGCGAGCCCACTGAGGTTGTCGTCATGGACATCAGCAGAAAGGAGCAGCTGGAGAATGCCCTGGGCGCCATCTCCCTGGAGTTCGAGTCTACTTTGGTGGGTGTTTCTTTGTTCTCCTTTTCCTCAACTGCACTTGCTGGGGCTCTTGTAGAAACTGCCCGCAGGAGGCCCCCTCCTTGCCTAGGGTGCCTTACTTCTTGGGGAGACTTTACAGTGATGTTCCAGCAGGGGGCAGCAGAGCACCTCCAGGAAAGCCACCCTTCTGAGCAGAATATCCTTGGCCAGGACCAAATCCACACTGCTTTGGCTTCATTTGAGGGCCTAGGCTTGTTACTTCCCTTCCTCTTGGAAAGAAAGATGTGTTGAGGAAGGAAGGAAAGAAGAAAGGACAGACAGAGGAGTCTGTTGGGAAACCAGAGCACAGACCTCATTGATGCAAGTCTCAACAAACAAAAAATCGATAGGAAAACCTCAAAAGCCAGGAATGATGATGGGCACCTGTAATCCCAGCACCTTTGAACTGGAGGCAGGAAGATCAGGAGTTCAAGGTCAAATGTCAAGCTTGAGGTCCTGTTGTTTGTTCATTTGTTTTTTAAAGACAAAACATCAACAACAACAAAAAAAAAAAAAGAAAAGAAAAGAAAAAACAAGAGGTCAGTGAAAAGACTACAGCATTTGAAAGCGTTTGCTACAAAACCTGATAACCTGAGTTTAATTCCTGGGTCCCACTAAAAGGAAAACTGACTTCTGGAAATTATCCTCTGATCTCTGTGCATACATAGTGTGTCATGGTATGCATGTATACACACACACACACACACACTGTGATGATCATAAATAAAAATTTTAAAGCTCAAAAGTGGAAGCCAGAAGTAAAAAAAAAATCATTGAAAATTCAAGACCACTTGGGTCTCTAGAGAGTTCTAGGCCAGCCAGGAATACATAGCAAGACCATGCCTCATACATGTAAGTCAAAATAAAAATTAAAAAGCTTGAAGTTGAGCAGAACAGTCATGGGAATGGGTCAGAAGCAGAAAATGAACACTCTCACCAAATCAAGGCAAGAAAATCACTTTTCTGGATGGCTCCTGGCTTGGGCTGGTTCCTCCTCTGTCTCTGGCTCAAGCTTGGTGACCCCTACCTTGAGGATGTCACTTGTTCGGCTCAGGCTACTGTCACATCATTCCTAGGACCTTGGGAAGGTCTGACCTCACACTGGCCAGACTTCAATGCTGTAATGAGAGGGTGGAAGGCAAGCCAATTGCCCTGTCACCATGGCATGGAAGGAGCCCTTCAACTCAGGGCCCAGCTAGGAGGGTTCAAGAAGACATTCTTCCCCAACGATGGGATTTCTAGGTCACGTGCCAGGTGTAATGTCCCCTCTTCTCCATGCTAGTCCCTGAGTACAGTCTCTGCAAGACAGCAGCAGCCACCACGGTCCTGTGAGGCCTTGATTTTATCCCTGCTTCCCCACAAGCAAGAGGAGTCTGATGACAGTAATCCTAGTACCATGGCACATGGCAAAGCTGGACCTTGAGCCCCAAGCTCTGATCCTATCTCTACCTCCCCCACCCCATGTGATGTCTAAGGAAGGCAGGCTGAGTGGCTCGTCTGACCCTGGGGGAGGCACAATGGATTGCATCCCAGAGACCCCCAAATTTGTTCTTTTTATTTAAACCCAAGTTGGTAGCTCAATTTGTGTTCTCTGTCTCTCTCTTATTACTGTATACTGAATTGGGGCCAGCCTTTCAACACTAAGCCATATCTCCAATCTATGCATGTTTTAAAAATTGTAAAACTCATCAAATTACCACCTACTTTCTTAACTCTTTATTATTATCCGTTTATTTTAAAGATGTGTGTGTGTGCAGTGTGAGTGCAGTCTGCCTGCATTTGTATGTATCACATACATCTTTGGTACCTGAAGGGGTCAGAAGAGAGGAACTCTGGAATTAGTTATAGATGTTTGTGAACCACTATGCAGGTGCCGGGAGTCAAGGGAGTCAAACCTGGGTCCTAGGCAAGGGCAGGCAGTGCTATCAACGGAAGGGCCACCTGTCCAGTCCCTCTTATTATTTGGGACAAGTCCCTTGTATCCCATGCTGGCCTTGAGTTTACTATTTTGCCTAAAAGAACCTTGAAATTGTGTTTATTTTTGCTGTGTGAGTCAGTTTTTCCCTTCCACCCTGTGGGACTCAGGGATTGGACTCTTGGTTGTCAAGCTTGACAGTTAGGGCCTTTACCTTACCCACTGAGCCATCTCCTAGACCTGCGACCTTGAACTTCTGATCCTTCTGCCTCCACCACTTCCTGAGTGCCGGGCTTCACGTGTGCAGCCTCTGAGTCCAGTGCAACCACTCTGAAGGACCAATTCCGTAGTGCCCTGCCCACTCACATTGTTGTACAACTGTCCCGACCATGTGGCCCTGGAATTTTCCCATCTTTCAAAACTGAAGCTCTTTATTAAGATGTGACATTGTATTTACCATCTGGACAGAATAGAAAGAGCCTGGGTGGGAAGGAGCCCTGCCTCCCATGTCATTGATCAATAAGATTTTACTTCCTCATAGCTGTGTGGGTTCTTATGACTCACACTTTTAAATATGGTTCTTCCTCAAAGGAATTTGGTCGTTCTTATAATTTCCAGTAAAGCTGGGCTTGGTGGTTTATGTACTCCAGGCAGAGACAGGTGGATCAAGGCTAGCCTGGTCTATACATCAAGTTCTAGGACAGCCAGGGCTACGTAGTGAGACACTGTCTCAAAAAACAAAACAAAACAAAAACAAAACAAAACAAAAAAAAACAAAACCTCCCATCACTCCCCTTTGCCTAACGTTCATTTTAACTGATTTTTTTTAGATGTTCAAAATGAAGTGTATGATTTCCTCCTCCAAAACTAGTTCTCCTGTCAGAACAAATTGAAACCCTGTACCAATGAGAAAAGCAATTCCCCATTTCTTTCTCCCTGAGAGCTCAACAGTTCTCATCACTCTTTCTGCCTTTATGACCTTGCCTGCTCTAGGGACCCCTAAGAGGAAGGGTCACACAGCAATTGCCATTTTTTTTCTTTCTTTCGTTTGTTTCTTTTTGAAACAGGTTCTCATGTAGCCCATGGTGGCCTCAAACTTGCTACATATTTGAGGGTAAAGTTGCGCTTCTGATCCTGCTTCCCCTCCTGACTGCAGAGTTTCAGGAATGCACTACCATGCCTGCTTGTGTAGGGCTTGAACCCTGCTTAGACAAGCACTCTACCAACTGAGCTGCAGTCCCAGGCCCTTTTCTTCTTTTGCTTTTTTTTTTTTTAATTTGCTCTGTGTGTGTGTGTGCGTGTGCACGTGCATGCAAGAGTGTATATGTAATGACATGTGGAAGTCTCAGAGACATCTCAGTTTGCAGGAGTTGGTTCTGTCCTTCCACTGTGGACTCTGGGTACCAAGTTCAGGTTGTTAGGTTGAACAAGTGCTGTTGAGCCATGTCTCCAGACTGGTTGGTTGGTCTGTTGATGTTTTTTTGGGGGGGAGGGGGTTGTTTGTTTGTTTTGCTTTTTGCTGTTGTTTTGTTTTGAGACAGCGTTTCTCTTTGTAACCTGGGCTGTCCTGGACTCGCTTTGTAGACCAGGCTGGCCTCAAACTCACAGAGATCTGCCTGCCTCTGACTCCCTGAGTTTTGGGATTACAGGAGCGTGCCACCATACCTGGTTTGGTTGGTTGTTTTGTTGTTGTTGTTTTGAGACAGAACTCTGCCCCAGATGGTCACAGGTGAGTTTCCAGGCTTTCTGGGAGGAGGCCCCCTGCACAGACACAACTGAAGGTCCCAGACCAGGGGGAGACAACTTGCATCACTGACCACCAGGTAGCTAGCAAGCCACCTGTTCTGAGTTCAAAGTGACATCTAGCTTAGACAGTGTTGGAGACAATGTCACTGTGCCAGATAAGGTTTCTGCATGATTAGGGCCACCCTGTGCCCACCTTGGGCCTTGTTTATTCTATGTATAAACAAATCCTCTGACAGAATGCTTGCTTGGGCTGGAGAGGAGGCTTGGTGGTTAAAAGCACCCGCTATCCTTTAACTCCAGGGCTGTGGGGGAATGGAGACAGGAGGAAGACTGGGGCCTCCTGGCTGTCAGCCTGTCTGGAAAACAAGAACTCCAAGTTCAATGAGAGATCCTGCCTCAAAGGAATAAGGCAGAGTGATACAGGGAAACACCCAAAACCACCTCTGGCTTCTGTACAACAAATGCACAACATACACACACACACACTACACACTTATTCACTGCATACACACACTTTCTGCACATACACATTGCATATATACACACTCCCTGCATACACATACACACTACACACACAACATACACACACTCTGCATGCACACATGCACACACACAGAGCACAGTACATAGAGGGGCCTCCTGATGACCCTCTAGGGGCCAGAAGAGCCAAGCAGGCCCTTATGTATGACGGCCTCAAGAAGATTCCCCATGAGGCTGTGGGGTGGGGTGGGACTCATCCTGAACACAGCTGAAGTCCCAAGAGATCTTCTTTTATCATCCTCTCCACAGCCAACCAAATTCATGGTGGGCACAGAGCAGGGCATCGTCATCTCCTGCAACCGCAAGGCCAAGACACCAGCCGAGAAGATCCTCTGCACGTTCTCAGGCCACCATGGCCCCATCTACGCCCTCCAGAGAAACCCCTTCTACCCGAAGAACTTTCTGACTGTTGGTGACTGGACAGCCCGCATCTGGTCTGAGGACAGCCGGGAGTCATCTATCATGTGGACCAGGTAAGGGAGAGGGATGCAGAGGGGGCCTGGGGGTGGGGGGCGGCACTTCAGAGACTCGGTTTGGCAAATACAAATGCAGGACTCTAAACAAGGTGTGGTGGCTCATTCCTATAATCCCAGCACTCTGGAGGCTGAGGCAGGCAGATCTCTGTGAGTTCAAGGCCAATCTGGTCTACAAAGCGAGTCCAGGACAGTCAAGACTACACAGAGAAACCCTGTCTCAAAACAAACAAAAACTCACTAATACAATCAAAGAGCATGCATGGGCTGGACCTAGGCACCCTATGCATAATCTAACAGATGTGCAGTTTGTTCTTCATGTGGGTCCCCTAACAATTAGATTGGGGTTGGGGTGGGGAGCTGTCTCTGGCGCTGTTGCCTGCCTTTGGATCTCTTTCCCCTAGCTGAGTTGCCTTGTCTGGCCTCAAAGGGAGAGGATGTGCCTAGCCCTGCTGCAACTTGATGTACCAGGGTGGGTTGGTACCCATGGGGGGGGGGTCTCCTCTTCTCTGAGGATAAGGGGGTGGGAGAAAAGGGGAGAGGTGGAAGGGTAGAACTAGGAAGAGAGGAGGGAGGGGACTGCTATCAGGATGTAAAGTTAATAAAAAAATTAAAGAAAAAAGAAACCAACTAATGTCTGTACATATGCCATATTGCCAGAGAAATTTAAATCCAATTAAAAATGGTTTTTCTCCCGTAGTTTTAAGGGATGGTCAATAATAATATAGCCAGTGATGACTTTGAACTTCATTTTGTTCTGTCATAACTCTTAAGGACTGGGCTAGTTAACAATATAAATTCTTATTTTATTTTATTTTATTTTGAGAGGGGCACAGGGCATGTAGATTTAATTGTCCCAGAACTCTCTGTGTAGAGTAGGCTGGCCAAAAAACAAAAACAAAAAAAACCTTTCCAGTTTTCTTTTTGTCTGGATCTGTGGCCCAACTGTTCATAAGCTTAGTAGCAAAGAAGGCCTGAAATTTTAGTCTAAGCTCAGCTGTACCTCTATGGAAGAAGGAGAATGGGTTTGGAAGAAAACAGAGAGAGAGACAAAAATATATTTTTAAAGTATTCCACCCACTTTGAGGGATGAATCTTTGTTTGGACTAGTAAGATGCCTCAGTGGGTGAAGGCAAGCCAGACAACCTGTGTTTGACCCCAGAACCCTCTTGGTCAGTGGTTCTCAACCTGTGGATCACGACCCCTTTGGAAGTTGAATGACTCTCCCAAAAGGGTTGCCTAAGACCATTGAAAATGTCGGATATTTATGTTACGATTCGTAACAGTAGCAAAAATACAGTTCTGAAGTAGCAATGAAAATGATTTTATGGTGGGGGGGATGGTCACCATAACATGAGGAACTGTATTAAAAGGTCACAGCATTAGGAAGGTTGAGAACCACTGCTCTTGGGGAAGAGAGAACCGACTCCTGAAACTGGTCCTGACCACCACATTCGTTCTGTGGCATGCATACACCCATTCACACACACACACAAATGTGGTTTTTTAAATCATTAAACGAAATTGTTCACCAAACAAATTTGAAAATCTGGACAAACAACAAGGAGGAAATAGAGCTAACCTCCATCTCAGAATAATGAACTTCTGGTCATGTGTTGCCGGGGACCCCACAGTGGCTCCCAGGTCCAGCAGGCCAGACACTGTAGCAAATTCCAATGCCCAGCCCAGTGAGGAGAGCCACACCCCCGGATCCCTGTAACCCTCAGCCTGAGAACCACAGAGGAGTAAGGCTGGCATGCTAGAAGTCAGACCCAAGAGAAAAACTTCCTACCCAGAAAGACTCAGAGACCCCGGGCCCAGGAGGGCCTCAATGAGAAGAGAAGAGGTGTGAGCCTTACGCTCCATCGCTCCCCACCACAGGCTCCCTGACTCACCGCACTGGCTCCTACAGGTACCACATGGCTTACCTCTCCGATGGAGCCTGGAGCCCTGTGAGACCAGCGGTTTTCTTCACCACCAAGATGGACGGGACCCTGGACATCTGGGACTTGGTGTTCAAGCAGTGTGACCCTGCCCTCAGTCTGAAGGTGTGTCATTGTCTTCCCCCACCCCCTGCCACTCCCATACACTCAGGCCCTTGTGACCTGGATGGGCGCAGGGTTTGATGGGTGGGTTAGCCTATATGTGTTCACCCATGTGTGTGTTGGGGGAGGGGGGTGTCTCTGGGTAATCTGGTTTCTGGCCAGCTGTGCTCAGCCTTTGGGAGCATGGGTTTCTGCAGAACGAGGGATCTGGGGACTTGCATCCATGAAGAGGTAGAAGAATCAATCCAGGGAATATAAACAGAAGGGAAGGGCTGGAGGCACCAGACAGCAGCAGAGCACTGGCTTAGGCTTCAAGTCTGGGTTCCACGCTGAGCACAGGAGACAAGTATATCAGTTGGTAAGACTGATTAAAAAAAACAAAAACTTGCACAGTAGACAAATGTCGCATAGTGTGCAGGAGGTCTTGAGGTTCTGTCGACACAACTGCAGAAACCAGGTGTGGTAATGTAGCAGCAGGCTCAGAAGTTCAAGGTCACCCTTGTCTAAGTACTGAGTTCAAGACCAACGTGGGCAACGTGAGACCCAGGCTCAAACAACAATAAAACGGGGAATTTAAGAGAGGTAAACATTGCTCCCCTCCCCAACAGTGTATCCCTCTGATTCCCATATTCAGGTTCTCTGCAGCTTCCCCATCAGCCTGTATTAGCAAACGGTAGCTGAGCCCTACTGGCCTCCCTGGAGGACCAGGGAACTCAGAGATCCATAAGATGGACTAGACCAACAATGAGGATGGAGGCCAAGGGTCTTGGCAGTGAACTTCATCCGGGCCATGGCAGGGTGTGTCACTAGGGGTGTTCCTACAGGGACAGGTAATAGGGTATTGTGTGACTTTGCTATTCATGCCCACTCTGCCTGGTTCCACTGACTCCTTCAACAGGTGTGTGATGAGGCCCTCTTCTGCCTCCGGGTCCAGGACACCGGCTGTCTCATTGCCTGTGGCTCCCAGCTCGGAACCACCACTCTGCTGGAGGTGTCCGGCAGTCTCTCCACCCTGCAGAGGAATGAGAAGAACATAGCTTCTTCCGTGAGTGCCGGGGACAGGCCCACTCTGTGCACCCCCTGACCTGGCCTAGAGACCAAGTCAGGAAAAATGGGTTGCCATTATTGGCAAGGATGGTGTGGTATGCAGAAGCTGTGGATCTGCCCTTGCTCAGCTGCTTGCGTTTGGTAGTGCTGGTGTGGTGTGGTCACTCAGCATGCCCAGGCTTTGGCCTCTCGGCTTCGAATCACACTGGTTTGATGGAGTGGAAACATTGGGACTTTGTAGTTGCAGGACTTCGCATCCAAAGGCTTAGCAGGCGCCCATGGGGGACACATGGAAGAGACCTGGCTTATGAGAGAGGCATTGAGATCTGCTACTACCCCTCTCCCTACCCTGGACACACTCCCCAGCCAGCAGGGGGACAGGCCATTGAAGTTCTGGATGCTGAGGTTGGGAGAGCCTCCTGGCTGCGCCTGAGGCTGGGGCTGCACCACCAGCCTGGGGTCCAGGATTGCCACATTGCCCAACCCCAAAGGACATTCTCTGCTGTAGCCTGTGTGTCTGGGGCTCCTTGGAGCTGAGTGACTCAGTGGTCCTACTCAAGGCAGGACCTTGATTAATGCATTGGTCAAGGATGACCTTGAATTACTGATGCCTTCCCCTCCAGTGTGTTGGGATTGCTGGTGTATGCCGCCATCGCCAGCTTATATAGCTGGATCTCTGCTAGGCGGTATTCCAAGAGCTGACTACACTCCTAGCCCTGCGTGCAAGTGCGTATTTGTTTGTTTTGAGGCTGGGTCTCCCTTTGCAGTCTTGTCTTGGCCTGTGTCAAACAGACTGGCCTTGAACTCACGTCTCCGCCTTCTGAGTGTTGGGTTTAAGGCATATGCTACCATATCTGGTTTAATTGTTTTATTTTTCCCCCCAATGCATGTCAATTTATTTCAGTTAGGCTCACATGAATGCAAATAAATGAAAGCAAATGTTAAAAGTTTATATCAGGGCTGGAGAGATGACTCAGGTTAAGCACTAACTGCTCTTCCAGAGGTCCTGAGTTCAATTCCCAGCAACCACATGGTGGCTCACAACCATCTAGAATAAGATCTGGTGCCTTCTTCTGGCGTGTAGGTGTACATGCAGACAGAACATTGTATACATAATAAATAAATCTTTTAATAGTAGCAACTATTAATGGATGATACTAGTTTTTTTTTTAAAGTTTACATCATTGGAGATGTATTTTCACAGTTATGAATTTCCTTGATGAAGATGTATGTGTAGAATGAAAAATTATTCTTTCTGTATTAATATAGGAAAATTATTATGGCAGCAGATATAAATATATATATATATGTATTTTACATATATGAGTGCCTGCCTGAATGTACACCCGCAGGCCAGAAGAGGGCGTCAGATCCCAGTGTAGATGGTTGAGAGCCGCCATGTGGTGGCTGGTAATCGCCCTCAGCACCTCTGGAAGAGCAGGCAGTGCTCTGAGTCACTGAGGCATCGTCTCAACAGCAGTCTTCGTTAGCCCTGCCAGCTTTCAAAATAAGAGACACAGAGAGACCATGATTTATTAAGCTGTAGGTACTGTGTTGGGCAGATTCTGAGCTCTTCTAATCCCACTGACCTTAAAACCTACATAAAAGCCGATCGCTTGCCAATCTGACGGCTCCTGGGCGGCTTCCGCTCCACAGTCTGTTCTTCCAGGCATGCGCTCCTCATCCATCTTGCCCCATGGTGCCTTCTCTCCCTCCGACTTCCTCTCCTCCTCTGCCTCTCCTGCCACCCTCAGGGTCTTTCAACCCCAAGCCAGAAGCCAAAACTCCACCTACCTCTCTTCTGCCCAGTCAGAGCCTTCCACATCTTTATTAACCAGTCAGGGGTAACTGGGGAGCATTCCTTATGGATGTGAGGTTAAGGAGCTAGTTCAACATTCTTAACAAGGCCTGGGGCAGGGTGATAGCCAGATCTCAAGGCACTGAAATCAGCATCTGAAAGCAGTACGCGCCGAGACCCTCCTCCAACAAGTATGCGCCCATTTCCTGTTAATTTCGCAGAAAATAGTTTGATACGCAATAAATCTCTCAGCTCTGACATACATTTTCCTAGACAGGGTTTGCTAAGTAGCCAGACTGGCCTCAGACCTTTCATAATCCTCCTGCCTCAGCCTCCAGGGCACAGAGATCATAAGCATGTACCCCCATTCCTGGCTTAGCCCTCTCTTCTTGATATGACAGTCCCAGCAGACCTCACCAGGGATAAATTTTCATATAAGCCCAGAGTCTGCTGGGGTTTCTAGCTGCCCCTGAGCTTGCCGCAAGTTTGTCCCCGTCTGCCCCAGATATTCGAACGTGAGACCCGGCGAGAAAAGCTCCTGGAGGCCAGACATCGTGAGATGCGGCTGAAGGAGAAAGGCAAGGCAGAGGGAAAAGATGATGACCAGAAGGAGGACGAGCTAGCTGTGGACCTCGATGAGCTGGTCATCAAAGCCGAGGAGGAGTTTTTCGATATCATCTTCGCAGAACTGAGGAAGAAGGAGGCAGAGGCCTTGAAGAAAAAGCCTGTAAGGACTTAAGCAGGGGCAAAGGGTGGGCTGGGGTCTAGGAGGTAGCCATGAAGCCTGAGTTCTGCCCAACCACTGAACTCCTGGGTGACCTTGAGCCAATAGTTTTCCAGGATGGATTTTACCTCCTGAGGAAATTTGTCTCTCAAGAGACATGAGGTTCCTTGAGGGCCAGAGCTCCATGCCTCTAGCATGGGTAGGCCCATCTTCAGCATGCATGGTGGCCCCTGAATCAGGGCCCTGGGATTCTGAGAGCGAAGTCCTTGAGGCCCGTGGGAGGAAAGGGCTGTGACATTTGCCCTTCTGTGTACTGCTCTGGCTTAGCACAACCAGGTGACAGGGGTGTGGCCTGTGAATGCACCCCTGCTCCTGACCCCAGTTCACAAGTGTTTTCTACCTCTATCCCCTGGCCTGTCACTTTCCTTCTCAGTTCCTCCGTTGCCATCTAGAAGTGAAGAAAACACTGTAAAGATGGTGACCGGGTACCTTCTGGAGATGGAGAAAAAATAGTGTCTTCTCCGTATGCACCATTGTTCTTAGGAGTCCAGATAGGAAGGAGACAAAGGCCAGATGTCAGGAAAACAGGCCAGGCTGTGTCGGCATCTGCTCTTCTGAGACAGATTTGTTGTGTCATGAGGCCCAAGGCCAAAGTGAAAGTGTGGGGGCACTTGTTTAGAAAGCATTTAGGGGGTTCCTGGAGAGATGGCTCAGCAGTTAAGAGTGCTGACTACTCTTCTAGAGGACTCTGGACAACTGTCTGTAACTCAACTCAAGTTGCAGGGGATCCAGTGCTTTCCTCAGGCCTCTATGGGCACAAGACATGCATGTGGTACTCTGACATACATACAACAAAATACACATACATATTAAAAACAAACAAACAAATGGGAAGGTTTTAGTGACACCAGCAAGGTGGCTTAATGAGTAAAGGTACTTACCATCAAGTCTGATGGTGTGAGTTTGATTCCTGGAGACCCATGTAGTGGAGGAAGGAGAGAACTTTCGAAAGTTGTCTTCTAACTACCACCTGGATGCTTTGGAACTCAGGTCATGTGTATGGTCACATATGTGACTACACATACACAAACACACACATGCACACATGCTCTCTCACACACATACACACACACTAAATAAATGAATAACTATAAGAACCATTTAGAAAAAAACAAAAAAATCTAAAAAAAAAACCCAAAAGAACAACAAAGAACTATTTAGAGGGGCTTGGATATAGCTTAGTTGGTAAACTACTTGCCTAGTATTCTTCTGTTTGTTTGTTTGTTTGTTTGTTTGTTTTATTTGAGACACGGTTTCTCTGTGTAGCCTTGGTTGTTCTAGACTCACTTTGTAGACCAGGCTGGCCTCGAACTCACAGAGCTCTGCCTGCCTCTGCTTCCCACAGTGCTGGGATTACAGGCGTGTGCCACCACACCCGGCTTCTTGCCTAGCATTCATAAAGCCTGGGTTTCATCTTTAATATTAAACCATAATGCAGGTGGGCTCGTGCACACCTGTAATGCCAGCATCTATAGATCCAGACGACAGAGGGGGTGCTGTGTACATGAGGCGGGTGTGAGATCCCCTGGAGGTAGAGTTAGAGGTGGTTAGGACAGTATCCACCCGAATGCAGAGTCTGTGTAAGAATGCTTGAACCACCATCTCTCCAGTCTCGCCCTGGTTCTGCCTGGTGATTCCTGCTCTGTCTCCCTCCTGCTGCTTGAGAACAGGGAGAGATTGGGTGTTGCAATTTCTATGTGGAGAGTCCTTGGCCAGAGAGCCACTTTTGTGAGGAGGGAGAGGAGCCCCCATTTATAGCTCAGGCTGGGCTAGAGTTCTGAGTCTGGTTGAAATCCCCAGGCTCTTCCCAGCTGTCACTCCCTGGACCACTTTAATCTTTCAGAAGGCAGAGATTAAAATGCCAAGCGAGAGCGAGAGGCCGGCAAGCTTGCACTTGGCGTTCTGCATCCCGAAATGCTTTCCTTGCAGTGTTTAAACATCCTGGATGAAGCTGAGCTGCAGGAAGTGTTGAGGCTTACAGGCCCAGCCCTTCTTCTGCCTGCCCCATACCTCCTCCTCGCCTAGTCTTTGCAGTTAGCCTGAGATTCTGGGGCTTAAAGAGCCCCAGGAAGAGTAAGCGTGCCTGTAACCTGAGCGCTGCAGACAAAACCAGGAGGAAAAATGTAGAATCTGAGGCCAGCCACTGTTGCATCGAAAGAGCCGGTCTCTTAAGAATGAAAGGAAAGGAAGTGGGGGGAGGAAGGAAAGAAGGAAGGAAGGATGGATGGAAGAAGGAAGGAAGGAAGGAAGGAAGGAAGGAAGGAAGGAAGGAAGGAAGGAAGGAAGGAAGGAAGGAAGGCCGCCCCATGATTGAGGCTGTCCTCTCCATGCTGTCTCCCTTCACCCTTTATCTCTAAGCCCAGCCCTCAAGGTGCCATGCCTACACCACAGGTGAGGGTGGCAGGCTTAAGTCATCTACTCTGCAAATGGCAGAGCCTGGCAATTAGATCCCCAAGGTCTTGCCTACCTTCCCCGTCCTATGGCTCTGAGAAGCTGCTGGGCCAGCTCAGCATGGGCACTGTGGGCTCCCAGGGGCTTCCTCTCTGGGCTCCTCACAGCTCCCTGCCCTTGGCCTTGGTTTACCTCTGGGAAATAGGGAGGGCCTGCACCTCACCAACATTTCTGTTTTTGCTTAAAAAGAGGTCAAATGTAGATATGGATTACGGAGAGGAACTGATGGAACAAAACATCGGTGAGGAGGAAGAAGTGGGTGACGAAACCTATGACGATGTGAGTGCGGAGAGAGAAGAAGGCGTGTCCACCTAGGGCAGCCTCTGCCCACGGCACTGGCCCTTTGTGTTCCTTGCTGGCCTTCCTTTTCATGCCGTCTTGTCTGAGAAGTGAAAGCTGAGTTTCTTTGTTCAATAATTATTGGTAAGGACAGATGGGGGGGGGGGACAAAGTCACTGGCCCGCACTGGGGCCAAGCCCTGTATAAGGGTGGCAGGGTGGGGCTGGTCTCTGTGCTAGCTCCCCTGGCCTGAGTCTCGACTCAGGGCACACGTAGCCTTCAGCCAGTGTCTGCCTAGACTCTGCTTATGAGAGGCTCTCCAATTAGTAGTCACCAATGCCTTTCTCCAGAGCTCGGCTGAGCTTGCCCGCACTGCACGGGGACCCTTGGAGCACCCGCAGAGGGGCAAGTTTCTTTCTCCCTCTCACCTACTTGCAAATCAGGACAGAACTTTTCCCGCCTCTGCAATACCTTTCCAAATCACCCCCAGGGGGCATCTTGACATGCAGTCACATGGTTGGGGGGGTCCCCCAAGTGTTAAGAATAGGTAGGTGGGATGAACCTGGCTCTCATTGTACGTGCATGCTTTCTATGGCTATTCTTCTTGTAACATTAAATCAGTGACAACAGTCATGAATCCCATGCTCAGTGCCTCTCATTGAGCTCATATAATTTTTCCAAAGTCCCTGGAAGGTTTGTGTTTGAGCGATCCTTTTTTTTTTTTTTTAACTGAAAAGAAAATAGAGGGCCTAGAAGAGTTATTTGGTCACAACTGGTGAGGAGTCGGGGCAGGGACAGGAGCCCCAGGCAGCTGGCCGTGGGCCCGGTTTCATGCAGAAAAGCGGGCCTTTTTCAGGTAGCCTTAGGCTGAAACCAAAGCCATGGCTCCTGCATACAGTAGTAGGTAGGGTAGAGGGTACCTCAGGGACAACGATGTACACATACAAGCCCCAGAGTGTCATAGATTCTGTGGCTGTCAACAGAGATTCAAAGTGCCTGCATTAAAAATATTATTGGTCAGGCATGGTGGCACACACCTCTAATCTCAGCACTCAGGAGGCAGAGGTGGGATGGATCTCTGTGAGTTTGAGGCCAGTCTGGTCTACAAAGTGAGTTCCAGGACAGCCAGGGCTGTTACACAGAGAAATCCAAAAGAAACAAACAAACAAACAAACAGAACATTGTTGAGGAGCCCTGGAGTTAGCTAGCTGGCTTGGTCAGTTCTTCCTGTGCAAGTAAGAAGACCTGAATTTGATTCCCAGAGTCCGTGAACAAAAGCCAGGCATGGTATCAGTTGTAATCTCAGCACTGGGAAGATGGAGACAGGCAGATCCCTGAGGCTAGCCAGCCTAGATGAATCAGTGAGCTCTGCGCTTAGCAAAAGGCCCTGGTTCAGAATAAAATGGATGTCAACCCAAGGAATGACACTCAAAGTTGACCTCTGACCTCCATGTCCTAGCATTTGGATATTTTGTGGAGGGAAGACATGGGCCATTCCTTTTGCCCAGAAAAGTGAGGGAACATTGAGTTGCTTATTGCATTTGGCTAGATTTTGATGTCTATAGTCACTGATGATGTTTATTGAGGGTTAAAACTTCACAGGGATCCAAGAAGGGCCTTGTCATCTTCCATTTGCATGTCACCAGTGTGGCAGGTAACAGAGCAGGAGGAGCTGTTAGGTCTTGTAAGAGCAGAGGATGGAGCTGAGAGTTCAGCTCAGGGTGGCTCAATGATCCTTAAGTATACGTCACACTCTCTGTATTCTGAACTCCTCAAGAGTGGGCTCAGTTGGGGCCCTATTCGCTGCCTGCTGCTGCATTCAGGTGGAAGGCAAAGGGTCTGGGAGGAAGCTGTCCTCACTGTATAAGGACAGAAGGAGACACAGAGACCCACGCCACCCTTAAAGGTGTGAGTCTCTGAGGGATTGATTCTGTCCCAATGGGACATTTTGAATTAACACACCTGGCAAATGAGTTATTCCTGACACTTCAAGCAGAAAGGCTTGGGTGCTACGCTGCTCAGCATTCTAAGGGTCCCAGGATTCTAGGCCCCCACGACAAAGAACAGTCTTGTCCAAAACATCAGTAGAAAGCTGTTGCCTGCCTAGCAAGCACAACACTCTGGATTCGACCCACATCAGCGCAGAAACTGGGGTGCGGGTGGCACGTGGGCAGTCTCAGCCCTCAGAAGAGGCAGAAGAATCAGACGTTCACAGTTGTCTTCAGCTACATATAAAGTTCAAGGCTACCCCAGGCTACACGAGACCCAACAAGCCAAATGAGGTGGAATCAGAGTGCACAAACCCAATCTGAAGAGCAAAATCAATCAAATGGAGTGCTCAGGGTGGAAAAAAAAAAAAAAACCTCTGTGAGGGGCTGCCGCTATGAGCTCAAGGGCGGACAACATTCTCACGCTGTTCTGGAATGCTGGCCTTTGGTTTGTGCTTGTAGAAGGAGGCCACCTGCTGGAACCTGAAAATCCTCTCCTGAGGGCACAGAGGGTGACACTGTGGTAGGATGGCATTCCGGAATGGACTGTGGGAAGAAAAAAGGGCGCCCGCACAGGGCAGAGGGCAGAGCAAGGGGCTGGAGAGTCCTCTGCACATGGTGTCCCTGTGTCCCTGTTGCCAGCCTTATTGCAGTAGCCCCCTCTAGCCTCGTGCACCGGATACCTATCCTCTATTTCCCTCCAGGAAGGTGAATCTTCACTGTCAGCTTGACTGGGTTTAGAGTCACCTAGGAGACACACCTCAGGATGTGTCTATGAGGATGTTTCCAAAGAGGCTTAGCTGAGAGAAGACCCGCCTTCAGTGTGAGTGGTACCACTGCACGGGCTCAGGTCTCAGAGTGAATGGAAAAAGAAACAGCAAAGCCGCCTGAGCACCTGCATTCATCTCTCTTTTCTGCTTCCTGGTCCATCCAAATGTGATCAATCAGCCTCACACACCTGCTGATGAAGCCACAAGCGTTACCACCTGCCTTAACATGCCTTTATTAAAAAAAAAAATTCATTGCTTTTATTTTATGGCATGAGTGTTGTCTATGGGTACATGTACTGTGTGCATGCCTGGTGCCCACACAGGTCAAAAGAGGGCCTGGAAATGCCAATAACAGGCCAGATTCCTGTGTCCACAACAGTTCTGTGTCCCCATCCTATGCCACTTAACCTATGAGGCCGTCACTGCAGCCACTGCACCCCTATGGCTACCTGGACAAGCTGCCCACCATTTCTCCCATGAGGCCACTGGGTGTTGGGACCTCAGAGCAGGATGCTCAGGAAAAGCCCGGTCAACCGATCATCTCTAACCAAATAAAGTGGTCCCTGGGCTTGATGGAATGGCCCCAGGGCTGAAGCAGGGGATGGCTGCTAATGACCTCCCAGGGTAAGATAATCATCCAAGCTAAGAGGAAGGACCAGAGTGCTGGAGTCTCTCTGTGAGCTAAACGGCTGAGCTGAGGGCCAAGGACCACAGGGAGTTTACGGGTGGGGCAGTGAGAGGACTTAATTCCAGAGAGCCAGCCAGTTCCAGTCAGAGTCATGTAGCCACAGTAGCATCCACTCGCACCAGCCAATCCCAATCAAAGTCACGTAGCCACAGTAGGAATTTCCCTTTCTGGGCTTTAAAAGGGACCTTTGAGTTCCCCTTAGGGTCACCACCATTTTGTGAAGGTGGTGACCCCAGCATCCTGGAATTCTCTGCAGAATAAACGCTCTTTGTTTTTGCATACCATCTAAGTCTGGGGTCTTTCTTTGGTGATTCACAAACCCTAACAGCAGGAATGAATCCAAGTCAGGTGCTTACTGCCTGGTTAACAGTGACTTTGCCCAGCTTTGAGCCTGATCCCAGCAATGGAGTAGGGGAGGGGGACACCAGATTTGGGCCCACCCTCCCAAGACTAGAACTCACACAATTCAGGGAAAAGACTAGTACACACACAGACAGTTGGGCAGAATAATATTTTGTTTTGCTTTGAGACAGGATTTTCATGTAGCCTCGGCTGGCCTTGAATTCACTGTGTAGCTGAGGGTGACCTTGAACTCCTAAACCTTCTGAGTGATGGAATTACAGGTGTATCCTCCCCCCCCCCCATGCTCGTTTGTGCATTGCTGTGGGTGGAGGCCATGGCTTTATGCATGCTAGGCAAGCACTCTAACAACTCAGCCGCACCCCCAGCCTCTGGAGTGACATCTTAAGGAATAATAGAGGTCATTCTGAAGGGGATAACAGGAGGGTGTGTCCTGGATTCTCAGGAGTATAGGAGAAGCTCCATGAGAAAATGACAAGCTGAGACTGCAAGACAGAGCATGGGACAACCAGGGGGTGTACAGCATGTTTCTGAACACAGTTGCACACATGTGCCTGTCCACCTGTGCACACCTGTATATGTCAGCAATGGTGACTTTTCCATTAGCCAAAGCAATCCTTGTAAGTAAGGGGGTAAAGATTTCAGTGAGCCCAGAAAGTCTGAGCTCAAGTAGGCTTTGATTCCTGCAGCTTTCCAACGTTCCCAGTCTGAGGACTCTCGTAAAGAACAGGAGAGGGTGTTGCCATGAGCTTCAGCCACGTTAACTAGAGGAGAAGAATTGGGGTTAGTGAGGCAGCATGGAAGCCCACCTCTGAGTCTGAATGTTTCCAGAAAGGTTTAACAGAGCAGGAATAACCACCACGAGTGTGGACATCAGGACCAAATAAGGAGAACATGAACTAAGCAGCTGATTTCCTCTCGCCCTCATCATCACTATCTCCTCCTCCTCCTCCTCCTCTTTCTTAGTGTGGACATAATTGCTGCCTCCTCATGCTCCTGCCATCATGTCTTGTCTGCCATGTTGGACTGCACACTCCCAAACTGTGAACTACGAAACTCAATTTCTTAAGTTTATCTTTAAGAAATTTTGTCACAACAACCAAATCAAAAAGAAAGAAAGAAAACCCCAAACTAATACAACTTTAAAGTCAAGAAGAAAAGAATGATGTTTGAGAGTAGACATGAGATGAGTCAGGTGGGCTGGGACCTGTAGCTTTGATTTGTTTTGAGACAGGGTCTCTCTGTGTGAGCCAGGATGGCTTCAAATTCACCACAATCTTCCTGCCTCAGCTTCCCAGGTACTGGGATTACAGGTACACACAGCCATATCTGCCTCCAAAGCTGATAACTTTTTACCTATCAGTCAGGACAGGCCATGGGGTGGAGGAATAACAAAGAAAAAGAAAAGCAACCAAAGCCCAATTGACCAGCGCGTCCTTGACTGATGCAAAGAGTCAGTTCAGCGGTCTAAAATGCCACTGGGAGGTGGTGGCAAAGATCTAATGTTATCAGCTGTGAGGCTGAGAAAGGAGGGCTGTGAGTTTGAGGCCAGCCTGGGCTAGCAGTCTCCACCCCATCTGAAAATAAACAGGCACAAAACACTCTGAATTTGCAGCCCCATTCTCTCTTTGGTACCACACATTTGCAAACTGGTCCGCTTCAGAGAACCAGGCAATGTCTGGGTCCCCTGCAGGAGACTTTGATTTCCAAGCTTAGCTTGATTTATGTATTTATAAAATCTGGGGTGCCAGCTGCCTCCTGCTGTTGTTTATTAATAACAATCCTAAGCACAAGCTCCTGGGGGAAGCCCAGGAAACCAGTCCCAAGACACAGGCTGGCATTGTGCTCTACCCCTGGGTGCACCCCAGGCAGCCGGGACAGCCCGGAGGGAGGTGAATATGTGCTTTCCTGCCTTCTTTCCTGGATTTGAACCCTATGGAGGAGACTCCTTCTCTGGTCTGTGCAACGGCTCTGGCCTCAGCTTCAGTGGAGACAGATGACACAAAGGACAGATCACTATATTCAGGAAGCACTCCAACACCATCCAGGTGACAGGCATGGGGGATAGGAAAATGAAGCTCCCAGCGGCTAGGCAGGTTGAAAGCAGAGCTAGGACTAGAATCCTGTTTTGCCCAAGCCTCCTGGGGCAAGGAGTCTTTCCATTGGGATCCCTGGGTGTGTTATTGTTGCCACTGAGGCCAAGAATGGAAATGGCAACTGTTTATCCATTGTTACACCTGGCCACCCCGCAGCCCGGCTGCTTGTCCAGCCTTTTGACATTGCAAAGTGCTGTCATCTACAAAGTTCATAGTGGAGAACTGTGTGACCCACTTCTCCTCCCAACCCAGAAACAAACACCAAACAAACAAATAAAAAAAAAAAGCTGGGTCGTGGTGGCACATGCCTTTAACTCTAGCACTCAGGAGGTAGAGGCAGCGGGGGTCATTGAGTCTGAGGTCAGCTCCTCTTCCAGGACAGCCAGGGCTACACAGAAACCCTGTGGGAAAAAAAAAAAAAAAAGAAAAAAAAATCAAGAAAGTTGTCATTAAAAAATACTTATTTTTAATGGTGTGTGTGTGTGTGCATGCGTGTGTGTGTGTGTGTGTGTGTGTGTGTGTGTGTTTCTGAGCTCCCATGCAGGCCTGCTGAGGCTAGAGGCCTCAGTCCACTGGTGCTAGAATCACTGACAGTTGTGAGCTGCCTGACGTCAATACTGGAAACTGAACTCAGAAACTCTGCCAAAGTAGCATGTGTCTCAGGAATTAAGATTCCTGAGACAACTCTCCAGCCACACTCCCAATTCATACTTTAAAAAAAATGACATTTACATATTATGCACATGTACTAGAGTGACCATGTGTAAACTAGAGGACAACATTTGGGAGTCCATTCTGGCCTTTCTACTGCGCGGGTCTCAGGAACTGAATTCGGGCAGTGAGACTTGACAGCAAGCTCCCTTACAGGAGCCATCTAGTGGGCCCTCAAATGTTTTAAGTAAAGCTTATGACTTTATGTTGAGTCATATTCATTGCTAACCTAGGCCAAATGCAACCTGGGGGCACAGGTGGACTCTCCTGGGTGGTGCCTCCCTTGAAGGCAGGTTAGGTCCATCCATTTTGAGCTCAGGCATGGTTTACTAGTGGGACCACACCGAAGGAACGGTTCCATAAGACACACCCCACTGAGCCAGGTGCCACGGGGTGCAGGGCCAGCTCTTCATCCACCCTCGCACCCTCTCATCTTCTCCTCCTCTGGACAATGGGTGCAGCCTCCACTGCCGCCATGCCGGCATCGCTCATGGAAACCTGAGGCTTCCGGGCGCACCCTGGAGACGCCCAGCAACAGTCAGGCGGGCAGCGCAAGATCGTGGTAGCAGGGGCAAGGCTGCTTCTGACCAGCGGGTCGCGTGCCAGGTGGGAGCCGGGAGCGCAGGGACACAGCCAGGAGTCACGAGCCTGAGCGCGGGTGTGTGCGGAAGGGCCACCAAACGGACGCCACTGGGCCGGGAGTACGCCGAGACGCTCCGGCCGGGAGCCAGTCGGACTGGCAGAGCGCCTCAACACCAGCAGCAGTAGCTGCAGTAGTAGCTCAAGCCCCGGGGGTGTCCTAAGTGGAGCCATCCAGCTCACCGAGGTTCAGGGAACCGGGCGCGGGGGGCGGAGCGAGCGCAGGGGGCGGGGCTGAACCGGCCCCGCCTCCTGGTCAGCGCTCGGGCGGCGGGCGCGTTGTTGGTTTCGGGTTGTCAGGCAGCGGAGGCGGAAGAGCGACCTGAGGAGGTGACCACGGTGGAGGTGCGTCTCGGCCATGCCAGCCGTCGCGGCCTGAGGCTCTCTACCTGCCGCAATCATGAAGGACAGCGGTGACTCCAAGGACCAGCAACTCATGGTGAGACCCCTTATTAAGCTCCTGCTTGGTTCCCCTCCACCAATCCTGGGACCTGATAGCCTCAAACATAGTGTCCACTAAGAGGGCACGCAAGAGACGGGGGTCTGAGACCGTGCAGAACAACTGCTCAAGTTCTAGAGAACAGGTGGCCAGAAGGTATGGTGGTGCCTCCTGAGGCTGGGAAGTTAGCACCCTACTTCTCACCTTCCTCTCCAAACTCAGCCTTCTTTGGGCCAAGACTCAGATCAAGACCCGAAAGAGACCTAAGCTATTGCCTGAGAAGGAAGCTGGGAGTTTCTAGTGAACCAGAGGGATTAAGCCCAGCCACGACTTGCTTTAAAGAGGGCTGGAACCATAGAAAGGAAGACAAAAACCCCCGAAACAGGAGGAGCCAGCACCAAGTCTGGAGTGGCTAGTCATGGGCTGTCCCACGGGCTCTGTCCAAATCAGGACTCCAGACACCTCAGGAAATGCTGGAAGCCACTTGAATAGTCCCAGGGTCTTCCTGACCTGGGATGGGTGGGTGTATGGGAGGGAGAGCAGGGGCAGGCTGGAGACACAAGGAGAAGCCTTGGTGCTGCTCACTTTGGGGGATACATGGGGAATCTCTCTCTCCCAGACTCTCCTCAGCTTCTAGTCTTTGATCTGTGGAAATGGTCCTTTCTCAGTGGCCAACGGCTGTCAGACAGTAGGGCAATGTTACTACAATGCAGGGAACCTGCTTCTGCAAAGGAGCACTTGGACCCAGCGCCAGGGGCCAGCCCCAGACTCGGTGGCACCCTCTCTGGCTGTGAGAATGGCCTCTTTGAGAGACTTTGCTCCAGAATGCTCATTGTCATTGGGGCAGGGACAAAAGCCCTCCCTTCACCATGGAGGTCCAGCCAGAAGGCTGATAAAGACAGTCTTACAGGCTACATGGATGAAACAAACTGAGGGCCTTTTAAGTCCTTCCAGTGTCCAGCAGATACCTCCCTTTGATCAGCAGAAGAAAATCTCCCCACTCCCTGACTGTTCTTTTGGGACACACACACATCATCTCTCAATGGCTGGGAAATAAAGAGCAGAGACACCCTTGGTGGCACTTCCTGGGAGTGTTAGGGTGCAGCCACAGGTTGTTAGGGAGACAAGGGGGAAGATCTCTGTCCCACCCTAATTTCCAGGCCATTCCTGTCACAGCCCACCACCCTTCCCAGAAGCACCTCACTCTCAGATGCAGACAGATGGCTCTGGTCCCCGAGGCTCCAGATTTAAGCCCAAGAGAACGGCAAGTGTTTAATTTGGGCATGTGACTGATGCAGCCTTGTGTAGATAGTTTTCCCCCTGGAGCTTCCCGTGAGGTACAGGATCTTGAAAAGAGACATAGACTCAACCTCAGCCAGACACCCTGTGGACTTGCCGCCCTTTGGCTCAGAAGATGACCTCGACTCACAGTTTTCTTCAGTATGAAGGAGCTGGAGATGGCTGGCTGCCAGAGAACAGGGATGTTGGGGAAGGAATTCAAAGGCCTTCTCATCCCTCCCTCCATGGCCAAGGGTGGTTCTCCTAACCCAGAGCTCTGATCTTCCTCCCAGGTGGCACTGAGGGTCCGGCCCATCAGCGTGGCTGAGTTGGAGGAGGGAGCTACCCTCATCGCTCACAAGGTGGACGAGCAGGTACTTGGGGCTGCAGCCAGGAGCCACAGGGTAGAGGCCTGCTCTGCTTGCTTGGCACATCTAACTGGACATCAAGAGCTCTGTGTCTCACAGCAATAACCTCGGGAGGCAGGGGCAGGGGTGCTATCCACAGCATCACCAAAAAGCTTTCTTCCTCGATCAGCCCAAGAAAAGCTAGGAGCTTTCGGAGCCTGGCTAAGATCAAACCATAAAATACATCTTGGTGTACATGATTCAGACTTTCCCACCTGGTATGCCTGCTAATCACAGAGCACATACTTAGCTAGTCTAACAGAATCCCTCATCTAGAACATGCAAGTTTGGCAAAGTCCTTCACTGTCCACGTTCTTGGTCCTCACGCCACCATGATGAGAGTGGGCATATGAGGCTGTGGTAGGAACTAGAAAAATACTCCAACATAAAAATCCCCACCTTCCCCATATTTCTGGAGTTTACTATGAGGAGAGGAGAGAAGGAACTGATCAAGGAATTAAAACAAAGAGAAGAATTTGCAGCCTGGGGGGGGGAGGGCCTGTGTCAAGAGACTGAGTAAGGGGCACTGGACCTAGGCTCCCCTAAGAGATGGGGATAGAGGGCTCCCTCAAGAGATAGAGGGCTGGGAAGATATCTCCGTGGTTAAAACACTTGCCTATGGGCATGAGGACTGGGATTCAGATCTCCAGAACCTAGGTAGAGTGTTTGCAAGTACGGTGGTCCACATGAAAGTCCAGTCTTGGAAGGCACACGCAGGGAACCTTCATAGTGAGCTAGCTGCCAAGAGTAGCCATATCCGTGAACTTTGGATTTGATTGGGAGACCCCACTTCAATGCACAAGGTAGAAGGAATGATGAAAAGGTTGAAGAGTAATTCAGGATGATTTTTTAACATCAGCTCTAGGGCTCCACATGTACACATGCACTCACACCTACATGCATGCACACATACCTACAAACACAAGAAAAATGAGGAAGTGAGCTAGTGATGAACCCAGATATGGTAGCACATATCTGCAATCCATCATTCGTGATGCTGAGGCAGGAGAATCAAAATCCCATGCTATCCTGGGCTTCAAGTCGAGACCCTGTCTTAACTGGAACCAGAGTGGGTTATAAAGAAGAGATCTTGATGAATGGTGCTGGTGCACACCTTTAATCCCAGCACTCTGGAAGCATGGACAGGCAGATCTCTGAGTTCGAGACCAACCTGGTCTACAAAGTGAGTTCCAGGACAGCCAGGGCTATACAGCGATACAGGCAATAATAATAATAATAGTAATGATGATGATAATGAGTAGATCTTTAGTAATGTACTAAAAAAAAATTTAACCAGAGAGCCTTGCCTGTGTTCAGGAGCCTGAAGATGGGGCCACAGAGCAACTGCATCACTGAGAAAAAGCTAGTGTGGCTCAAGGGGGCAGCTAAGAAGTGTGAGATGAGGCATCATAGGTAGAACCCAAACCAAACTCCTTGTCAACATAGCTCAGATGCTTGTTTTGTGTTTGTTTGGGTAGGTACTTCAAGGCTCGGGTACTAGAGTAGTCCTGGGCACAGTGGTGGGGACACACATACCTGGTGTAACAGCCTGACAGCGACCCTGGCCTGTGTGCTGCAGGCTACTCTGAGTGTTGTGGAATGGGCTCTGGGATCAGGGAGCATGGAGTGGAAGCTGCAGAACTGAGAAAGTCTGTGGACAGATGCTGCCCCTGGACCAAGTCCTTTAGGCTGGCCTCAGGAAGCCCCAGATGATTTACCTCCTTTTGCCTCTTTCCTCAAAGCCCTTGGGGGGAAAAATGTCTGGAAGAACCCCATGTGGTGAGCAAGAACATAGAGAATGTATATAGACAGTATAGGAGCCTCATGGGAAATATAGCCCACTGTCTTTCTCCCCCCCCCCCAGTGGTTTGTCAGTTTTGATACTGTTAGTTTGAGGCAGGGTCTCATATAACCCAGACTGGCCTTGGACTTACTGTGTATCTAGAAATGACCTGTTCTTCCTGCCTCTCCCTCCCAAGTGCTAAAATTATAGGTGTGCACCCTCATTCTGGGTTATGGAGATTCAACCCAAGGTACTGTACATGCTAGGCAAATACTCTACAACTGAGCTACATCCTTACAATAAAACCAGCCCTAGACATGCACACATCTTGGTGCATATTTGGAGGTCAGAGGATAATTTGGTGGGGTGGGAAGGTAAGGAAGGGGAGCAGTTGGTTCTCATCTCCCACATACGGCTCTCTGGGATCAAACTCAGATCATCAGACTTTGCAGCAAGCATCTTGGCCCGCTGAACCATCTTTCTAGCTCCACAAAAGGACTTCTTTGGACAATCTTTATTTTTGCCTGCCCAGTGCCTGCTGCACAAGAAGAGCTCCACAGTCCGCAAATGTCGGTTCTAGTCTGTAGAGAAGGAGGTTCCCCAGGGTTGCTGAGAGAGCCCCGTTAGAAGAGCCAAAGCACTTGGGAGGAGAACCCTCCTTCCAGACAAGGCCACTCCTCATTTGCCCGTCTGCCTCCACGGATATCAGGTTCACAGTTTGGGACAATGGAGGCTCTCTCGGCTGCCCCTGGCACTGGGCCACCTTGGGGCTTTGATCAATATGAAATGATGGGAACAGTCCCTCTTAAGTGCCCACGCCTGTCAGACACTGGTTTCTTCTGTCTATGAGGGCAATGGGAGGGCCGCCTAGCTTCGCTCTAGCCTACCCCAGTGAGCCACACCTCCCACCAGGCCAGCCCAACAGGCTGCTCCTTTGTCAGCAGCGACTCTTGAGAACGCTGTCTAAGCACTATGGGCACACGGCTGTTCATGCTGCCCCTGCACATTCTACCCTCAGCTCCCCAGCGGCCTCAAAACTGGGCTTGTACAGAAGGACCTGGCCTAGCCCTTCTCACTGCTGCCTGGGAGTGGCTACAACAAAGGCCCAGTTGACAGCCTAAGTGAGCTGCCTCTTGGCACATAGGCCCTGGCAACTAGGTGTTTAAGACACGGGAATCCAAGAACCAACATGGAGGAGAGACTCCATTGCCTCCTGTTCTAATCAGCCTCTTGGCCCTGGCTCTCGAACCCTGATGTTCATCTCTTCCTCTCCAGGGATGCCTGGCCCAGAGGAAGGCTCAGGGTTCCTCTGTGGGTGTCATCTCAAAGTAAGGTAATTCAAGGCTACCAGTATGGGCTGGAATCCCTTTCAGGAGCTCAACCAGCCCATTGGTCATTGGCAGCGGGTAGGTACTGCCATAGCCCATCTATCAGTGGGTCCTAAGTGGGAAGAGGTGTAGGGTACTCAATCAATCACTGACTTCAGCCACTATGAGAGATCCCAGGCCTGCCTTGGGACTGAGCGTCATCCTTCTGGGGACATCTGGAGCATGGCAGCCTGTATGAGTGGGGTTTAGCAGAAGAGGGCATGCTGACAGGCAAAGAGTCCCTCAGCATCAAGAGGCCAGTGTGAGTCCGGGCTATACTTTAGTTGTTAGTGTTTCCCTAGTGTGCACTAAGCCCTAGATTTAATCCCCATCACCACAGAACCTGGACATGGTGGCATACACCTGTACTCCTGGCACTTAAGAAGTAGAGGCAGGAGGATCAGAAATTCATGGTCATCCTTGAGTGCATAGCAAGTGTGAGACCAGCCTGGGCTACATGATGAGACCCTGTCTTGTTAAAAATTAAAATGAGGGAGGGAGGGCAGGAAGAAAGGAGAGAGGGAAAGGGAGAAAGCCAATGTGTGTATGTGTGTGTGTGTCCTGGGAATGTTGAAACAGGTCTTGGATTTGTCAAGGGACTAGTTCTGGTGGTTTCCAGGGGCCTGGGATCACAGATCCCTCATTTGGTTCAGGACAGTGAGCCTGTGTTAGAGGAGTCTTCCTCAGAGGATCTGTGTGCAATGCTTAGACATGGTACCTGCCCAGAGGAAGGAGTCATGAGTTACTGATCTCAGAGGCTGACCTGTGGGCTGGCTTCCAGCCCGAGTTCAGTAAACCCCTGCCTGCCCTCACGTCCACTTTCTACACCAGAGCTCTCTGTAGTGGCTGCCGCCAGCCTGGAAGGGTGTGGTAGGATCTCCTGGAGGTGAGATGGATCCTGAAGCCAGACCCCTCAAGGAAGCCAAGAAAGCAGAAGGGGCCTGGAAAATGTCCCAGCTAGGGGTGGGGCTCAGGGCAAACTGCCGCCTTCACCTCCCTCCCACCCACCCCTCCCAAAGCCTCCTCCCAGCCTCCCAGGCTGTGTTTGTCTGCAGGATTTAAACCAAGCAGTTATATGTTTAATCCTATAATTACCATTTGTCCAACTGTCTGTTAATGGGGTCCAGGGAACCACACAAGGGCTCCCCAGGAGGCCTGCAGAAGGGCCAGAACAAGGGAGGGAGGGAAAGTACAAGGCAGGAGGGTAACATGGGGCAGAAAGGCTACAAGGGCGGGTCAGGGGCCCAGCCCTGTCAGGCCCTGGCTGGGTGCCTAAGGGCTGCTAATGACTCGCTGGGCCTCTGTTTCCTGTCAGAAAACTGGAGAGTGAGCACCTGTGCCACCATCCCAAGAGCTAAGGAGAGGATTATAGATGAGGCCAGGCAGCCATTGCAAAAGACAAATACGGTATGAGGTAACAGCTGCCAAAGGGGCAGCTGGAGCTAGCCTGCTTGCTGCCTAGGGCACGGTGGGGTATGAGGTTCTGTTCCTGAAGAGCTGAGCATCGTGGGAAATGAGCAGGGGAGAATACAAGCTTAACTATCTCCCCAGGGAACCACCAAGCTGCATTCCGTCTCTCCATCCCATTGTATGACCCTGTGATTGGATCGTACTCTCTGTGGTCCTTCATGTCTGGCTTCATTCGTCCTGGTTCATGAATATTTTCTTTTTCATGAGCAAGTAATACTTTAAAGTATAGACATACCATAATCTGTTACCCAAATTTGAGTTGTTTCTGATTCTTTGGCTCTTGTGCATGATGCTGCAAGCATCCAAGGGTTCCTACACTTAGCGGTTGGACGGGTACAAGAAGAGAGCGCTTGTTAATGCTGGGCCCACCCCTCCAGAGACTTCATGTGATTCTGAGTGGTGCCTTGGAAATCTGTGCTTTACAAGGGACATTCCTTGGGAGTCTGTGATGAAGGAATCACCGGTCACCCTGAGAGACACGTTAGACTACCTTCTAGGTCATGCCTCCCGCCATCCTGATTCCTTCTAGTCAGATGAGCTCCTGACTGGATCAGCAGCTAGATGTAGGTGTACCCTTAGCAGCTGACTGGACTTTGGTGGCCTTGTGAGCCCAACAGGCTCTGCTTTTCCTGGCATCAAAGTTTTTGTTTGTTTGCTTGCTTTTTGTTTTGTTTTGAGGCCTCGGGGGTCCCTGTGTCTACAGACAGAAACAAGACGAGCAACAGATGTTCCCATTAACAAACAAAAACCTAGAATCAGCCTTCCAGGTATGGTAGCCACGAAGGATCCAGGTTTCATTCTACCTCCTCCTTTCCGTATAAAGGGACTGTGAGCCTGACTCTCTGGACTGAGGATGAACCCAGGAAGCCGCCCAAGGCTTCCTGACAGGATGGGGTGTTGGTGTGGCTCCTTGTGTTATGGCTTCAGCCCTGTTCGTCGTCCTTTACTTGCAGCTGGGCCACATTCGTGGTCTTCCAAAAAGTGATGCCTTTGGCTCAAGGTCATATGACCCTTGTCTCTGAGCCTCGTTTGAGGCTTCCCCTTCTTTGGGGACCTTCACTGCCAGACTTTGAAAGCCAGGGGAGAAGAGTGTGGGCTGTAGAGTTTCATGCAAGAGCCATTTTGCCCTCAAGGGGGGACATCAAAGCTGGAGGAGGACGAATCCCAGCAGCCAGTGGGTAGGGGTGAGGGGTTCTGCTTGCCACCCATAGAGCACAGTGAAGAACAGTCAGTGTTAAGACACTGGGCAAGGTGGCCTCACCACCAGGAGGCCAGAGCAACCCCACTAAAGCTACAGTGTTGATCAAGGCACCCACAGCTCCGCAGGAGAAATGCCTGGTGTTTCTGTTCTGTGCAAGTATTTCTTGCCCAGGAGATGTCTGGGGAAAGCTTGGTCCCTACTGGGACGCCTCTCAGGGGCTAGACTCTCTCTCCCCAGGTTAAGGCCCCATTTCTCTGCAGTAGTTCAGGGTTCTGAGTGCCTGTAGAATTCCTGATCACATTTGCATTGATTTAAGAGCCTGGCCAGAGCGAACACCTGGGAAGGGAGGCCCACCGCTGTCTGGTCCTCTGCTGAGTTAGGCCCAAGGGCTGCAGGGCAGTGGAACCCGGAGGAAGCTACAGGGGTGTGTAGGCGAGCGCCAGGTTAAGTTCAGGCAGATTTTCACAGAGAGGGAAGACTGGTGAGTCTTCTCTTCGCCTATGTCTTTCTTCTCTTCTAGCCATGGGCAAGAGAGACCCTGGTGCCTGCGCCACACCTCGCTAGGCCTATGGCCACACCCACTTCTCTAGGCAGGGATGCTGCCTTGAGGAACCTGCCATGGGTGGTACATGAGTTTGCAATGTGTAAGGAAGCCATGTGGCCGTGTGGCTTCAATGACAGTTTATGTCTCACAGGCTTGGTGGCTGTGCAAAGAAGGCCTGTGCAGACCCCTCTGGTGGAGCTCACAGATGGCTCTGTCTTCCTGGCCTCTCTGTATCGCCTATGCAGAGCTGTCGTTTTGTTGTTTGTTTCAGTCAAGGTCTCCCTGTGTAGACCAGGCTGGCTTAGACTTACTGGATTTTCCTGCCTCTGCCTCTTTCATGGATTGCAGCATTCTGGGATTTGATGTTCATCATGGCTGGGATGTGGAGGGAATACAAACTACATAAAACTGTGCCCTTAGCGAAGTGCACTGTTGCTAGATGCAAAGTGCTTTAGTTCCGGGACCCAGACTCTTCACCCTCAGCCCATCCATCCCTGCTGCTCCCAGGAAGTGACTGGGCAGACTAGATCAAATGCTCACCTACTGGGAGTTTAATTGTGTCCCCCATCTCCACCCCAAGTTCATATGTTGGAGACCTAACCCCAGGACTTAAACAAGGGCTTTTTTTTAGACATACACACTCATGGGTGTAGTTACTTAAGTAAGACGGTCATAATAAGAGTGAGGTGGACCCTTAAGATAGGCTGGGCATATAGCTCAGTTGGTAGAATGCTTGTCTGTCACACAGGAAGCCCTGAGTTCAGTCTCCAGTACTATATAGGGTGTGACAACACACTCCTGCAATCTCATCTTTAGCTAAATAGTGAGTTTGAGGTCAGCCTAGGCTAGATGAGACTGCCTTAGAAAAAAACAGAGCACATGAAATGAGATGCCAGCCCAGCATGGTGACTCACGTCTTTAATCCCAGCATATAGGAGGAAGAGGCAGGCAGATCTCTGAGTTCACAGCCATCCTGGTCTACATAGTGAGTTCCAGAACAGTCAGAACTACATAGAGAAACCCTATCTTGGAAAGAAAGAAGAAAGGAAAAGAAAGACACAGAAAAAGAGAACGCACATGCCAAGCCTTTGTATGGTGCTTGATACACCCCTAAACTGCTCCTAAAGGCAGCCTTGTTCAGAAACTGTCCTTGGACAAATGCTATGTGCTAGCCAGTGTGACTAGCTAGCTACAGAGGGTCCCAAAGTCAGGTCCATTGTGAGCTCACAACAGGCCCTGGGTCTACACTGTGGGGATACCCTGCAGGGACCAAAGGCAGAACTTCAGGCTTTCTTCCCAACCTGCATTTCACCCTAGAGACCTTTTGCCTCTTGGCCTTCCTCATGTTTTTCTCCGGAATGTCCTTCTTCCAGCCCCCACCTCTGTAGGCTGCCTCTCGTCATCATTGAAGATGCCAATGTCATCCTCTCCAGGCTGCCTTCCTGTGCCGGCAGGGCTGGATTTGGGGGTCTCTCCTCTGTGTACCAGCTCTCTCCTGCGTATGAGTCTGAGAGTGTCAGAAGGCAGGACACCAGGCCTCATTTTTCTATTTCTCTAAGGCCTTTCCCATGTTTGGGGCACATGGTAGGTGCTTCACAGACAAGTTGCACTGGCCTGAACACCCCAAGCCAGTCTCCGAGGCAGCCCAGGCTCCCTGCCCAATCCTTACTGGCTCAGCTATGGTTCACCTGGTCAAGGAGCACAAGGCCTCCATTGTGTGCTGTGGTGGCCAGGAACAACAGTGACATTCTGGAGTGTGGCATGGGGGTTGGGGTCCTGACAGATGGAGCCCAGACAAAGCCCTCATTAAGTGGGACGGTGGCAGGTGGGATGACAGTGCTTTGAAGTGGGAACATTCGGACATCAGAGAAACTGGGTGTCCAGGTGGACCTGGCAATGCCTGAAAGTCGTATAAAGGCCATCTGTCAGGGTGGGTGATGGGACATGCTGTTCGCTCTCCCCTTGAGGCTTTGAATCCACAGGAACCCCAGTACTTGAGAGTTGTTATAGCTGGCCCTGCTCCTGTTGCAGCCCTGGAGAACCCATGCCAGGGTCTTCAGAGCCAGGTTTTGTCTTTATCTGGGTCTGAAATCTGAGCAGGGCTCAGGCTTCTGATAGTCTGGGATAAGGATCAACCCCAACGGAAGGCATGGAGGGCCTTAGGGCCGATGCTCTGAGGAGGGAGGCAGTGGCTGAGGACAGGTGAGTCCCTAGGGAACAGTGCAAACCAAGTCATTCTGTACTGAGATCACAGTGGCCACTAGCCTTTGGCTACCTGGAAGGAGCCAGAGTGGGTGGCCTTTCCCTGCACAAAGCCACCACTCAGCACCCAGCCTATCTGTCTGTGATCCCTCCCTCTATCCTGCTCACCTGAAGCCCCATCTGATTGGCAGAGACTTCTGTCTCCTGGGGAGTCCCCCACCCCTGGAGAACCACATAAGGGACCCTGCAGCTATCTGAGGTCAGGTGGGAGCTGGAGTCCAGGGGCAAGCCTGCTCCAGGTATTCAGTAGGGGAAGGGATGGTGTCAATCCCAGGTCAGGCATGGGATGTGGAGAGGAGCCTTCTGGGAATCCCAAGGCCCTTGTCCTCCTAAATCTTAAGGCCTGACTGGGGGACTCAAAGGGACCCCATGAGGACCTCCTCAGCTCCTGAGTTCAGTTGAGCATGTAAGCTGGTCTCCTGTGGCCTCACCTTCACCCTCACCACCAACCTCTGCCACCTCTGGATGTCTATTCATGCCTGACCTAGTCACAAGGCCTTTGAAACAGCCACGAGCCCAGGCTCTCCCTCCTGATCCCTGAGAAAGGTGGAGTGAGGGCGACAGCCACTATCTTTACCCTGTAACAGACAACCCCCTTCCGATTTGGCCTTCTGTGAGGACTCAGTTTACCCATGAGTATTGCATTATATTCCCTAAGGCTGAATGAGCACCCATGGTTAATGTGAACAGAGGTTGGGGAGTTTGGAGCTACTCAGACCTGAAAACTGCTAAGGCACCCCACAAGCCCCTGGAGCAGCAGAGGGAGCAGGAGAGGTTAGGGAAGGATCAGAAGGTGAGCAGGTACCAGCCTGAGAGCCGAGTGGCCAGAATCCCCAACTCTGGCTCTGTCATTTCCAAGCAAGGAGACAACAGGCTTTGACCTCCCTGACTGAGAGTAATAATGAGAAACCCACCTTGAAGGACTCAGTAAGATCTGTTATTGGCCGGGTGTGGTGGCAAATGCCTGTAATCCCAGCACGTAGGAGGCTGAGGTGAGAGGAGTGCTCTAAACTCAAAGCTAACGGGGCTATACAGAGACCCTGTCTTGAAGAAAAAGAAAACAAACAGAACTTGTTAGTGTACCTCAAGATGGAATGTTGGTGTGCACCAGTGTGTACTGGGAGTGAAGGGGTCCCTCTGCCCTCCTTGTCCTTCCTTCCCTGGTAGAGGATGGGCTCTGAGGCACCATCTGGCCCCTGGGAGGAGCCCCGCCTCATTAGGTAAGGATCATGGGACAGCTTATTTCCCCTGGCTGTCTGGCAGAACCCCGTGTCTAGGGAACTATGCCTGGCACTCCAGGTGCCAGGCGCCTCTCAGGGGCACCTATGTTGTGCAAAGGAGCTGCTGATGTTGCTACCCTCTGCCTATCTTCTGTTTGTTCCATTTTTACCATGCAACATTTGATAGCAGAGTCTTGGGTTCGGGCAGTTAGTGACGGCCTCCTCCCCTGCCTCCATGCATGGCTCTCCCTCTTCACAGCTCCTTGGAAGAGGATCACCGGGACTCAGCATGTGTCACACACTTTGTCTCATGGGCTCTGCAAGCCCTGAAGGAGATTACAGCACCATTTCCTCCACGAGGGTGGGGACTGAGGCCCAGGCACGGTGGCACGAGGCCATTCTGCTAATGAGAGGCAGGGCAAGGATGCAGACCGTGTCCCTAGGGTCCCCTCCTATGCTACTCCCTGTGTCCTCCCTTGAAACTCGGACAGCCCAGTCCCCCTCGAGAGCAGCTGAGTGTTTCCTGATGTTTCCTATTTTACACCCTATGCTGGACCAGGAACCCAGCTAACAAGGACCCAGCCTCTTGTTCTCTTCTTGCTCAGAGCCTTCAGCGGAGCTCAGCACACAGAGACCTGGGCCGAGCAGAGTGTTCTCAGAGACTGTTCTTACAACAGCAGAGGGTCCTGGGTTCTGAACCCCACAGGCTAGAGCGTAGCCTGACATGCCTTGTCTGTCAAGTGGGAGCATGCACTTTACTGTTACTGAAATGGGATGAAAGTGAGACTGTGGAGAAGCGGGCAAAATGGATCTCGTCACAAAAGATGTGTCATGACAGCCAACAGTGGGGAGTGGTACTGAGGTTAGGGAGGAGGCCTTGCATCCGGCGTTCACGGCAGATGCCCTCACCACCACCACTGCCACCACACACGGTATTCTCTGCTGCCTTGGGACAGTGCCATCTTTAGGGGACAGTCACTCGTTGCCAGAGAGGCTCGGTCTCCCCAGCACCCAGCCCAGAGAACACATGGTGCCGGGAGAAGTCTGCAGACTGGAGACTCCAGGTGACTGTGCGCTCCTCCCTTGGGGGACATTTGCAGATGGTGGTTCTCATGGACCCAATGGAGGACCCTGATGACATCCTGCGGGCACACCGGTCCCGGGAAAAGTCATACCTATTCGACGTGGCCTTTGACTTCACTGCCACCCAGGTGAGGAGGAACATGGTCTGGAAACACAGAAAGGCCACTCCACACTTCCCCCAGTGAGGGAGTGTTCTCAGGGGACTCTGCTCACCTTTTCTCTAACATTTGCCCAAGGGCCCATTTGTGAAAGCACTTGCATGGCCTCCTGCCTGTACATTTGCGTGGCGCAACCCCATGTGACTACTTGCCTGTACACCTGGCCTTTGGCAGAAACACAGTTGGTTAGCACTTACATGGCACTTTGCATAGAGTGGCCACATGAGACACCCCACAGCTGGCCCATATGGGTGGGAGAAGAATGGTGAAGCCCATCTGATGTGGGGAGGGCAGGAGGAGGACAAGGAAACTGACACCCTCCTAGGGATCCCATCTTGCCCATCTTCGGGATGCTCAGATGCTCCCAGGAGCTGACTCTGTACCCTCAGAGGAGGGGTGCGGCGGAGGAGCCATCTGTAGAGCAGGCTTCTCGGGTGTCCACCTGAGCCCTCTTGGAGGCTGGTGTCCCCCCTGGGGTGTAAGCAGAGACTCCCTCCCTCTGCTTCCCACACTCTCATACTTCCCGCTTAGGGTTCCAGGGGCAGACACTTGTCCTGTCCATGTCTCGGGGCTCTAACAAGTCTCTTCTTCCCTTAGGAGATGGTATATCAGGCCACCACCAAGAGCCTTATCGAGGGAGTCATCTCAGGGTACAATGCCACTGTGTTTGCCTACGGCCCTACAGGTGAGGAGGAAACCCAGATATAGACAAGGCCTAGCAGCACCCTTGTCTTCCCCTGGGAGCCAAGCCCTTCACCTTTCATAAGAGAACCAGTCTGGCCCGGGTAGGGTCAGGAACGGAGGATGGGAATGGCCCAAACCTTGCCTTACCCAGGACTGTTTTCCCCACTCCAAAGACCCTGTTCCTCAGCCGTCTGGGAGGGAGTGGCCTCAAAGACAGCTCAGGGTCACCAGAATGCTTACCCAGCAAAGCTTCACCCTTGACCCCTGCCCTGCTCACCACCGGCCTCCTGTTCAGGCTGTGGGAAGACCTACACCATGTTGGGCACCGACCACGAGCCAGGCATCTATGTTCGGACCCTCAATGACCTGTTTCGAGCCATTGAGGAGAACAGCAACGACATGGAGTACGAGGTGTCCATGTCCTACCTGGAGGCAAGTCCCTGCCAGGCTTGGAAAGGAGGCCCATAAGATAGGGGTGGTCCACCTCCCTAGAGCCAGTCACTGGCAGCTCCTGGGGTGCTCAGTGTGGCTGTCTCACCCTGCACATGTATAGCATTAGCCCTGCTTGATAAGAATTAAGACTTGAGAGCCAGGCCTGATGACACACCCCTTTAATCCCAGCACTCAGGGGCAGAGGCAGGGGGATCTCTGAGTTCAAGGCCAGCCTGGTCTACAAGGCAAGTACCAAGACAGCCAGAGCTATACAGAGAAAACCTGACTCAGAGAAAGGGGGGGGGCGGTTAGGCAACTATCTTAGTGGCACACAGTGGTGACAGAGCAGGAGTTCTGACTTGGGACCCTGTGGCTCTTATGTGGTGTTGCGCTTCACAGTAGCTGGGCAGCTACCACCCCTGGAAGCGCCTCACCTTTGAGCCCGCTCCTTAAGCAAACATCTTCCCATTCAGGACTTGGTGGGTTGAGAGGTGGTCACGGAAGTCAGAGATGATGAGGCGAGGCTTATCTAAGCCAGCTGGCCAGCCTCCATCTGGCTCCTCTGGGAGCTGATAATCTCCAGGATGATGTCTCAGAAAGAGAAGTGGGGAGCAGCCAGCAGGTGTTGACACAGCCAGCTGAACTTGTTTTGAAGCAGGGGGTGGGGGTGGGGAGTGACAATAATGAATGGACAAGGAAGGGGAGGTAGGGGTAGGGAGGCAGCAACAGGACCTAAGAAAAGGAGGCTGAAGGTTGCTAAGAACAATCCAAACTCCCTCAGATGGCCAGGAGTCGTGCATAAATAAGGTCCATGTGCCCAGCCCTGCCCTGGCCTCTCTGCGGAGGAAACCCTAGGTGATTCTGAAGCTTTGAAGCCTCTACCGTCATGTAAAGGAAGCACTTCCCCAGTTAGAACTTCCCTCACAGGACCTGTGGTCCAGCAAACAGAAGCACGTGGTCCTTCCTTTCTCAGGGAGGAGGCGACCACTCGACTCTTCCAGGCCTGGGTCTCTTGTCTTTCATCTCCCTCCGCCTTCCACACTGTCCCATCAGATCTACAATGAGATGATCCGGGACCTACTGAACCCAGCCCTGGGGTACCTGGAGCTGAGGGAGGACTCCAAAGGGGTGATCCAGGTGGCCGGAATCACCGAAGTGTCCACCATCAATGCCAAGGAGGCAAGTCTCCAGCAACTGGCTAGGGACTACGGGCAGAACAATCACTCTGAGGGGAGTAGGGCAGGGGACCAAAGCCAGGGAACCACTGGGGCAAAGATACCCTGAGAAGTGGCACAAGAAGTCATGTCCTCCATCATGCCCTAACATACATGCTAGCAAATAGCCAGGCCACACAGCCTCTCCACTTACACAGAGACCTGCTTGGAGAGAACTGCCCAGGCCCCTTAGCCCACCCTGAGAAGCTAGTGGTCTGGATCCCTCCCCCTCCAAGCCCTAGGCTCCTCTCTGCAGGCTCCCCATCAGTCGCCTCCATCTCCCCTTCCCAGATCATGCAGCTGCTGATGAAGGGGAATCGGCAGAGGACACAGGAGCCCACAGCTGCCAATCAGACGTCCTCCCGCTCCCACGCTGTGCTCCAGGTGGCTGTGCGCCAGCGCAGCCGGGTCAAGAGCATTCTACAAGAGGTGCGGCAGGGCCGCCTGTTCATGATTGACCTGGCCGGCTCTGAGCGTGCTTCCCAGGTACGGGCTCTCAAAGGACACAGTAGAGGGAGGGCTTCCCCAGAGGGAAGTGTGTGTGTGTGTGTGTGGAGAGGTGATGGTCCTCCAGCTGAGGCCAGCTTTTAGAGAAGGAGGGACCTCAGGGAGAGGCTTGGTGGATGGGGCAGTTGGGCAGAGAGGATAAGTGGAGTCTCTAGGGTAGGGTCGTCTCTAGGGTAGGGTAGTCTCAGGCAATGGGCCTGACATCTTGAAGGGACAGGCTGCTCAGGAAAGAGAGGATGGGGAGAGGGCAGAGCAAAGCCTCCTTCCGTGCCATGTCACCTGTATCTTCAGGGACCTCAGGAGAGAGGCCAGGGGGTGTTGTTGGGCGGCTGAATGAGGCTTCCGCTAGGCTGTGGTTATGTCCCCTGCTGTCTCCCCAGACACAGAACCGGGGGCAGCGCATGAAGGAGGGGGCCCACATCAACCGCTCTCTGCTAGCTCTGGGCAACTGCATCAACGCCCTGAGTGACAAGGGCGGCAATAAGTACATCAACTATCGGGACAGCAAGCTCACCCGGCTCCTGAAGGTACCAGAACAGGCGGGCCTAGGTTCTGGCGTGAAGAGTGGGCCTGCTGTGGAGAAACAAAGCTCAGCTGTCCCCACTTGGATTTCAGATGAATCCCCAAGTTCACCATTATGTATCCGTATGCCTCGTGCAATAGTGGAGACAGCCGTAAGCTAAAACAGTCCATTTCCTGTGAATCTGAAACTTGATTGGAAGCAGATGTCCTCTACATTTCTGACATCCCTAACCAAGGCACACGTAGAGAAAATGAACAAGAGCTATGCTAGGACCTCCTCCCAGGGTCAAAGAGAACCAAGGATCACCTAGATTTGGGGGCTTTGTGATGATCAGCCTTATGGCCCCTGGAACTGCTCTTTGGGGCCATTTACTCATGGCATGGCCACTCTTGGCCTTCCATCATAGGCATGATATCAAAGAGTACCCAGTCAAGGGCTTCTTCCCACCATCCCTAAAACCTCCCCAGAGGCTTTGTGGGTTAGAAGGATTACATTTACAGATAAGGAAACTGAGGTGCACACAGGTTAAGGAATTTCCTTGTAGGCTTAAGCTTTGTAAGCGCTGAAAAGATTCCAGCAGAGGCCTGTGGTTTATGAAGGCCTGACTAGGCCTGTCTCAACTGCCGTAAAGAATATCCGAAAGCCAGGGAAGTGGAGATATTTGAAAATGACCCCTGCACGCATGCGTTCATGTTGTGCAAGCATGTGTATGCACATGAGTGAGAGAGAGAGACACAGAGAGAGAGAGAGAGAGAGAGTGTGTGTGTGTGTGTGTGTGTGTGTGTGCACGCACCCAGGTATGGTATGGTAACAGACTTGGGGAACCTCTGGAGGAGGTGGTCTCCATCCTGCCACATCCCTGTCTCTCCAGGACTCACTAGGGGGGAACAGCCGCACCGTGATGATCGCCCACATCAGTCCGGCGAGCACTGCCTTTGAGGAGTCCCGGAACACCCTGACCTACGCCGGCCGAGCCAAGAATATTAGGACTCGGGTGAGTCCCTTGAACTACCCGCTAGACACACCCTCCTGGACTGAGATTTGAGGTCCTGGGAGAGTCCTTGCCAGCCACTCCCTCCTGGACTGGGATTTGAGGTCCTGGGAGAGTCCTTGCCAGCCACTCTACTCTTTGAGCACTGACCTCCTTACCCAGGCCAACGTCACTCCAAGCCCTCTCCCTGCATTCTCAGCTGCCGCCTGCCTTCCTGCCTGGAGCCTTTGGCTCCCAAAGACCCTCTTCTGCCTCTCACTGCAGACTTGCCCTGGTTCTATCCCTCTACTGTCCCTTCCCCTTCAGAGGTTTACTCAGTCCTCTGGATGTCCAAAGGGCCTCACCACCATGGTCACAATCCAGGCTCCCTTACCCATTGCCGCCCTGGGCACTGCAGCACGCTGTCCCATTTGAGCTCAGAGCCAGGCAGGACTTACAGCCTCCCCACCACACAGCTTAGGGTAATGATGCTTAAGGGCATAAGCGACTTCACAGCTAGCGAAGCTAGGGCAGAGACCGGCGCTGAATCCGCCTGGTTCCCAAGTCCATGATCCAACTCACGTTCTCTGGTAAGGAAGTCTTGGCCTGTGTGGGTGTAGAGGGAGCAATGGCTAACTCTGACGTGATGGGCCTTCTTTCAGCATCTACGACTCCCCCAACACTGTCATGCAGCCTCCAGGAGCTTCATGGGGCCAGGCCACATGATGGTGACTACCTAGTCAGAGGCAGGTTATCCTGGCATGATAGTGAACACTGCCAGCCCAACCTTAGGAGGAGGAAGCAGGAGAGGTAGGGAGTTACTAAGGTCATCCTTAGTAACACAGTGAGTTCAAGGCTAACCTGAGCTACAGGAGACCCTATCTTTAAAAAACAAAACAAAACACATAGGTAAGTGTTTAATTGATGCTAACAGCAGGTGCTGAGGAGAGCCAGGGAAGGGAGAAGTAGGGATGAGCTGTCTGTCATGCGTATGGGAAGAGCAGGAAATTGCCTGAGTAGAGCAGGATACTCCTACAGAAACAGTCCATAAAGAAAAAGAAAAGAAAGAAAGAAAGAAAGAAAGAAAGAAAGAAAGAAAGAAAGAAAGAAAGAAAAAGAGAAAACTATCACGGGACTGGAGTGATGGTTTAATGGTTCAGAGCAGTCGCTGCTCTTCCCGAGGACCTGAGTTCAGATCCCAGCACCCACACCAGACACTGAACAACTGCCTGTCACTCCAGCTCCAGAAGGCCTTACACCTTATTCTGGCACCCACACTCACATGCACACACGCCCACCCAGACACGCACGCATACAAGCAAAATAAAAATAAAAGATAAAAATCTGAGACAAAAACGAAAAGGGATCCTAGTGGCAGTCCAGTTGAAGGAACGGGCTCCTCAGGCAACAGCGAGAGAGTGAGGTTGAAGAGTAAGAGCAGGATTTTAGGATTACAGATCTGACAGAGGTGTGCAGATGTGATAGGAGGCTGTGGGGATAGAGGCAAGGAGACCATTGGTGTGTTAGAAAGAACTGGCAAAGGGGAGGAAGGAAGAGGGGCTGGAGAGATGGCTGCTCTTCCAGAGGGCTGGGGTTCAATTCCCAGCACCTGCATGGCAGCTCACAACTGCCTGTAACTCCAGTTCCAGGGGGTCCATGGCACCAGACACGCACGTGTTACACACACACACATATATATTCATGGAAGCAAAATACCCATACACACAAATTTTTTTAAAACTCACCTTTAAAAAGGGGAGATGGAAAAAAGAGAAACGAGGTCCCACAGGCAGGCCCAGTTCCTGGGGTGACTGCACCCCCTCAGCCCTCATTCTGGGCTCCCTGCAGGTGAAGCAGAACCTGCTCAATGTCTCCTACCACATCGCTCAGTACACCAGCATCATCGCCGACCTAAGAGGCGAGATCCAGAGACTAAAGTGCAAGATCGACCAGCAGGCTGGGCGGGGCCAGGCCCGAGGCAAACTGGACCGGGGTGACATCCGTCACATCCAAGGTATGTATGTGGGCCCGTGGGTCTGGAGGCAGGAGCTGGTCTCAGCAGCCCTCTCCAGGTGGTCTTAGGAAGTTCTAGGATCAGGTAGCATTAGCCCTGGCTCCTCCTGGCTGGGTGGCCTGGGGCTGGTTATTCCCCTATAAAATGGGGACGTGCTGCTGGCTTTGCAGAGCTGGGGATGGGGTGGGATGGTGAGATGGCAGCTGCCCTGTGGGGTCGTAGAAGGCGGACCACTCACCGAGACTTGTGTGCTTGTTGTGATGGTTTTCTGAAAGATCCCAGAGGCGCAGGGACACCTTTTTGTAGTTGGCACAAAGGACAGTGTGAGGACTTGCAGAACCTCAGTTCAAGTGGAATAGCCGGAGCCGGCTTTCGGGCCGCAGTCTGAAGATGCATGGTGGGAGGTGGGTGTGGGAGGAGAAGAATGGGAGAAGTTGGGAGTGGAAGAAACTGGGGGACAGGGTCCCAGGTCGGCCTGAGCTGCCCCCTTGGCTCACATCACCCCCACTCCGCAGCCGAGGTGCAGCTCCACAGCGGGCAGGAAGGGCAGGTAGAGCTGGGGCAGCTCCGGGAGCAGCTCATCAGCGCCTTCCACGAGCAGATGGATGTGCGGCGGCGCCTGCTGGAGCTGGAGAATCAGGCCATGGAAGTCCAGATCGACACCTCCCGTCACCTCCTCACCATCGCCAGGTACGCTTCCCCTGTTCTGGGGCCCTTCAAGCCTGGGGCATAGAAGCGCAATGCCCTGTCCCATGGGCTGAATCTTGTGTCTCTCTGTGGGGGAACTGCTGGCAGCTGGGAGCACGAGAAGTCGCGCCGGACTCTCAAGTGGCGGGAGGAGCGAAGGAAAGAGTCCTACACCAAAGACGACAGTGAAAAGGATTCAGACACGGGAGAGGAGCCAGATAACCTGGAGCCACCAGAGGTGGCCTCAGCCCGGGAAAGCATCGCCGCCCTAGTGGGCGAACAGAAGAAGCTGCGCAAGCAGAAGGTGTACGGGGCTTGGGGGGTAGGGAGCACCGGGAAGAGGAGGCAGAGGGCTGGAGAAGAGTGAGGCCAGAGAGCTCAGGCCACAAATCCCGGGTGACCTTGCCAAGTTTCTACATCTCTGTATGCAGCCGTGGTGATGCCCAAATGGGGTCGCTGGAGACAGTTCAGTTAATGCTTGGCACAAAGCAAGAACTAAGAACATGGTAGTCGATATAATAACAGATTTTTACCTTCTGTGTTGGAATAAGGGCTATCGCAGGGCATGGTTGAGTCCAGTGAGCACAGGAGCGCCCACTAGCTGCAAGACCCAAAATAAGCTTTGAAGGCAAGGGTAGGCTTGGCGTACCAGCCGGAAGGCCTAAGACCAGAGCCTGGCTGGGCTGGTGGGACTGCCCTGGTGCTGACCGGCGCCGCCCTTCCGCAGCTGGCCCTGGAGCAGCGCTGCCGGGAGCTGCGCGCGCGTGGCCGGCGCCTGGAAGAGACGCTGCCCAGGCGCATCGGCTCCGAGGAGCAGCGCGAGGTGCTCAGCCTGCTGTGCCGCGTGCACGAGCTGGAGGTGGAAAACACCGAGATGCAGTCGCACGCTCTGCTCCGCGACAGCGCCCTGCGCCACCGCCGCGAGGCCGTGCGCCGCCTGGAGGCGCACCGCAGCCTCTGTGAGGAGATCATCCAGAGCCAGCGGCAGATCATCGACGGTAGGGTCCCGCCCACCTTCGCGGGCCTGGAGAGTGGTCGGAGGGGCTGAGCGCTCATGCGGGGCCGTCATCTCCCCTTACCCGGGACAGACTGCAATCTGGAGGTTCCCCGGCACCTGGAGGAACTCTACGAAGTCTTCCTTCGGGAACTGGAAGAGGGCAGCCTGGAGAGGGCCACCATCATGGACCGCGTGGCCTCCAGGGCCTTGCAGGTGGGCGCTTGGTCTGGCCTAAATTTGGTGGGAATCCCACCAAACTAGCCAAGTTCCAAGAGGAGCACGTGCTCTCTCTTTCTCCTCTCTCTCTCCCTCTCCACCTCCTTTCTTCCTTCCCTCTCACTCTCAGCCTGGGTCAAGCAGGGGTGAGGTCCCCCATTCCTGGGCATCACTGCCTGGCCTGGCACTTGTCCCCACCTAGGATCACAAGGTCAGGACTGGCCATCTGAGATATCACAAGTAACCCACTAGTCAGTGTGAGAGTTTTCAATCCCAACATTTGGGAAGCTGAGGCAGAAGGATTGAAAGATCAGCCATGTTTGCACAGCAAGATTCTGTCTCAAACAATAGATACACTGATTGATTGATTAATTAATTAATTTCTAAAAATCAAGGGAAAAGTGGACCTAAATGAGCTAGGGCCAAGCCATTGAGCTTTGCCACTAAGACTGCCTTGTGGAGCCCAGCTTGCCAGGGACCCAGAGCATAAGCTGGGGTTTCCCCCATCTTACAGCCCTTGTCATTCTGTGCTGTTACGAGGTCCAAGGCCTTGTCTTCTGACTGTTTGCCCTTGTCATTGGCCCCCTCCCTTCCCCCACCATGCACACAGGACAGCTCCTTGCCCAAAATCACCCCAGCAGAGACCACACTGACCCCGGACTCTGACCTGGAGAGTGTGAAGACACTGAGTTCTGAGGCCCAGCACCCCCAAAACAACACCCTACCCCCACTTGGCACAGACAGGTGAGACTCTTCCTGATAGCCACCTACCCTGTCTGAGGAATGTTGGCCCTGATGAAGGGCTCAGTAGGGAAGATAGAGCCAGAAGCACAGTGAGTAAGGCTGTGGCAGGGGTCTGCAGCCAGGATTTGTGGCTTCTCTCTCCCTTGGTGGGGGTGGACCCTAGCTAGACTAGCCTGGCCAATAGCTGCCTCCTCCTGTTCCTCTGCCAATTGCAGTGAGTCCTACCATGTGTTCAAGGCCAGTCCCCGGGCCTGGCAGGTGAAGGTTTCCTCTGTGCCCACTCCACCCCCCATCCAGGTGGGCAGCCTAGTGACCCAGGAGGTAAGCTCTGGGTGCCCAGAGGTGAGCAGTGGGTTGAATCCTTCCAAAATGGCTAGCCACCCCCCCTTCTAGAGTGCAGTGTGGGGTCCCCACTGCCCTCGAATCTTCCCCTTCCTCTAGGCCCCACCACGGGACAGCCTGGGCAGCCAGATAAACTCTTCCCCGGAGAGCAGCGAGAACCTGTCAGAGATCGCTCTGTCTCGTAAAGGTGAGTGTGCCCTTAACTGTCCACCGCTGGCTGGCATCGTCCAAACTGCTCAGATTACAAAGCCTGAAGCTCTTCCCGCTCTTGGGCCCTGCTGAAGGTACCCATTCATTGGCTTTATTGGAAGGACTAGTCATCTGCTCGGGGACACACAAAAAGTAGGGCACAATCAGAAATTAAAATGGGGATACCTGGCACCCCCTTTCCACTGGATAATTGCAGGAGCAAATTCCAATTGAATCCATCCCTGCCCCCTAGACTGATAGCCTACACCCACTGTCTTAAAATATGTGGTGGGTTTTTTTTTTTTGGTGGGGGGGAGGGTACTAGGAATTGAACCTAGGACGTCAGCATGATAGGCTAGTGTTTTACCAGTAAGCTATATCCCCAATCCCCTTTCACTTTTTATCCTTTTGGGGAGCGGAGAGGCTCAGACAGGGTTTCTCTGTGAAGCCCTGGCTATCCTGGAACTCACTCTGTAGAGCAGGCTGGCTCAAACTCAGAGATCTACCTGCCTCTGCCTCCCAAATACTGGGATTAAAGGTATATGCCGCCGACGCACTCAGGTTTAAGATGCCTGGTTTGGCAGGCCTCCTTCTGAGACAGGATCTAACAATGTAGCCCAGGCTATCCTGGAACTCACTATGTAGACCAGGCTGGCCTCGAACTCACAGGCATCTGCTTGCTTCTGCCTTCCATGTGCTGGCTTAAACTTTTGATCTTCCTGCCTCAGCATCGGGAGGGGCTAATATTACAGGCCCATAACTCCAGTCTAGGCTCCCATGGTCTCAGTTAATCCTTGAAGTAGACCCAGAGTATTCATTTTGCGATCCCGTTTACAAATGAAACTAAGCTTCTGAAGGTATGCCCCAAACTTCTCAAAGAGTTAGCAAGTTAGGGTTCTGGGGGTGAAGTCTGTGAATCCTGGCTTTTGCTCACTATTGATCTATGAGGAAGGGGCGTGGGAGGTGGTCTTGACCTTGACTTGGGTATCTGTTGTAGAGAAGAAAGAGATCCTGACACGGACCAAGTGTATCTCGGTGAAGGCCGCCCAGCGGCGCTCTCGGGCCCTGGAAACGGAGGGGCGCCACCTGCTGGCACCTGCCACAGAGCGCAGCAGCCTGTCCCTGAACTCCCTGAGCGAGGGTGATGATGCTAGGCCACTGGGCCCACTGGCCTGCAAACGGCCGCCCAGCCCCACACTGCAGCATGCTATCAGCGAGGACAATCTATCCAGCAGCACCGGCGAGGCCCCCTCCCGGGCAGCAGGAGCTCGAGGGGATGGCATTGCGCCCTGGGTCCGTGGTCAGAAGAAAAGCCTTGGCAAGAAAAGGGAGGAGTCACTGGAGGCGAAAAGGAGGAAGCGGAGGTCTCGGTCCTTCGAGGTCACAGGACAAGGGGTAAGACAAGGGTCAAGGGTCAAATGTCTCCTCCTGTTCCTTATGGGTGAGGGCCTGAGGGCTAGTTCCCTCTAGAAGTTCCAGCCCTTCCCTACACCCAGAGACCCTGACCTGAGAAACAAGTATTCCCCAGCCTGATACAGTAGCTAGGACTTGGTTCTTGTAGTTGAGCCCTCCACATCTCCCTACTCCATTTCACTCTTTTCCAAATGTACAGCTGTCTCGTCCCAAGACACACCTGCTGGTGCCTCGGCCCTCAGAGGGCACATCAGATCACAGGACGCCAGTGTTCGGACGGCCATCCCCTAGTGTCAGGCACCTGGGAAAGGTCTCGCTGCCTCTGTCCAAGGTCAAATTTCCTCCAAGCCAGAATACAGGTCAGTACTAACAAAAGAGGGACTGAGGTGGGAGAGGCCTTGACCAGCTCAGAGGAGAAACATGCAGGTCCCCTGCCCCTGTCTGGAAGCCCGACTCAATGTGTGAGCAGTATTGGTTGGGTTGGCAAACTGGGATTATCCCCCTAAGGAGTTCAAGGCCATCGGGTGATGGGGGATGGAAGTCATTCCTCAACAACTGATGCTGCCTTTTCCCCTGTCATAGGCTCTGGAAACCCCTCACCCCTTCCTGTTCCCACCAACCCGCCTGGTGTTTCCCGTAGAGCTACGCGTGGGCCCAGCCTGCCACACGGCTCAAGCAGCTTTGGCAAAGATGGACGCCTCCGGCATAATTGAGGGACCCTGGCGCCTGCTGTTCTGTCCCCAGGACTGAATAGGGGGGTGTAGCAAAAATAGGAGGTGGAAGCTGGGCAGATGGGGATCCCATGGAGCAAGAGCTTAGAGGGCTAAGACTCCCATGACCCAGAAATGGTAGGGTTGTCTGCCACAAAGCCTCCAAGCTCTCCATGCCACTAAACAAGGAGGTGAGACCCAGCGGCCTGGCCTCCCAGCCCTGGACAGAACATTGTTGCCAAAAACTGTACAGACCTGGGGCCAATCTCGGCAGCAATGGGGAGAGGAGCTGTTAGTGAGACCTGTCTCACTAGCCCTGGACCACCCCTGGGCTTGGGTGGGAAAGGGGATGGGGGAGGAGCCTACAGGATGTCACATGGGATGGTGAGGGGTGGGGAGGGAATGTGGTTTTGTAACTTCTCTGTCGTTTTTTTTTTTTTTTCTTTTCCTTTTATTTCTTTTAAATAAAGTCCTGCTGTTGGTGCTGGGAATTGTTTGAATGAGTTCGTGATCTGTCTCACTTGGCACAGACTTATAAAAATCTAGAGAACCTGGTTTTGTTTGTTTGTTTGTTTTGTTTTTTCCCTCACGACGCCAAGACTCTCCCTCTTCAGAAGGATGGGGCTAGAACAAGGTCTAGTTAGTTGCCATCTCTCAAGGGCCTTTCCACTAGCCTCAACAAGAGGCCAAGGACTTGATGGCAGAGGCAGAAATCCTCACAAACTACAGGGGCAGGTCTGGAGGACAGGACATTGACACAGTGGGGGCGGGAGGGCGGGCTCAGAGAGCATGTGAACCCAGAGTTTTGAAACCCAGGAGTAGCTTCAAGCTCTGGCCTCTCTGAATATCGGTTTATTCTGGACCAAGCGTGCTGCCTTCAAGTCAGCTAGAAAGGCACTCCTGAAACCACAGCCGTCTACCACATTCACCTCCCTTTCACCCTAGCCCCAACCAGCTGCACCTGGTCACCCAGGGCCCAGGCTGACAGTCCCTTCCATGCTCGCCTACCCCTCCCCAGACCCTGGCGCGCTGTCCAGGCCAGGCCTTATTTCTCAATCCAGAAGCTAACTGGGAGTCCGGATGAGGGTGTGGTACACGGGCTTGACAATGAGATGGAGGTGCAGAGCATTCTCCACCAGGTATTCCGAGTTGCGCCGCTGCAGGTCTGCGTGGGCCAGGAAGTCGCCAGCCTCCTCGCTGCTCTGATGGAAGCTGTAGGCGTGGCGGACCAGGAGGCGGCCCTGATGGCGCGCGCCCACCAGCACGGTCTTCTGGAAGCTCACGCCCGCTGCGTCCCCACCGCTGCTGGCCGGCGTGACCACCAGTCGCGGCCTTCCGTCCTCCGGGCGCGCGGCGGGCAGCGCGGTGCCCGCGGCGTCCGCGTAGACGGGCCGCAGGCTGACGGGCAGCCAGCGCGGGGAGAAGAGTACGTTCCAGGTGATCCGGCGCCCCGCGTCGTGGCCGCTGGGACCCAGCTGCGTCTGGAAGCTGGTGCTGCGGTCGTCCCGAGCCGGGTTGTTGATGACCCACGGGGCGCCCCAGGCGGGCGCGAGGTAGTTGCGCGGCAGGAAGGCGCTGCCGTTCACGTGGAAGAACTTGGCGTAGTGCAGCGGCGAGGCGGCGTGGAACTGGTAGGCCTGCAGCAGGAGGTCGGCCACCGCCGGGCCGTGGCGCGCCAGCGCGGCCGAGCGCGCCTGCAGCTGGAACAGCTGCGCCGGCGGGATCATGGGGTAGCGGATAGAGCGCAGCGCGCGCTCGGCCACGCTTGGCGGCGGCCGCGCGCGGCCCAGCCACGCCTCCAGCGCGTGGAACAGCTCCAGCTCGTCCTGCAGCACCAGGTCCGAGCGCTGCAGGAGCTGCGCCAGCAACTCCGGGCTCACGGCGCCCCACTCCGCGCTCCCCGCCACAGCAGACAGGTTCCAAGCCAGGAACTGCAGGCAGCTCTCTCGCAGGGCCTCGTCCCCGGTGCTCACTGCGTAGTGGTACCAACCCACGGCTGGACCCGCGCCTCCTGCCAGGTGGGCGCGCATGTAATCTGCCACGCCTCGCTGCAGGGACGCCACTCGGTACTTGGTGGCCAGCCTATGCAGCGGGATAGCCTGGGCCAGCAGGATGGTCAGCTCACCACAGTACAAGTACCTGCAAGAGAGGGGACGGGCTGAGATGGCTCAGCAGTTGAGACACTTGTCCAGAAGACCGGAGCTCAGTCCCCAGCACCCACACTGGGTGCCTCAGAACCATCTGTAACCCCAGCCTTCTTCTGGCTGGAGGAAGGCACCCATTTACACATGGCATACATTCACACAGACACACAAATTAATAATATGATTTTTAAAATGAAGATAGAGATAGGAAAATCGGCGGGACTGAGTCTGGACAAGGCCACCCACAACCCCCTTAGAGGGGATACAGCTATTTTTGTAAGGAACGAACAGGATGGACCGGCCTTGAGGCTTCCTGTCTTTCCCTTTCACGTTCCCTCCTGGACTGTACAGACATCTTTTAGCTTCTGGTGCTGTGGAAATCACGTGTTTATTGAGCACCTACTACATATTTAACTGTAAGCTAAAATGAGAAGGAGCTGCTGATAACCTCAGTGTCCACAGTCTGGCTTTAGATGCCCATCTGACCTCCTCCTTGCCTGTAGACAAGGCAAGTCCTTTAACTCAATGAATCTTAAAAGGAGGGAAAGGGAAGAGCCTACCTCCCGAATGCCGGCACAGTGAGAGGCAGTGAAAACTCTTGCTACAGGCAACCTCCTGTCCCAGTCCCCTTCTCTTCGCAATCTGGCTTTTTCGTCTGTCTGGGTTCCCTTTCCTTGTTAGCTGTTTCACTGTCTCTGGCTCTCTGACAGTGCTGCCTCCCCCGCCCATCCCCCACTGCCACGTTCTTCCGGGCAGTCCCACTGGCACACAACACTCCTCCCGAAACCCCACTTGGCTCTTTGGGAAACCCTGTTGTTTTATCACTCTTCCTGTTACCTGGAACTCGGTAATCCTGCAGCCACCTTGCCTAAGCCGTCTGAACAAAGTTACCTCCTTAGACTATTTTACAAGTCTTTCCTTGTGCAAGGAGGAAAGCCGTGAGGCAGAGCTGACTGGCCTTTGCACTCCTTGGCCCTGAGGTGCGGGGAGGCTTAGGAGACTTGAATTTGACCAAAAATCTGTTGTTTCTGTAAGGTTGCTGGGGTTGAGAAGTAGCTCAGGCCGGACTCCCAAAGGCAGGAACTGGGGCACAGGCCCCAGGGAGGGCCGCAAAAGCAGAGATAAAGGGGGGTGGGTGTTGTGTGTCGAGCTATGTCATTTGGAAGTAGATACAGGAACCGGTGAGGCCCAACTTCCGGGACCCTGAAGGTGGTGTTGAGGCTGGGGGTGTGGACAGCTCTGCGCCCCTCCCCGGCATACCTGATGAACTTGTCGAAGACAGCAGCACAGTCTCGGGGTTCCTGCAGCACCACCTCGCTCTGGTTGCTCAGCAGCTCTCGGAACAGCTCGCTGTGCAGCCCCAGCAGCAAGCGGTGGGTGTGGAAGGCTCGGACCTCGTCGGTGCCCGCAGCCTGGACCCGCAGGACCACATCACTGGCGTTGCCCTGCCGCAGCAGGTCCTGCAGTCGCTGGAGCTGCATCTGGGAGTGGTTGATAGGGGTGCCCGCCGCCTCCCCACCCACGTCGGCTCTCTGGGCTGCAGCAGGAAGGGACAGAGCACGGCCTGAGAAAGGCCTGGGCCTTCCAACTAAGGCTGCGAAAGGACCAACCGGTGCCACGTGTGCCGGCGTGTGGAGAAGGGCAGAGAGCCTAAGGAGGGAGCTGTGAGCACACACGAAGCACATGAGTGCCCAAGAGCTGGCTCATCCTGGGTGGGCGTGATGGCCCAGTGTAGACTCAGGAAGAAACCGTGGACCAGCTGTTGTTTCCATGAACTAATGTCCATGACACTTGGCCTCCAGGTGAGGGCGAAGGAAACTTGGGTCCCACCTCTCTCATAGCCTCCTGTACTGAGCACTTATGTGGCTGCCATGTGGCCATGAGTGACCCTAATCCCATTCGAGCACTCAGGGAAGCTCAACGGAACTGACACGTAATAAGTACACAAATGGAAGCATGGGACAGAAGGATTGCCAGAGTTCAAGGCCAGCCTGGGCTCCAGCATCAGATCAAGTGTCACTGCCTAACAAGACCCTGTCTAAAAGGTGGGGGGGGGGGGAATCAGCTGGCTCAGCCAATATAGGTAGCTGCTGACCACATGGGTTTGATACCCGGGACCCACACGGTATAAGGAGAGAACTGATCCATGAAAGTTGTCCTTTGACCTCCACCTGTGTGCCGGGGCAGATGAGCACACATACCCACACATACAAAATAAAATAAACAAAATGTAATTAAAGGGGGGGGGGTGTGCCTGGAGAGAGAGAGACAGAGCTCTGATGATGAAATGATTGACATATAAGCTTGAGGACCTGAATTCTATCCCCAGAACCAAGGTAAAGAAGCCAGGTGTGATGGCACTTGAGGAACCATATCCCCCTGGCTTCCACATGCACACTCATCACACACATGCAGACACATATAGAGAAATACACACACATACATACACAAACATACAAATACACATATATACACATACAGACAGACACACATACGTACACACAAATACACACATACAGACATATACACACATACACTCTCTTACACACATACATACATTCATACACACTCTGACACAAATATACTCATACATGCATACTTTCTCTCTCACACACACAAACACACACAAACACAATTTAAGAATTAAAAAAAAAAGGGGGCCTGGAGAGATGGCTCAGAGGTTAAGAACACTGGCTGTTCTTCGTAAAGGTCCTGAGTTCAATTCCCAGCAACCACGTGGTGACTTACAACCATCTATAATGAGATCTGGTGCCCTCTTCTGGCATGCAGGCACACATGCAGGCAGAATGCTGTATTCATAATAAATCTGTTTTTAAAAATAAGTAAATGCACAAGCAAGCACTCTGGAACCAGCTAGGAAGAGAGTACACAGGGACAAAGACATAAGGCCCCAGAGACCCTCAGTGGTGGTGGGTTTGTGGTGCTCAGGGTCAGGGACAGGGTTTGGGAGACCAAAGTGAGACCAAAGCTGAGACAGCAGGCATGGGTTGGTTTTGTTTTTTGTTTTCTGTCTTTCTTTTCTTTTTAGTTTTTTTTTTTTATTAGAGTCTCTTGTAGCTCATGCTAACCTTGACTTCATTATTAGCTGAGGTTGGCCTTGAACTCTTGATCCTCCTCCCTTCCCCATAGAAATGCACCAGCACACCCAACTGGAAAGCACAGCCCCAGCCCTGCTCTATTGGATTCCCCATATGTGAGACAGAAGGGACCCAAGGAAGTACCACGGGCCAGATGATGAAGGGATAGGACTCTTGGGGTGCTAGAGTTAGCACCTCTCTACAGAGGCCTGTCTCCTGTGTTCTCAGGGACGCTATGGGGTCAGATGGGGACACATACTGAATTATAGAAAAGAGCCTCCCCCCAACCAGTGCAGGGAGCCTTGCAAAGTGAGAAAGTAGTGTCTAACAAGTCTGACAACTGCGGAAGGGCGCCGGCAGACACACGCACACACTGGCACACACCCAGAGCACAGGGTTTACGTGTGGAGTGTTGGAAGAAAGGCTTACAAGAGCTGAGCATCTGTGTGTGTACGACAGGGAGACCCAGCAAGGGAGAGGAGCAGGGAGCAGCAGCTGCTGGTGGTGAATTCCCGCCCGGCCTCCCCAGCTGTCACTCTGAAGGACCTGAATGCTGATGGCGTCCCCATGCGGCCTCTGCCTAGACCCAGCTGCCTACTAGGATGAACAATAGAGAGTCATTTTGTTGTTAAGTCCCCTGCCTGCTGCCCAGCCCCTTTCCCTCTGAGGCAGTCTGCTCCTTTCTTTCTGCCCTGGGAGACCCTCCTGTCTCTCAGTTCTCTGGGGCTGGCTGGACCGCGCCACCTCCTGGCCAGCCCTATGCGCTCCTCTTAGAAGTTCTTGCCCCCACCTCTTACCTTGTGCCCGTTCCCCGCACTCCCCACTCACCTGCACGAGTGGCCAGTCCCACCAAGGCCAGGACAGCCCAGAAGCTGCCCCAGGACCCAGGCTTGCAGTAGCCTTTCCTGAGCATCTTTGTGCCCTTGTCCCTAAGCCCACCAGAGGGACAGTCAAGTCCAGAGCACTCCTATCCCATCCCTCCTCCTTATATAGGATCCAGCAAGGGGACAGTGCCCCCTTCCCTCCCGGCCTCCCTCCCCCTACCAGTCTCTGCCATGGATTGGTTGAAGCTGGCCCCTGCTGTTGCCTAGGCAACTACTTAAGCCAGAGTGTGGCAGCCCCAGGGGCTATTGTGCAGGCCTGGGCCCCCAAGGGGAACAGATCCGGACACCCTCTTCCTCCCCACCTCTCCAGACAACCCAGCAAAGCTAGCTGTTCCTCTCTCGGGAAGTTTTAAGCCCTCTGAAGGGCAAGCAAAGGGCTTCAGGACCCCTGGCAGCTACCAGCCCAGGGCCCCAGCCCCCCACGCCCAGCCTCCACCCTGGCACAGAGACTACTTGGCAATGTCCTGGTGAGCTGGCTGCAAAGGAAGGGCCTGGAAGAGGCAAGGAAGAGCTGGCTCAGGGTTCTCCCCTCCTCCACTCCCATTTTAGGGTGGGCCAGTTCTCCAGAAGGGAGGATAAGAGTATTGAATAGGGGTATGGAGTAATGGGGATCATTCTCATGCTGTTGTTTGCTGAAGAAACTCTGGAGAGAGTGATGGGCCTTTGGGAAAACTGCACAGGGACTGACCATCTCCCACCAAGGATACTGTACTGTGGCCCTTGCTGCAGGAGCACAGCCGCTTTCTCTACCAAGACACCCTGTCTTTAGTTCACCCCAATGTATGTCTCCATGTCTCCAGGCTCCCCTCCCCAGAAGTGTCTCTCACCAGCTTCTGCCTAATTTCCAGCCTTCCCCTTCCCAAAGTTCCAAGAAGACACACAGCAAACCTTAGTCCATATGTAGGGAAACTGAGGCAGGAAGCTAGATTTCGGTCTCAGTTAGACAGTATAGAGACATGTTCTGAAAACAAAGGGAACGAGGGGGGGGAGTGTGGGATCTAGAGTCCAGTATATGTGTGTTCATGTCTGTGCGGGTGATGTATAGGTTTGTGTGTACTCGTGTACATATGTGGGTATGAGTTTGCATTCAGGTGTGTGTTTGTGTTATTATTGTTGAGACCTCACCTTTGCATGAAATCAACAGGATTTGTCCCCACTTCCTTGTGAGAGGGACTCCCTTGAGGTTGACACATGGAAGTCGGTGGACCCTGGGAAACGTGGCTCCGGAGATGGGTTGGAACTTCTTGCCCTCACTCTCTGGATCCCAGGAACTAGCTTCATGTATTGAGCTCTTTTTCTGGTACAGAGAGCCCCAATAGCTTCACCCCCTCCTGGAGCCACAGGGAAAGCAAGAACTGGGTCTGGCACCAGCCTTGTCCGGGTTGGCAGAATCGGAGCTGTCCGGCTCAGCGGAAGCGCCTCCCAGATGACTCAACCCTCATGCCTGGTCTTCCTTGTCCAGATGCACCATGCTTCTCCCACTGGGCTGCCTGCCTACCCTTCCCATAGACTGTGCAACACCTAGGCACAGCGATCAGAGCCTATGTAGGAAGAAACTCTTCACCAAGAACAGGCAACTTGCTGCAGCTGGACTTGGCTACTTTGTGGGTTCTTCTTTTTTCCATCTGTTCAACCCCTTAGCACTAGATACGAGAGAAAAACAGGCTAGAGAGGAAAGAGATCCCTGAATAAAGTCAGGAGTTAGAAAGGGGGCAACGTCATCATTAGATAACTTCCTGCTAATTACGGACATTGAGTTTCTTGGAGCAAGTTTGCTGTTCTCTGTCAGGATATCTAATTTTCTTCTTATTGTTTCTTCTTTTTGCACAACTACTTAAACTGTGACAAACCATGACCAACAACAAGCCCGCCTCTCAGGGCCCTAGCATTTATGTACCCTCTGAAAAGTCCCCCGAATTCCAGCTGTCACACAATCACAGAAACTATCTTCAGCTGGCAAAATCACACCCCTGTTTGAGCACAAGTCAAATCATGGTCAGCTGCTTCGAACACTCTGAAGCAGCCCCACATCCCACAGCTGGGATTAAGACAAGAACATATTCTTGTAATAGTTCTGTGGGTTTTTTTTAAGAAACCAAAATTCCAGAATTCTCACTACAATTTACCTCTGAAGAGGTTGTGTACCTGATGATGACTCAGTGGCCCTACCTCTGCCATTACCTGTGCCCAGTCAGGTACTGCCATTCCCCTATGTGACAGTGTTGACAATGCTGTACCGCTGGCTATGGATCCAGCAGACCTCAGCTCTTGTCTTATGGAGCTTAATGCTATTCATAAGCATGGCCTGTTCTGTGGGGTGTGAAGGGTCCTGAGACCCACATGTTCTCGAATTATAGCATTTCTCTGTCTAGAAAGCCACACCTTCACCAAGAAGATTCCAAGGCAATTTTAAAATATTTTGTTATCATTTTATAGGTGTGGGTCTCATCTACATATGTATGTCTGCGTACCATGAGCACAGGGGCCAGAAGAGTACATCAGATTCCCTGGAATTGTAGTTTACAGATGGCTTGTGAGCTGCCATTTGGGTTCTGAGAATTGAACCTCTGTCTTCCTGAAGAGCAGCTAGTGTTCTTAACTGCTGCAATTTTTAAATTTTTACTTATATTTGCATGTATGTGTGTGTGTTTGGAGGTCAAAAGAGTATATTGGATCCCCTAGAGATATAGTTATATAGAAGGTTGAAAGACACCTTTCAAGAGATGAGTGCTGGGGTTTCCCATGTGAATGCTGGGAAATGAACTTGTGTCCTTTGCAAGAGGAGCATCAAGCCATCACCATCCCCACCCCAAAGTAGGACATATATATGTTTGTGTAGAACGATCCCTTCCACAGGGAGGGACCCAAGGGCAAAGATGAGGCTGGAGAGGCTAAGCTGGCTGAAGGCACAGGTGAAAGGGTGTCCTTTTCAGCAAATGCATCTTCCGTCCTCTATGCTGCCTTTGCCTTGCCCCTGATCCAGATGCTCTGGCTATCTATATGGGTCACAGGAGAGCTGTAATGGAGAACACTGGGCTCTGTCTGAAGAGCACTTACGCTACCTTATAATGTTTATGTTCCTCAAAATAAAATACAGTAGAAATGGAGATAGCATTCAGCACCTGGATCAGCAGATATCATAGGTTGCCAAGGGGCTTGGAGGGACCTTGCAGGATCCCTGTGTGGCCACCAAAGGGCAGGCAGCAAGACTTCTGCTGTGAGTATTCAAGTGAGCCTTGGGCTCAGGTGGGTTGGCGCCAGCCCCAGACATGGGATCTACCTTAGGGAGCTGGAAAATGCCTGTCATTCCCTGCCACACTTCCTGGTACATTTTCAGAAGCTAGACCACCATGGTGGCTTGAAAGAGCATGGCCCTCCTAGGCTCATATGTTTGCATGTTTGGTCCCCAGCGAGTGGAACTGTTTGAACAGATTAGGAGGTGTGGCCTGGTTGGAGGAGGTGTGTCACTGGGGGTGGGCTTTGAGCTTTCCAAAGCCCAGGCCAGGCCCAGTCTCTCGCTCTCTGCCTGCAGATCAGGATGTAAAGCTCTCAGCGCCATGCCTGTCGGCTTCCTACCATAAGGTTCATGGACTAACCCTCTAAAACTGTGCGCCAGTCCCACTTAAATACTTTCTTCTGTAATTGCTCACAGCAGCAGAAAGGTACTTAAGACAACCATGGAAAGTGTCTCCAGGGTAGACCTCAGTTCTACAGCCCAGGCTATCCCCCTGGATTCTGTGCCCTGATGCCCACAGTAGGCAGACCTGGTTACTCTCCACCCAGGTGCAGAGAGCTGCTCACCACACATTCCAGCTTCTTCGGAGCATTGCTGGCACCGGCTGGTGTTTATTTACCAGAGAATGGTGTTCCTGAGAGCTGCTTGGCTGCACCACGTCCAGGAAAAAAAAAAA
>CM053746.1:6977110-7056998 GCA_028658305.1 Pachyuromys duprasi | reverse complement strand
TGTAACCACTGTGCAGATGGAGCCTGAGTATTGGCTGGAGTCTGTGGGCTGGGGGATGCATTGATATAGGAAAGGTCATGTGGCTGGGTGGTGCTGGCATACTCCTTTAATCCCAGCTCTTGGGAGGCAGAGGCAGGTAGGATCTCTGTGAGTTCGAGGACAGCCTGGTCTACAGAGCGAGTTCCAGGGCAGCCATGGCTACGCAGAGAAACTGTGTCACAAAAAAGGAAAGGAAAGGCCATGTGGACTTGTTTGGGGTCTAGTACATAAACCTATATCTGGATCCCAGGACACCTCTGTTCTCAAGGACACAGAACACCTGAGAAAAACCTAAGCTAAAAAGGCAGCATGTGGGTGCCCACCTAGGTGAGCCCAGCTGGTATTACTAAGGTGATCCATGGCCTGGCTATGATGGGGCAAGGCTGAGCAGATTTTGTAGCTCAGCAAAACAAGCTTTGTTTTGCTTTGATTTGGTTTTGTAGTTACAGGGGACAGAACCCAGGAAGGCAGAAACAGGAAATATAGGGCCTACCCTGTACTACCTTGAATTCTAGGCCAGCCTGGGCAACTTAGTGAGACCCTGACTCAAAACACAAAGTGAAAGAGAAGGCTACTGGACTAAGGCTATATACTGCAGCAGTATAGCACTTGACTGGCCCCGGGTTCAGTTTTCAGTACTGTGGGAAGGAGTAAAGAGGGAAGCAGAAACAGAAGGCACACTGTCCCTCACAATGTCAGATGGGCGGGACCATGCAAATAGTGGGAGGAGCCCACTGCTAACTCCCCTTCTAATGCCTCTGACCTCTCCCTTCCACGACACGGGTCTCTGCCAGTCAACCTCCTGACTACAGTGGCCTTGGCCCGCCTTGCTGCCAGGACCAGGAAGCCCTCCTACCACTACCTCCTGGCACTCACGGCTTCAGATATCCTCACGCAACTGATCATCGTGTTCATAGGCTTCCTGCTGCAGGGAGCCGTGCTGGCCCGTCAGGTGCCCCAGGCTGTGGTGCGCTCAGCTAACATCCTGGAGTTCGCTGCCAATCACGCCTCAGTCTGGATTGCAGTCCTGCTCACGGTGGATCGCTACAACGCCCTGTGCCGCCCCCTGCGCCATCGGGCCACCTCGTCCCCAGGCCGGACCCACCGTGCTATCGCCGCCATCCTTGGCACTGCCCTGCTGACAGGCATCCCATTCTACTGGTGGCTGGACGTGTGGAGGGATGCTGACCCGCCCAGCACGATGGACAAGCTCCTCAAGTGGGCTCACTGCCTCATCGTCTACTTCATCCCCTGCAGTGTTTTCCTTGTCACCAATTCAGCCATCATCCTCCGGCTACGGAAGAGGGGCCAGAGTGGGCTGCGGCCAGGGGTGAGCAAGAGCTCAGCCATCCTCCTGGGGGTCACCTCCCTCTTCGCTCTCCTCTGGGCACCACGCATCTCCGTCATGCTGTACCACCTGTACGTGGCTCCTGTCCACCGGGACTGGAGGGTCCACCTGGCCTTGGACGTAGCCAACATGGTGGCCATGCTCAACACAGCTGTCAACTTCGGCCTCTATTGCTGCATCAGCAAGACTTTCAGAGCCACAGTGCGACAGGTCATCCATGAAGCACACATGTCTTGCACCTTAAAGTCACAGCCAAAGGGCATGGTACTGGAACTTGTGCTGAAGTCTGTTGGGGCAGAGTTGTAGAGAAAGGGGGCCATGCTCGGTATCCCAGGGGCCTCGGGGACACCTGCACAGAGGCCTCTGCAATTGGTTTGGTTTGGGTTCGGTTTCTGAGACAGGGTTTCCCTGGGTAGTCCTGGCTGTCCTGCAACCCGGTCTGTAAGACCAGGCTGGCCTCCAACTTGGAGATCCACCTGCCTCCACCTCCCTAGTGCTGGGATTAAAGGCGTGTGCCACCACCACCTGATGAAATCTTTGCAATTGTATCCATCAAAACTTTACCAATTTTGCAGTCTGGGGAAGAGGAAAAGGCCTCCCCCTTTGGGGGACTCCAGGTAGAAAGAAGAAAACAAACTTAGTCACTCTGTAGGCTAGCTTCATCCCAGTTCCCATTTTCTGGGGCTGGGAGGGGAAACGGGGCTCTGCTGACCTACACATCGTAACAGCTGCTGAGGTACCCCTTGGAAAAGGGCCTTCCACTTGGGCAAATGTTAACGTGAGCTGGATGCATGAATGGAATGATGGGCAGATGGACAGATTCACATTCATGTGAACCTGGCCTGCCTCCTGCTCCCTAAATTGGCCATCTCTTTGGCATCTCTTTGGTAAAGCTGAAGTCTGGAAAGGAAGCTATCAGCAGGGGTTCAAGGCCTTTCCTGGGCTGAGGATGCCAATGTTTTTGGCTGAGCAATGGGAGGTACCCAGCTAGGGAAGGGAGGTCCCAGTCTTAACATACATATGCTGGGTGTTCCCAAGCCTATAGCAGACAGGGAGAAGCAATCCCTCTGGTCTCAGACACCGTGACTTGATTCTGAATTTCTCCTTGCACCAGCCCCACACTTTATCTATGAGCCTTGCTTTGCCATCATCAGCCCAGGGTACTAAAAACTAGTTCATATGTGCACTTGTGTGCCCGTGTATGTGTGTATGTGTGTGGAGCGTGCAAATGCATGCACTTGTGCTGGTATCTTCAACAACCCCTTCTCCCAGCCTTGGAGGAAGATATTTCTTTTGCATTGGGAGGGAGACAGAGGGGCTGAGCTGATGGGGTTGAAAAGTCTTCCCCCTCCCTGACCCCTGCGAGGCCTCTCTTATTGGCATTACCTCACCCTACCCCCACCCCCACCTGGGGCTCAGCGGGAAGAGCTCAGCAGATGGATGGTCCACCTGCTGCAGGCCTTGGGTAAACACATTAGCTGCCAGCTGGGCCCTTTTCTGCTTCCCATTCAGGCTGAGCTGACCTCTCTCCTAAATAGGAGCCTGGAGCTGAGCCCCTGCCTACCTCCATCGACACTAGCTATGTGATGCAAGCTAAAGAGCTGATGTAAGCCAGGCACACAGTTGGTGCAGAATAAATGCTCAGCTTCCCATCCTCTTCCTCTCTTACGGGTCTGGAGAGAAGGACACTCAGATATGAGCCTTTGACCGCACCCAAAAGGAGGATAAAGTCCTCATCCTGACCCTCAGCCACTGTCCCCAAGCATGTCACAAATACGTGTCGGCACCAGGACTCGAACTGATAGGTGATTTCCAGTCTTGGTGTAGAGTCGGTGTGCTAGTGTGTGCTAGGCCGCTGCTCCAGGCCTTTGGGCTTGGGGTGGGATGCTGCTGGCCCTGACCTGTGAGAGTAGATGCATGTGTGTTCTGAGCCACCAGGTCTGCTTCTGGGATACAGGTGATGCTGAGAAGAGAGGAAAGGCTGGGAATCTGGGAGCTGAGCCACCGGCTGCCTGGGGTAGATGTACGCTGTCCCAGTGGGCACTGAGCATCAGAGTCTCCAGCATGCACAGGCAAATGTGTGCAGGGCAGGGCGGATGTGTGGGCTCTGTTTTCTGCTTAGGGTAGAGGGGTGCAAGTGCAGGCAACCAGGGAAGAGGGAACCCCAAGAGGAATGGACGGTGTCTGTCTCAGCTCAGACTAGTCCATTCCCTAAAAGGAGCCCCTGGGAAGAAAGCCAAAGTTGTCCTTGATATTGAGCCAAATAAAATACTGATTTTCTTCCTCCTCTGTGGGAAACCTTTGAAACCCTACAAGAGGGTGACCAGGGTCAGGGACAAGCAATGACAACCACCCCCAGGATCTGGGCCAACTATAGGATGCTTCTTCCAAATGCCAGGTGGTCCCATCCCCAGGGAGGCCAGAGAAGGCAAATGTTCTCAACTGTCTCTGACCACTGATGAAACCAGAAACTTCCTCCAAACGGCTGGAGAAATGCTGTTGAGGCAGGCAGAAATCAACATAGATGGGGTCTTTGAGCCACCAGAAACTGGGTGTTTATGCAAATATGACCCCATTTGTTCTCACAGGCTGGATAACATCCGTGTTTTCTTGTCTTTTTTAAAGATTTATTTATTATATAGACAGTATTCTGCCTGCATGTACACCTGCTCGCCAGAAGAGGGCACCAGATCTCATCTTAGATGGTTGTGAGCCACCATGTGGTTGCTGGGATTGTGAATTCAAGAATTGTGAATTGGAAGAACAGCCAGTGCTCTTAACCTCCTAGCCATCTCTCTATCCCAACATCTGTGTCTTCAAACAACCTTTACATTGAAGTACCATGACCACTTAACCTACTGTGGAACAGGGAGCCTAGGGCAGTTTACTGCCATGTCCATAGCCCCAAAGCTGGTCCAGAGCAATAGCCAGCAAGCCCCTGCAGACTCGTGGTCCACCCAGCATGAGCCAGGTGTTCTGACATGCTTTGTCCTGCCTCTAACTTTCTAGTCCTGGGCTTAACAGTCTTGGGGCCTAGTATCGTGCTTCCCTAATAAAACTCATAAGGCACCAAGCACATGGTGCTTACAGGGGGTGTCAGCTTCTTAGAAGGCTGAAGAGGAAGGACTCTTTGAGTCCAGGAAGTAGCATATCCAGGCCCTGTCTAGAAGTCAGTGAAAGGCGTGAGGACTAGGAGATGGCTCGGTGGGTAAAGTGAGAGGCCTGGAGTTGGGGTCGCCTGACAGAAGAGGCGGGCAGGCCTGGCAGCCATCTGTGATCTCAACACAAGCGAGATGGGAAAGGGAAATCCCCAGGGCAAGCTGGCTGGCAGACTAGCCGAACTGCTGAGCTCTGGACTCCAGTAAGGGACCCTACCTCAGTGTTTAGAGAGTGGCTAAGGAAGATGGCCAACGCAGCCCCTAGCCTCCATGTACAGGCACACACCATCCTCACACGGGCACAGGAATACATACTTGATTGCACACCAATACAAGAGATCAAAGGAGAAAATGCATTGGGTCACAACTTATCACACTTTCATAGAATGATGATAAGTTGCGTGCCTGTAATCTCAGCACTGGAAAGGTGGAGTATCCGGAGATCAAGGTCATCCTCAACTACATAAGGAGTGTGAGGCTATCCTGAGCTACGTGAGACCCTGTCTCAAAAAAAAAAGAAAGAAAGAAAAAAAAAGAAAGAAAGAAAAGAAAAAGAAGTTTAAAAGTTAATTAAAGATCATTTTGTTAAGCACATCATCGAAATGTAACTGGCAAGTGCTATACCGTATCTGATCTTAGCTGGGCATTTTGACACACACCAGTAAATGAGTACTTGAGAGGCTGAGCAGGAGCATCATGAGTTTGAGGCCAGCCTGGGTTATGTAGAAAAAAAAAAGCCACCTCCCCCCAATCCCAAATGATTTGGTTTTGTATCTTTTTGCACTCTGGCTTAAGAATTTTTTTGGGGGGGGGGGAGGGTGAAACCAGACCTCACTCTGCAGTCCAGAAGACCTGAACTTAGATCCTTCCGCCACAGCTGCCTGGGTGCTGAGATCACAGCGGGGGCCTCCGTACCTTCCTTTAGGCACTTCCTTATCCATAAACTCTCAAATGGCTTTTAGAGGAGAAAAGGTCCCCTTGCGTGTTTGTTTCCTTCCCTTTCCTTCCCACCCTCCACCCACCTGCCCACATACCTGCTGAAATATCTTGCCTGATGGATCCGCACTGGAGCCGTGAGGTCCTTCCTCCGGGTCCTGCCTTCCCAGTGACCACATGTCAGTCACTCTTGCTGACTTACTTACTTTCATTAGCTTTGGGGGATGGTTGACAAGGGTCTTCCATTTCCTCCCAATTTTATTTTTACTTTTGAGGGGAGGTGTTTTGAGACAAGGTCTTTCTTTTGTAGCCCTGACTGTCCTGGAACTCATTCTGTAGCCCAGGCTGGCTGGGAACTCAGGAATTCACCTGCCTCTGCCTACAAAGTCCTGGGACTAAAGGCATGCACAACCACCGCCTGGTTCTTCCCAGGATTCTATATGGCTTTTGCCGGTTTGAGTGGAAGCTGGCTGAAGAATGATTTTTCTGGACCCACTTCATTCGTTTTCTAAGACTGACAGGCTGAGGCTTGAACAACAAAAATGAATTGACCCTCAGCTTTGAAGTCCAGGATCACGGTGCTGGCACTTGTCTTTTGGCCTTGTTCTTGAGGTAGAGTCTCATGTGGCCCAGGCCAGCCCCAAATCCACAGCATACCCCAAATGAGTGTCCATGGGTTCGTTCATCCTCAAGTACCCACACACATCCTACTCCCACTGAAGTTCAGATCCAGAGCCTGGAGCATGCTAGGCAAGCAGTCTGCTATATTGACAGTCCTAATTTCTGAACCGAGACCCTTAGCGGTCCAGGATGCTGTGCTGAAATGACCATGGGATTCCAAGCACCCATTTAGGCTTGTCCCGCAACCTCCATGAGGAAAGCATGGGAGGCTACCCAACACCCCTGACGGTTCATCCAGCAGGGGGCGCTGCAGGACAGTCCGGCTGACGCATCAGGCAGAAGACTCAAGAGGCCCTTTCAACTAACAGGCTTTTACAGAAAAACCCAAGTGACTGTCTCAGGGCCCGCAGCCAGCAGGGAGTTAGTGGGTGGGAGGGTTCAGCTGTCCCTCTGTGTTCATGTCCAGCCTGAAGTCACATCCTGCCCTCACACTAGAGTTCGCTAGCCCAGAGACCCTGCTCTTTTCACATGCACACGCCCACGCGTCCACGCACACAGTGGTTTCCTGAGCACAGCTGTATGGAGCAGTGTCCGGGTCCTCGTGCTGACCTCAGCAATGCTAGTCTCCCTTTCCACCAGGGGAGTTTGGCCCGTCTGGGTCTATTTGGTCCAGTCCAGGTCTCTGGAGTCTCACTTGCTCTACAATAACCCACTTCCATGAGGACCCTTACTCCCCACCCCATGAGAACAGTTTCTGTCTGGGCAGCATTTGGGCATCTTGCCCTCCAAGGGAGTTTGAGCCTGACAGAATGTGGCTCACTGCACCCGCACCCACCACTCTTGTCCCTGGAGATGCCCCCAGAGTCTCTGCTGGGGCCCTTCTTACCCCGAGCAGGAAGTAGCCACACACTCACACACACACACACATACATACACGTGGGTGCGCACGCACGCACGCACGCACACTGCCCACCACCCCTGATGAGTTAGTGGGCTGCTGTGGGCTGCTGAGTGCATGGGGTTCCTCCTGTGGGCAAGCATAGCAGGTAGACTCAAGCAGAAGGAAAGGTGGGCCACCCAGTACGTGGTGTTGGCATGTCCCTCCCCCTTTCTGTCCTGGCCCCCAGCTTCTATTCAAAGAGCCTTCAAGGCTGGGCATGGTGAATGCCTGTACTCTCAGGACTGGGAAGGCTGATGCAGGAGAGTCATGCATATTTTAGAACTGCATGGGCTATATAATGAGTTTGAAGCCAATCTGAGCTATATACAAAGCCCTGTCTCCAGATGATAGGTAGATAGACCAGACAGACAGCTAGGACTGGAGATTTAGCTTAGTCAGTAGAGTGCTTGCCCAGCATGTAGGAAGCCCCGGGTTTGATCCCCAGCACTGAATTTAAAAAATAGCAACAAGGCCCAGTTGGTGGCCCATGCCTTTGAATCCAGTACTTAGGGAGGCAGGTGGATCTCTGTGAGTTCAAGGCCAGCGAGGTATATAGAGTAAGTTCCAGGACAGCCAGGGCTATACAGAGAAACCCTGTCTTGAAAACAAGCAAACAGAAAAAGCAACAAAAACAGACCGGTGTGGTGACATCAACACATGTAATCCCAGGATCTGGGAGGTACAGGAGATCCAGGCTAGCCTTAGCTGCATAGCAAGTTCAAAGTTAGCCTGAGATACAAGAGACTGTATCTCAAAATAACAATAAATAGGTAAATAGCAGCCAGAAAAGGAAACCACCTCTTTTAGTTTTTTTGTCAACTTTACATAAGCTAGGGTCATCTGGGAAGAGGGAACCTCAACTGAGAACATGCCCTGGCCTTGTAGGCCAGTCTGTGGGCATCTTCTTGATGAATGATTCACGTGGGAGAACGCAGCCCGTTGTGGACAGTCCACCCAAGGCAGGTGGTCCTGAGCTGTACAAGAAAGCAGGCTGAGCAAGCCATGGAGAACAAGCCAGTAAACAGCGGTCCTCAGTGATCGCTGCTTCAGTTCCTGCCTCCGGGTTCCTGCCTTGCCTTCCCGCAGTGATGGACTGATGGGAAAGTGTTAGCTTCTGAGCACTGTGTTTACCACAGCTGTTGAGAGCATGCTGGGACACCCTGCTACAGAAAAGATGGGCCATGGACTGCCTGCCTTCTCGTGCAAGGAGAGCTGTTGGCCATCCAGCTCTTTCCAGAGTAAACAGTTTAGCAGCATAGTCCCACCTGCTTTTTTTTTCTTGTCAATTTCCTCCCTCCCTTTGGGGGTGGGAGGAGCAACAAGGCTCAATTCGTCTCCTTCCTACAGTCCAGGCCTGTTCTACTAACCCCAAGGCCCATTCTTCTGCCCTGGTGTGAGAAGCCTGGACCGCCCCTGCCCCATCTGTCTAGCTGTTTTGCGGACCTCTCTGAGAGTAACCTTGGGGCCCTTCCAGCCAGCTCAGCTGCCCTCATGGCTCTTGGCCAGTGGAAGGGTTAATCCTTCCCAGATTCCTTCTTGATGTATATTTAGCAGGCCAGGGAGGGTGAGCATCACAGGAATGCCAACCAGGATGTCCTGACTTTTCACATCTCCCAGAGGGTTGGGAGCAGGCCCAGGGCTACTGAAGCTCAGTGGGATGGTGCAGGAAAGGCTGGGGAGTGGGGTGGGGGTACTGAGCTGGGTTCAAGCACAGGCTATGGTCCTAAAACTTCAGGATCTCATGGGGGAGGCTCTTTACCCAGAGAACCCAGTTCCTCAGGGACATGGAAGGATTGTGGGAAAGAGGACTGGGGACAAAGTGTGCCAGGGTGCATGTGGCTGGGCTGGCTGGCTGCGGGAGCTCCTGCTGCTGGGAAAGGCAGCTGGGATCCCAGGCTAGGGAATGCAGTAGCACAGAACACCTGCCTTGAGAGTGCCTTCGGGTCTGCCTTGTTTTCACTTTGGGAAATAACCAGCTCTTGGTGGTCAACAGGGACAGAGAAGGAAGTTCTGTTTCCTTCATTGAGAGTGCTCCAGGGGCCCTGCCTTAGGTGACCTAACTGTGAGGTGGGCCTGTTGCCAGTGTGGAAACTGTTGAACCACCTGAATTCACCCAGGGGCTCCAGGTGGAGAGGCAGCTGGCTGCTCATCCTACAAGGAAGATGGTTTATTTGCTAGCAGTATCTGCACCCTTTCCCAGAATCCACATATAATATACAGCTTGGCCTCAGGCTACTTGAAAACTGTAAATATCTGTGTTTTCCAATGGTCTTAGGTGACCCCTGTGAAAGGGTTCTTCAGCACCCCTCCTTGTAATTATCGAAGCTATGGTTTCCTGAGAATTGGAATTTCTTGGGAAATCCAGCACCAGACAAAGGAGGAACATGTCTCCCAGGAAGAGATTTCACACAGCTCTGATAACTTGTAGAAGAGACTGGAGCCTGGACCATGATGATCTATGGGGCACCTTACCCAGGGTTCTTAGCTAGACACACTGCTTGCCCTCATTACACCTCAACCGGAGAGCAGAAGGGGAAACGATCTAATGACATAGAGGATGGAACCATTCTTGGGTGAAATGAGCTAATTGAAAACACCTTAAAATATTTAAAACAGGTTTATTGGGAGCAGCTCTCAGCGGGTTCACTGGTCCCAAGGAACGGGGTGACAGAGAAGTCGCTGTGACAGAAAAAGTGCATGCTCAGAGAGAGAAGGAAGAAACACAGAAAGGAGGAGGGGGACCAAAATGTCTGGATTATATAGTGAAGAGCCTCTGGGGGAGGGGAAGCCCCGCCCCTGGGCTAGAAAGTTCAGGGTAGAGGGTGGGGTATGTCAGCCATGCCCTGAAGCAGGCAGGAACCAAGGGATGCTGGGAGAACCTGGAGGTCAGGTCCACCTGGGTTCAAAAGGCACTTCAGCCTCTTGTCCCTGGTCTGAATCCCAGCTGTACTATAATCTCAAACACGAGCTGGGTGATGGTGGCACATTCCTTTAACCCCAGCACTGAGGAGGCAGAGGCAGACAGAGCTCTGAGTTCGAGGCCAGCCTGGTCTACAAAGTGAGTCCAGGACAGCCAAGGCTACACAGGGAACCCTGTCTTGAAAAACAAACAAACAAAAACAAAAGAAAGTTAAAAAACTAAACTAAACTAAACTAAACCGGCCGCTGAAACCCTGAATGTGGACTTGAGGGTCCCTAGTCTTCTTTGTTCGTTTCCCCACTGTCGCCACACTGAATAAATCAACTCTCTCTGCTTGTTGCTATGACTTTTCTAATCGGCCTGGTGAAGACTGGTGATGGAGACGAGCCTATGAGAGCTGACAGGGACCAGGCTCCAATCCTAACAACTGCGGTAATAAGGAAGGACTCATGCCTCAGACACTGGGTAGGCAGAACTCCAGAATACCTGCCCATATAGTCTCTCCCTGACCCATGTGACTGCTGGGACTCTATTTTGTCTGTGGTTACAAGGTAAAGGAGACTTGCCCTGTAGACCCCAGCCTTGGGGAGCTGGTGCTGCCTGGGTATCAGGTGGCCTCAGGGGCTAGGTGACCTGATTTATCCTGCCATAGCCCTGTGGCCTAGGCCACCACCCCTCCTCAAGGCCCAGTTTCTGCATCTGGGAGGCAGAAGCAGGCACTGACCCAAGTAATCTAACCCAACCTTTTGTCATTGCATTCTTTAGAGGCCAAGAAAAGCCAGGATTAAGGCCGGCTCCCCTGGGCTCCCCTGAACTCCCCATGTCAGGTGCATGCAGGCTGCACCTTGGTTCTGTGAACGCAAGTTAAAAAAAAAAAAAAAAAGCCGACACCGCTTCCTGTGTGACCTCAGTATGGTTCCTCAGTAGGATTTCCACTACTTCAGGCTCCTTCCTCCCAGTTCCCCTAAGTAGGACCTCAGGGGGAAGGGCCACACCTATAAAGAGAAAGGACACCAGGTAGGCAACAGGTGCAGGCTTTGGTTCTGCTTGCCACTGGCCATGCAGAAGGGCTGTGGTGACAATCTGAGGTAGGGTTCTCGGGTCCCAGAGCCTGAGGACACTCAGCCAACTTCCTTGTTATACAGGATACAGCCTATCACCGGAGTGCGTCCAGGCAAAGGTAGTGCCTACACATCCTGTAGCCTTGCTGACTGTGGCACAGGGGGCAAGAGGGAGGGTAAGCAGGGAGTATGTGTGCAGCCTTGGGCATCCCAAGTCTCCCCATGAGGCTTTTGTAGGGAGTCTCAGTCTAGACCAGCTGTTCTCAAGGGTGTTTTGTTTTGTTTTGTTGCTGTGTGGTTCAAAGAACGGAAGAAGTGCATACAAACAGCCATGCAGTGAGGATTTTACTTAGAGGCAAAGTAAAAGAACAGAGTGGGCCCTTCCCCTCCCCCTCCTCCCTCACAGCAGGACTCTGGGTAAGCACTCAGAGCTGGGGGAACGGGGGTTAAGGAGTGCGGGAGAGGGGTGCAGCTGGGTGCCGGTGTGTATGTGGGGGGTGGTCTGTGGTGGATAATGTCAGTTTAACAGAATCTAGACTCTCCTGGGTAGGGGAGTCTTAATGAGGGACAGTCTATATTAGGTTGCCTGGGGTGAATCTGTGAGGGATTGTCTCGTTAGGTTAAATGAAGTGGGAAGACCTGCCTTGAATGTGGATCTCATTGTTTTGTACACTAGGCCCTGGATCTAATGAAAAGGAGAAGATAGGCTTGGGGGTGCACACTTTTAATCCCAGCACTCAGGAGGCAGAGGCAGGCAGATCTCTGAGTTCGAGGCCAGCCTGGTCTACAGAGCAAGTTTCAGGACAGCCAGAGACCCACAGAAAAATCAGAAGGAAAAAGCAAAGAAATGGGGGAGATGGCGCGGAACACAGGCAGTCCTTGCATCCCCTGCCCCTTCTTTTTTTAAGATGTATTTATTATTTATACAGTATTCTGCTTGCATGTGTGCCTGCAGCCAGAAGAGGGCACCAGATCTCATTAGAGGTGGTTGTGAGCCACCATGTGGTTGCTGGGAATTGAACTCAGGACCTTTGGGAGAACAGTCAGGGCCTTAACCTCCGAGCCATCTCTCCAGCCCCCAATCTGCTTCTTGACTGTGGGTGCAATGTGACTAGCTGTCCCTGCCACTGTGACTTCCCTTCAAGGATGGGCTATCAGTGGGGGGTGAGAGAGGGACCTTTCTTGTCTAAGTTGCTTTGCTCACAGTATTTTAGCAACAGAAACGACGCAGCATCTGGGCTACTGCGCGCTGAATTGGGAAAGGGACCCGCGTGGAGCTCAGAGCAAGGGGGTGCTGGGTAGAAGCTCCCTCTACATTGGCCTGCCTTACAGGCAGCATCAGCCTCCTCTCTCCATTTCTGCAGAAAGTTCAGCAGGGCTTTAGGGGGAAACGCCATGTGACTGGGCAGGCAGAGGAGAAAGACAGAATGCCGGGAGGATAGAGTTGCTGGAAGGCAGGGGCTGGATGTTTGTCTAGAAGCCAGAGGGCTTAGGGAGACAGGATGATAGAACTGCAAGACCAGCAGACTTGAGCGGTACCAGTCCCTCGGTGCCGAGTCAGACTGGCAAGGGGCACACGTTGTTTCCATTACAAAAAGATAGTGGATTGTGGGTGTTTATGGGGAGAACTCAGCCCGTGGGCCTCTGCCGCATCAGCAGGATTTGGGGAGCAGATCACCTCCTCTCTGTGGTCAGTCATCTTTCCTGGAGCAATCCTGACCCTGTAAAGGCATAAAGTCTTCTGGTGGTTTCCTGGCCTCCAGGATGAAGCCTGTAGCTCAGTATAGCCAGCCCTGGTTTCCTGGTTCCTCAGCCCCACCTCTCCCTAAGGCCAGCTCCCAACAGACTCCAGATGACCCTGTGGGTTGCCCATTCTCAGCATCTAACACAGCCCCTGACAAATACACAGGTGGTAGCGAGCCATCTTGCTTGTAGGATAACATCCTTTTGGCTTTGAAAGGAAGCAAAGGCAATACGTGCACAGGCACACACATCTCACACTGAGCCTGAGCTGCCGCTTGCCCATCCTGGTTCTGTGTTCACTGTATAAACCCTGCAGCATCGTGGAGTCTGCCTGGACCTTTCAATTACCTGTAGTTCTATTGCCTTCAGAGAATCCTGCCATACCTCTTGTTAGGAGACCCCAAAAAGTGGGGGTTCCCCCCCAGACCTCTCATTTAGCATAGACCACACCCAAACACCTGTTTTCACAGAGATATCCTTCATTAAGCAGAAGACAAGTGAAAGTGGCTGCTCTTTAACTCAGGCAGAAAAACAGCAGCCAGTGACCTTGCAGGGTTTTTGATTTGTTGTGTTTTTCTTTTAAGCAGGGTTTCTCTGTGTAGCTGTCCTACACTCCATGTGTAGATTAGGCTGGCCTCAAACTCACAGCAATTCTGCCTGCCTCTGCTGGGTTATAGGCATGCATCACCATGTCTGGCTGTAGGTGTAGCTTTTAAAGAGGAAAGGGTTTGTGTTAGAATGGGCTAGGATAAGGTTGCCTATTTTGCTTGGGCACATTAAGTAGGTGAGCCAAAAGGGGCTTTTGACTGCCAGACTTCAATACTTTGATAGCTTGACCTTGATAATCCAGCCCCAGGAGGAGGAAGTGGCCAAATAAGGGAATAGATCTTGGTGGCTGGCTTTAGGAATGTAATCTAATGGCAAGGCAGAGGGAAGGAGAGAGAAGGGCAGAGGGAAGGGCAGGGCCTGCCAGAGCCTTGCTGGCCAGATTCTGGTCACCGCTTGCTGCTCTCCATGACACGGGCTTCTCTTGGGAAGTGAAGAAGCCTCAGGTGTGTGATGCAATGAGAAATTCCCCAAGACCCAAAACTCCCCAGGGAGGAGGGGAGACAAAAGATAAACGTGGGAAGGCAGGCAGGTCCTGGTGGGAAGGAGGGAGCCTCACAAAAGGGTCTTTTTGCTCCCTGCCACCCCAGGATCCTCCACCCCCTGCAGCTAAGAAAACATTCCCAGAGCTTATTGCTACAGGTGCCCACATTCTTGTGTGACTACAGGGGGCAGCCCAGCGGGAGAGCAGAGGCTTTGCTACAAAGAGCAGGCTGGGGAAGGATCTACAGTCCTGCTTAGAAAAACCCTGGAGACAGAATAGGGGCCTTTAAGGAAACTGAAAGCCAATAGTCTGGCAAGAGGCCATGTTGAGATGGTTGTGGGGGAACCCCACAAGCAGGATCATCCAGCTCCCTTGTCCTTTCTAGTGCTGGACCATCTGTGGGAACAAATCAAGAGCTACCACTTTGGACTAGATTAAAAGTGGGCCAGGCAATGCCAGAGGAGCTGCCAAGTCCTGTGGTCACTGAGTCCCAGCCTGCCTAAGAGGAAAGGAGTGTCCAGTAGACTCCCCCATGGCAGGGCCACGGGTGTTTCTCTGGATTGAATGTGCTCCATTCCATCTCGAGCCTATTCCTGAGGGAGTAAGAGGCTTTGAGAGGGGAGCTTGCAGGAGGAAGGGATATTTCCTCCCTGTTCCCAGATGGCCCCTCTCTATGGCAAAGGCTGTGGCCAGGCCAATCTGTCAGTCCAAGTGAGCAGCTCTTCAGGCAGAAAACAAAAGTCACTTTTGCTTTAATGAGCACAATCCTGGGGCTGGAGCGAAGGCCCACAGGTTAAGAGCATGGCTGTTCTTCCAGAGGACCTGGGTTTGAGTCCCAACACACCATGATATCGAATAAGCATCTGAAACTCCAATTCCAGGGGGCCTGACACCCTCTTCTGGCTTCCAGGAACACACGTGGCACACATACATACCTGTGGGCAAAACACTCAGACACATAAAATAAATGAATAAATGTTTAAATGGGATGGTTGTTTGAGTAGGCCTGTGGTAACCACAAAAGTTCATTAGAGGCAGAAAGTTCCTCAGCAGCCTGACAGGGATTCTAGGCATGATAGATATTGTTGTACCTGACATAGGAGCTTCAGGGAACAGATTACAGATAATAGTCAACACAGAAATGAGGACCTCAGTGCCTCCATCACAAGGAAGGAGATGTCAATGACCACTGACCTTGAAAAGGGGCTCATCCTCAAGGCTCTAGGTAAGAGCAATCAAACCAACTCCTTGATCTTGACCTTCAGACACCCTAAGGATCCCATAGAACCTGCTGGAGACTCAACATGGAGCTCACAAGTCTTTTTTTCTTTTCAAAGATTTATTCTTAATCACGTGTACATCTGTATACCAGAAAACGGTGTTGGATCACCTGGAGTTACAGATGGTTGTGAACCACCAGATATAGGTACTGGGAATCGAACCTGGGTTCCCTGAAACAGCAATAAACATTCTTAACCACTGAGCCAGCTCTTCAGCTCCATAAATCCTTGACAAAAACAAATTCCTTTCTAGTTATTGAGGCAGGACTTTTTGGTTGAAGGGCCAAACTCTTTCTCAGAAATGTTTTCAACACTCCAAACAAGGGCTGGGATACAGCTCAACAATAAAGCTCTTGCTTAGCATGTATGAGGCTCCAGGCACCAACTCCAGCTCTGAAATAAACCCGGGGAAAGCAAAATGACAGTCAGGCAACAAAACACCTCAGAGTTGATCTTTCTTGGTCCCGTGATGGCATGGGGTGGAGTTGGTGACCTATCTGCCAGAACCCCGACTCTTCCCTGAAAGCCCTCACTGAACAGCAAACACTGCATTCCCAACCATCCAGTCATGTGACAAGTCCTCATCACCAGACTGTGAAGGGAAGCAAGCACAAGCCCTCTGAGCCAAGGCCATAAGAAGCAAGCATCTGCCTGCATAGGTCCTTTTCAGCCAGGTGTAGGTAACCCCAAGATCAAAAGATCCTGGGTTCCTCAATCACAATGAGTAGGAAAGTCATCACCCACCCATATTTTATGTAAGAAAAGCATTTAATCTTACTAATACTTTACTTTTATGTATGTGGGTGTTTTGCTAGCATGTATGTGCTTGGTGCTCACAGAGGTCAGGACATGGGATCTCCTAGAAATATAGTGGGAATTGAACCCAGGTCCTCTGGAAGAGCAGCCAGTGCTCTTAACTGCTGAGCCACTAGAAATAAGTTCTAAGGTATCTGAACTGGTACACAGGGAGTGGTCTCTTTAGCCTGCCCTTCCTAAGACACATCCCTCTTGAGTGTGGATCACAGAGGCATCAAGTTTTGCCAGATGCTGACCAAGCTCTTTCTCCTCTCTCTCGGGATGCAAACCTCCAACCATCCCGATGTTTCGCTTTCCTTGTCTGGCTCCTATCCCCATCCTGGGTCGCTCTGTCTGCTAGCACTGAAGTCTGGCCCACTCAGCCAGCCTGGGCCACCATCCATCTGCTGTAGATGAGAGCCTGGCTCCTAGCAAAATGCACATTTATTCCCCAAACATAGGCTTCTTTTTTCAGCAGAGGTGGTACAGCGGTGTATTTGGAGAAGAAGCAAGCTGCTGTTCTGCACAGAGCTGCTGGTTACTTTGGGAGGCAGCCAAGGCTGTGTGAACCTCAGCTGCAGCTCCCCAAGCAAGAGCCCCCAGAGGTTGGGGGGCAGGGCTAGGGAGGGCAGCGGTGAGTAGGAGGAAACCAAAAGAAGGTGACAATTCTCTCAGAAAGCAATTAAGCATTTCATGGGAGCCCCAGAGGCCACTCAATTTTCTGTGCTTTTCCCCCAGGGAAGCAAGGGGTGGGGACCATCTCTGCTGCAGTCCTAAGAAAATTCAGCTTTGAGCTGTGGCTTTGGAAGGATGGTTATAGAAAAGAGCCGCACCCTGCCTGCTCTGCCCTTCCCTCCACGGAGCACAGTGGTGCCAGGCGTAGAATGGGGCCTCTTTCCATGGCTATTACCCATTCCTGGTGTCTGGCTGGCTCTGGACCCCACCGAGGGCTGCATTTCAGATAGGGTCTCCATTGTAGTCAAAAGCCCCAAGAGTTAGAAAGTGACTTGGCCCATCCTTCAAGGGGCTCCTGGCAGGTCTTTGCCTCAGCAATTTCCAGAGCAAATTTGCTGTTTGTTTGAGTCAGGAAATAACAGGCTGCAGACTCCCCAGGGGCCCAGGAATCCAGTCTCTGGCTCCTCCTGTCCATCCTTGCATTGGCAAAACTCAGCCAGATGTATAGGACAGCACCAAGGTCAAATTGCACGGGCCTGACCTGGGCTGCTCCACAGACACCAAGACCCACTCAGATAAGGTGTGTGGGTAACCAGGCTTCTTGTTGAACAAAGGATCCTTGTTGCACAAAGGATCTTGTATTCCCTGCTGCCCCCATCCCCAACACACACACACACAACTAGGGAGCATCTCAAACTGCTGTAGGCAGCTCGTAACACTCACCCTCCATCAGTGATGAGCAGCAGAGCCAGGCCTGGAAAATGTATCTTCTGTGATTTCCAGGGAAGATGTTCCCTGAGTACCTCAGCCCTTCACTGCCGTGCCTCACCCTCCCCACCCAAGGGCCTCTGTATCCATTCACACCATTCTCTACCCTGCCCAGGCTACTGAATGACAAGCAATGCCAGAGTCGAAGGTCTTTCCCAAACTGGAAACTCTGGTGGTTCTGGGGCAGAAATAACCTGAGCCCCACTGCCCTGTCCTTCTTGGGAGGGACTCAGAAAAAGCTGGGAGATGGAGACACACTTCTAGTCTTGAAGATGGAATAGGACACAAGGCCCTTTGCTGTGTACACGAGGTATGGGAGCTGCTCGGAGGGACAAACCCTGAGAAGATGTTCGGTGTCATCACAGGCCAAAGAAGTGCAAGAAGAGACAGGCGGCGCAGTGGCTTCTGTGCCTGTTTGGGGTTGGGCTGGGTGGTGTTTTCTCACGGTAGTGGTACAGAGTGGAGTTTCCACCGTTGGGCTCTATACTCCATCCAGTGAGAGAACACAATTGACATGTACACAGAAGAATTGGAACTTCCTCGTCTGAATACAGAACCACGCTGCTCTAGAAACATGATGAAGCAGAAAACCAAACAAGTGAGGTAATGGGGAAGAATTGGGCTGTCCGGCTTTCAGGTCCCAGGAAATGAGTGATATGGGACACTTCTGTGGGGTCAAAGCAGGACCATGCACACGCTCGGCGGCTGTGTGTTATAAGAACGTCTCTGGATGGGTACCCAAGAAACCGGTTGCTTTGGTTTTACAAGAGTCAGTATTTTGACAACAGACATTGTTATAACCTTAAAGTTTTGAAATTGTAACCTGTAAGCTGTACCCAGTAAGTTCCTCCCCAACTTACTTTTGGTCACAGTGGTTTATCACAGCAACAGTGAGGTGAACTCACTGTTGAAAAACTAGTTTACAATGGGCTGGCGAGAAGGGATGGCGTCATAGGTAAAGCCTTTGTAGTACAAGTGTTAGGACCAGAGTCTGGACCCTCAGAACTTAGCAGGCTCCTACCTGAGTGACTCAGGGTAAGTTTGCCTAATGAGCTGTGCTAGGGTCTGAATGCTGTGTCTCCCCAATTCCACACATTGAAACTTAACCTCTAATGAGATAGTACTGAGAGGCAGAGGATTTGGGAGGTGTGAAAGAGCTCTGAGGGCTGAGGGTTCGATTCCCAGCACTGTGTCAACCAGGGTTCGATCCCCATACACAGGAGGTAGAGGCAAGAAGATCAGAAGGTCAAGATCATCCTCATATAGAGTTCATGGCCCATCTCAAGAGAGAGAGAACAGAGAGGGGGAGGCTGGAGAGATGGCTCAGAGGGTCCTGAGTTCAATTCCCAGCAACCACACGGTGGCTCACAACCATCTATAATGAGATCTGGTGCCCTCTTCTAGCGTGCAGGTGTACACACAGACAGAACATTGTGCACATAATAAATAAATAAATAATAAATAAAAGAGAGAGAAGCCAGAAGGGGGGGCCCTTCAGTAGGGGGCCACCTAAGCCTGGTGACCCTCAGAATCTATGTAAAGGAGGAAAGGAGAGTAGTAACTCTCCGAAGTGTTTCCTGATCTCCACACACAGGGCATGGCACACACAGACACATACCAAAATACACTAATAATAATACTAGTAGTAATAGTAATAATAAATAGATTTTTAAATAATAATAATAAATAAATTTCTTTAAAGAAAAAAAAAAGAGGCAGGCTGAAGAGCTAGTTCATCAGTTAAATACTTGTAGAGAACTCACATGGTCCCTCAGAACCAACCGCCTGTAACTTCAATTCCAGGGATTTGACACCCTCTTCTGCCTTCCTTGGTCACCTACGCACACACATGCACATAAATTAATAATTAAAACGAAGTAAAGACAAAAAGAGGCCCGAGGAATATCTGCTCCCCCTTTCCATGGAAAGATGTGAGGAGGCACAGTCTGTGGAACGGAAAGTCCTCATGAGCTCCTGAGTCCGTGGGCGCCTTGCTCTCAGACTTCTGGGCCTTTGTGTTGCTTATCAGTTGTCTAACCAGAGATGTTTTGTTCTGCTCTCCTGAATGGGCAAAGCCAGACTTTCTGTAGCTCTAGCTACGAGACAGAAATAGTAAGAATGACATCTGCCTCAGAGGGTGGCCATGGGACAAACCCACCTAAGTCTAAGGAAACAGTGGCCAGAGGTGCACACAGCCCGGGTTTCCCGCTCTGCTGTGGGCTGTTGCGGAATGAGAATTCTCTGCGCTCACTGAAGCGTGTTTTTTTGCATTGTCAGCCTGCAGGGACACCCCACCCCGCGGATGCTCTTTTCTCCATCCCTTTTCTTGTTCCTGTTTTAGCTGTTCTACTTGCCCTGAGCTGGGCCTAAGCAGTCCGAAGGATGGACGACTCTCTAATGTTCAAGTTCATGTTTTTGTTTTGTTTTGCTTCCCTGACCCTCATTTTCATGCGTGTGTGTGTGTGTGTGTGTGTGTGTGTGTGTGTGTTTGCATGTGTGTAGGCAGAAGTGTGTGTAGATGTGAACACACATGTGCAGTATACGTGTGGAAGCTTAAGGTTGATGTCAGGAATCACCCTCCCTGTTTAACTAAGGTGGGGTCTCTCAGTCAAACCCAGGGCTGGTCTTGCTCTGAGGATCCCCTGTCTCCACCTTCCAAAACTGGGATTACTGGTGTGCTGCTCCTCTGCTCACCAGGCATTTACAAGGGCTCTGGGAATCCAAAACCCTCTGGCCCTCCTCCTTGTACACTTTAAGCACCAAGACCTCGCTTCTGTCATAATTTGTTGTTGTTGTTGTTGTTTTGGAAACAGGGTCTCATGTAATCCGGGCCTTGAACTCCTGCTGAGATCACAGGTTTGTACCACTGCTCTAGACCAGAGACTGTCCACCAGAACCCCAGCCAGGCCTGGAGTGAGCAGGGGAGGAAGGAGGAAAGTCAGAGTCTGGTTCTGCCTTTTTTTTCACCCTCTCAACAACTTAAATATCCAGATATTTGTTCTTCCTGAAAGTCACACTCAAACATACATGGGTGATGAAGAGGAACAGGTTCCCAAGAGGCAGGAAGGGTGCACCCTCTTCTCCAGTAACCACGGTTGAATACCAAGCCCCAGACTGTGTCTCATCCTGAAGAAACAAAACAAAACCAAAAACTCAAAATAAAAAAATAAAAGGTAAAGGGCCTGGAGAGACAGCTCAGTGGTTAGAGCACTGGGTGCTCTTGGAGAAGTCTCAGGTTCGGTCCCCAGCAGCCACAGGGCAGCTCACAACCATTTGTAACTCCAGGTCCAGCAGGCCCAACGCCACCTCCTGGCCTTTGTGAGTACTGCATACAGTTGGTACACACACATACACACAGGCAAAACACCCATACACATAACATAAAAATAAATGTTTTTAAAGAAAAAGCTCGGTGACAACTTTCTGGTCACCTAAACACAGATCTGTGATGATCAGGGGCAGAACTTATATTTTTTCTATTTAGTTATTTGTTTGTTTGTTTGTTTTCAAGACAGGGTCTTTCTGTATAACTGCCCTAGCTGTCCTAGAACTTGCTTGGTAAACTGGGCTGGCTTCAGACTCACAGAGATCCACCTCCTCTGCCTCCCGAGTGCTGGGATTAAAGGTCTGCACCGCCATGCCTGGCTCTACAACTTAAATTTTTATTCTTTTTTAAAAAATATATTTAGAAGTGGGTCACAAGTCCCAGGACAGCCAGAGCTAGTACATAGTGAGGCCCTGTCTCAAAAACCAAATATATGTGTATTTTAATTATATATTAGATTTATTGGTATTATGTTATGTGTCTAAGTGTTTTGTTCACATGTATGTGTGTGTACTGCCTGCTCTTGGAGATCACAAGATGGTTGTGATGTCAACTGAACTCCGATCCTTTGCAAGAGCAACAAAGGCTTTTCATTTCTGGACCATCTCTCTGGCCCCAATTTTTTAAATTTTCATCAAACATGGTACTACAAATAATTCAGAATATATAAAGTCATTTATTCCAGTGAAAGAAAGAGAGAAAATGTTAGGAAAACTAAATGTCTTTCTTTACATTTTTTTTAATTATTGTTTTGCTCTTTGTGTATGGTGTTTTGCCTGCATGTATGTCTATGTACACATACCTGGCCATCACAGAGACCAGAAGAGGGCATCAGATCCCCTGGGACTGGAGTTACAGACAGTCATGAATTGATGTGTAGGTTCGAGGAATTGAACCCAGGTTCTTAACTGCTGGGCCATCTCTCCAGCTCCAAACTCTCCTTCTTAGTTCAGCCTCTTCTTCCTTTAATTTTCTTCTTTCCTTCCTTCTTTTCTTCCTTCCTAACTTCCTTCCTTCTTTTCTTTCTTTCCTTCCTTTTTCCAAAGATAGGTTTCTCTGTGTAGGTCTGGTTATTCTGGAATTCACTCTATAGATCAGGCTGGCTTCAAACTCGCAGAGGTTGGCCTGCCTCTGCCTCCAGAGTACTGGGATTAAAGGCGTGTACCACCACCACTTGGCAACTTTTTAAAAAGTTTTAATGATTTTTTTTTAAATATGCATTAGTGTTTCACCTGCATGCCCCTCTGGGTGAGGGTGTCAGATCCCCTGGAACTAGAGTTACAGTTGTGAGCTAGAAATGCTAATTTTTCTAGAAAGTTCAGGAATGGCCATTTACCTGCTTCTGGTAGAACAGGTTGTAATTTGCCTGAGGCCCATGAAAAAAAATGCAAATTTGCTTTCTTCAACTCATTTGGTGTTGATCCCTGTTTACAAAAAGACTTCGACTAATAAACACTCTGCTAGTTTGCCATGCCAAGTTAGCAATTCGGTTTGACAACAAAAATGGTGGCTGTCCTTGCCCTGTCCGGCAGAGTACCAATCAGCTCTTGGAATTACGCTCAGGTCCAGTGACTTGCCTAAAACTGTACGATTCTCTCACAGACGCTATGGAAACGCAATCTGTCTTGTGATTGCCATGTCAGAGTACAATGCTTCCAATTCTGCTGAGAGGGATCATTAAGAGGGAATAGGAACAGCTGGTTCTTCTGGTCTTGCTAAGGCCACCAGAGGTCCATGAGCTTTCTTACTGGCCCAGGAGCCCACAATCCTTGCCCCTTGCCTGCCCAGCTCTTTCTTTCCGAGTCTGGGAAGACTTGGGCTCTGGCCATCCTTGCTAGCTGAGGTGGTCGCACCATGTCAGTAAACTGGACTTGGTGGCACACAATTGGCAAGTGGAAGCAGGAGGATCAAACTATCTTACACATCAAGTTCATGGCTGATCTGGGCTATGTGAGATATGCCTGAAAGAAGGTCTCTGAATTTTGAACTTGTGGGGTCAGGTGATCTACTTGCGGAGGTGAAAATATTCATCAGGACAGCCAGTCTCAGGGTCACGAGCAGCAGGCAAGGCTTGGGGTGACATACTTGCTTCTGGTAGCTTGCTCTTAGGCCTGGACAAAGAACCTGACTGCCTTGGGCCTTTTACTGGTTGTTGTTGGTAGTTGTAAAAGTATCTTTTATTTCCCTTGATTTAATTGCTCTCTCAGAGGCTGACTACCTCCATCTACTAATCTAGGCCTAGTCCTGGAAGCTTCCAGCCTCTGTACAATCCTATCTAGGCCTAGACTGTTTTCTGCCTCTGGGACTTACAGCTGAATAAGCTCATCTTTTCTAGTTCTTTCTGTACTCTGGCTGGATGGTTCAAACTCCTCTCCAAGCTGACTGATTCAATCTGGCTTCTCTCAGTTTCTCATGGAACTGCTCTGCTTGGTCTCAAACTAACTCTAGAAATTATGGTTCTGACCTCCTGGATCCTATCCATTCTCTGGCTCATTTTGTTTTCCCCTGTGTCTAGCTTCTCTCTTCAACTTCTCTGTGGTAAAAATTGCTTCTGATTTCACAAACTGAACTGCCACAAACTCAGCTCCACACTGCCTCTCAACTCATTGAGTCACTGACTCAGCTGAACTGCCTGAAGAGAATTGACCAGAACTCAGAGATCTGCAAGCCTTTGTCTCCTGGGTGCTAGGATTAAAGGTGTGTGCCTCCACCAGCTGGCCCTAAACTTTACTTGAAATTTGCTCTATAACAGGTCTGGCCTTGAACTCAGAAATCAGCTTGCATCTGTCTCTTGGGGTTGATTAAAGGCATGTCTGTATTCCAGCCAGATCCTATAGACAGAGATAGTCTTTGGATCTCTTTCCAGAGCAGCCATATTCTGAATGAAAATTCTGCTACAGGTAGCAGTGGTTTTGTTGTTGTCTGTTTGCAGACAGGATCTCAAACTTCCTGAATGCTCAGATTATAGATAAGTGTTTATGCAATGCTCAGGAATTGAACCCAGGGCTTCGTGTATCCTAGGCAAGTGCTCTACCTACTGAGCTACAGCCCCGATTTCTTTTGCTCCCTTGTAAACTAGCTACTCTGTGTTCTGACCTGCTCATGGAATTATTGCAAGATGCAAATGAAAGCATAGGAAATTCCTGGAAAAAGACTGTGCCAACCAGTGGTTCTCAACATTCCAAAGGCTGTGACCCTTTAAAATAGTTCCTGATGCTGTGATGACCCACAACCATAAAATCATTTCATTGCTACTTCATAACTGTAATTTTGCTACTGTTATAAATCATGTATCCTTTTTTTTGGATGGGGGAGGGGCGGTTCTCTGTGTAACAGTCCTGGCTGTCCTGGAATTCACTTTGTAGACCAGGCTGGCCTCGAACTCACAGAGATCCGCCTGTCTCTGCCTCCTGAGTACTGCTGGACTTAAAGGCTTATACCGCCGTGCCTGGCTAGGCATCTTAATGTAAATATCTAATATGCAGGATATCCGATAGACGACCCCCAAAGGGGTCGAGACCCACAGGATGAGAAATGCTGGCCCCGACCCTTCAGGTAGCTTCCCTGGGGAGTACAACATGAGAATAGAGTTGAGGAAGCATCTAGTTTTACCTTCAATATTCTAATTGGGATTCAGATTTAAAAACAGGTCTGGATTCCTTTTATGATTTAAAACTAGTGTAGGGCTAGGGATGTGTCTCTGTGCCTTGTAGACTGAAGGCCCTGGGATCCAGCCCCAGTGCCCAAAGCAAAACACCCTGGATGCCAGTTTGTAAGGACTCACCAAGCTTCCCGCCCTGTGAATCTGTGCCTTGTTCTTCAAAGCCTGTACTGTGGATCACTTGGCTCAGGATTTATCAAACTGACTTCGCAGTCAAGAGCAGACTCCCCAGCTCCTGGAAATCTGAGGGTTCCAGTGAACGGGGAGGACCTGGGTGGAGGGAAGAGCCATGGGGCTCCAGTGGGCATCCGTGTTGGGGGAGGGGTTGTGGCTTTTCTCTCCCTGCTCCTGGCCTCCAAGGTATAAGCATATGCTGCTTCCTGGCAAACTGGCCAGACCAGCCAGCAGGCAGGCTCTGTGGTGCCAGAGAGAGGGACTGGGCAGAACAGAATACTTAGTACAGAGCACATTTTTAAAAAACAATAATAATCAATGGCTAGAGCCGTAACTCAGCAGAGCAAGGGGGCTGGGCGCTATGGCATCCTCCCCAGGAGGCAGCTGGAGTTCTGGGGTTGTTGATGGCTCAGCAGGAGCTGTGGCCAGCCTGAGCCAGCAGCTTTCTGAACCCAAAGGCACAGCCAGGGCTGACACACTTCACTGGCCAGGGAGGAGGAGTGGGGCCCGCGCACTTGTTTATTTGGTGATTGAAGCCAGAGGCAGGTAAACTGGGTGCTCAGATTTTTCTCTGCAAAGAGCAGGCCCTCCCCGTCCTCAGAGCCCCTGGCAGTTCTGGAAAGTGGCAGCTGTCACAGCCCACAGAGAACCCAGGACACCCAGAAGCAAGAAAAGGGACTAAGTAAGGAGATCGCTGTCACTCCTAATCAGGCACTCCTGGCCACTGGTCGTTCTGACCAATAACAGGAGAGCAGTCTGCCTAGACCTTTCTCTTCCTGGAGTGGGAAGTGAGGACAGGAATGGGGGAGGGGATCGCTGGACAGCCACTTCAATCGGGTCACACTAAGACAGAGGGGATCTGGTTACAGCCCTGCTCTATCTCAGGCAGGGAAATTCACCTTCTGCCGGGAGGCTCTGCAGTCAGTTTGGGGCAGAGGGTGGAAAGTGGTGAATTCCTATGTGGTGGTTATGAACAAGTCCCCTCCTGTCTTCCTGGGCTGTGGGATTAGAGGAAACAGTTGTTTTGTGTTGGTTGCTGCCTGGAGGCCAAGAGGGTACTTTGGTTCCTTGTACCCACCCTGTGGCACACTCAGGGCAGGGGTGAAGTCAGGGACTCCTTGGCCCCTAGCTGGGCTCTAGTTCTGAATAAACCCTGACACCAAAATCCTTTCCTGATTGTAAACAGGGGCCTCTTACAATCTTCTCTCTGCCCAACAGAAGCCCATGCTGGAACCGTCTGACCCAGAGGGCAGCCTGGGAGCCTGCAACTGCCCTTCTTCTGAGTGGTCAGACTTTCTCTAAAGGGCCAGAGAGCAAGGATGTTTAATGTCGTGTGATCTTCCTCACTGCTGTGTAATGTAGCATGAAATCAGAGGGAGTGGAGAGTCAGCAAATCCACGGGGCTGTGTTCTAATCAAACTCTATAAGAACAAACGGTGGGGGCTGGAGAGCTGGCTCAGTGGTCAAGAGTCCTTACTGGCCCTGGTGGTGGTGGCAGTGCAGGACCTTAATCCCAGCACGTGGGAGGCAGAGGCAGGTGGATCAGTGTGAATTCTAGGCCAGCTCTGGTCTACAGGGCGAGTTCCAGGACCAGTCAGCCAGGGTTGTTACACACAGATACCCTGTCTCAAACAAAAACAAGAGTCCTTACTGGCAGCTCTTCCAGAGGACCTGGGTTCAGTTCCCAGTGCCAACAAGCAACTTACAACCAGCTAACTTTTTTTTTTTAATGCCCATCCCTTTGACCAACAGAATTGCAAAAAAAACAGGGACAAAATTTGCATTTGGCTCTGGGAGCCCAAAGGTCCGGATCATAACATCTCGAAGGCACATACCACAGTCCCTGATACACATACAGGTACTGCTAACCTGTGGTTGTGACTAGTACGTTGCTCAGTGGGCACGTCCCACATGCTAGAAAGGGCCTTTGTGTGTGTGTGTGTGTGTGTGTGTGTGTGTGTGTGTGCGCGCGCATGCGCACATGTGGTGTGGGGAGATTTGACTCCAGGGGCCTCACACAGACTAGACAAGCGTTTTACATCCTTTTTAAAATTGAGACAGTGGTTGGACTCAACTTCATAATGATCTGCCTGCCTCAGCCACTAGAATGGCTGGGATTAAAGGCGTGTGCCATCATGTCTGGTTCCTGCCAGAATCTTGTTTGAGACAGGGTTTCACTATGCAGCCCGGGCTGGCCTGTGTTGGGGGTTAGTCTGGTGTTATGTATTTAACTGTTAATTATGGCCCCCCAAGATCTGGCTACACCCCAGATGAGCACATTCGCATGTACACCAAGTGATGCTCTGTAGCCTTGTCTCCCAAATTATCCCTGATTGGCTAATAAAACTGCATACACCTGGGCTGGGCAGAAGGATGAGCCAAGGTTTAAGGGCTTTGGGGGTCACAGAAGGACCATGAGAGGAAGGAGGAAGAGGAGCAGGTTGCCTTGGGTTAGAAGCTCGAAGCATGTGACTAGGAGGAGCTTGCTCTGAGGATGGGCATAATGGAAATAAGGAGCCCAAATGGAGCACATACAAAGTATTTTGGGGGGGGGGTTGCCTGGGAAGTATACAAGACAGCTTAGGGGGTTAAGATTTGCCCAGCCCCTGGGCATTAAGGCCTATTAAAATATCTAACAGGTTAGTCTGCTATGGTGGTGCACTCCTGTAGTCTCAGCACTCTGGGAGGCAGAGGCAGGTGGATCTCTGTGAGTTTGAGGCCAACCTGGTCTATAAAGCAAGTCCAGGACAGTCAAGGCCACACAGAAGAACCCTGCCTCAAAAATAAATAAAGCAACAACAACAAAAATCTAACAGGTTTCTGTGTCCATTTATTTATATAATAGTGGGTGAAGGAATAACTGCTGCCTTAATAATCATGTAAGATATTAATAACTATTCTACGAGTCTAGAAGTCACCGTGTAGACCAGGCTGGCTCTAAACTCAACAGAAATCTGCTTGCCTCTGTCTTCTGAATGCTGGGATTAAAGGCACTAGTCACTGTGCCCAGCAATTTTTTTTTTATTCTATGTATTTGTTTATTTACTTTGTGTGTCTGTGTGGCAAATGCCACAGCGTATGTGTGGAGGTCGGAGAACAACTTGCAGCAGTTGCTTCTCTCCTTCTGTCATGTGGATCCTGGGGTCTGGACTCCGATCATCAGGCTTGGTGGCAAGTGCCTTTTCCTCCTGAGCCATCATCACTAGCCTCGGCATTTCATTTGATATGCGTGACTATGCGATGAGGCAGCAATCTCGGTTCTTATTTACAGAGGAGGAAATCCAGGCTTAGGGAAGCTGTAAATTGTCGGAAAGCACACAGAGTTAACTACCATCAAAGGGGAACCGTGAATGCTGAGATACAAGGATGAAGAGAGGAACCCGGGGCCAGCTGCAGACTAGAGGCAAGCTGGTAGCTTACAGGAGCAGAGAGCTCAGCTGTCTGTAAGCCACCATCTGCTCAGCTGGGCATCCTGCTGAAAACACCGTGTGGAAAGACCTTTGGGCATTAGAAGAATGAACATGAGGGGCCTGTGTACGAAGAGTTGCTCTGTGGTCCTCGCTGTGTTTGAGTGTTTGCTGTTAGGCCAGGCTGCTGCTAACTCCTGTTCAGGTAACAGTACTCTACCACCACACCCTTACTGAAATCTGGGCCTTGATACATGTAACTAAGTAATGAGTAACATGTAACTAAGTAATCCCAGCACCTGGGGGCTGAGCCAAGGTGGATCTAAGTTCGAGGCCAGCCTGTACCACACAGGGAGGCCTTATCTCAAAAAGAGAGAGTGTTTGAGCAGGCCATGTAGAAAATTTTAAGTAGAAAACTTGCCTAGTGTGCTGTGAAGTCCTGATTCTGAGTCCCCCCGCACTGCATAGATCATGCAGAGTAGTTTACACTTGCTCTCCCATTGCTTAAAAAGAGGGTGCCAAAGAAGCTAAAGGTCATCATTGACGATGTAGAGAGCTCCAGGCCACCCTGGGATACACTCCATCCTATCCCCCCCCCCCAAAAAAAGGTAATAAATTCGATAGACTCTCAGAATCGGAACCAGAGATGCCCAGGAAGCTACTTCGAGAGCGAAAAAGGTCCCATGAAGATTGAGGTGGAGATGATAGTGACGATTTGTGATGCTCCTAAAACCCAAGGGATGCCAAAGTCCTCTGGCATCCCTAGCAGCTGGGAGAGGGGTGAGAACTGCATCCTTTGGGAGCCACCAGAAGGGATTAGTCCTGTTGACATTTTGAATTGAGTGTCCCAGCAGCCACGAGAAGCTAGTATGCTTGTGTGAACTTGGCAGCTCTGAAGCATGCTGGTGGGATGATAGGAGAGACAGGAAAGGGGCGAAGCAAAGTTGAAATCAGCTGGGGTGGGAGCCAGGGCTGCAGCAGTTTGAAATCAAGGCCAGAGACTGCTCAGGAGAGGTGATCCTGACCAAGCGTGGGCTCCCCTCCTCTAGCCCTGAAAACTACAGCCGAAGCTGCTGCTAATTTCATTTAAGATGGAAGCCAGAAGAATCTTTTGGTTAGCCGCAGAGCTTAGGCCTAAGCAGCTGTCCAGGGGACAAACACTCCCATGTAGGACATGGGAATGAGACAACTTGGGAGATGGCCAACATTAAGCACCTGCATCTTGGTGCTCCCAGGACCCAAACTCTCGTCGCCCTGGGTAACCCAGTAGCACCTGAGTGACTCCAGGAAAAGGATGTCTACCTGCTGAACCCTGCCAACTCATGCAACCACGATAGACAGAAATAAACCAATGGGGCTGCAGCTGCAGCTCAGGTAGCAGATTGTATGAAACCAGGCACAGTGCCAAATGAACACCTTACAAAGCCAGCACGCAGGAGGTGGAGGCAGGAGGATCAGGAGATCAAAGTCATCCTGGACTATATGTGGATCTGGAAGGCAGTCTGGGCTGCATAAGAGTTTGTCCCACTAAATAAATAAATATTATTGTTTAATAGGCACTAAATTTGGGGTAGCTTGTTTATATAGCCGCCAATTACAGGAATAATGTGGAAGATTGATCATCTCTCTTTGCCATCCTTGTTCACTGGGAGGGAAGAGGGATGACATCACACACCTCCTTAGCAGTCTTCCTAGCCTTGGGGGCCGACTGCGGTTACAGAGCAGAGTGGCCTGGGTGGCCTTGCTCCTTCTGGGTTTGGTAGGAAGCCCTCTCATTGAACCCAACAAATATTTGTAAAGCAGCTACACACTCATGGCCCTCTGAGGAGGCTGACAATACCTTTTATTTGAAGAGCATTGAATAAGCTTTCCAAACATTTTTAAGGCCACTAAGCTCACTCCACCCATGACAACCAGTGCAGGGGCCAGCCAGCAGAGCTGCCTTTGTTACCAAGCAGGAAATGACACCACGGGCCCCACAGTCAAGGAGCAGCAGAGCCAGGTCCTGTGGCTACTGTCTGCGGGTCTCTTTTGCGCAACATCCTAGCTATCCCCAAGCCATCCCAGAGAGCAATTTTAGACCTCGTCAGGCCTGTTTTTGTCAGGTTGAAGGCACAGAGTGAAGAGGCAGAAGCACAGATTTGGACAGCAGTGAGTGCTGTCTTTCTGGGTACTGGCATCACACCCAGGAGTCAGTGGCTCAGGCCTTACTTTGTAGTTAGTGCTAGTTACTTAACTCTTCTAGGCCTCAGTTTCCTCATCTGCAAATGGAAGTGAGCTGTCAGAGAGCTTTTGTCATCCCAAGAGAAGTGGCTGACTCTGGGACTGGACTGACTACATGGAGGAAGTGGCCCTCTCTGAGGACAGAATGCAAGAAGTCTGGAGATCATGAAGCTATGATTTGGAGTTTGGGGATGGGACAGGGGATATCATGATGACGATGATGATGACGATGCCACCGCAGCCACCAATGAGGACAAAAACAAGACCTAACCTGAGCTCCCCAGCCTACTGGCACCAGAAACCGCTTTCCTGCCTCTGCCTTTCCAGGCACACGTGGCTCATTTGGAGAGGAGTTAGTGAGCATCAGGAACAAAGGTCTGGGCACCGTGCCTTGGAGGGGAGCTGGAACTCTGCTCAAGACAGAACTTTTAGGAAACTAGCGGTTTCAGAAACACATCAGGGAAACATGGGTCAGAGAGATGTTAGCCAGCCTGAGCTACAGAGTAAGACATAGTCTCCAAGGGTACCCTTTCCCTCCAAACAGGAGCCATTACAGGGGGTGTGGCTCAGTTGGCAGAGAGCTTGCTTAGCATGCACAAAGCCTTGGGTTTGAATCCTAACACTATGTAAAAAACCTGGGTGCTGAGCCTGGCTCAGTGGCTGAGAGTACTTGCTGCTCTTGCTGAGGACCCAGGTTCAGTACCCAGTACCCACATGGAGGCCCACAACTCTCCGTAACTCAAGTTACAGCACATCTGAGGCCCTCTTCTGGACTCTATGGGCACTGCACACAAGTGGTGCACACAAATAGATACAGGGAAACACACACACTCAAGAAGTAGAAGCCAAGACCTGGTGGATGGTGGCACATACATTTAATCCCAGCTCTTGGAGGGCAGAGGAAGATGGATCTCTGAGTTTGAGGCCAGCCTGGATTACAGGGTGAGTTCTAGGACAACAAGGGCTGCACAGAGAAACACTGACAAAACAAAACAAAAAACAAAACAAAACAAAACAAAAAAGGGGGATAGAGGGAATGGAGGTGGATGGAGGCAGGAAGATCAGAAGTCCAATGTCATTTTTGGCTGCATGTCATGTTCAAGGCCAGCCTGGGCTACATGAGACCCTGTCTCAAAGATAATAAGAACAACTAACTTGCTGCTGGGAATACAGCCCTTCTGGCCCATGAGCAGGCAAAGCGCTGACTGCATATGCTCCTCCAAGGCCAAGTGGGGCTCTCCTGGATCACATTTCATCACCAAAGCAGGTCCAAGGACAGGGAAGTCGCTGAGCCGCTGTTTGCAGGCCTGGTTAGGAAATGGCCCAGTGAACAAGACAACTGTTTTGAAATGCAATATGGTATTAGGGCGAAAGGGCTGTTGGGAGTAAATCCCCACTGCTCCACTGCTCTGAGCTGCCTGCTCTAGTGTGAGCGATAAAAGTGACCTTGACAAGCCCAAGGCCTGGGAGCCTGGGGCCTGCAGGGAAGAACTTCCCCCACTCCTTTTTCTTCTGAATCTGAGGCTCCTGCCTGCCCCTAAAGAGCAGGAAGCAGTAAAGGGCTGAGTGACTGAGGCAAAGGTGTGGGGTTGGGGTGAGGCAGGAAAGCTCAGCTCAGTAGCATTTGCCTCTGGGATCCCTAATAAAAACAGGATGCAAAGAGCCTCCAGGTGTGCTCCCAGCTCTGCTATGACTCCTCCCAGCCAGGGACGCCTGGAATATAGGAAGAAAGGTTACTGGGGATGGATGTCCCTGAATTGTCATCAGGGTCCAAAACGGTGATTCTCAACCCTGCTAGTGCTACAGACTCTTTAATACATGCAGTTCTTCATGTTGTGGTGACCCGTAACCATAAAATTATTTTCGTTGCCACTTCATAACTGTAATTTTGCTACTGTTATGAATTGGGTTTTTGTTTGTTTGTTTGTTTTGGTTCTTTGAGACAGGGTTTCTCTGTGTAGCCTTGGCTGTGCTTTGTAGACCAGGCTGGCCTGGAACTCATAGAGTTCAGCCTGCCTCTGCCTCCCTGAGTGCTGGGATTACAGGTGTGTGCACCCAGCTACTGTTATGAATTATAACTAAAATCTGTGTTTTTCAATGGTCTTAGGTGACCCCTGTGAAAGGGTCTTCAGATGCCTCCGAAGGGGTTGTGACCCACAGGTTGAAAACTACTGTCTAAAGTGTCCTTAGAGCCTGGTGTGTGTCCGTGTGTGTGCCATGGTGTGCGTGCAGAGGTCAGAGGATCATTTTGTGGAGTCAGTTCTCTCCTGCTTTTATGTTCTGGGCAACATATTCAGGCAGCAAGGCTTTCATTGCAAACGCCCTTACCCACTGATCCATGTCCCAGGCCTGATAACAGCTTTTGATAACAAGAAAAAATGTTCATAAGTGTTTGCACTGGCCCCTGACCCCAGACTCCTGCTTCCTGCCCTGGTCATGAGCGTATGATGAGATGTCAGATGTCAGAAAGAGAAAAAAAAAAAAGATGGGTGCATTTGTGTGTTTCCACAGTGTCATAATTTATTGAATAAAAATAATTTCAGAAACTATGTCAGTCTCATTGGCTTCAATTTGCTGAGGAGTCCCAGTTTGCCTGGATAGCTGGCCACCGGCAAACAGTAGTTCCTTTATTCTAGTCTTTATTATTAATATTATATTAATTCTCAGATCATAGATTACAGATACACAGAAATGATATTCATATAAATAAAATGTGTGTGTGACAGAATGGCTACAGAAGGGCCCAACGATTTAAAGAGTTCAAAGCTGCTGTAAGAAACACAGAGAGCTGACAGAGATAGAGGCTCCTATGTCGACGGAAGATAAGTGTAGAAACTCAGAGCCTAGCTTCTCGGTCATGGGTTGACCCAGCCCTGGAGGTTGAGCTGAGCTACAGAGACAAAGTGCAGAACTTCGATAAGGTAGGTGGATGGACAGGCAGATGGACAGCCACTTGATTAGGTCACATCTGCAGCAGGGACTGAGTCGAACTGAAGCCCAGGGACAGTTGTGTCTCTGCCTGTTGATCCCTTCATGCACACCCTGTGTTCAGATGGCCTGTCGGTGGGGGCCATTACCACTGCAGTGTCTGTTGGCGTCCAGCCTTCCTGGAGTGAATGCCAAGTGTGTGGCTGCCCATAGAGGCCAGAAGAGGACATGCCACCTGGAGTCACAGAAGGTTTTGAGCCACCATGTGGGGACGAGAACTGAATCAGGGTCCTCCGTAAGAGCAGCCAGTGCTCTTAACCTCTGACACCTCTCCAGCCCTCCCATTTAACAAATACTAATTTCTAGTGTGTGTGTGTGTGTGTGTGTGTGTTTAAGGATGCCAATGGAGGCCTGAAGAGGGCATTAGAACCCCTGGAGCTGGAATCATTGATAGCTGTGGGCTATCCGACATGGGTGTTGGAAACAGAACTCAGGTCCTCTGGAAGAGCAATATATGCTCTTAACCATTAAGCCATATCTCTGGCCCTTATTTTTTTTTAATTAATTAGTTTTTGTTTGTTTGTTTGTTTGTTTGTTTGTTTTGAGATAGGGTCTCACTCTGTATCCCTGGCTGTTCTGGAGCTCTCTATGTAGATCAGGGTAGCCTTGAAGTCACAGAGCACCATCTGCCTCTGCCTCCCATGTGCTGGGATTAAAGGCCTGCACAGCCTTGCCCTGCCTGGTTTATGGTTTTAACATGTCCATGTGGGGGTGTGAGAGTGACTTGGCTGTAACATGTGACCCCACTGACTGGCTGTCACGGCGGGCTCTCCACTTGCCTCCTCACTGTTCCATCTGTGTTCCTCCCAGACTGCATACCTGGTTGGAGAAGATGGCCTTCCCCAATAAAGAAGGACTAGTTTTGGGTCAGGGACACAGAAGTAGCTGCACTCTCCTGCTAGGACATCCAGACACACTCTGAACGAGCCCACGTGCCCATATGTTGCCAGTCTCCTTCGACAGGTTTGTAGGTAGAACCTTTTACTTTTAGGGACCAGTTTTTTATCATTCTGCATCTCACAGGTGGTACTATGTGCTTGATATGCAGGACCAACCCACTTCTATATCTATACAAATGTTGCTTTGTAAAGTGAAGTCGCCTAGGGCAAGGCACACAATTCTGAAAGTAGAGCACAGCCTGATCTCCTTCAGCTTCCTCCTAGGACCTTCTCATTATAAACTACCAAGATTTTTGGTCTCTCCCCAGCCAAATTTGGGGTGGGTCTCTTATTTACTCTGGGGACTTCTTTTCCCCATCAAAACTGTTTCCAAGACTATTTCTGCCGGGCAAGGTAGGTGGCTCACACTTGTGAGGCCAGCACTCTATGAATTCAAGGCCAGCCTGGTCTACAAAGTGAGTCCAGGACAGCCATGGCTACACAGAGAAACCCTGTCTCAGAAAAACAAAACGAAACAAAACGACTAGTTCTATTTAATGAGATTGCCTTCCTGCCATACACCATCCAAATCACAGCCTGTGGCTTTGTTTATGTGGTCACTCTCCCTGGAAGTACTGTGTCTCAGTTACTTTTCTATGGCTGTGATAAGACATGATACCACAACAGCGGCAACTTAGATTTGGGGCTTACAGAGGGTTGATGTCCATGATGGTAGAACAAAGATAGGGCAGCAGAAACAACTTACTTCAAGTGGAGAGAGAGAGACAGTAGCCGGGTGTGGTGGCATACACCTGTAAGCCCAGCCAGCACTCTGGGAGGCAGAGGCAGGCAGATCTCTGTGTTTGGTGCTAGCCTGCTCTACAAAGTAAGTCCAGGATAGCCAAGCCTACACAGAGAAACTCTGTCTCAAAAAAACAGGGAGAGAGAAACAGGAATAGTTTTTGAAACTTCAAAGCCCTCCCCCAGTAAAACATCTCCCCCCAAAAGGCCACACCTCCTAACCCTTCCCAAATAGTTCCACCAGTGTGGGAACAACTCGTCACACATACGAGTCTAAAGAAGCCCTTCTCATCAAAACTACCATACAGCATCCAAAATGGGCTTATAGTTAAGGGGCTGCAATCTTAAGAGATTTCACAAGCCATGTGGTGGTGCTGCGTGCTTTAATCCCAGCACTCGGGAGGCAGAGACAGGCAGATCTCTGTGAGTTTGAGACCAGCATAATCTTCAGAGTGAGATCCAGGACAGCTTGTCCTCTCAGTAAATGAGAGGTTCTGATTGGACAGGGTTGGTTCAGAAATCTACAGTCTTGGACTGGTAAGATGGTCCAGCGGGCCCCAATCTTATTTTTTGTATTTTTGTTTGTTTGTTTTAGAGGCTAAGTCTCCTTGTATAGTACTGGCTGGTTTGGAACTCTAATGTAGACCACGCTGGCCTTGAACTGACAGAGACCTGCCTGTCTTTGTCTACTGAGTGCTGGGATTAAAGGCATGTGCCACCATGCCCATCCTTGACCTTACATTTTTTTTTTTTTACTGTTCCTTCACCATATTTATTTGCTTCAGGTAGTTAAGGCCCCAGAACTCTCAGCTCAAGGACCCTCCAACCCTCCAGCCATGTTCTGCTGCGAGCCCTTTCCAAGGCTATGAAGAGCTGAGTATGTCTACACGGAAGAGGCTCTCAGTGTCCTCTGCACAGCCTGTGAGGGCAGTGCTCAGTATCTGTACTTAGTAGAATAGTCCTTGGGAGACACCACCAGACCCTGGCCTTTGCGGGCGCTACGGTACACTGTCTCTATGATGTCAACCATTTCTTGCTTGTCTTCCATGGCCCAGTTGATCTTATTGCCAGTGTCCAAATCAATCATGATATGTTTGTGAAGAAATACGTGACAGTGCATGGGTCATACAATTCATACATCTTGTTGAAGTCCGGCACTTCTGTAATATCCACAAGATAAATAACTGCAAAATTTTTAACCTCGGCGATGCTGTACAGAACCTTGTCCATCTTCATGCAAGTGGCGTCCCAGTCGTGTCTGAAACAAATGATGACCACACAGCCCTCCTCCAAAAGAATGGCCTGGTCTACCTGCCAGCCATTGTGCAGATGCAGAAGCATGTATGGCATCTTGAACGGTCCTGTGCGGCCGGACCACCGCGAGCTGCCTCGTGTGAGCCCACTCGGCCAGACCACCGAGTCCTTCTCCGACCTTACATTTCTTAAGTTCAGTGTATACCTACCTTTTGGGGTGTGGATATCAAGCAGTCTCCCGGGGACTCGGTCAAAAAGGGGCCCAGATCATTTGTTTTCAAAGCAAATGATGCAATCAGTTCTGAAGCTCTGTGTTTGGACAACAACCTTCCCCTGCAAACAAACAAACAAACAAACAAACAAACGTTATAAAAATATTAACAAAGTAAAAAACTTGGAGGAAATTGGTCACTAGATTTAACCCGGCAGATCTCTGTGAGTTTGGGGCCAGCCTGGGATTGCTTCAGAAGGTGCATGAATGAGTTAACTTTGTAAACTAGTGGGAAAGGACTGTGGGCCCAGTGAGTGACAGTAAGAAAGAGCACTGCTACGCCCAGAGCTGAGCACAGACCGCCTGCTCCTGCCAGGTCCCACTTTAGCAAGACCACAATTGCTATTAAGACCCTCAGATGGGTCATCAGCGGTTTCTGAACTTGCATAATGCCTGAACCCTGCCTTATCATCAGCAGGGAGGGGACCGGCCTGGAAACCGAGGGAGCTGAAGTTTCACCCACCGGCTGCCCAGCTCCACCACACTCTCAGAATAGCCCATGAGTTCCCGGCAGTCTGAGCTACACCGCAACCGGGCTTCCGGCAAAAGAGACAGTCAAGCTCCAGCAGCAGTAGGAACAGCTGGCCCTGGACACATCCCTGAAGCCAGCTGGCTGGCCCCTCCCTGCCCTGCCCTGCCCTGCCCTGCTGGAAGCACCATCTCTGGTGAGTGCAGGCAAATGAGGCCTCCCCATAGCCCCCTGGCTGTCCCCCATCACCAGAGGTCTGAGCTGGGTTCAAGAGTATCAGTACCCTCAAATTTCAGATGAGGGGGTGGACAGTGACTGGGCCTTTTAAAAGTTTTGTTGAGCAGACGTGGTGGTAAGAGGCTGAGACAGGAGGGTTGCTATGAGTTGAGGCAAACCTGGACTATCGGGTGAGACCCTGGCTAACCAACAGCGATGACAACAAAATCAGAGGCTGTAGATGTGGCTCAGTTGGTAGAGTGCTTGTTGAGCATGCTTGAAGCCCTGGGTCCATCCCTAGCACCAAATAAACCTGACCTGGTGGAGCCCACTGTAATTTCAGCTCACAGGAGGTGGAGGCTGGAGGATCAGAAGTTCAAGGTCATCCTTGGCTTCACAGCCAATTCAAGCACACACTGGGTTACCTGAGATGGTATCTTAGAGATCAGTCAATCAATCAAACAAACAGCAAATGAATAAGGCTCTGTTTTGCGCAGCATGTCGGTGGTGGCTGGATTAGCTGGAGAAGGGCCACGTTGGTGGTGGGCACAGAGGCTGGAGAGCAGCCAAATGGCTGCAGGCTGTGGAGAGTTGAAGTGACCACTGGGAACAATGGCCACCAGTGGAGAATGGGAACAGGCTGTGGCTGGGTTCTGAAGGTGAAAGGCTGGCTGGAGGAGGGAGGGCAGTTGGGCATCCTGTGGGCTTACCAGCAGGTGTGCTCTGCAGCCCTAACCTAGCCCTCTTAGCCCTTAGACCTTTCATCTGCTAACTCCCTTTACAAATGTTAACCAAAGCCTCACCACATGCAAGCAGCAGCGCACCCTGGTTGAGGACAAATGTACATAAATAACAATCCATTAGGCACACAGTGGATTAGGCACACAGAGGCTGTGCAGGAGGTGGGTTGTGGGCATAGTACGCTAGAGTTGAATCCAAAGGCTAAGGCAAGTGGTTATAACTCATGGCTGGTTTTAGCCTCTGTGAATTTGTTTATAAAAAAATCTATAAAATAGAGACAACAATAACTGCCTTGTAGACTTCTTTACTAATACCCATCTTGTAAGATCTGTTTATCATTTGGATAGCCACAGGACGGTAAGCATCATTTGCGTAAGAGACAGAAATGGTTTAATGCTAACCAGACTCAAACCATCACCGGTGTTGTATTATCAACTAGGCTTCCTCTCCGAGCCCATCGGCCCCAGACCCAGGGATCCAGCAGCCTGCTTACTGTGTTCTTGTCGACTCCAAACTCTCCATGCCTATTCCCATCCCTTTGCAGAAGGCTGAGAGCCTCCTACAGCCCTTGACAATCAATCCAACCAATCCACTGGTATTTAATGCCTCCATTTTACTTGTGTACCATTTTATGCCAGGGCTGCTGGGAAGAAGAGCTTTGGAATCTAGACTCCATTCCCAGTAGAGACTATCAGGGAGCATGGGTTGGGGGTAAGAAAGATATGCATGCATAAGAAATCATTTACAATACAGTTAGGTGGAGGGAGAGATGAGGATCAGGAATTCAGATACTGTGGAGAGGGGCATCTCCAAACAACTTTAAAATTAACAATGCAAAAAGTAAGGCCAGAAGTAGGGGCCACATCTGTGGTCTCAGAGCTTGGGGGACAGAGAGAGAGGCAGGAGGGTCATGTGTTCAAGGTCATCTTCGGTTACTTATAGACTTTGTGACCAGCCAAGCTAAGCAAAATCAATCAACCAACTAATCAAACAAACAAACTGTAAATAATGAAAGATTCCTAGTTATGTACCAAGGAGGAGGACCCTGGTACCCTGGTGTCATCAGCATTCTTTACAGTAGAATCCTCAGGGCTTCAAATCAGGGGTGGGGTGGGGATGGGGGTCCCGATGGGCTGAGGGCTGGGGAGGACATCCTGGATTGAGAATGGGGGCCAGTGGGAATAGGCCACAGGAAGGCGAGTGTGGGAGGCTGATTCAGGCCTCTCTGGCTAGAGTGACTATTTCCTGTGGGGAAGAGGAAGAATCTTCCTTAAGCACAGGCCAAAGGGACTGAAAATGCAGAGATGGGAATTTGCACTTTGACTTAGGGGCCCATGGGAGCTGTTATCAGCTCTGATCAGAGTAAGTGAGCATACCTCCTTAGGTCGGGTTTTGCAGGACCACGGGAAGGTTGTGAGCAGTGCAGTACTTTTGGAGGGTTAAGGATCAGCCCCTGTAAGGTTCTCAGACTAGGGTGATACTGTCTGAGGTAGGGATATCGGAATGCCATGTGGTATCTGTCTTGGTTTTGGAAGAGCTGGGTGAGTTGATCAGCTTGAGGCCTAGTTCTTAGGATTGCTAGCTCTACGGGTGAGGACTGGCCAGACCCATAAGAAAATCTTAGAAAATCCTGTTCTTCCTTCCCTGGGGAGTTGGTTGCTGCCATTGAGCCACTGAGCTGTAGAAGGGGGCGGGTGGGAGGTTGACACCTGACAAGGAAGGCACAAGTTTCGTGGAAGGGTTCAGCATCAGGTGACATTCCAGTAGGCTCTACCCAAAGCCTGCTTCCTGGTACAATTCCTGAGAGGTCAGCCATGGGCAGCGAGTAGTGGTGAGTGAGTATTTAACTCCCTTGGATCTTGGCTTCCTGCTTCTTAACGTGGCTGCCCTGGTATGAATCCTCTCAAAATAACCAAGCTGTCTCAGCTCTGCAGGAAGCCCTGTGAGCTCCAACACAAACTGTTTACCAGCAGCTGTGGGACTCCCAGCCACCCCCAACTCCAACACAGAGTTTCAGAGCCCACCCTCAGCTGCTTGTGGGATGACTGCCGGCCTTTCCCCCTACCCCCCTACCCTTCTTTTTTCTTTCCTTCTTTCTTGGGGTGGGTGGATGGATAAAACATGTTGGCCTCATGTAGCCCAGGCTAGCCTCTAGCCCAATATAGAGTCAAGGAAGAATTTATAATCTCCTGTCTCTCTCAAGTGCTGGGATTACAGGAATTGCCAGCATGCCTGACTTTGAGAGACTGTTTTTAATCCGTCAGGACCCGGGGCCTCTAAGCCAGAACTGGCCTTCCTAGCTCCCTTGAGAGAGTCTGTTGTGATCCAGGATCCCTGCTCCTGGAACAAACAGGTGTGACTTGTAGTACGTGGGTTGACTATACCCATGTATAATGGATGTATCATGTATAATGTATAATGGGTTAGCAGGTTTTTGCCCTGGCTTTTTTTTTTTTTGAAACAGGGTTTCTCTGTGTAGCCTTTATAGACCAGGCTGGCCTTCAACTCACAGGAATCTGCCTGCCTCTGCCTCCCGAGTACTGGGATCAAAAGTGTGTGCCACCACATCGGGCGCTACCCTGGCTTCTATCATGGAGCCTTGCTAGCTGTATCAGGGAAAGCTAACTTCTCTAGCAGGCATAAGGCCTGCCTATTTCTCAGGAAGCTGTGACACCGGTGAGGTAACAGGGCAGCTAAGGGATCACTTGTAAGGTCACTGGTGTGAGGCGGTAGTCTGCAGTGATTTGCACACAATGGGAGGTTCAAGAGCCTCCGTTAAAAATGCCTACTATGTGTCATTGCTGTATGTCGGATGATAGGACCAGAGGTCCCTGTTCTTAGGAAAGGCAGTTCAAGTTGGGAAGACAATTTAGAAGGTTAATTAAAACACACTAGAATAAATTAGAAATAAGAGAACATATGGTAGGCTCAGTGAACAAGGCAACCCAGGAAGGGTCTCTCTTTTAAAATCACTTTCTAAGATTGGTCTGTTTTATGTGTATAACTTTTTGGCCTGCGTGCACTGTATATATGCTTACCACGTGCATGCCTGGTACCTTAGGAGGTCAGAAGAAAGAGTTCTGGATGGCAGTGAGCTACCATGTGGGTACTGGAAACTGAACCTGGGTCCTCTGCAAGAGCAACAAGGGCTCTTAACTGTAGAGCCACTTCTTGATCCCACTTAAGAGAGTCCTTTCTGAGCCAGGGGATGGCACACACCTTTATGATCCCAGCATTCAGGAGTCAGAGGCAGGTGGAAACTGGAGTTCAAGGCTAGCCCGGTCATACATATATACATAGCGAGTTCCAGGACAGCCAGGGCTATGCAGAGGAACCCTAGTTCTTTCTGGGGGAAATGAAGAAGGCTTCTCAGGGGTAGCGACGCTGAGGCAGGGTGGAGTTTGGAAAATATTTTGCTCTGACAGAGACAAGGGGTAGAAGGAACAGAGCCTGAAGACAGAAAGCCCAGCACAAACCAGACCTCAGTAGGGCACAGCCAGGCAAGCCTTCTTTAGTGGTGGTGAAACGGAATTAAAACAATGCTGGAGAAGCAACTTCTTCCAGTGTGCGGTTTCAGAACAATTAGCTGCCTCTTTGTGGAGAGATACATGGCTCAGAGGGCTGGAGCATCACACAGGGAAGAATCCGTCTGTAAGTGCCAGGCATGTGTGTGTGTGAGGGGGGACATTCTAGACAAGCCATATTTGGGGGAATTCGTCATCATTCTCATTTTCCAGAAGAGGAAAATGAGGGGTTAGAGGGATGAATTGGCTTGGCCAGCCACACTGCTAGCAGGCACTTTTTCTTTTGTTCTGAGACAGGGTTTCTCTGTATAGCCTTGGCTGTCCTGGACTCACTTTGTAGATCAGGCTGGCCTTGAACTCACAGACATCCACCTGCCTCTGTCTTTCTGAGTGCTGGGATTACAGGCATGCACCATCCGCCTGAGGCAGGTGGCATTTCTAAGGCTCTGGGACTGAGGGGCCCTCTGGCAGCTCAAAGATGGGTCCAGTGAATCAAGATGTCAGCCTGCCTTTCAGCAGCAACTCAAGGTCTCAGAGCAGGGGGAAGGTGAGGACCGGGCTGTGCTCCCTGCCAATCCGTGAGTGCCTACAAGGGCAGATGGGCAGTTCCAGCAACGGACCATTTCTGATGGCTACCATATCTTCTTTTGTGCGGAAATAGAGTCGATATTGGGTTAAATCAGTGTGGGAGGCATTGGGGAACATAGATATTCCTATGGCTGGAGTCAGAGAGAGCAGCTGAGGGCCCACAGAATTTTCAAGCTCTGCGGGTTTCAGGCAGCAGTCCACAGCAAAGGGCTGACTCACCGGCAGGGTCCCTAACTCTTTCTCCCTAGACCTAAGCAGAATGCCAGAGGTGGGAATCATCTGCCCAGAGGGACTTGCTTTGTCCTTTGAAGGCAGATTTTGTTCCAGAAGAGGGCCCGGGTGAACAGGGAAGCAGAGTTCGGAGAAGATGGCCTCATTTCTCCTGTCAGAAGCCTCACAAGGCTGGCTGAGGGCAGGGTTTGGCGCCAGACCCTTTTTAAGCGACTCCTGGCAGGTGAGCAAGCACCAGATAACCCTGGCTGGTGGGAAGCAGGGTGGTCTTAGAATGACCTTGAGTTCCTGATCCTCCAGATTGCAGGTGTGAGCCACCAAGCAGGGCGAAAGCAGTCCCGGTTTTGGAAACTGTAGGGAAAGGGGAAGAGAGAAAGAAAATGGGGATGGTTTGTAGGGTCCTGGCACCAGTCTTACACCATTTCCTTTCATTAGCTCCCTCCATCCTTCCCCTCCCCCACCCCCTCCCTCCCTTAGCTGGCTTTTCACATGTGCCAGTGAGCCATCTCAGCAGAGTTAGGCGTCAGTCACCTAGTTATAGAAAAGCAGGCAGAGGCCAGGGCGACTTATTCGGCTCACCTAGGTCTAACCAGGCTGTTTACCTTTTTAGCTAGCGCGAGCACCAACTGCCTGCTCTGTTCAAGCCCTGACATCTGAGATTGGATCCCTATCCCGGGGTTGGGAGGTGGACCCCTGCAGCAGCCACGGGCTTTGCCACATTCCCCAGACTGGACAGAAACGGCCAGGCACAGGAAAGAATTCAGGGTTCTAGAAAGCCTGCTCCCGGCAGCCCCACCCCTAAGTAAACATTCCTCCTGGAGTCAGAAAGGAGCCGAGCGGTGTGCTAGGGGAGGAACCGGCCTGAGGTTTATCGCTCCGGCAACTCCGGGTGATTTATTGAGTTTAGACTCCAGGTTGTCATAGACGGAGGCACGCAAACGCGCAGCGAGCCGGGGAGGTCCGGGTCCCCGGCTCCCTGCCTCTTCCACCTGGCTATCCCTCTGGCCTGTGACCAGTTGCCTCCCCTCCCCCTCGCGGGCGCTCAGCGTTGAACAAACATTCCCTGCTGCCTGCCCTGCCTCTGCCACCGGCTGGCTCCGACCGCGCTCCTGGCGATCCCCCAGGCAACGCGGCGTCACGAGAACCCGCACCCTGAGACCCGACGCCCTGCCTCCTCCGAGTCCCCAGGGCCCCTGTCAGGCCCAACAACCTCTCCCTGGCTCTGGCGACTTGTGCCCTCCAGGGATACAGCGCAATCCAACCAAACCCACCCAGTGCTCCAAGGACAGCGTAGCCCACTCCCGCGGGATCCCAGGTCCCCAGAGAAAGTGGCCGAAGGAAAAGAAAAACAAAAAAAACCAAAAAACAAAAAAACTCTTGTTCACTGAGCCGGAGAGGCCTCAGCTGGGATTCGCTTCCCTATTTCTGCGGTTTCTTTTCAGCAGATTCCTGGGGCTGGAGGGGAAAGGCGGCCACCAGTGAATCCACCCGGACAGGGAGTGGGGTGCGGTTCAGGGGAATCCTAATTCGTGGAAAGGGCCCCGACTGCCGGAGAGGCTGGGCTCTAGTCAGAAACAACGTGGCCAGGAGCGCAGACCACAGGGACCGCGTTAAACACTGTATCTCGGGGAACAGAACTGAGAAGGCTAATTAGGACAGGTCACCACAGGGAATCGGGACGCGGGGAGGGGAGCCCGCGATGTAAGAAACTCAGGTGTGGGGTAGTCAGGCGGACAAAGACGCTGGCCCATAGTCTGCAGGGCTTCGGAACTCAGTCCACAGTTAGGGGCGTGCGCCGTGGCATTCCCCCGCGATCTTGGAGACTCCGCTCTCCGGGAAGGATCACGCGCGAAAGAGGCGGGCGCTCAGTGTGTGTGTGTCCACGTGTGCAAACTCGCCAGGGGAAGGGACGCGGAAGGCGTGACAAAGACGGACTTTGTGTCTTAGTGTGCGCCTCGCTCTAGCCGGGAACGCGAAACTGTGCCAGGCATGTGTCTCATGGGAAAGCCAGGACGAAAGTGACAAAGGCTGGGTGTCTGTCACGGGGAGAAGTGTGTCTGTGGGTGCGTGCGACCCCTGGGAGATGTGTTCAAGGGGTGCGCTGGGCTGCACCCCGAACCATTTTCAGGAGAGAAAGGCGAGTCCAGAAAGTGAGTACGCGCGAGTGCGCGCGCGCCCGCGTGCGGGGGCGTGGCGGTAAACAGCAACAACTCACACGCCAGCCTGGTCAGAAACTCGGACCCGAAAGTGCGCAGCGGCCGAGCCTGGAGGTGAGTCGGAGGGGGAAGGGCCAGGCGCGCTTTGTTACTGGGGATGGGGATTGTAGTACCTGGAGCAACGCTAGCCTCCGGGGAGCGCCCGGAATGGAGGTGATGTCACGGTGATGCTGCCAGGCCCACCCTGGCCGAGAGAGGGGAGCTCTGTGCCTGGGGAGGAGGGCGGGAGAGCCAGCCACTGAGCGCGCCCAGCTCAGTCTGGGGCCCCGGGGAGGCAGGCCCTACACCTCTGCTCAGGCTTGGCCACCCCTGCCGGAACGGGCTCTGGCCCTGCGTCCTCCTCTGAGTCCCTCCTACGCCCGGCGGCACTCTGCCTGGGGCTGAAGTTGGCTCTCAGAGCTGCGCCGGAGAGGGCTGGCTGCGCGTCCCAGGTAAGGGCTGCTGTCTCCGCGCTCCGCCCTCGCCATTGGGCGGCCGGAAGAGCCAGGTCCAGCTGCCTGGGAAAGGGCGAGGGCCGAGGCCCGGGGTGAGAACCCAAGGGGCGGGCGACCATGCACCTACTCTGCAAGTTCGCAGGAAGTTTCAAAACCTGAGCCAACTGGGGACTTAATGGGCCCGGGAAGCCGGGTTCTGCGGCCGGAGGTGGACGGCAAGGGAAGGACTCCGGGATCTGAGTGTCCGAGGGGTGTTCCACTACCCACTCGCCCAGTGGGAGGCCATGGTCGACTGTGACCGTAGGTTGGCATCGTTGCCCTATTTCGCTGCGGTGCCTTGGGTGGGCAGGTTTCTGTGACCTTAGGGATTAGGAGGCACAGAGTTTGGCCCTGCTCTTTCAGTTCAGACTTCCAGGGGCGCGCGAGCGTAGACCTAGTAGTGCAGCGGGAATGGGGAGGCGAGGGCTCCGGATCTCCTCGCGGGAACTTTGGAATTTCAGAGGCCTAAGACGCCTCTCCTTGTGGAGGCCTCGGTTCTGGATTTCACCCCTTTACTCGCCCCTGGTTTTTCCAGAGAGCTTTCCGCTTCCACCTCGCGCCGACACTTTTACACGTACAAAGTTCTGAATCACTTAAGGCTTCGCAATCTTTATCCTGAAGAACAGATACGAGAATATCTTTGTGGCTTTGTGCTCCTGGAGAACCCCCTTCCCCCAACAGTGTCTGTTATGTGGCTGGGAGGGAGAGCTTGTGGGGGTGGGGCACATTCCAAAGCGGAGAGCAGACCCCTGATTGCTTAGAAGATGTAACACTCGGCACGCTCGGTATTTTGGTCCAGTTACCCACTCTTGGTTAAGAAAGGGAGCCGGGAGGGCAGTGAACGGGCTGTGGCTTCTTCCATGCATTAGCGTTTCCCCAGGGTCCGTTCTTACTGGATTCGTTGACTAGCCCACTGGTTAGAGGGCTGAGACAATGGGACGGACTTGTCCGGAGACTGAGTAAAAGGGGGAAGTAGTGGATGAGAGGATAGAGGAAGGCTGGCTAAGGGTCCACCCAGCTTTCCAGGACAGCTGCCGAGGGGACGCAGCCAGGGAGGAAGAAGGATGCTCTGTGGTGTCAGGCAGCCTTCTTTCTGAGACACCGTGGTGTGTGTGTGTGTGTGTTGATGTGGATGCTGATGGGGGAGATAGGTGAAGGGGACCTTCTTCTGAAAGGTGAGAAGGTGAAAGTCTGCTGTCTCACCTGTAACCGCTTAAAACCAGCTCGGACTGGCAGACTCTCAGCCCACCAGCCCTGCCAAGGTTTCTCTGCTCCCCCTGAAGACAGAAAGAAGGAGGGAGGGGATTTGGGAACTTGATTGCACTGCTTCTGACCAGAGTTGGGGGCTGGGGAGCTGACCCTGAGGAAAGGCTGATTTCTGAGGTGATTAAAAATATTTGTACTGCTGATTCCAGGGAGGTAAACCTAAAAGCCTTTTTGTCCAGAAAACAATCTGCAGGGGAGCCTTGGCTGTGGGCTGTTTATTCTTCTATGGCAGGAGTCCCTGTCCCACTCTGGCAGAGATGGGTACTATGTCCTTTAGTGGAGTTATTGTGTTCAAGGAGCAGAAGAAATCAGAGGGTACCACACAACCCCTGAAGACTTAGAACATGGTAAGGGAGATGGGTCAAGTGATTCAACATTTAGGCCTCAAGAGGTGTGTGTGGGGGGGGGGCAGCCCACAGGAGGTGGTGGGTACAGGTAGAGCTATTTAAGAGTTTCTATGCACGGTTGGTCTCTCTACCTTTTAGCCACCATCTTACCAGGTAGCAGGTGGACAGAGAAGCTACTCAGCAGCTAAGAAAACTGGTTGCTCTTGCAGAGGACCCAGGTTCAGGTCTCAGTACCCACATGGTTATTGACAACCATTTCTAACTCCAGTTCCAGGGATGCCCCTTTCTCACCTCTGTGGGCACCAGGCACGCATGTAGCACATATACTGACATACAGGCAAAACATTCATACATGTGAAAAATCAAAACAAATCTGGCTGAATATGTACTAATGGACTGGAACACGTTATGTAGACCAAGCTGGCCTCGAATTCAGATCTGCCTGTCTCTGCCTCTCTGGTGCTGGGATTAAAGACATTTGTCCTGAAGAGAAGGCCTGGTTCTCATCAACCGCCTTGCTCATCCCAGCGGCCTCTGTCCTATACAGGGGAGAGAGTCCAGCCCATCCATCCCAATTTCCCTTCTTGACTGTTTCTGTTCCCCTACCTGCTATTCTTTCTGTTTTCTGTGGAAGGAAAAGAAAAACAAAAAACAAACAAACAAAACCAAAACAAACAAAAAAAAGAGGCATTTTGGCGTGGGGATGGTACATTTCAGGGCAGCCCAGTTTTCCACACTGGGGTTTTAATGACAGAGGTGAGATTTGAAGGATCAAGGCAAGGCTGAAGCTGGTCATCCCAGAGCAAAGGTAAGAGGAAATGGGACAGGCTTGTCACCAGGCCTAATCTTGGCTCCAGTGTCTGTGGAGCTGCTGAGGACTTGCTGAGCGGCACGTTTCTTCTCCACCTTCTACCTCTTGTTCCCCGGGAACGGAAGCCAGGACCTTTTACTTGGACATGCTCACACTGACTTATATCCCCAGCCTTGGGATGACCCGGGTGTCATCAGATGTAAGCCTGTACTGTGACCTGTGGATCCTTTCGTCCTGTATCCACCTAGTCCCCAGGGGTAGGGGGGTTGTAGTTGGGGGGTAGCGAGAATCTCTCAGATCTGGCCTTATGGTGTTTCCTTGGGCCTTACTTCTTAAACCGGATGAGCACTGGCTTCAATAAATAAGATTACCCTGTGCTTTTGTGCCTGACACATCTTTGAAAGCACAAGCCTGTTGATGCTGCCATCATGTTCAGTACTTGCAGAGGCTCAGCATTTCCCTGAACAAGTTCCTCAACTCATACCCATGCTTGTAACCAGCCCCAGACTCCTGTCCACGCACACCGCTCACTTGAACTTCGTTTTCTTTCTCTTGCTCTGAATTTGGGGGCTGAACTTGGGATTCTGATATCTGTCATCTTTTTTCTCATTCTTGCCACCTGTTTAAGGCTTTATCTGGCAATGTCTGGGACATAGTACAATGTATTTTTATTAATTTACCACTATTAGCATTCTTTTTAAAAATATTAACTTTATGTATATGGATGTTTTGTATGCCTGTACATCTGTGCACCATGTGTGTGCCTGTTACCCAGGGAGACCAGAAAAGTGTGTTATATCCCCCAGAACTGGAGTTACAAATGGTTGTGAGCTGCCATGTGGGTGCTGGGAATCAAACTTGTGTCCTCTGGGAGAGCAGCCAGTGCTCTCAAGCACTGGGGCATCTCTCCAGGCCCCACTATTAGTATTCTTGGTGCATTTTGCTAAATACTGAGAAAAATGCTTTGTGTGGTGTGCTTTCAGATTGTACATATGTGTGTGAATGCATGTGGAGGTTAGAGTCTTCCTGTTGCTCTCCATCTTACTTTATTACTGCTACATTTATTTATTTGTTTACTTTTTAGTTTTGTGTGTGTGTGTGTATACAGGCACATGTGAAGACAGTTTACAGGAATCAGATCCAGGATTAAACAGAGGTTGTCGGGCTAGGTTGCAAATGCTTTTACCACTGAGCCGCCCTGCCTACTTACTATCTTACATTTATTTGTTTGTTTATTTGTTTATTTATTTGGCCTTGGCTGTCCTGGACCAGGCTGGCCTTGAGCTTGCAGAGATCCACCTGCCTCTGCCTCCCTGAGTGCTGGGATTAAAGGCCTGCACCACCACAGCCTGCCCATTGTCTTACTTTTTAATTGATTATCTTTAACCAGGCACAATAGTCATGTAAGCCTTTAATCCCAGCACTTGGGAAGCAGAGGAAGGCAGATCTCTGTGGGTTAGAGGGTATTCTGGTCTACAAAATGAGTTTCAGGACAGGCAGAGCTATATAGTGAGATCCTGTCTCAAAAATACATATGTACATACATATACACATATGTATATGTATGTAAAAATACATACATAATTTATAATTATAAAATAATTCTTTGACAATTTCATGCATGTAAACTCTGCATCTTGATCATATGGACTCTCTTTTCCCCCAAGAACCCCTAACTTCTGCCTTCCATTTCCTGGAGTCAGCTCTAACACATTCCACTCCCTACCTAGTGTTCTTTTTTTTGTTAATGATCTACTAAGCCTGTTGGAATATTGACTGGACTTGATGGCTTGATTTTGTGTGGGTAATAATAGCTACGGTGAGTTCATGGGTACAGTGGCCACCTCACGTCCAGCACTTCACAGCCCTCCTCCCATCCTCTGGCCCTTCGCCTTCTTCCCATCATGCTCTTTAATGCTCTCTGGTCGGGGGACATTCTTACTTTTTGAGACAGGGTCCCTCTCTCGCTGAACCTGGAGCTCACCCATTCAGGTAGGCTGCCTGGCCAGCAAACCCCAGCCATGCTCCTGCCTCACCTCCTTAGAGCTGGGATTGCAGGTGCAAGCTTTTAAGCTGTGCTCTTTACACGGGAGGTGGAGATCGAAACTCAGGTCTTCAAGCTTAACACAGCAAGGGCTTACTGGCTGACCTCCCTCCCCCCTTTTTCTGAGGTATTGGGGGATCACACTGAAAGCCCTATGCATGCTAGATAAGTACTCAACCACTGAGTCACATCCCTAATTCCCAATAAAAGGCTTTAGACAAGGTCTTCTCCCCTTGTGCCCTCTTTTCTTGCTCTCTGACTCTCCTCTGTCTTCCTGGAGCACCTCATAATTCCTGTCCCATGTTGCCTAGCGTACTAATCTGTGTCATGTTTTGCATTACCTTCCTGTCTTAGCCCACAACTGTATTTGACTGTCTCTGTATTTTCCAGAACTCTAAAAGCAATTGGGCCTTGTCTCCCTAGATGCATAGTGAATCCTGGCAGACAGAATAGTTACCTGTTCTGTATGCCTACTCCTCTGCCAGGTTTGGGGTTTGAACCTAGGGCCTTCACATAGGCTAGGCAAACACTGTACTACTAAGCTATGTCCCTGGTCCTGATTGCTTGCTAGAACCTGACCCAATGAGGTGGGGTAAGAAACCCTCCAAGGGGCCAATCCTTTTTGGTTCTTCTCAGGGTTCCATTCTAAATTTTCAGCTGCACCCAAATACTACCTATGGTCTGTTTGCTGAAACAATTGGAATTGGACATTTGAGATCTCATTGTTACCTGTGAATTTTCGCTCGGGTGGCTTGGGTATGACTCCTCACCCATTAACTCCCATGGTCCTTCTCTTCCATACTTGTAAATACCAGTGACACTATATTTATTTATTTATTTCTATTTTTTTCGAGACAGGATTTCTCTGTGGAGCCTTGGCTCTCCTGGACTCTCTTTGTAGACCAGGCTGGCCTTGAACTCACAGAGATCTGCCTGCTTCTGCCTCCCTGAGTGCTGGGATGAGGTGTGTGCCAGCACACAGGAAGCCCACGTAAAGGAGGGGTTTGCTTTGGCTCATGGCAGCAGGAGCTTGTTGCAGTTGGTCACATTGTATCTGCAGTCAGGAAGAAGGGAGCGGTGAATGCCAGCACTTGGCTCACTCTCTCCTCTCTCTCCGAAACACCAGCCTAGGGAATGGCACCACCTGCATCCTGGGTGAGTCTTTTTCACTTTGGTTAACCTAATCTAGAGAAGCTCTCACCAGCCTAGGGAATGGCACCACCTGCATCCTGGGTGAGTCTTTTTCACTTTGGTTAACCTAATCTAGAGAAGCTCTCACAGCTGTGCCCAGGCTTGTCTCCCAGGTTACTCTAGATCCTGCCAGGTCAGCGGTCAGTATTAACCAGTGTGTCATCTCCTCTGATTTAGTGACTTTTCACTTTCTATCAAATGGGACTTGGCATTTTGTGTACATAATAGAAATTAGCTAGGAGTGGTGGCTCAAGCCTATGTCCCCAGTACTTAGAAGGCTGAGACAGGAGAATTGCCACAACTTTGAAGCCAGTCAGGGATAAGTAGCAAGGCTCTGCCTCAAGTTCAATAATAAATAAAGAGCTGGGTGTTGGTAGAGAAAGCATTTGGTAACAGTGTCATGCCTTTGCTGGCCACTAGTGGACGCTGTCATCCAAGGAAAGCTTGGTTGCTGGATTCAGGGACTGTCCTGGTTAGGCAGGAAAAGTACTCCTTTTATTTATTTATTTCCCCCCTTTTTCTTTTGATGTATATCTGTCTGGCCTGGAACTAACTATGCAGACGAGGCTGAACTCATAGAGACCCACTTACCTCCTCCTCTCAAGTGCTGGCATCAAAGGTGTGCGCTGCCATGCCTGCCCAGCTACAACTAGCTTCTTGAACAGTGTAAGATGACGTACACACAGACAATCTAACTAACATCTCAGGGAATTTGGGGCTTTATAATAGTTTCTGTCAGAGCCTTTAACCATCCTGCGCTAGGTCTCTGGCTTTCCATGACCAAAGCAACTTACAGGAGAAAGAGTGTATTGGGGGTTTACAGTTTCAGAGAATTGGAGTCCATGATCGTGGTGAGGAGCGTGGCAGTGGGCAGGTGGGCGTGGTACCAGAGCCGGAGCTGAGAGCGGAGGACGTAGAGAGCTGACTGAGGATGGTCTGGGCTTTTGAAAACCTCCGTCCCACCCTCAGTGAGTGACACACTTCCTTCAGCCAGGCCACCCTCCCTAATCCTTCCCAGTTCCACCAATGGGAATCAAGCATTTGAATATAGACGCCTTAGAAAGCCATTCTCAGTCAAACCACTAGAGCATCCAAGGAAATTTATAGCCTTGGGTGGAAAACTCACAAAGTATGCCTCCCTTTGGGGAGTGCGGGGAGCGTGCTGAGGATGGGACCAAGAACCACAGGTGTCAAGGAAGTGTTCCACCTTCCAGCTGCAGCCTAGTTCCCCGGAGTGGAGCTTGAGTTTCTCTTCCCAGGTGACACCCTTCACATCACACAGGGAAACTGTTCTGGTTTTCTCCCTTGGCACAAATCTGCAACATTTAGTGTGGCTATAAGCAAGTGGGGTGATCTGTTACTTTTCTGATGTTAATAAAATAGGCCATTTCCCCCCTTTTCACTACAATGTGCTGAAGTCTTCCATTTGAGGGGCTGATTGTGTTTGCCCCGTTTGTGTGTGTGTGTGTGTATGTGTGCAGGTGTATTTGTTTTTGTTTTGCTTTTGTTGTTGTTGTTCTTGTCAGTTAATTGTATTTGGCTTGGCTTTTTTGAGACAGGGTTTCTCTGTGTACTGCTGGCCTGGAGCTCACTGTGTAGACCAGGCTGACCTCACAGAGAGCTGCTTGCCTCTGCCTCTGGGCCTAAAGGTGTGCACCACCACGCCTGGCTCTTGCTTATTATTATTGTTGTTTTAGAGATTTACTTTTATTTTGTGTGTGAGTGTTTTGCCTGCATCTGTGTCTATGTACCATCTGCATTCCTGATGCTTGTAGAGGGCAGAAGGAAGATGTCAGATTCCCTGGACCTGGAGCTGCAGATGGAAGCTAGCACCTCGTGCCTGCTGGGAATCCTCTGGAAGTGCTGTTAACCTCTGACATCTCTCCAGCCTGGATCCGCTTGTTTCCCTGTCTTTAGTATTGAGCTAGACAGTGAACGCTAGAGTCTGAAGAGGAAATTTGGCAAGGCAGGAAGAGTGAAAAACTCAAAAGCCAGTCTGGTATCCTATGCCTTAATCCTAGCTCTCAAGAGTCTGGGTTGTGGCTAGCCTGGGCTATATAGCAACACCCTGTCTCATGAATAAACAAACAAATAAATAAGGAAGGAAGAAAAGGCCACATAAACCAACTAAGGAAAGCAAGCAGCATCCTCCCATAGTCTCTGCTTCATTTCCTGTCTCCAGGTTCCTGCCTTAGCTTCTCTTGCTGATAGAGCATGTAAGCCAAATAAACCCTTTCCGCCTCAAGTTGCTTTTGTTAGTTATGTTTACCAAAGCAACAAAAAGCAAACTAAAACAGCTGAGAAGCTAATTTTCAACTATCTCCCCCTCCCCCCAGCTGAAGGTTATTCCTGCTATAGGTATTGGTTAAGAACTCTGAATGGAGGAATGCATGCCTAAGTGGCTGTATTAGTCAGGGTTATCTAGAGAACAGAACTTATAGAGTGAACACACGCGCACGCACACACATTGTAAGGCTTGCAGACTGTGGTCTAGCAGCTGTGGTCTAACTAGTCCAACAATTGCTATCTACTAATGGAACCCAGTATTTGTTCAGTCCTGGATGTCTCAGCTGGTCTTCATCATACGCCAGAATCCTGAAGAAGTGTGCTATAAGGTCAGTGAAGGAAAGGACTTGCCAGTTAGAGCGAGGGCAAGCAGGCCAAGAAAAAGAGCCTTCATCTTCTTCCATGCCCTTTATATAAGCTGCCAGTAGAAAGTGTGGCCCAGGTTACAGATGGCTCTTCCCACTTCAAAGATTCAAATTAGAAGTGGGTCTTCCCACTTCAAATGGTTTAATTAAGAAACTAAAAATCCCTCACAGGTGTGCCCAGCCATTTGGGCTTTTAGTTAATTCCAGATGTAGTCAAGTTGACAACCAAGAGTAACCATCACGGTGGCTGTCGGCATTTCCAGGACTTACTTGAAGGGCGCTGGTAACTGACCTCAGTCCTGGAAGTCCTAGGGCAGATGGGACTGTGCTGTACTTGGCGTCTCGCTACAAACACTTGGAGAATATTTAAACTGGGCGAAGGAGGGCACTGAAAGTTCATTGGTGGATTAAGGCTTATTTTTATTGCATGTGTATTAGTGTTTTGCCTGCATGTATGTACCGCAGTGTGTACCGTTCTGGAGGAGACTGGGGTCAGGCTGCTGTGGGCCTTCATGTGGGAGCTGGGAATCAAACCCAGGTCCTCTGAAAGGGCAGCCAGAGTTCTTAACCATGGATCCAGCTCTCGAGCAGTTAAGAAATTTCTCCTTTTCTGTGGTTAGGAATAGGGTTGACAGCGGGGCATGGTGACACACATCTTTAATCCCGGCACTATGGAGGCAGAGACAGATGTATCTCTGAGTTTCAGGCCATCCTGGTCCACAGAAATCCAGAACAGCCAGGGCTGTTGTTACGCAGATAAACCTTATCCAAAGAAAGAAAGAAAGAAAGAAAGAAAGAAAGAAAGAAAGAAAGAAAGAAAGAAAGAAAGAAAGAAAGAAAGAAAGAAAGAAAGAAAACAAAAGAAATAGGAATGACAGATGGCCTTCATCTCTCTCAGTGGTTAAGAACATTTGTTCCTCTGCTGGAGGACCCATGTTCAATTCTCAGCAACCACATGGTGGCTCACAACTATCTAGAACTCCAGTTCCAGGAAGCCAACACCATCTTTTGGCCTCTGCAGGCATCAGGTGCATAGACATGTTTGAAAGCAAAACACCCATACACATAAAAACATGATTTTAAAAGTTAAAAATATATAAAATAAGGATTTGGGAGCCTAGAGGACCATGTCTCAACACCCCTTTTTTCAAGACAGGATTTCTCTGTGTATAGTCCTGGCTGTCCTGGAATCACTCTGTAGAGAGCTCACAGAGATCCCCTGGCCTCTGCCTCTGTTGGGATTAAAGGTGTGTGCTACCACAGCCTGGCTTCCCTCACCAACTCCTGTTCAGGATCGCTAGCTGATAACTGACCTTGGAGGACTGATTTTGGTCTGCTCTTCCTGTCTCCAGGGACCCAGCTGAAGCCTGGCCTAGGAGCCAGGATGGCCGCCCACAAAACCTTGCTGATATACCTAGGACTGCCCCTCTTCTTCTCAGGGGCCTTGGCCCAGCACCATGCCCCCCCTGGTTGCAGCCCGGACCTGGATCCCCTGTACTACAACCTTTGTGACCGCTCAGGGGCGTGGGGCATCGTCTTGGAGGCAGTGGCCGGGGCAGGCGTCGTCACCACATTTATGCTCACCATCATCCTCGTGGCCAGCATCCCATTTGTGGAGGACACTAAGAAGCGGAGCCCCCTGGGGACCCAGGTGTTCTTCCTGCTGGGCACCCTGGGCCTCTTCTGCCTCGTGTTCGCCTGCGTGGTGAAGCCTGACTTCTCCACCTGTGCCTCTCGACGCTTCCTCTTTGGGGTCCTGTTTGCCATCTGCTTCTCCTGCCTGGTAGCCCACGTCTTTGCCCTCAATTCTCTAGCCCGGAAGAACCATGGGCCCCGAGGCTGGGTGCTCTTCACCGTGGCCCTCCTACTCACCCTGGTGGAGGTCATTATCAACACCGAGTGGCTGATCATCACCCTGGTACGGGGAGGTGGCCAGGTTAGCCCTCTGGGTAATGGCAGTGGTACCGACTGGACCACGACCTCGCCCTGTGCCATCGCCAACGTGGACTTTGTCATGGCACTCATCTATGTAATGCTGCTTCTGCTGGGAGCCTTCCTAGGAGCCTGGCCCACCTTGTGTGGCCGCTTTAAGCGCTGGCGGAAGCACGGGGTCTTTGTGCTGCTCACCACAGCCATGTCCATTGCCATCTGGGTGGTATGGATTGTCATGTACACCTATGGCAATGAGCAGTACCATAGCCCCACCTGGGATGACCCCACACTGGCCATTGCCCTCGCTGCCAATGCTTGGATTTTTGTCCTCTTCTATGTCATCCCTGAGGTCTCCCAGGTGACCAAACCCAGCCCAGAACAGAGCTACCAGAGTGACATGTACCCTACCCGAGGTGTGGGCTACGAGACCATCCTGAAAGAGCAGACGAGCCAAAGCATGTTTGTGGAGAACAAGGCATTTTCTATGGATGAACCAGCCTCAGGTGTGGCAAGGGCTTTGTATACATCTTTGTGTGTGTGGGAGGGGTGTATGTGTGTATTGGGGTGTGCCTGTGTGTGAGACTAGACAGCATCTCATGTAGCGTAGGCTGATTTCGAACTCACTGTGTAGCTGAGGCTTGCTCTTGATCAGCTGATCCTTCTCCCAGTTGCTGGAATTATGGCATGTGTCATCATTTCCAGCTTTTTGTTTTGTTTAGCTTTTTGTTTTTCTAAACAGGGTTTCTGTTTTGGCCATCCTGACACTTGCTCTGTAGACCCCCGCTTCTGCTTCCAGCACCACAAACAGCACTTGTGATGGCCCATATTGACCTCAGCAGTGCCTTTTTCTGCCCCCCCCCCTTTGGTTTTTCAAGACAGGGTTTCTCTGTATAACCTGGCTGTCCTGTACTCACTTTGTAGACTAGGCTAGCCTAGAACCCATAAAGATCCCCCTGCCTCTGCGTCCAGAGTGCTGGGATTAAAGATGTGCACCACCACGCCAGGCACATCCTTTAACTGCAAGGAATGTTAGCGTTTATCAGAAATGGCTCTGTGCTAAGACACAGGGTCTTATGGCTCATAAGCTGCAGCCCCCTCCGGTCTGACCAGAGCTCTGCAGGACCCCAGCTGTTTGTGTTGATTAAGATGGGTGGGGGCTCTAGACTCCTGGTTATCACAGAGCTCTGGGGTCTCTGACAGAAATTCAGTGGGAGGCAATGAACGTTGTGGAATCAGAAATCCTAGGGTCTTCTGTGCACACCTTGTGGGCCTCATACTTCCTGCTTTGTGGAAAGCGGTGACATACATAATTTGGGATCTCACTCCATCGAGATGACTACTTTCCCCACACTGGGGTTGCTTCTGTCGAAGAGAGGCATTAAGGGTCATTAAGGAAGCCAGAAAGACGGGGGGGACTAGGCAGGCACGGGGAGGAGCAGTGAACCTGCCTCTCCCACTCCCAACCCTACCAGCAGTGTGGATCAAACAGGAAGCCCACACCAGACAGTGCAGAGAGTTCCGCACCTCTCTGGGTGCTTGCCAGGGGGGCCCAGGATGGGCGGAGCTCCAAGTCTCCCTGGCTGGGCTCTTTGTGGTTGCAAAGTGGTACCAGCAGCCACCCCTGCCCTGTGGCGACAGGAACATATAAAAAGCTCTGGGGTCTCAGCTGTATCTGCCCTTGTGCCTGGCACTGGGTCCATAGTGGTAGAGGCGGGAACTGGAGGCTGGCCATCTTGGAAGGCAGCCGAAGGCCCATGTGGCCTCTGGCCCTGAGGGTAGATAGGGATGTGAAGGTTGCTGACAACGTGTTTTTCTGAGCTATGGGGAGGGGAGGGGTGTCCCATAATGCTGGAAGCCAAGCAGGGCTTTTCTGTACACCTAATCAAAAGAGCCCCAGGCGTGGGAGGGCCACCAGGTCCACTTCTCACTAGCAGGTCACCCGGACTCCTGGGCCGGGTGTTACACCAGGGCCTCAAGGCCCCACTTTACAATTCCCCGGAGAGTTGCTTGGGCTATGGGAGTGAAGCAGGAGACGAGAGACCAGAAATCTTCAAATCTGAGCTTGTTTTTCCCCCACAGCAAAGAGACCGGTGTCACCTTACAGTGGCTACAATGGACAGCTGCTGACCAGCGTGTACCAGCCCACCGAGATGGCCCTGATGCACAAAGGCCCGGTGAGTGGGTCCCTCGGGCCCCTGTGACCTGGCTGATAGCCACAGAGCCCAGCCTCATTTGCTGGAGGCAGGCATTGGGGTATGACAAGCTTCTGGGGGCATCCACCCTGACACCTGCTCTGCACCACTGCCACCCCCACAGCCCTAGGCCCAGGCATGCTGGCACATATCTGTAATTCTGGCACTTGGGGAATGAAAGCAGGAGGCCCAAGGATTCAAGGCCGTTAGCTATAGCTTGCACCACCAGCCTGGGCTACATAAGACCCTATTTGCATGCCTGGCCGGCAAGTGTTGACCTTTTTACCTCCCCTGGGCTCTGGGAGCCAATACTCCATTAGCCAGAGGGGCGGTGGGAACAGGAAGGAGGTGGAATGGATTCCCACTCCATATATGTTCCTCCTCTCTGCCGGCAGCGGTTGCCAGAGAGGTCAGCGACCTGCCTTGGCAGGATTCTGGGAACAGGAAGCCAGGAGGTCAGCGGGGGTGCTGTTCCCATCCCTTCCCCACCTCCCAGGCTGGGAGCAGGGGATGGCTGGTGTGTCTGAGACTTCCAACCCCAGCTGTCTGCCAAGTGTGAAGCTGGACACCATGAGCAGAGGCTACCTCTGTGCCCCCAAGCCTCTCTCCCAGTTTGGAGGGTGAAGTATACTGGGCTGCTGTTTCTGCTCAGTTCTCACACACCGGTGTGAACAGCAATTGAGAACTTGCCGAAAACGCAGATTGGGTCTGAGGTGGGACAGATACTGTGACTTCCGTGTTGGTGGGGGTGGGGTGGGGGCTGTTGACTTCACCTGGTAGCTTGGGTTCCACCTAGAAGGGAGTAACTCCCCAAGGCATACAGGGAACTTCAGGGCTTTCCCATCCCAGTAGTTAAGCTTTTGACAGCCTGTCTCAGGGTGGGGCCCAGCTAGGGGGTGGAGCTCAGTTGGGGGTGGAGCTTGACAAACAGTCCTGTTAACTTTGGTGCATTCCCGTGTTGAAGCTCCCAGATATAAGTGTCCTAGACAACAGGGAGCGGTTGGATGTTCCAGGAAGTGGGACCTCCTCCCCCCAACACACACACAGGTGGGAAGGCCACCCAGATCTGAAAAGACAACTGCTAGCTTGGGGTCCTGGGAGCCTCGAAGCTTTGGTGGTAACATCTGTCTTATACTGTGATAAGAGAGGCGGGACCATCCCAGGGGGTCATGTACCTTCCTGGTAGAACATTTGGGGCCAGATTCTTAAGCCAGAGTTAATATGAACCAGGACCTACCAGAAGCGTACCAGGTATTGCAGTGACATTTTGGGGACTCAAGTAAGACATTGGAGGAAGGGATAGTAGCAGTCAGGCAGTACTAGCTTAATGCAGCAGTCTCTCCGTGGCACCCAAGGTTTCCTCAAGAACCTAGGAGCAGGAACTCAGGGACAGGGTCTCTTGGGAAGCCCCAAGGTAGCCAGGGACTTTCATCCATGCTCAGAAGGCCAGTCCTCTATTTCCAGAGGTAGAGTCATGTATCTCATTGTGCTAGCAAGGCCTTGGTGGAGCTGGGGTGGAGGGGTCAAGAAGTGGGAACTGGCCGGCACAGCCCTGCAGGAAGCTGGGTGTTTGCACCTTTGCCCTGGCGGAACCTGGCTCCTGATCCCTGACTGTGAGACCGCCTGTTCTTCCTTCCAGTCTGAAGGCGCTTATGACGTCATCCTCCCACGGGCTACCGCCAACAGCCAGGTGATGGGCAGTGCCAACTCAACCCTGCGAGCCGAAGACATGTACATGGTCCAGAGCCACCAGGTGGCCACACCACCGAAAGATGGCAAGATCTCTCAGGTCTTTAGAAACCCCTATGTATGGGACTGAGGTAGCAGCCCTGGTCAGAAGGAAGTGGGTGGATTTAGAGTGGGTGCTCAGGACCTGGCTTGGGTAAGGGACCACTAGGGATCCATGCTCTGTGGCTCCCTCCACCCTTCCCCCTCCCCCCCCCCCCCATCGCCCACTGGCTCAGGGTAGCTTATGCTGAACCAGATCAGCTTCAGGTCGCCTGATCTGAACATCCCCTGATGTCCGGGTGGGTGTCCTAGGGGCCCTCCCACTCAGTATTTGTGGAGTCCAGGTGCCTGCCCTGTTTCATGCCAGGGCCCCTGTGTTGGTGTACTCCATCCGAATAGTGTTCTGCTTGGGATGGTGGCTGGTCTCGTGCCTACACTTTTTGGTGACACCTGCAACCTCCAGCGAGCTCAGAGAGATGCCTCGGGCTGGACCCTGCTCCTCTGTGAGGAGCAAGGGTGCCTAATAAACATTTCCGCTTTGTTAATTCCTGCTCTGGGCTTGTGGTTTCTGACTGAGTTCTCACCTCCCATAACTCCTTCCTTTCTCCATGGGGATCAGTGGGCCCCTCTCTGCTCCTCACATCTAGCTCTTGGGGCTCATGCTTCTTGGGGCTCATGTAGTAAGGGGCTGGCACCTCCTCTGGGGCAGGCTCTCTGGTATATCTGCCATTGATTGGCATCAAAATGATCATCTGGGTTGTTCTTGTCTGGGATGCCGCTCTGCACCTGGGAGTGTCTGACCTGGGGCTCATCTTCCATGCCTATATTCAGAGACAGATCATGGAAGGGAGACCCACCAGTGGGAAGTTCTAGGGGTTCAGCTCACCTTGGCCTCTCCCATAGGAAGTCAGTATACTTTAGAAGGTGAGGCGGACCTCCATTCTGCTCCATGCTCTGAGATGAGTGAGTGGGATGGCTTAGAGTGGGCCTGAGCTGTTCACTAAGACAAGGCAGTTAGGCCAGGTCCTAGTTGGTTCAAGGGTCACAGCATTCATGTGCTTACAATTTGGGAATCAGTAAAAGTGTTCCTCCAACAGCTCAGGCTCATCTCCATGGCTGGTGGGACATGTTGGGGAGTAGGAGAGGATAACAGCAGGGCAAGACCAGTCTTCCCCTCCATTTCCAGGGCCAAAATCTCAGAATGCTGTCACTTGAGGGTTATATGAGACCTTCAGGGTAGTTGTCTGGCCATGGAGCCTCTAGGTGGCTAGACCAAGACTGGACAGATGGATACCCCAGCTTTTGTTCTTGGCCCTTCCTGGGATATGCTAGACCAGTAGCCTGGGCTCTGAGCTGCCTCTGTTCCTTATGGAAGCACAATGTTCTGACTCTTGGATGCCAGCTCCAGGTTCTTCAAGGGGACTTAAGAGCCTGCCCATCCCAGGCTTGGGAGTGTTTATCTCCAACTAGCCACAAGCTATCTTGTGACACCAGTTGTATGGGGGGGAAAGGTTATTGGAACAAAACTCCAGACTTCTCTCAAACTTCTATATTTAGATTACATCTCTCCCTGAGGACTTAGACTTTTTTCTTTCTTTTTTTTTTTCTTTTTTTAGTGCAATCCAGGACGTGGGCTTTGAGCAGTAGCGTCCCTCCCTTTTGACTCTTGTTCTTTCTGGTTACTTTAGGATCAGTCCCCGAAAAATAAAACGAGATGGTAGATGCCCTCTTCCCTGGACCACACCTCATCCGGATACCCTCATTGCTCTGCATCCAGCTGAGCAGGGCCCAGCAGCTTCCCCATCTTTGTCCTTGGAGCTGGGAGGGACCAGAGGCCACCAATCTGAAGCAGTGGACTGAGTGGGGACCTTGAGATAGGCATGTGACTGGTGCTCATTGAGCTACCTATTCCCTTGCCCATCCCAGCTTCCTGGTGCCCAAGTGACTGCAGCTACGGGGAGCTAACTATTGACTCCCATCTCTTGCCTTAACTCGCCCCCCAAGTCACAGAATCTGTGTCCCCATGCAGTTCTCCAGGTGGTTCTTGTCCCGCTGTGAACATCGGCTGAGTGACGCTACTGCTTTGACACTGGACCTTGGCCATCAATGTGTCACACAATGCATGTCAGATGAATCTTTGTGAGTCTGTGGAGACAAGTCACACAGGAGTTGTCCCTTGCCCTACTCAGGGCCTTCTGCCACCTGCTAGACTGTGGAAGGTCACCAGCTAAGGGCAGAGCCCAGGTTGGGAAGGCTGCTTCTCATGACCTGAAGGCCCCAGGTCCCAGCACCTTTGCACCTGGACCGAGTCTACCCCACCTTCAACAGGTTGTGTCCCATCACCAGGGCAGGACTACTCTACCTGTTCTGTCCTCTCCGCTGCCCGTCACCACTGGGGATGGGAGTCACAACACTTGTCCCAACTGGGATGCTTTCATTGTCCAGCACTGCCGCACAGAGAACCCACACAGGAGTTGAAGAGTTAGCAGGCCACTTTGGTGCTTAGGGCTTTCCACCATTTATGTACCTCAGTTAGCACCCCCCACCCCCAGCCACATCCCCACAGTCTGCTTCTGGCTTTGGTGCCAGCTCCCAGAATAGCTCCTGGGACAGCTGCACATGTGACATGTGATTCCTGAATTACCCGGATCTCACAGGTTCTGGAGGTCCCTGCCGGGAGTTACCTGGACCCACCCTTAGGAGATGGTGGGTGGGAGTCAGGGTTTCGTTCTCAGGGTGATTTGCCCCTTTCCTGTGTCAGACTGGTGTGGTGTGGGGTCCAGGAGTGCAGATTGCTTGTGGGAAGATGTCTAAGTTTCTACCTCAGCTTGGGCAGCAGATGTCCTTAGGACACCTGGACCTGCCCTGCTACTTTCATCACTAGTGGAGCCTCTAGTGTCCTTGGCCTTAGGACATATACCTGAGGGAGCCTGATGACCACCCAGGTGAGAGAGGGCCATTTTCAGGCCTGCGAGCTGCTGACACCAGCGACTGAGATGGCCATAGTCCAGACCCTGGAACCGAGATCTCCACAGCACTGGCCTTTGTTCTACCCTGGGATACCAGACGAGCTTCCTCCTCCGTGGCCCTGGAGCCTGGCCCTCAGCCCAGCACTACTTAGTGCCAGTGTAGAGGTAAAGATGAGCAACTTCCCAGGAAGGTGCCCCATGCTTAGTGCAGAGCTCTCATGCTATCCCCAGCAGCCTGTGCCTTTCATCATTGGGTGAAAGGTCCTGTCAGAGTAGGACTGTACCTCCAAATATGACTCCTCCTGCCTTGACCTCTCTGCTGAGTGAGCACCAAGTGCCTCAGTGTGCAGCGTGTGATGGGTGTGGCTGTGTTCATAGCCCAAGTTCTGCCCACAGCTGAGGCTGAGGAATGACGGGCCCCGGAAGATGCTGGCCTACCTGGATGCAGAAGTTCCCACCAGTCTTCCAGTTCCGGTTCCAGTGGAGAAGCACATTTTTTTAAGGAGGGTTGGGGACCTCCTAGTTTACAGCTCTGTGTCACAGACAAGACTTGAGTGGGAGATGAGTAGGCCCAAGCCCGGCTTAAGTTCACCATTCGCAGGCAAATAACCTTGGTAGGTGTCACACCAAACACTGTTACATCTTGTAGCCGATGTAAAGGGGAGCTTCAACTTTGTAACTACTCAGAATTAAATGGCTGCCCTTTCTTTGTCAGGGGTCACTGCCTCTGTGTTTCTGTGTGTTTCTAAGGGATTGTGGGATGTCTGTCAGCTGGCCTGCCTGCCTCTGACTCCTCATCCTCCAAGTCTGCTATCTATACCAGCAACAGCTGTTTGATTCCAACAACTTCTCTTTGGTTAGAGACTTTAAGGGAGAAAATCAGGCCTCCAAAAGACAGTGCATTCTCAGCTGGGTGTTGCACGCCTTTAATCAAGTACTTTGGAAGACAGAGGCAGGCAGAACTTTGTGAGTTCCAGGCCAGCCAGGGCTGCATAGTGAGAAGGAAAAAACAAACATTGAATTCTTAACCAGCCAAGCACAAAGACAAATGGTTCCCACACAAGATGTAGGAGGGATGGGGTGGTAAAGGGGACACCTCAGATAACCAGCTATGCATGGCATGGTTGGGGAAGCAGGAGCAGAGCCTATTTCATCTTTATAAAATGCTTTGTTCACAGAAGTACACTGGGCCAGGGATGATCACAGCTGCCCCAGGCCAACGGGGCCTGTCATGGCCACACCCAGCTGGCTCTTGTGGCTCATTGTACTTGTTCATCAGCCCGTCAGCTCCTCACTCAAGGAAACAACAGAAAGGTTAGGTGGCTTGCCTGGCTGTCACCGCACCAACAGCAACTAACACTTCCACCAAGACCACCACTTTCTCGAGCTCCACAGAGGGCATGCCGAGGTTGTGCTCAGGGGGCTGCTAGGCAGACATCCTGTCGTCTGCTGTCTCAGTGCTGGGTCCTCCAGGAAGCTGCAGCCCTGCTTAAACAGCAGCAGCATGAATTATTTAGCATCTGCACCAGCCAAAGTGCTCTGACCTCATCCTCCTTGGGCCCTGTGAGCCTCTGACCTCATCCTCATTGAGGAAAGGTATCTGTTAATGGGCAGAAGGGGGGGGTGGATCCCATTGGGGTGTCAATAATTGAGGGGGGGAGGGTACCAGCCATCTCAAAGAGGTGGGACCCTAGACTCAATTAGCCTTGTAGCAGGAAGTGACTCTTCAGAGTGGAGATTTTTATACGATACGTAGAAACCAAAGGGCACTTACTGACTGTGGCCTTGCACAGTCTGGTTCATGTTCCCCAAGTCTCATCTGAAAAATAGGAGTGACAACCTTTGGATATACAAAAGAGCACTCACAGGAAAATCAGCCGAGCAAACACTCAGCATGCCCTCCCTAGACTAGTGGGCCTCTAGACTGGATCATTTGCTGTCCTTGGACATCTGCATCTCAGCTTGTCCCAGGCACTGGCTCCATAGGGTGGGCGCAATAGCTGGGTTGGGGCTTGGGGGTATATGTTAATATATCTAGACTGTTCCCTGATATGTAAGGAGAAAGGCCTTGGGTAGCCTACTTGCAGAGGAAACCCAAGTAGCCAGGCTGGACGGCTGTGACCAGACAACTGTCCCCCAAGTACCTATCAGTGCATCAAGAGGAGCAGCTGTGGTCCCTCTCTTTTACCAGAAGAGACCCAAGCTCTGAAGAAGTTCTGGAGGCTTTAGCTAGCCATTCCAGAGTGGTAGTAACTCTCTGGGTCTCAGGGCAACCTTGGGCACCAGCCAGTGCTAGCTGTCTCTGTGCATCCCCATCCCTGGGCGAAGGTAGGGACTAGGGATGGGGTGTCAAAAGGGGTGTGGGGGTTATTGGGGGCCCATCCTTTTCCATCCTTAGAGCCTGGGATTGAGATTGTTTGGGTGTCTCTCTCCACCAGCCCAGGACCATGTATGTCTCAGTCTAGCTCCAGGAAGCAGGTCTCAGTCTGCAAAAAGGTGGCTGCCTGGAGCAGCCAGCAGGGAGGGACCCTCCACTCTCTTGGCTGGGCTTCAGGGAAACAGTCTCCTCAGCCTGGCACTACTGACATTTGGGAAGAAAGAATATTCTTTTGTTGGGGGTTGTGTGTGGTAGGATGCTGAGTGGGACCCTCTGCCCACTAGATGCCAGTGTCTCCAGCAAGCTCAAAGTTGTGATGACCAAAATCTGCTTGATGATGTGGCAAATGCTGGTTAGGGCTGTCTAACCCATGGGCTGAGGTCTGGTCCCCTAGGGACTGCAGAGGGCCCCTGAACCACCCACACAGGGACCCTGGGAGTCCATATAGCCCCAGGTTCTGCTTTATTTCTGGGGCTCTTCCCTGCTGAGGGGCAGCCTGGGAACCCTGACCTTTAGCCACAACACAGGCAACAAGTGACTGCCAGCTGCCAGCTTCCTGCCTGTTGAGCTGAGTTGTCTTGGAACAGGAATGCCAGCCACACAGGTCTGTTTGCTGTACACTGGATCAAGGTATCTGGGCCACCAGAAAGACCCACAGTCAGGGCCCAAGGTCAGGGAGAGTCTGGACAACAGCAGGGTACAGGCCATGCTTGGCTGAACACAGCCTCTGTCTTGTGACCCTCAGAGGGATAAATGGAATGCTACTCAACACATGTGCATACACACACACACACACACACACACAAACTCAACAGCTGAGTGACAGGGAGCCTTTACAAGGGCTTATCTTTGTGGGGTAGAAAAGGGCCAGACAACCTAAGGTCACTCCATATACATCCCAATCCCACATAGGGACAACCTGGAATTTTTATTATTATTATTTATTTATTCATTTGAGGTGGCCTCATGCATCCCAGCCTGGTCTGGGACTCACTGTGTAGCTAAGGACGCAGAGATGACCTTGAATTTCTGATCTTCTTGCTTCCACCTCCGGAGTGCTGGGATTAGAAGTGTGTACCACAGTTCCCGGTGCATGGCGGACCCCAGGGCTATGTGTGAGTTAGGTGAGCGTTCTACGGCTGAGCTCTGTTCCCCAGCCCCATCTCTGGAATTTTCAGGAGCTCTCTGCTCACTGACCACTAGAATTCCTCAAGGGGACAGGGATCAAGCAGGGTGAAGGCGCAGGTCTGGGGTCTAGCACCTCTGAGTCACTCACTTGCCTGCCACTCATCTGTGTCTGATGGACAGAAAGCCATAGTCCATGTCTCACCAGATCCCTGAGATCTAGCTATTTTCACCTTTTAAGGGAATCTTTCCCCCTCTGTCTTTGTTTACATGTTTCCTACGAAACCATGCGCTCCGGAAAAGGAGAAGTTGTTTCATTTTTATCTCCATGATCCTATCTTTGGGCCCAGAGCCTGGCACAAAAAGGGGCAGCCTTGAAATATTTGTTAAACAAATAAACAAGGTCCCGGTGTCGAGCGCCACCTGGTGGAGACAGCAAGTTTGGTGCCGTCTCAGATTCAGGTTTGTCCAGTGGACCCGCAGGGATGTGTTTGGGGCTGCTGTTTGACTCTGTCTAAGTGGGGGGTCAGATGGGCAATAGAAGGGGAGTAAGGAGGAGGCTCCGCCCACTTTGAACATGTAAGATGAGGCATCCGCTGTGATCCACTGCTCATTGCCTCTGTAAACATGGGGAGAAGTTATGTACTAAAGGCCATGGAGGAGGTTAGGGAGATGGCTCAGTTGGTAAATTGCTCACCAAGCAAGTGTGAGGGTCCAGGCCTCATCCCTAGAATCCACATAAAAAGCTGGGCAAGCTGGGAAGGGTGATGGTTGGTACACACCTTTAATCCCAGCTTTCAGGAGGAGGCAGAGGCAAGGGGATTTATCTCTGTGAGACCCGAGTCCAGCTCTACAAAGGGAGTTCTAGGACAGCCAAGGCTGCACAGAGAAACTGGTCTGAAACAAACAAAAACCCCCAAACCAGCAGGGCATGGGGTACCTGTAATCCCATTTCTGGGATGCAGAGACTCCCTGGAATGCCACCCTGATCTAAGTAATGGGCCTCAATTTCTAGAGAGAAATTCTGCCACCCCAACTCCAAACAAACAAAAAACCAAAGGTGGACAGCCTTGAGAGAATTAGGCAATTAGGCTTGACCTCTGGCCTCCACCTGGGCATGCACACATATGCACATTCACCTGCATACATGCTTATGAACATACAAACCTGTACATACCACATACACAAAATAGATAAAGGCGGTAGAGATAGCAATAACCATGAGCCCTTCTGGATGATGGATACTGTAGATTGATAACATCATCATTCCAACCTGCAGGAGGAAAAGCTGAGGCTCAGAGAGGTTAGAGAGTCAGCCAAGGTCACCCAGCTTCTCCAAGATGCGGTAGGATTCTCACACAGGCATGCTGGGTGTGGCAGTACACACCTCGAATCCCAGTGCTTAGGAGGCAGAGGCAGGTGCCTCTGTGTGAGTATGAGACCAGCCTGGTCTGCAAATTGAGTTCCAGGCTAGGCAGGGAGACACAGTGAGACTGTGTCTTGACAAGCAGAAAGCCCCAAACCCTAGGCTATGCCATTCATCCCTTGAAGTATTCGTTCATTTTTTTAAAATAATTTCCTTCTGTCTTTCTTTCTTTCTTTTGATTCATTCGTTTTCAGAACTAGCTTATTTGGCCCTGTCAGCAGTTCCCAGATGTAGCTTGGACATCGGGTCTCACGTTTGAAGCCCTCCCTGTAGGGACCACTTTCTTCTCTGGAGAGAGTTTTGGTGATCTGTTAGTGAGAGGGATCCCTGCATTAGATCCAGCAACTGATTCCCTGTATAGCCACCTGAAACCTCCTTTGCTCTCCACAGCCTCCTCCAGCCCTCTCCCTTATCAAGCAGGCTCTGCACAGCCATTAAGTCTGAATCTCCAGGACATTCAGTAAGATTACTTGGGCAGGAACTGGCCCAAGCATAGGTGATTTTTCTGTTTTCTTCCTCTTTCTTTCCTTCTTCCTTCCTTCCTTTCTTCCTTCCTTCCTTCTATCCCTCCTTCCTTCCTTCCTTTTAGTAGCAGAACAAACATTTGTTCAGAAAAAGGGAGAAAATAACTTCCGAGAGTGAGGGGATTCAAAGGAGAAATACGCTTTTGTCGTTTCTGAGATAATGTCTTAGTAGCCCAGGTTGGCTTCAAACTTGCCACGTAGCAGAGGATAGCCACGAACTCTTGATCTTCCTAGCTCCAACTCCCAAATGCTAACATTGTAGCTGTGCACCATATACCTGGAAAAATGTTCGATGCTTGGGTTTCTGTTGTTCTGTTTTGCCTTGCTCTTGTAGCCCATGTTGCCCCAGACCTTATTCTATGTAGCCTCAGGTGGCCTTGGACCCACGATTCTCCTGACTCAGCCTTCCGAGTGCTGCTGAAATTGCAGTCCTGGACCAGTATGCCTGGTTGGGCACAGATATTTTTTAAAAACTCCCCAAAGGATTTGAAAGTGCATCTGGATTTGGGCTTGTGCCAATGTAAACAAATGTGGTCAGTGGAACTGGGAAGAGGAACTCAGCTTCACGACACAGAGCCCTGCCCAGCTGGGCCACTTCTCCATTCTGAAAGCGGGAAACCTTACCAACATTTAAAGTCACCTCCTTGGGCCCCTTACCATTCAGCCAAACACATTTTTTAAAGACATTTTTATGTACATGAGCACTCTATTTGAATATATGCCTGTATGACAGAAAAGAGAACATCAGACAGAAGAGGCCATCAGATCCCACTATAGATGGTTGTGAGCCGCCATGTGGTTGTGGGGAATTGAATTCAGGACCTCTGGAGGAGCAGCCAGTGCTTATAACCGCTGAACCATCTCTCCAGCCCACCAAACACATTCATTTTTCTTTCTTTCTTTCTTTCTTTCTTTCTTTCTTTCTTTCTTTCTTTCTTTCTTTCTTTCTTTCTTCATTTCTTCCTTTTTTCCTTCTTTTCCCTTCAATTTATTTTTATTGCACATGCATTGGTGCTTTGCCTGCATGTATATCTGTGTGAGGATGTCAGGCCCCCTAGAAGTGGAGTTACAGATAGCTGTGCGCTGCTGTCAGTGCTGGGAATTGAACCAGTTAAGCAGCCTGTGCTCTTAACCGCTGAGCCATCACTCTATCCCCCAAACACATTAAGGAGTGTTCCTGTGAGCTGGGAGCCTTGGAGTGTAAGGTATGGGACCCACAACCCAGTTTACGGTGAAAGACCAAATCAAGTCCTGCCAGGAGTGCAGGGCAGGGCAATGTGATCTAGTTCCTTGCATTTGCCACCTCAGGTCCCCCGGGGAGATGAGCAGGTGTTCCCTCTGAGCTGCACTGCAGCCCAGCCCCTCCTGTCTTCTGGAGCAGTCCAGCAGGCAAGACTACGCTCACCCAGAGGGCTCATGCCAGCAGCAGGTGGGTCTCGGAGATCCTCGTCCTGCTGGGGACCTGAGTAGCCTTGTTTTTACTAGCTGCTAGGCAGGGGCCTGAGAGACCCCAAGAGCCTCGGTGTCCCAGCAACCTCCTGGCTTGCCTGTAAGGCTTCTCTCACCCCTCCTTCCTCAGCTGCCCTTCCGATGGCCTCAAGTGCTCTTCCCAGTGTGCAGGCCTCCTGGAGGTGAGGTGGAGGACTATGGCATCAATGCCATACCCTTGACTATCCCTGCAGTTCCTATACAGAAGTTTCTGCTTGCTCAGGGGTGGCCAGCAGATGGCAACGAGGACTGCTGTGTCTGGCTCTTAGGGCTCCCACCGAGGATTCAAGGAAGCCCCTCCCCTTCCCTTCCCTTTTCTTCGTCCCTCCCTGCTCTCTCTTTGAGATAGGGTCTCACTATGTAGCTCTTGATATGTAGACCAGGCTGTCCTTGAACTCACAGAGATTCATCTGCCTATTCTTCCTCTAGTGCTGTTATTAAAGGCATGCATGCACCACCACACCTGGCAAAGCCTTTTTCTTTCTTTCTTTAAACTTTCTTTCTTTCTTTGTTTCTTTCTTTCTTTCTTTCTTTTTTTTGAGGCAGGGTTTTTCTGTTAGTTTTGGCCGTCCTGGAATCACTCTGTAGGCTGGTCTAGAACTCATGGAGAACCACCTGCCTCTGCATCCAAGTGCTGGGATTAAAGGTGTGTGCCACCAGCTCCTGGCAGAAGCCTCTTCTCTATTGAGCTGTGGACCATACAGACTCTGTAGGTGGTATCCATGGCCTGAATCGTAGTCATTGGTTTCCGTGGTAAGTACACAGGAACAGACAGACCGCTGGAGGCTCTGCTGGCTCTACCACCTGTCTGTCTGTTTCTGGGTTTGGTCATCTGGTCTACCGCAGCTTCCTTTTGTTCAGGCCCAGTTCTTGTTCATTCTCCTCCTCTTTGCTGAGTCTTTAGGGTCCCCCCATGGTGTTGTAACATGCTATCCACTGTGTATAACAGCAGACATCTTCAGAGCAGCTGTGACTACTTGTAAGAGACTCTCAAGAGGAGGCTGTTAGGCAGCTGTGCTGTGGAATGTCTTTAGTCCAAGCACTTGAGAAACAGAGGCAGCTGGATCTCTGTGAGGTCAGGGCCAACCTCGTCTACATAGTGAGTTCCAGGCAAGCCAGGGCTACATAGTGAGACACTGTCTTTAAAATAAATAAGTAAATAAATAAGATTTAAAAACATTGCGCTGTTAACTGCTGCTGATGTGTGTGTGTGTGTGTATGTGTGCGTAGGGTCATTGGTCTTCATTTCCAGCCATTTGGATTTAACTCTATGGCCTGGTGGTCTCTGGTGGTGCTAGAGTGTGTAGACAGTGGAAAGCTAACTGAAGCAGGCAGGGGGTGGGGGTGAAGGTGGGGGGAGACTCCATTGATGCAGCTATGGGAAAGTTATCTATGCTGGAATGATACTTTGAAATGATGTGGCTCACTGGTGGGGTCATGCAGGCCTCTCAGCTTGGCTCTGAAAGTAAGCCCAACAGACTCATTGTTCTCCACGTTGGACTTTGGTGGACTCGAGCTTCGGTTGGTTGGTGGTGATCTCTAAGGAGTTTGTCTCTGCCAGGGAAGAGTCTGGCAATAGACAGAGACGGGCCAGACGGAGGCAGACAAGGCAGCAAGAGTCGGAGCAGGAAGGACTTGGCCTAACAGGAGTTCAGCCAGGTCAGCCCCACTCAGGACTTCCCTGGCATCACTGAGAAACAGCCCTCCATGCTGGCTGCACCACCTCCTGGCTGTTTGGAGAATAAGGAGTCCTTTGCTTTCCTCGAGGTTTTTTTTGTTTTTGTTTTTTATCCCCTCCCCCCCTTTCCCCCCTTGAGGGTCCTAATGGCTTTGGTGCATGGCTTATCCAGTCCTGTGGGAGGTACAGGGGTCCTGGTGCTCACAGATAAGCACCAGGGCAACCAAAAATGTTAAAACACACAGGGTTGACTTTTCAAAGGGACGGAGGTAGAATCTGTTTTGAAGGCTGGGGCAAGCGTGGTTAAAAGCCTGGTGAAGACTACACCAGGTCCTCCCTCAGACCCTTATCATGAGCTTGTCAAGCTATAGAACCTATCTTTATGGAAGCTGTCACATGTACGTTTCCGAGAGCTTCAATGTAGTCAGGTCTTAAGCTTTATTGTACATACAGAATTGAGTGTACTTCCTGTGGATCATTACTCTGCTTGCCATGGTGGTAGGCACACACACGCACACCACACATATCTCTGAGTTTCTTCCTGCTCTGTAAGGAGAGAAATATCTCTTTGGCACACTCTCACTGTTGGTCAGGATGGGAAGGTCCCCAAGAGGTCAGAAACCTTAGGAATGAGGAGAGCAGGGCTCAGCCAGGTGGGGGAGAGTCTCTGACCTGATTTTTTTTTTTTAAACATTTCGCCATAGGGTTGGAGGCTCATTTGGGAGAGTGCTTACCCAGCATGCACAAAGCTCTAGGTTTGAACCCTAACACCTCATAAAACTCAGCATGGTGGTGCGTGCCTGAAATTCCAGCACTCAGAGGGTGGAGGCAGGAAGATCAGAAGTTCAAGGTCATCCTCAGCTACAAACTGAAGTCAAGGCCAGCTGGGGATATGAACGATCAAGTCTCCAGCTAATAAAAATAAATAACTTAGCTATCGGTGGGCACAGGGATGCAAGTCTGTAATCTCTGCTCCTTAGGAAGCTAAGGCAGATGGGATGAAAAGTTTCAGGCCTGTCTAGGCAGCCTAGTGAGACACTGTCTTTCTTTTCTTTCTTTTTTAAAGATTTATTTATTTATTATGCATATAGTGTTCTGCCCACATGTGTGCCCACACGCCAGAAGAGGGCGCCAGATCTCATTATGATGGTGGTGAGCCACCATGTGGGTGGTGGGAATTGAACTCAGGACCTCTGGAAGAGCAGCCAGTGCTCTTAACCTCTGTGCCATTTCTCTAGCGTTTTTGTTTTTCTTTTCTTTTTAAAGTAAAGCCAGATGGTCTGCAGAATCCTTCTGTAGCATCAAGCACGAGACTCTAGGTCCAACCTAAGTACCACACAGACAAAATTGGTTATAACTTGAAGCCACTGGTTTTCTTCAGAATTTAGTGGTTAGGCCATTCCAAGAGTGTCAGCAACTCACCTGTTGAATCAGGTCAGATTCACCTGCCAAACCCAAATATTAGTGAAGCGATCTAAACTGATTCTGAAAGAATCATTCTGTATCCACCCTTTCTGACCCCAACCAGATCGGTGATAAAGGCTGACAAGAAAGAGTTTGCATTTGTCTTCCCTCAGGAGAGAAAGGAGGAGGAAAGATCAGTGGCTGCCATGATGCGGAGGCCCTGGGATGTGACAGTCACTTCCTGGGAGGTTTCCTGTTTTCTTTCCCCGGGCCTCAATTGCCTAATGCCAGTCTCCCCACTGAGCCCCTCAGACAGCAGTTGAGGTGCTGTCTGCTGCTTTCTTCCTGTGTCCCTGTGGTCCATTTACCAGGGAGTCATGGCTGAAGAATTTGGGGTAAATATGACAGATGTGGAATCTTGCACTTGAGTAGAGAGAAACATAGACACATGGCTTGCCTCAAACCTGTGATCCTCCTGCCTCAGCCTCCTGGGTGCTAGGATCATAGGCATGTGCCATCACACCTCTCTGTCATTGTGCCGTGCTCACCCCCTTCCCCCAAAGACCCATGAAGTAGGCAGGGTTTTGCATAGGAGAAACCTGAGTGAGGATCCCATCCCTACCCCCTGCAGCTCCCAGCTCTGCCCTTCCCTTCCCTTCAAAGATGCCCCATTGTCACAACTGAGGCATCTCCCACCCATTCTGTGGAGGGAGCCCTATCCATGACTCACAACTGTGAGGTCAGTGCTTACAGTGGCCATTCTCCCAAGTGCCGCCATCTTTGTACATCTCAGGTTAGCTGCCTGTGTGAGCGCACGCAAGGGAGATGATCAGTGGCCGTCATCACATCTGCTTCCAGGTGCACGGACCACCTAACTCTGTCTGGACCTGCGAGGAACAAAGAGATGTAGGGAGAAGTGCACCAGTCTTGGGGGCTTAGCTGGTGACTTCCTGCAGTGACGCCCCGCATCCTCAAACTGTGAGCCGAATCAATCATGCCTCAGGTTGCTTTTGCCATAAAAAAGAGAAAAGTAGTTATACAACCTTACCCACCTGATGGCCTACAGTTTCCTTTTCTTTCCTGCCATCTCAATACCCAGGGCTTAGAGGGACATATTATGGCCATCATGACCAGCCTGTGTACTGTGGCTGGGGGCCAAGGGACAGACTAGACAGGGGTTCAAGTTGCCTGGGCCCCTTAAGGATCTGGCAGCCAAGGTTAATTTACTTGAGATGTGCAGGACAGTGGGACAAGGAAAGGGCCAGAGGTCTAAGAGGCAGGCCAGATGGTTGTGGTGTGGCCTTGGCAGCTGGAAACCAAAAGTTCCCAGTCTTCAGGTTGTGCTTGATGGAGCCCCATCTTTACAGCTTGTCGTGTGTGGCCATTTCTTTACCTCCATATTGCATGTCCCAAGCTGTATATATTGGGGTCAAAGGAGAAGCACTTGCACATTGGGGTGTACAAGGAAGTCTGTTCCTTCTGCTTTTTTTTTAGGGAGTCACATGGCCACGGAGCTTTTCTCTCTACCATGATAACCGCAGCCGCACAGACCTGCTTCCTGTTTCCCAGTGCTTGCCCAGGGCCCCACCTCTGACTGGCTTTGGAACACCCAAGGGCTCAACACCATCCCATGGATCCTTGGAGATATGCAAAGAAAGGATTGCTTTACCCCAGAGCGAGATGGGTGGGAGGTCAACACATCCAAGAAAGAGAGAGAGAACACCGATAGACCCCCAAAAGAATTCTGTCAAACCAGCCTGGTGAACCAATGAATTTAATTGGTTACTTATGGGTGACTCAAAGATGTGAGACTATGGGGAAGTTCCCCTGGGTGACTTACAGGCAACTGCACCACTAAGGAGTCAACCCAGACAGATAACACACACAAAAAAAGCAGTGCCCCTGAGGAGGCCCTGAGCAACTGACAAAACTTAAAACAGCCACACCAGGAAAAAAAACAGAGAAGTATATCCCTCTTGTATAACTGAGGAGCAAGGCTAGGAGGAAGGCTTGTTAGCCTGTCCCTCCCTCTGTGAAGAAATGCTGGTTGACCCGATCTCCTGATGCTCTTGGGCAGGTTGGTCACAGCCACACTAATTCAAGATGGCAGCCACACTAGGCCTGGAGGAACAACACAGGAACACCTCCACCCATCTTTCCTGGGGGAAATCCACTGTACAGGAGCCAGTGGCCTCAGTTCATCACCTCAGCACGCTTTTGCAATGGCATCCACCTTGAGTCCACTCTGAGAAGAAGCTCTGGACCAGATGAGTGGATTCCCTGAGGAAGAGCTTAGGCCCGTGGTCATCAGGTTTCTCCCACATCACTGGTTCAGTGATGGGCACCGGGAACTTGTGAAGCAGCGTTTTCTTCAGTATGATTCAGTATGATTCTTCAGTGATTTTCCATTGTGCCTTTGTGCCTTTGGGCTGCTTGGCAGGGCTATTTGATGGGATAGAGGTGGCAGGGATGGGCTCAGGCCAGCTCCTCTTTGCAATAGTTCAATGTTTCTCACTGTTCCAAGGAATATAGGTCCAGATTTTTACCTAGGTGCTGGGGATCCAAACTCAGATTCTCATGCTCACACAATAAGCATTTTTATCCACCGAATCATATTCCCAGCACTCCACGTCCTTCTTGAATCTGGATCTTATGTAGCCTGGGCTAGCTTTAGACTCTCAGGTGACCTTGAACACCTGATCCTCATGCCTCAACCTCCCAAGAGCTGGCATTATGTCTGTACCATCACAGACAGGTTATAAGCTGTGAGTTTTTCTCAAAGTCATTCAGAAAGGAGCAAACCAGCCACATGAGAGCCTAGCCTCTCCATCTATCCAGGGTGTTCAAGCCCACAGGAGTGGCTTTTGGATCATAGGACATCTGTGGGATTAAAAAAAAAAACCAAACAAAACCATATTTCTGTGAATTTTACATGATCAGGCTATGTAAACCACCAAATACGACTCCACTCCTAAGCGTTCATGTGCCGTACATCAAGATCAATAGTCCAAGTGTCCTTGTTAGCTTCAGATGTCAGCTTGACACATCCCACAGTGGTCATCTCAGGGGGTCACAGTTGGGGACATGATAGGTGGGTGGCCATGTCCATGAGGAGTTATCTTGGTTTTGATTGATATGGGAGGGCCCGTCTCTTTGTGGGTGATGCCATCTTTAGTCAGATGGTCATGGGCTGTATGAGCTAGCTAGCTGAATGGAAGGCTGGGAACAAGTCAGTAAGGAGTGTTCTCCCATGGTTTCCCCCTCAGTTCCTACCCTGACCTCCCTCAGCGATGGAAGTGTAAGCTAAATAAAACAAACCAAAACAGAACAAAATAACATCTGTAAATCCAATCGTAGGGGATCTGGTGCCCTCTTCTGGCCTCCACTGCACACATGATACACAGACAAGCGGGCACACACGTACACATAAATACAAATGCTTTATTATTTTGATTATTATTATTATTTTGGTCTTTTGAGACAGGGTTTCTCTGTGTAGCCTTGGCTGTCCTGGACTCACTTTTATAGACCAGACTGGCCTCAAACTCACAGTGATCTATCTGCCTCTGCCTCCCTGAGTGCTGGGATTACAGGTATGTGACATTGCACCTGGCTTATGATTTTGATTTTTTGAGATAGGGTCTCATTATGTAGCTCTGGCTATCCTGAACCCACTATGTCAGCCAGGCTGGCCTCACAGAAATTTTACTGCCTCTGCCTCCCAAGTGCTAGAATTAAAGACATATGCCACCATGTCCAGCTTTATTTTTTTTTGTTGTTGTTTGTTTGTTTTTTGTTTTTTAATTATTAAACGTATTGTGGTTTGAATGGGAATGGTGCCCATAGGCTCATAGATTTGAAGGCTTGGTCACCAGGGAGTGGCACTATTTGGAAGGATTAGGAGGCGTGGCCTTGTTAGAGGGAGTATGTCATTGGGGGTGGGCTTCAGAGTTTTAAAAGCCCAAGCCAGGCCCAGTGTCCCTCTCTTCCTGCTGCCTGCTGATCTGTTTGTAGAACTCTCAGCTACCTCTCCAGCACAATGACCGCCTGCACGCCACCATGCTCCCTGCCATGATGACAATGGAATAAACCTCTGAAACTGTAAGCCAGCCCCATTTACATGATTTCCTTTATAAGAGTTGCCGTGGCCATGGTGTCTCTTCACAGCACTAGAACACTGGCCAAGACAAGTATCTGGAACACAAAATTTTGGCTGATCTTTAGTTAATACAAAGTTCTTATTGTCATAGGGTGGTGTGTTTTTGGTTGAGACTGAGGCTCTCCAGACTTCTGGGCTCAAGCAACACTCCTGGACCAGCCCTCAGAGTAGATGGATGATAGGGGTGTGCCACTGTACTTGGCCATCGGAGAAATTCCCTCAAGGACTGCCAGGCTCTGTCTTCCATCCTTCTAGCAGCGTAATTAGCAAGTGTCTTTGAAAGTGTCTTCAAGGGGCCATTTGTGGCAGGAAGAAGGAGAGCATGAGATGTTCAGAAGAATCTGGAAGGAGGGCACTCTAGGGACCTCATTATTGGCACAGGGCTGCCTATGAGATTAATAACTATTAATATATATATACAAGTAATATATATTATAAAATTACTATATAATACATATCACTAATATATATATTATATTATATATTACATATTATATTACTATACAATTATGTTAATTATATTAATTATACATAATTATAAATTTATAATATAGTAATTATATATTATATAATATATATTAGTAGCTAGTTAATATAGTGTAACAACTAGCTATCAGGTGGCCTGTTTTATACTAAGGTCAGAATTTCGTGGGCTTTTGTGCCATTTCGTGTGAACTGGAAAGGTTCACAGGAGACATATGTGTACATGTATGGTGTCTCAGTGACAAGGGATAGAGGGGGACCTGCCAGTTGTCTGGGTCCCTGCTTCAGGCTCAGTGGGACTACACAAGAAATAAAGTCACAGCCTGGAGAGCCCCTGGCCAAATGGAAGATGCATTTCCAACACCAGGCACACTTCAGGAACTTTTGGGGGTCCAGGCTAGAGCTAGGGTTCATGGGAGCAGAACTCCATGGACGGTCTCACAGTAGGCACCACCCAGACAGGGGCAGCAGGCCGGAAAGCTTCCCCCCCAAGAAAGCTGCCATCCTGTCCACAAGGAAATGAGTAGTGACTGGGTGCCAATCAGAAAGAAGCCAGGCCCTGCATGCTGAGCCAGACGCAAGCAGGGGCCAGCGGGCCTGAGAGCTACATGGCAGTCGTGAGGGCTATGCTTCACCGGGCTTCCTCCGCTGGCCTCCGCTCCTTCAGATTCTTTCACTTTCTCAGTAGCTCCAGGAACAGAAGTACGAAAAGTCGGAAACAAAACAGCTAGACACAAAGAAAAGCAGAAGTGAACGCCTTGGAGCCTGACCTCCCTCCCCCAACCCCTATGGGGCTGAACTGTGGACCCGTGGACCTGACAGTGGCCTGGCTGCTGGTGACCCATGTGTGGGAGAAATGACCCAACTGGTCTCAGCTGTGCGCCTGCCCACGCTGTTGCTGCTGCTGCTTTTCTGGCTTCCAGGTGAGGAGACTGTCTGTTCAGAAGGGCGGAAGGCCTTGGGAGATGCTGTGTGAGGCTCTGGGACCGGGATTCCTCTGGGCACACACGGAATGTGGCAGCTGGTCCTCCGTGTTAGGTGGATGACCAAAGGTCCACAATGTGTGTGTATGGTGGGGGAACCAGGATCTGGTACTACATTCAGCTGTCAGGACCAGGGACAAAGCACACAGTGAGGGCTGGTGGCCGCTCAGGAGGGGTGCTGAGAGGGAATTTTGGATGGGTTAGAATAGGACAAAGGAGGGCAGGTCTGATGTACCAGTGTAAGTGTACAGTGGCTGTGCTGAGACCCTGAGAGGCATGTATTGGTGGTGAAGGATGTGAATTCTTTCTCCTTTTCTTTTCTTTCTATCTTTCTTTTTGTTTTTTCAGGACAAGATCTCTGTGTAGCTCTGGCTATCCTGGAACTCGATTTGTGGACCAGGCGGCCTCAGTCTCAGAGATCTGACCGCCTCTGCCTCCCATGTGCTGGGATTAAAGGTGTGTGCCAACAACACCACCACCACTTGGCTTAGTATTTACATTTTTAAAATAACCACTGATTTAGCCCCGCCTCTGTGCACCAGGGTATGGGGTCATCCACTGGGGCAAGAGCAAGAAACCAATGACCATACCCACAAAGGGGAAAAAAAGTCTCTAATCCCAGTACTCTGGAGGCAGAGGCAGGCAGATCTCTGTGAGTTTAAGGCCAGCCTGTTGTACAGAGTGAGTTTCAGGATACCCAGGGTTACAGAGGGAAAAAAATGCCTCAAAAAAAGTAAAAAACCAAACCAGAACAACAATAACAACAAAAATAACCTTTTCTTGGTCTATATTGTCCATTTGTATTTTTTTAAAGCCCTGGTTTTATCTGGGTCTACACAATTATTTGCAGACGTTTAAAAGTTATCTTGGCTATTTTTTGTATGTTTGGTTCTTCTTCTCCTCCTCTTCCTCCTTCTTCTTTCCCCTCCCCCGCTCTTTGGGGTTTAAGGAGATTTGAAAGAGCCATGCTAAGGACAAAGGTGGAAAGTTGGGAAGCCTGCCATCTACTCTGAGGTGGGGGATGCTGCAAGGGGAAGCATCCTGGCAGGCCAGGAGGGGCCCAAGAGGCTGGGAACTGGTGTTTACTGTGTGGAGAGAGTGAGCACCTCAACCTGGATCCTCAGCATGCACTAGAAAAATGGAGGTGTGTATGTGTAACCCCAGAGCTGGGGATTCAGAAACAAGTGCGGCTTAATGCCTCCTTCTAGTCTCTGCAGGCATGGTACTCCTGTGTAATACTTGCATACAAACACATATACACATAATTACAAATGAAAGGAAATTCATCGAGAGATGGCTCAGTGTTGAGTGCACTTACTGCTCTTTCAGAGGACCTAGGTTTGGTTTTCACAGCTCACATACAACATATGTGGTTCACAACCACCTGTAACTCTGATTTCAGAGCATCTCACACCCTCTTCTGACCTCCAGGGGCTCCTGCATGCATGTGTGTGGTGCATATAAACATATAGGTACACACAAACACACAAATACAATAAATAAGCCTTAAAAAAAAACCTTAAGCTGGGCATGGTGGTGCATGCCTTTAATCCCAGCACTTCAGAGGCAGAGGCAGGCAGATCTCTGAGTTTGAGGCCAGCCTGGTCTACAAATCAAGTCCAGGACAGCCAGGGCTCTTATCACACAGAGAAACCTTGTCTCAAAAAAACAAAAAGAAGCTGGGTGCAATGGTGCACACTTGCAATCCTAGCACTCAAGGAGGCAGAGGCAAGCAGATCTCTGTGAGTTTGAGGCCAGCCTGGTCTACAAAGCCAAGGCTACACAGAGAAGCCCTGTCTTGAAAAGCCAAAACCAACCAAACAAACAAAAAACAAAAACAAAACTTTAAAAAACAGAACTTCAAAATCATGGAGGTAAACCTAGGTTGAGAGAGTAAACCCTCCCATTTTCCTGCCTTTCCCCCAACTTTTCTGTCTGGTCACAGGGTCATGAGGGCATTGAGGGAGATGGGCATACAGTTGGCCACCCTCTTCTGCCCTGGCTCATATTCTTGTGTTGGGACCACATGGAGATGGTGGTGATGGTTATTCTCCAAGGTCCTGACATGCCCAGAGCTGGTTTGTTTGAAACCATGAGGCCCTGGTGGGTGGAGGGACGGAGAGGATTAGAGCTGAAGGGAAAGGTGCTGAGGGGTGATTGGCTGAAGGGATGGAGGGTGGAACTTTTGAAGGAGCTGCTCCCCATCCAGCTGTGAGGGTGCAACATTGGCGCTTGTGTTTTCCAGGTTGTGTCCCTCTGCGTGGCCCCAGCACCGTGACAGGCACTGTGGGGCAGT